>JAJTUV010001552.1:400000-1052247 GCA_021653895.1 Mastomys natalensis | reverse complement strand
TTCCCCCAAACTATCTCTGCCTAATATCACTAGCTAGGGACTGTGTCTTTGGTCACATATAAACATTTTTGGACGCCATTGTATATTCAACGAGCAATATTCACAAAGGGATGAGTGCTGTTGGGTTGGGGAAATGGCCCAGTGAGTAAGAGTGTTTGCTACACAGGCATCCTTATGAGTTTCAATCCGCAGCACCATGTACAAAACTAGGTAGAATTATACATGCATATAAATCTAGCTTTGTGGAAGACAAAAGAAAACAGAGGGATTGTTCAGACTTACTGTCCACCAGTCTAACTTTAGGTTCAGGGAGAAACACTGTTTTCAGGAACAAGAGAGTGTTGTGCCAGAAAGCATTCTTGAAACTGAAAAGAGCACTAAGGAGCCAATTACAATGCAATCACATTAGGGTCTCTTTATTATAAGTTTGAGCTTGGGCCTCCTGCTAGTCCTTACACAGCAGGACATGAAGGCAGAGCCCTGAACTTAGTTTTAGGCAAGCATTTATAGAGGCAAAGAGGGTGTATCTAGCCTGGCATACATCTGATTGGGAGGCCATTACGGCCTTTAACGTAATTGGCTGATACTGGTAGCCAAACCATAATTTTAACTTCTGCTTTTCTCTTGATTGGTAGCTGTTAAGAAGTACTAAGTATCTGAGGCAGGCTTGTAATCTAGAGGTATAGATTTGTTGAGGAATAACCTAGTAACTGGTCCTAAGTACGGGTCTGTTAGTTAACTCGAGTTCAACCTTAGGTCAGGTTCTTTAAGATAGAATCTGAGCCAAAAAGATCTAGTCTCTCAAGAAGATTGAGGAGAGAACAGAGGGAGGGCAGAGAGAGCGAAAAGCATGGAGAGAAAGAGAAAAACATGATAGACAACACTCTTTTTTTTACCTAAGTAAGCACACTGTAGCACATACACCAAGCAGATAAACCATATGGCCACACTCCCACATACATCCACACACACAAAAAAAGAAAGAAGATAAATGTTTTCAAGGTACTTCTCCGTTTGTGGTGTATGACTATGATGACTTTCCAGATGACTATGATGAACCAGATTAACGTGTACTTAGTTGGGTTCTTATCTAGAATTGCCTAGAAGCCACTGGAATATCACAAAAGCTTTTCTCTAGGCAGGCAACATTTTGCTCATAACTCTTAGCTCAAATCTAAATCCAGAGGTCTTGGCAGGAGAGACGAAGGCAGAGAGGAGAAAACTTTTATGAGAAATCAAATATCTCTATTAAGATGGAACCTTAGATTTTGGTCGAATTCTGTTTCATAAAAACATGCTTTTCTAGTTTTGTGGGCAGTGTAATATATGACTCATTGTAATGACTGTATGCTAAAGGCTGCACAGCAATGATAAGTTGTGTTTCCAGTTTGCAGAATCTCTCTGGCTTGGCAGTTTGTCAACATTTTCTAGGACAGAAGACAGGAAGAAACAAAATTCCTTTAGAAACATTATTTATTTTAAAATATGTAATCTACGGAGACAAAAAAATTGGATTTACTATTCAAAATACTTGAGAAATATAAGTGTCAACTGCTTTTTATGTTTTTTCCTTGTTATGTGAAGTTTGTCATTAGGAATATCAATTAATACTGTATGTACTGTCTGTTTTTCTGTTGAGCCTGACATCTATGTATGTATTTAACAAAAATTATACATCTCACCAGAATCAATGATTCTAAATAAATATTTGCCTACTGGTCTTTGCAGAATTGGAAGATGTATAAGGTAAACCTAGTTACATGATTGATTTGTAGGTAGTGTAGTATTCTCATGTTTCCAGATGCAATGAGATAAAAGAGATATATTATTTGAGCATGTCATAGTCTGAGTCAGACTCATGTGTTAACAATGGCCCTGTAAATGGTGGCTAATGAAATGTCTAGATATGTACCTTTTTGACAACTCCATACAAAAATTAGCTTCACAGTATTTCAAACGAGATTACTTGAAAAAAACTTCATATTTATTCTATCTTTGACTGGTTTTTTTTTTTTTTTTGGTTAAAATAGAATAAAAAATCTAAACTTTAAAATTAGGACATTCTTCAGTAAGAGCTTTGAAGGCATTCTTTCAATTATAAAATATTGCTTATGTATCATTTTCCTACACATAAATCATTCCAGAATAACAAAGTATACGTGAAATTTTTTTCAAAGATTTCAAGGATAGATTCCAATATCATGTTCATATGAATAACTCACCCTGGAAAGTAAGTCTAATAACTGATGATTTTGAGTAGCTTTCTCCTGAGAACTGGGGCAAAATCCTCAAATAAAATGTATTGTTATTAATTATGCTCGATATGCTGCATATTATATAAGATTTTGGAAAATATTTCCTCTTTCTGATCTGATTAACCAATATAGAAATGTGAGTCTCTGTCAATTACAATCTTAGACAAATTCATTGTCTATTTTAATGCATAATCTATAAATGAATGAAGAAAGAATCAGATCTCTGAAGGTTTTGAAAACAAAAATTAGTAAGTGCTGTTTCCCTAGTAACTTTCTTAAAATATGTATGTGCTCAGCTCATGGTTATTATTCCTCTATATTAAGGTAATAAATTAAGGATCATGATATCGGTTAATAGTAGATAGATCAGTAAAACCAAGTATTTGATCAGATACAAACTTACTCAAATGTGTTTGAACATGTTTTACATTATTGTAAATCTTTTGACAATATTGGAACATCTTAATGTATCAAAAATGGACACCATATTTAAAGATATCTTTATAGTAGTGAATATATATATATATATATATATATATATATATATACTAATTTGGCTTAAAAATAAAATATTGACTTACTCATCTATAGTTGGTTTCTTTCTTAAGTGGAGTTTAAGTGTCTGTGGGAAAGTTTTACACATTTTTGTTTCTAGTTGTCTAACTTCAGGGATTTATATTTTTTAAGTGGGGAAAATGATTAGGTATTTTATTTCCAATGTAGTAGAGTAAGAATTTATGAAAAATTTTGAATTGATTTTAAATTTAGAGAAATTGTAGGTTTAGTGCAGGAATTAGTGCAATTGCTCTCACCAATACTTGATGACATTTTTTTCTTTTACTACCTCATGTATGTGCCTCATTAACATATTTTTACTTTTTGAAAGTAGTTCAATGATTTAAATGACTATAAATGATTAGTGTGCGTTTCCTCAGAGCAAAGATATTGTCTTGAATAACCCACGAAATGATTAAGATAAAAGGAACTTACCATCCTTGCGTTGTGTCCTCCAGGGCCCATATTAAAATTTTATCAATTATTCAAATAACGGCGTGCATGGTTGTGGTTGTATTTTCTTCCTGGTCTAAAAGTAAGTTCAATAGTAAGAATTGACTGTAGCCATCATGGCCCATGAGCCTCTTTTACTCTGGAACCACTCTACTCGTCGATGGGGAGGTTTTGAGGAATTTTTCTAGAATGTTCATCAATTTGTTTTTTATTAAATTCAAGTAAGGCAATTAAGATTGGAAGCAGATGTGAGATTGTATTCGCAGCACAGCAAAGCAAGAGACACACATGAAGGTGCCTTGTCTGATTGCTAATTGTAGCTGTTGTCATTTCCCTATGATGGTCCTCTTAATTTTCTTTATGATAATGTTTTATTTTCATTAGTAGTTAATAATCTCTCCATGAAGAAGTATGCTGAAGTCATGTAAATGCTTTTCTTCTCATATGAAGGTTCTCATATATACTTCTCATTTAAGTATATATTGTTTATATTTTTGTTTATTTCAGATCAGTTTTTATCATAACCAAGATGGTGATTTTCCTTGTTTTAATTTTTATGTATTTATTTAGTCTTTTTCTAAATGAAAATAAACTTTTTTCTCACATAATATATCCTGATTATGGTTTTTTCTTCCTTCACTTTGCCCAGTTCCTCTCCACCTTCCTTCCCATTCAGATCTACTTCCTTTGTGTCTCTCATTAGAATAAAACAAGCCTCCAAGAGATAATAATAAAATATAAAAAAATAAACAAAATTTATCATGTGAGAGTTGGAGAAGACAAACACAAAGAAAACAGCCCCAGAGAAGAAACAGGATCAGAGATCCACTTGTTTGCACACTCAGGCATCCTATAATAACACTAAACTGGAAGATACAGTATATGCAGGGACTGGTGCAGACTTTATGCAGGTTCTATGCTGCTGCCATGGTCTCTGTGAACTCATATGAACTTTGATAATGACTGTTTAGATGGCCTGGTTTTCTTGTTCTCCTCTATTTCTCTTATACTGTTTTTGCCTTCTCCTCCACAGCCTTCCCTGAGTCATTCTATTTACATTTATCTGTTGACATTCTACTAAAAATAATAACATATTTTCCTAATTTACTAGTGTTTTATTTATTCACATGTACATGAATTAATAGTCTCGTTGTAATCAATGGCTAATAAGCTGTTACTGTCATTGTTACTAGGACTCTGAGCTTTCTTTTTCTGGAATGATTTTAAATTCATTCTCCTTTATTCTCTCTTGTGCATTAAACAATGATGACCACAACAACAACAAAAATAACAACAACAACTTACTTGTTCAGTATAAATGATCATGGAGTGACCTAAAACTTAGAGAGGTGGAATTTAATGCTTGTTTTCTACTTTCAGGTAACTTAAAATGGTAATAGTCTCTGTTTTGTAGCTACAACAAAAAGGAGACCTTTATGTTTTTTGCTTCTTTTCATCCTTTGATGCAGATTTGAAAAGATTTGGTGTTAGGCATCTGTTCATACCACAACTGCTCAGGTCTCTTGGAAGCCAAGACTTAGTTTCACATTCCATTTAATTTTTTTTTTTTTTTGGTCAAATGCTTGGAAAGCTATGTTTTAGAATAATAGGAAAATTTAAATGTGCTGATTTTAAGGAAAGCTAATATACTGTACTTTGAAATGATAGGATTTTTAGAAATATTCCAGTAATATGAGGGAGACTATGAAAAAAAAAAGAGAGATAATGTTGAATAACAGGGTAGATTTTGGAGAAAGAGGGGCAGTAAGAAATTATTGAAGGAGGGTTTAAAGAGGCAAAAGATTATTTTATGTAACATTAAATTTGATATATTAGGGGTGCTATAAATTTCTCTTTTATTTTTAATAATAACCAACATATTACATACACAAATACTGTGGGAGAATAATTTATGAGGTATTTAGAGGCAATAGGCAAAGGGAAAAGGAGTCAGATGTCACTGATAGCAGTTTTCCAGTAGCAAGAAACATGCAAACCAGCATAACTATGAAGATATAACCGCAGGGGATGATTAAGAATCTTGGTGAGGGCATTGAATTTACCATAGAACATCAGATAGCATTTTTTGTGTGTCAGGAGTTTGGAGCAAGCCAAACTGCATTTCATGGACTAATCTGTGCCTGAGAGATTATCACTGAAGCATATTTAGGCAGTCCATGTGGGCTGGCTACGAGGGTCAGTGCATTAGTAAAGGAAATTACATCCAGCTGACCCACAGGGAGGTGTTCAGCAGGAGCAGTTATACAAGATATTTATCTGGACCAACTGCATTGTGAGATTGGGAGGAGGCAGAGAACTGAGAACTGTGTCAAAGGTGACTGTGCTCTGCTTCTGGAATGAGAAAATCTAATTTATCATCAGGATGAATGTCAGGCAACAGACAATGATTGCAATCCACTACAGAACTCTTTAGAGGTCAGTTTATAAGAACAGGGTTTTTTGTTGTTGTTGTTAACGATTCATCAAAAGGGTTTATTACTCATCCATCCATTTATTTTGACATTTTCTACTTGTTTGCAAATTCAACTGTGAAGTAAGTATAGGAAACCTATTATTCTGACTAGATCTTAGGATGGGGTAGAAATTATACACATGCAGTGAGATGAAATAATTTGGGACAGGGATATTGATGGAGAGAAGCTATACGGGAAGGAAAGCATGAGGAAGTACTTAAGCATATGACACATATTGGACCTGTTTAGGCTTGGTGTTCTAATGAGTCTCTTCAAAGATACTAGTGATGATTGCTCTCCATAGGCCAGGAAAGATGGGAACTGACGAAGTAATATCTGACCCTGAAAGCCTGTATCATTAGTAATACCTACCATAAATGCCAGATGTTATATTCAAGGGTAGAAGAATATCATTATGGAAGATTAGTTCTACATTCAACTTTTGTCTTTAGTATCCATAATTCCTTCTCTTCTCTCCTCCTCTTTCTCCATCTACTCTTTTCCCTCTTTCTTTTCCTCTTCCTACTTCCCTCCAACTCTGCATATTTTGGAGACAAGATCTCACTATGAACTCTGGGATTCTTTCCTATTCTATATTAAGACTTGGTTGACCTCGAACTTGTAGTGACTCTCCAAGTTCTAGGGTTACAAGTGTGAGCCACCAAACGTTGCTAGTGATTCTTCTTTTGCTGGGTGTGAAAGGGTTGTAGTTAAGATTATGGAAATGGGCCAGAGAAATTCAAAACATCATCAATTTAAATGATTTAGAAGTTATCCTGTAATGGTATTAAGCATTTTTTTAAAGTTCTCATCTATCAAAACTATTGTTTTCCATATGTTAAGCCAATTCATGGCTGGCATGTTTACTGTTTCTAAGAGTTTCTCTGGGCCCAGAATTGAAAAATACCCCAAGACCACTGCAACTGTGGTCCACTGGGAATGAGGCTACATCTTGAGCTGGTAGTACAACCTGGCAACATATGTTTATGGTACTAGTGGTTTAATCATGTAAGATGTGAGAACCAGAGAATCATGAAGGCTTAAGACAAGGTTTCAGAAAACTTCTAAGTCCAGGAAATATGTAGAAGGCTTGGATTCTGTGAAAAGAGGCTCAGAAAGAAACTGAATGAAGTTGTGAAAGTGAAGCTTAATATCTTTTAGACACTGGAGGTAACAACCTTGTAGGATGTCTACTAAGAAAATATGAATGCAATGTATGAATAAGATCTGGCCAACAGAGATCCTATGTGCATTGCAAGCAACAGAACTGGAAGGATGGGACTTCCTAAGTCTGTAATATACACATCATGGAATCACTTGATTTGGCATTTGCCCACTTAGAATTTGGTTGTGTTTTGATTTACTCTTTCCTTATGTCACCATTCTTCCCATTAAGAATGGGAATGTTTCCTGTGATAATGAATATTTTAAGTATGCAACTTATTTTTGGATTTTATAGGACTCACACTTAAGAGTTTGTCTCACATAGCAAAGGAAACTTTGAATTTCAGGCTTTTGAAGGGATGAGACCATTAAAAACTGGAAATATTTAGAGATAAGATAAATATAGTTTGCATTGTGAGATAAAAATGAGATCTAGAGACCAGGGAAGGGGTGTTATATTTTTTATGCTATGTGTTGTGTGTTAGGTTGAGAAAAAGTGGAGTTGTTATGGTTACCCTTTGTTGTCAATGTGCCTGGATTTATATGATACTCTGGGAGTATCTGGAAAGATTTTTCTGGAAAGACTTGACTGAGTGTGAGAAACACTATCCACTGGGTGTTATCCTAACTGAATAAAAAGGAGAAAGCATTCACTTCCTCTGTTGTGTGACTACAGTTACAATGTGACCTTTCCTACCATGTTCCTTCTGCCTTTCCTATCATGATAGACTGTATTCCCTCCCATCATAAGACAAATCAACCCTTTTCCACCTTAAGTTACTTCTACTCATGTAACTTGAGAGAACAGTAAGATAAGCAATTAGTACAACATGATGTATAGTCGGAAATGTCACAGTCAGACCTTGTAGGTGCTGATAAAGGCTTTAACTTATATTTCTCCAGAGATTGGAAGGTATGATAGTTTGAATGAAAATGTTCCTCATAGGCCCATAGAGAGGGGTACTATTAGGAGGTGTGGCCTTGCTGGAGGAAGTGTGTCACTGGGATTGGGCTTTGAGGTTTCAGAAGCTCAAGCCAGGACTAGTGTCACTCTCTCTTCCTGCTGACTGCCCATCCAGATGTAGAACTCCAGGCTACATCTCAATCATCATGTCTGCCGGTGTGCCTTCATGCTTCCTGATATGATAATAATGGACTAAACTTCTGTAATAGTAAACCAGCCCAAATTAAATGTTTTCATTGATAAGAATTACTGTGGTCATGATGTCGATTCACAACAATAAAACCACAATGAAGACAGGAAGGTATACGATGATTTTAAGTAAAAGATATGGTCTAATTTTACATCTACTAGGACTATTTTGTCAGGTCATATGAGACAAATATGTATTTATATTAGAGGAGGAGGTATGGTAAGGAGAAACACATTCAGTATATTGAAACCAGTAGAACGTTGTATAGTAGCACAGTGAAGACATTAGGGTATCTTATACCAGTGGTGAATAATATGGTGATGAGAAGTAGCAGATTATGGTTATTTATTGAATGGAGGAAGAGAAATAAAAAAATGCTTTCAAGAGTTCTGACTCAGAAACTGAAAAAAGAAAAAAAAGATGTATTTATTGAGTAGAGGACAATTACCTAATGGGCCAGTTTGAAAAAAATTATAAGACTCTCAGTTTAGGAGTCTTTAATTTAAAATGCCTGCTGTATATTTTAAAGGAAATGTCAAGCATGACATGATAGATATAACTCTGAGTTTCTGGTTTTGCTTGTAAACATGTAGGTAATATTTCGAGATAACTGAAAGGACAGGCTCACTTACAATGTGAGCTTAGATAGATTGAACAGAACTCTCTCCCTCTCCCTCTCTCCCTCTCCCTCTCCTCTCCTCTCCCTCTCCCTCTCCCTCTCCCTCTCCCTCTCCCTCTCCCTCTCCCTCTCCCTCTCCCTCTCCCTCTCCCTCTCCCTCTCCCTCTCCCTCTCCCTCTCCCTCTCCTCTCCCTCTCTCCTCTCCTCTCTCTCTTTCCTCTCTCTCTCTCTCTCTCTCTCTCTCTCTCTCTCTCTCTCTCTCTCTCTCTTTCTGTGTGTGTGTATGCCCCTCCCCCTTACTGTTGATTTGAGGAGATAAGAGTAAACTACTGTGGTAGCATGGTACCACAGCAGTCAAGAGAAAACACTTGGATTGAGTGGTTACAAATGAGTATGAACGGGTTGAGCTTCACCAGGAACACTGACTTTCTCTTGAAAGGTAATCTCTTCCCATGATGATACAGTAACATGTTCAAAGAAAGGACTCACATCGTTATAAATGATCCCATTTTCAGGAAAAGCTTGAGTGGGCTGGGGCTGAGCATACATATAGTTTCTACCATCCTTTTCCACTACAGTTCTCTCATGCTCATTTAGTCCTGACTAATGCATTGTTGCAGTAGGTACAATAAAGAGTATGATTTATGGAACTGATTTGCTTTAATTTTAGCTCTTATGCTATTATTTATGCTATGTAAGTTTGCTCAGTTTTCTAATGTGTAAAGTAGGAAACAAAATAGATTTTATTTACTGTGATCCTCTGGCTATTAAATATGGTAGTAGAAATTTGATAGTTGAATAGTACCTTGAATATAGCATTTTCTGAATGCTAACCTCAACTATTGATATGCACTTGAAAGACTGATAGTTCAACAGATAATACAAATGAACAAATATTTATATACTAATCTCCAGGTACTTAGCCTGCAGCTATCCAACCTAATAAATATTTTTAATCATTATAAAGTTTCTAGGTTTTTAAATGAATTGACATGAGCCGAACTTTACATTTAAAAAAATGTGTGTTTGTGTGTGTGTTGTGTGTGTGTGTGGTGACTCAGGATTTCATTATAGAGTTCAGATTGTGTTGAAACTTGATATGTTTGGCTTATTTATGAACCCTCCTTTAATGAATTTTTTTTTGTTAAAATATTTCAAAATGCAATACATTATCATTTTTCCATTATAGAAGTAGTATAAATTTACTGTGGGCTTATGTGCTAAAAGTAAAAATGAAATTAAAGCTTTTCACCATAAGGTCACATTAGCATTCTGTGAATATTTCTTTATGCATCTTCCTCTGTATGTATGTATTTCTATGGCCCCATTTCTCCCCAGACAATCCAAGAAGTCCAGGCTCTATAATTCTCATCCTCAATTCTTTTCTGACTAAGAGTAAGGAAATACTAAGAGTAAGATGTATTTTTTTTTCCATCAAAATTTTGGGAGTATGGAGGTTATCCCCATGTCTCAACAGTTTCTGAATTTGCCCTGCTTAGCAGAAGAGAGTAGTTGACTTGCATTTGAGACAAGCAGGTTGTAACCTTATCTGTGCTCTGCGCCCTCCTATATGATCCCTGTATCAGTATCTTGTCTGTTGCCACTGTTGCTATGTTACAATATTGCATCAAAATTAGTTATCAAGTGTTCTTACCTGCTGAGCAGTCTCTTCAGTCCCCACCTGCATGAGATTTTATGCCAAATCACTGCTTTTTAATTTTTTATTGTTAAATTATAGATTTCTATGAACTAAAATTTTGGGCTTTGAGGTTTTGTCTTTTACTGATCATTGTGATGCTAAGTGCTGGCTTCCAAGAGGTGAAGTCTGCGGTAAGATACTGAGGGACCCTGCCCCCAGTTAATTCTGATTGGTAAATAAAGATGCCAGCAACCAATAGCTCAGGAGAAGAGACATAGGGAGGTTAGGTTTCCAGGGCTAGAGAACACAGGAAGGAGAGAGAACAGAAGCCTTTAATGGGATAGGAAGAGGGTGCAGGAGAGAAGCATGGAGAGCCACCATGGCCTCAGGGTTAAGAGAACATAGCCCAGAGGGCTGCCCAATTGAGTTAAGAGCAGCCAAGATGGAACATAGAAAATAGTAAGTGATAATTTGGGTTATTGATGGTAAAGTAGATTTTAACAGCATGAAGGATAGGCAGTTGTCCAGCTATTGTGCTGCTTACAGCACATTAACATATAAAGACTGTGTATTTTTCATCCAGGGAACATAAATGGTACAAGATGGGAAGAAACCCTGGGCTAGGACTTTTATCAAATATTATTTTATAAGTTTGAGCATTTAATTTGGTTAAAATAAGAACTTTAAAAAAAACTTTTCCCATTAAAATTAATAGATGAAATTGCATATGTAATAACATTTGCTTAGCAGTAAAATTTTTAGAATGAACACTTGCATTCTGTTTGATTTCTATTGTTATAAACACCATGTCAAAAGCAATTGGGGACAGGGGCTTCTATTTCATATTATACACTAGTTCTGAATTGAAGGTGGTCAGGGAAGAAACTCAAGGCAGGAATCTGGAGGCAGGAACCCTCTTTAATTTCATGTGCTCAGCCTCTAGTATTTGTATAGCTCTCAATAGTTTTACCTTCCAAGATCCCAAAGAAGAGCTCATTAAGTTTTGAGAGCTTGATGGCTTTTCCATCCTCAAGTTCCAAACACTTCCAAGATACTCCCTAAACCAACATGGTCAGATCTGTCAAAGCATTAGTCTACTCTCTTGTACCAATTTCTCTGTTAGTTTGCTTTGCTATTGCTGTCATCAGGAAAGATATAAACATATCCATTTACAGTCACTACATTTTCCCTAATGTTTATTAGCTCCTTGTCCTGAACTGTTAATTTTGTTACCAATTAGAGATTAAATTCTATATTTCCCATATTATAGTGTCTCCCTCTTCCTATTATTAATCTCTGTATTAGTCAGATGGGCAACCAAGGTTACTTTCACAACAAATAATTAGGATTTGCCAGAATCCCATTATGTAAGGGTGCCATACATTGAGGATGCCTGGTAGCTGTAGGGTCAATTGGTCCTATAATCAAATCCCCTACTTCTGGGCTCTAGTAATGCCTTTAGGTAGTAAGTGATGCTGCTGAGCTTGGCTTTAATTTAACTAATTCTAGCCATTGTCTCATGTGGTCCAAATTAAACAAAGAGAGACGATCCTATTGGCATGGATGTTGGCCACTCATAATGTGAAGAAAGAAGATTCATCAGTGGGAGGTATGATACTCTAACTCTTCCATACCCCAGCCTTTATTTGTTCCATATTAAGTTGTATTTGCAGAAGGAAGAAAAAAAAGTGAAGTGTTATTGAAAACCAAAAACAAAACAAAAGGCCATCTCTTACTGTTCTTATCATAGAAGTCACAATAAGCTTACTTATTGAGAAGTAAATCTCAGATGATTTCTAGTGTGAAAAGAGCTTTGTGAAGGAGCACCAGGCAGTACACAGTGAGAGGGCAGCTTTGTATGAGGTAGATTCTGTGTAGGTTTATCTCGGGAGCTAATTTATGCTTGACGAGAATGCACAGGCAATTATTTTAATTGTCTGAGACAAATGAGAATGTAAAAGGGAGAAAGGTTCAATATTTCAGTAACACGGTGTTACAAAAGGCGAAATTCAAATTACATGGTGAGTCTCCAGTTTGGAATATTGGTATGTTTCATTTCAATAGTTACGATTTTATTTATGAAATGGCATCATTTGTCATTTTACATTAATATTGCTTATACAATACTTAAAGCTTCTTGTTTATGGATTACTTTGGTTTTATAGTTATGACTATGGCATTTCAATTTTTTACATTCATGTGTAATTAATTCAGCACATTATATTTATGACCCCAGAGGGGTAATACATAGACATTTTAGAGAAATACTTCTCTTCCCTCACTTTACTAATATACATCCATACAGTCTACTCTGAATGCTGTTACAGAGATATATTGTGACATTTCTGTTCTGAAACACGAGGAAGCCTGCGTTGCTCTTGTCAGGTTTTTTTTTTTTTTTTATTGCCAATTGTAAGAAATTCTTTTTAGCAGATATAGTTCGGCTGGATGTTTAAGAATTTGTGTTTTGTATTCAGACAGTGCCATGATTTTGAGAAATAAGTAGGCCCTTGGTTCATCACTTAGAAAATGAAACTAGCAATACGTGAATCACGTAGTTGCATAGCAACACCACAGATCTAAAGTAGCACAGAGGAGGTATTTGGTAAATAGTAGTGTTGTTGAGCTTGGAACTGCATATCATGAGAAATTGGCTTTAGCTGAGGGGATATTTCCTAGGATGTCTGTGATTCTGTAGCATCTGTTGGGTGAACAGCATTTGAGACATCAAGTTTAAATAACCACTTGGAGAAGGTTTCTGATCACTGAGGGATAATTATTCAAGGAGGAGACATGATAATGACAATCTCTGTGTTGAACCTAAATCACACCGGAATCAGATGATGACTCATATCTTGGCTATCTGGGTCATAGGACTCATGATGTTTTACTCCTTCCATTCTTCCTTCCTTCCTCCCCCCCATCCTTTCTTCTCTCCCTCCTTCCCTTTCTCTCTCTTTTCTTCCTACCTTCTTCTTTCCCTTTTTAAAAAATTTCTTCTATTTCTTACAGATACAGGGAGCATATGCTGTAAAAATGATTTGTTTTTTCTTTTTTTTCTTGAGTAGTCACTTGGCTAGTTAATAAATTTAGAAATAAATAAACCATTTTCAACTTTTAAATTTTAGTAAAAATGGGTTTTCTATTAAGTGTTTTCTTTGTCACTTCTCCTTACTATAGAAACATACCAGAAATGTTTTCCTGTTGCTTCTGGGTGTATAAATACAGACTTTAAAGGCATTCTGCACTGGCACTCACAGCTCAGCCGCGTATTAGGGAGTATAGTTAGACCCATGTCCTGAACTTAGAATGGGAGCTCACTGGGCCAGCCCTCAGCATCTTATTGGCATGAAATGTAGAATTCAATAAGACTAATCAGGATTTGAAATAAAATAAGTACGTGTTCCTGATGAGTGTTTCATTTAATTTGTTTGGAATGGGGCTTGGGAATCTTTTTTTATTTAAAGTTTTTTACAGCTCTTCAGAATCTTTTATTTATATTGCCCTACTCCAGGATTCACATATCAGAGTGAGCCTTATGACATTAACATCTTTCACTTACTAAAAGATGAATTCTATGAATGTTTTAGCAGGATAAAAGATTGAGAATCATGAGGGAAGATTGGTTTTTTTTTTAATTAAAATCAAAATTCATTAGCTCTCAATATTGGAGTTATCAGGAAGACAGGAATCTAAAGAAAAACAAATCAAAACAAATACCAAGAAATCTGCCATTCTTTCTTTCTTTCTTTCTTTCTTTCTTTCTTTCTTTCTTTCTTTCTTTCTTTCTTTCTTTCTTTCTTTCTTTCTTTCCCTTTTTCTTTCTATAACAGATTTGTCATGTTTCAGAGGATTTTAAGTTTATAAAGTTAACTGGATTATTAAAATAGTTGTGAACACTTTCAGCTGTCTCCTTTGGGTAGCTTTCAGTTTCCATGTTCTGAAGGCAACCTTATCCCAAGGTTAAGGGAGAAACTATGAAACCATTTGGTATTCTATAGGGTTCAAAATGAGCTTATTTCACAATAAATTATTCTGTTTTAAAATTATCATAAATTTATTTATTTGCTTCAGGGATTAAGTATAGGAAATTATTCTTTTTATATTTTTTTAAGTTACATGCAGTTTAGTGTTGAGCACCTCTCCTGTAGACTGCTTCAGGATCTGTTTGATATGAGTTGCTTCATAATTAAATCATAAGGCAGTTATCCTACAAGATAGCCACTGCCTAGACATTCTGAGCCATGGGTGAATGGTTCTCACCCATTTAACCTTGAATTTACAGGCCACATAATATACATTGCCAGTCAATAACAACTATATGTAAAGTTTGCATTGGGATGTGCTATATTACACTGAGTGATTTCTGAACATAAAGAAAATGTTAGCACACAGGAAAAGTACTGAAGATGCATGTGGGTGGTCTTAGATGATTCCATAGTGTACCTAAATAGGTATCTCGGTGACTGCTGAGCAAGAGCAAACTACAGTTACAGATCAGTTATAGACACAGAAAATGCTGTGTTAGGGTGATGGGATTTGACTGAGGCTTTGACTGATTTGGTGTCTCACAAGGTTGCTGAGGCCTGAAAGGCAGAGGCAGAAAGAGATTGGGGAAAATATTAGAGCCACACTGAGAGAAAGCTTTGAAATAAGCCACATCCATTCTTGTGTTTCTCTAGGGATCTTAAGCAAATATTATACTTGATTTAGCTCCAATTCTTCCTTTGGGCCCCAAATCACTTTTGCTCAATGCCTTAGCTCTTTCTTCTTCTTCTTGGCAGACAACCTGCTAAATGAAAGTATTTAAATGGATTTCCCCTTTCTCTTTAACATGTTAACATTCCCATTGAGATTTTTCCCTTATTAGTAGATCCAAGTGGCTTCACTCTTCTATAATTTTTTTGAAATTAAAATACAATTGTATTTGTTCTCCCCCTTTTGTTTCCTCCCTCTAACCAGTCTCATGGCCCCTCTTGCTTTCTCTCAAATTTATGACCTCTAATTCTTTAATGTATGTTATATTTAATATATGTAATATGTAGTATATGTGTATATTTGTTTATATATATTCACACACACATTCATTCCTAGATAGATGTAGCCTGTTCTGTATGTACAATGTTACTTATATGTTTATGATTTCAGGAATGACCACTTGGTGTTGGGTAATCAATTTGAGGTCTCTTCTCTGGGGAAGAATAGTTCTTTGGCTCTTAAAGTCCTTAGTTGCATATAGTTGCTTGTCTATGGCTGAGGTCTCATGATATTTCCCGCTTCCATATTGGTGTGTCCATTACTGCCATCCTTGTTCACATGTTAGCTACGCAGACATGTTGATGGGAGGTCATTGGCATAGTTTCTCTCTGCCATTTCTAGGACACACAATGGTACAGCCAAATTCCTGTTCCTTTGCACTTACAATTGTTCTGCCTCCTCTTCTACTATGATCATTGTGACTTAGGCATAGGAGCTGTGTTATTATTCTGTCATTAGAGGCTAGGCACCATATGGCCATTTGTTCCCTACATTTGATGAGGGATAAGCCCAAGCTCATCTGTGAAAATCAGGATAAATATTTAGAATGTAGTTAGAAATTATTTTGGTTTAGTAAAGTAGCAGTTGTATGTTCTTCTCCAAGATCCATGACTAACCCTTATTACTTGACTAAGTTTCCATCAACAGACTGGATTTCCCTTTTGTTGAGTGGGTTTTAAGTCCAAATAGAGAGATGTTGTATTCTTGAGGACATCAAGCCGGGCCAGTTGTTTTCATTCATAGGCACTATAGCTGTATGTAAGATTGTGGTTGTTTATTTCCCTTGAAAGCCTGCAAGTTCCTTCCCAGTACTATAAAAGCCAATCTCCAGGGAGGAAGCTGTCAGGTCAGAACAGTGGCCAAAACCTTCCCAAAATGTTTTAACTATGATGGAGGTGAAACCATCCACACATAATTATTTCCTTTTGGTCAAGGTGGAAAAATGCAAATTAATAGTCTCACTTCTTGTATCAATTAGCCCATCTTGAAATCTCATAGTAGCAAAGTCATCTTTGTGTCCCTGTCACTTTCATTGCTTCCCCGTGAAATGTTTTCATTTTATTCCATTTTGTCGAATTGCCTCCCTAATCCTTCTAGGACCTGGAACTAGAAACCCATGTGGTTTTCCTATTCTTCTCTTTTCTCTTTGGGTACCCAAGCTCTCATTTCTATTTTTACTAAATCTCAGAGCATGTCTTCTTCTCTCTTCACATACCGTGGGAAACTTTATAGACACCCCCACTGGATCTAGTTCTAGTTACTATGGCAGTCTCTTTATTAGTTTTCTGAACATTCCATAAAGATATTGTTCAGGTTGTAATGTGAACTTTAGAATGAAAATCTGACCATTCTACTGACACTGTAATATTTGCTCTTGTTTGAATAAAAATACATTTCTTTAATCAATCTTTCATGAATCTTATTTCCCTTTTGTGTGATGAATTTTCTGGCTAGTATTGTTAGTACTCTCCCTGACTGTGATCCTATGTTCAGCCTAAGGGAGTTAATTTTATTTCTCCAAACATCACAGTCACAAGTTTGGGTCTCTGCATACATACTATGCTCTTTCCTTTAAACATTCTGTTCCATTGACTAATGTCCACCAACTTTCAATCTTAGGAAACCTTCTAGAAGTGTAAGTCCCCATGCTAGTACTTGTTATGAGGTCACTGCCTTTATCTATCTATCTATCTATCTATCTATCTATCTATCTATCTATCTGTCTGTCTGTCTGTCTGTCTGTCTGTCTGTCTGTCTGTCTATATCTCCTAAGCTTCTTATCCTGAATGTGTGAGTTGCATCTTGTTTTTCCAGTGTGCTGTACTCTATATAAAGCAACTTTCAACATATGGTACTGCTTATCATTGGTACATACTGAATAAAACTTTGGGTAAGGCTTAGGAATATATTGTAATAACTTCCAGTTTTTTCTTTGTGAACACATCAATTATGAAACTTATAAGCAAAGTAGAGCCAGAAAGTGTGTTTTCCTTCTAAAATCCTTTCTAAATATTTTCCTTCTGTGTTGGTTGAATTCACACACTGTTATATTTACATTTGAAGCATTCACTGCAGATTCCACTTCAGTGTCTTTTGGCTTAAAAGGAGACATAGTTCAGAATAAACATACCTGATAATATGTACTGGCAAAAATTCACGTTCACATTAAAGTCAATATATAAAGCCAGTAAACATTGTCAATTCGCTTCATCAGAAATAGAAGTTTACAATGCATTATGCAGTTTGTGACCTGTATATAGTTCACTGTGTTTACCAACCACATGATCAAGGGAGACTATTCCAACACACTGAATTAATGACCTAGCAAATTCTATTTTCTTCATTATACATTGCTGCCAGCACTTATACATACCAACTCCGTGGCAGTTACCAGAAATAGAGATGTCTCTGTGAGACCTTAGCAATGCTAAGTAGCATTGTTTGGGACAAATATAATAGAATGTGATCTGCTCCTTAGGGAAATGAATTTGCAGTGGTATAATATTGTCTTTTCCATTAAAGCTAGGGCTCAACCAGCCCCAACAGGCGGGATTTGGCTGCCAGACCCAATATGCCAATAAAATGAAAAGAAAAAAAAATAGTGAAAATCAGAGAAAGACCTATTCAGTGTGGTCACATTGGGAAAAGAAGCAAAGAAATAGGCTCAGAAACACCATGACTATTTTGGATTGTTAACATAAAGGTTAGATTATAAATGGAGGGCAAATGTATGTATAATTACACAGGACTGGTCAAGGGAAGATCTTGCCCATCACTGACCCATCTTTGTCTGAGCTCTAGTTTGTCCTGCATCAGCGGCTCCACAAATTCTAAACTGTCAATCTGTTAACTGCTGGGCTCTCATGGGTAACGTAGTCATCTAGGAGAGTGACCTTGTCTGCTTATTGACCTCAACTGGAGAATGACCTTGTCTGTCCTGGAATTTAAGGTAGCTAAAGTGGAAAGGTTAGGATCGTAATTTACCTCTCTGCTTTCAGCCCAAGTGCTGACACAGAATCAAGGCAGCAATGTCAGACTTTTATCCTGCTTTTAGCTATCTTATGGGTCCAAGCAAGGAGTAAATGCATTTTAGCCCTGTAAAACAAAGGATGCTATTATTGCACTTCAAACTGACATGTTTGAGAAATTGTCTTCTCACAAAAAAGGCAGCTGCAAAATACATAGAGCCCTGCAACAATTCATTGCTTTCTTTAAGTGTAAGAATAGAAGTAGGCAAAGTGTCCTTCATGTTTGAGTTCATTGTTGTATTATTGCTTATTTTATTGGCGGGGTCTTACTGTGTGAGTCAAGCTGGTTCCATCTTTCTAAGTGCTAAGATTATAGACATACATGCACACCAGGCTGCTGCTATTCAGTGGTTTTATTATTCTTTTCTTTCTGTAAATTTTATTACATATTTTAATGTGTGTTTGTGTGTGTGTGTGCGCGCACGTGCACACACGCGCTCGCTCGTGGAGGTCACAGGACAACTTGTGGTGGTCAGAGGTCAACTTGTGGGAGTTGGCTTCTATCTGGCAAAATGTGGATGCTACGGAGCAATAGACCATGAGTCTTGATGCGTGTCACAAATCTTTTCCTACTGAACCATCTTGCCAGCCCTTGTTTCCTTCCATTGCTTTTGCTTTCTTTGTTATGTTCATTTTGCTTTTCAAAGAAGTTTTTGTTGCGGTAAATCTCCAACCTAAATATGACTGGTCAATGAAAACACAACTCCATAATTATGAATATATTCTGCAAGCCTAGATTGGGAAGATTCACCACTTCACTACACTATTCCCCAGCTATGAGACCCTTATAACTTGAGGGTTTTTCAGACCCTGCATTTGTCTTTCTACCTCCTGCTTTCCGGTCGTCCTCCTCTGTCGTCCTCCGTCATCATCGTCTCTCTCCTCTCCCTCTCTGCTCTCTTCCCACCAACCTTTATTTTTCCACCTCTCCATCTCCTGCCCAATCACTGGCTCCAGCCTTTATTTTACAAATTAAGGTGGGCAGAAGGTTCACTAGAATTCACCTGTGTACTGATTCACTCCTCCTCTGCAGCCCTTCCCAGGAAAGGGGAATTAACATCAAAATACAAGGCCGAGGCTATCCACAACAAGTTTTAGCCAAAGTTACATGCTTTAGTTTTTATTTTAATGCCTTATAGGTATCATCATACTTATTCTTTCAGTAGTCTTTTTTGGAGGTGCAGTGAACTTTATTGATGGTATTCAAGAGAGTAGGTAGGGCTCCCTAGGCCCCTTCTATTTTTATGAGGGTCTGGAATGGAATTTGTGAGGGAGATGCTGGGTGTTGTGGGCCAAGTTGGGACAGGGATTCCTCAGCAATCGAGGGCCACTCTCTTGCTCTCAGTGTCCTTGCTGGGCGGGGTGGGGGAGTTGTCTGGGGTTTCTTAAACCTTGGAGGCCATGTAGTTCATGAGGTCCACCACCCTGTTGCTTTATCCGCATTCATTGTCATACCAGGAGATGAGCTTTACATAGTTGTCATTGAGAGCAATGCCAGCCCCAGCATCAAAGGTGGAAGAGTGGGAGTTGCTGTTGAAGTCACAGGAGACAACCTGATCCTCAGTGTAGTTCAGGATGTCCTTTAGTGGGCCCTTAGATGTTTGCTTCACAACCTTCTTGATGTTATTATACTTGGTAGGTTTCTCCAGGTTGCATGTCAGATTCACAATGGATACACTGGAGGTAAGAACATGGACGGCCATGCCAATGAGCTTCTAGTTCAACTCTGGGATGACTTTGCCCACAGCCTTGGCAGCAGCAGTGGATGCAGAGATATTCTGGGAAGCCCCACAGCCATTATGCCACAGCTTTCCCTTGGGACCATCTACAGTCTTCTGAGTGGCAGTGCTGGCATGGCCTGTAGTCTTCCTGAGCTCTTCCATGATGCCAAAATTGTCACGGATAACCTTGGCCAGGAGGGCTAAACAGTTGGTGGTACAGGAAGTATTGCTGACAATCTTAAGTGAGTTGTCATATTTCTCATGGTTCACACTCATCAAACATGGGGGCATTGGCAGAATAAGGCAGAGATGATGAGCATTTTGGCCCCACCCTTCAAGTGGACCCTGGCCTTATCCATGGTGGTTAAGATACCAGTTGACTCCACGACATACTCAGCACCAGCATCACCCCATTTGATATTAGTGGGATCTCACTCCTGGATGGTGGTGATGGGCCTCCTGTTGATGACAAGATTTCCATTCTCAGCCTTGACTGTGTTATCGAGAACTTGCGATGGTAGAGTCATACTGGAACATGAAGACCATGTAGTTGAGGTCAATAAAGGGGTCATTGATGACAACAGTCTCCACTTTGCCAAATGCAGAGCAGAAGGCAGCCCTGGTAACCAGGCGCCCAGTATGGCCAAATCTGTTCACAATGACCTTCATCATCATGTCTTCGGGATGGGGCTGGCACTGAATGAGAAGATATGGCTGTCTCTGAAACAGGAAGGAGCAGAGAGTCTCTTTCAGTAGTCTTATGTGGTTAGGACAGGTCAGAAATAATTATTGATACTTCACAGGTATGGGACTGACACAGAGAAGGTCTTTCCACTTAATCATGTACTAGCCATAGTTAACGAGTCTCCCCAAAACTTGAATTTGATTTTTCTCTTGATTGTGATGAGGTAGCCGAGGCATGAGTTAGGTGAGGGGATGAGAAGAGGGATAAAGGAAATCAATCTTGATAGTTTATAGCTATCTCAATTCTTAGCAGATAATAGATGCATCCCCTCACATCTCTCAGTCTGCTTGTTCAGCAGGTTGGATTTCAGCTTCTGGGTTTTATTTCTTACTCTGCACGTAAGGTAGGTACTTGGACCGAGTCTGACTATCTGCTGCGGGGTTTATGGAACCTATGTCATCCGGAAATCTCACCGTGATGACTGGGGTTAAGGGCTTGCAAAACCTTCCAAACGTTGACATTTCACATAGAACATGTTTTTGTTGTTGTCTTTTGTTTGTTTGTTTTTTGTTTTGCAGAGAAAGTACCTTTTTTCCTAAGAAATCACTCACTAAAAAAACAAAAATAAAAACACTGACAAAAAATGAACAAAACCAGAATATGTGATTTAAAAGGTCCTGACTGATGCAAATATTTTATATTTAATATTAAATGCCATATGTACTAAAGTAAGCTTTTCACCTAGGGTAATTTCAAAGTATTAATGACTATAAAATTTCAAAACAAAACACTCTAAATGCCGGGTATATGGCAATATGTGTGTGAAATAGCAAGCCATAATATCAATACATCTGAACAAGTATGAGACACAGAGATGGATGTTCACAGCCAACCATTGGACTGAGCATGGGGTCCCATGGAGGAGTTTGAGAAAGGACTGAAGGAGATGAAGGAGTTTGCAATCCCATAGGAAGAACAACAGTATCAACCAACCAGAACCCCCAAACTCCCAGGGACTAAACCACCAACCAAAGAGTACACATGGAGGGACCCATGGTTCCAACTGCATATGTAGCAGAGGATGGCCTTATCTGACATCAATAGGAGGAGAGTCCTTTGGTCCTGTGAAGGCTCAATGCCCCAGTGCAGGGGAATGCCAGGGAGCGGAGGCTGGAGTGGGTAGGTAGGTGGAGAAACACCCTCAAAGAAGCAGGAGGAGGCAGGATGGGATAGAGGGTTTCTTGTGTGGGGGAAGAGAACTGGGAAAGGCAATAACATTTGAAATGTAAATAAAGAAAATATCCAATAAAAATAATCTCATTTCTTGTTCTTTCAGGGTATGTGATTCAATCATGAGAACTCCTGAGAAATTATTGAGTCATTTGTTTTGCAAGATGGGTGATTCTAACTTCTCACAATATATTATTGTTTTAAATAAAAAAAATAGGACAGAGGACAAACTTAGTTAAAATTCTGATACGGGGCTGAAGAGACAGACTTGAGGTTAAGAGAACTTGCTGCTCTTACAGAGGATCCAAGTTCAATTTCCAGAACACATGTCAGGCATTCATAAATGTCTTACTCACTCTTCTGTTCTTCTGGGATGTCTGCACACATGTACACACACAAACACACACACACACAGACACACAGGAGATGAGAGAGATCCATAAATAAAGATAAATAGTAAAAGAGATTCTAATAAATATAGCCTACAATTTTACTGACAAACCCATTTAAGTATTTCATGTTAAAAAAACATAGAATCATGTCAGGAGCAGTATATATACTACTACAAAAAAAAAAATTCAAGAATTTGGCAACAAATAAGGGAGTTTCCTTGAGTTCGTGAATGCTTACATCATTCTCACTTGGATTTTGCCAGCACAATACTTGGAACCTGTCTGTTTTTAAGATAACTGTGGGATTTGTATTATTATACTCATGGGAAAGCATGTCTTAGTTTGTAGGGTGGAAAAAAATAACCGATGGTTCAACTGCTGCTGTGGGACAATGATTTTAGCCCTAGAACAGAGGAAGGCATTTGCCTCCAGGCTCCTCCTTCTGGACAGCCACTATAAGGAGCACTGTGCCTAAGGACTGAGCCCACTGTTCTGCAGTCACATGACTCCAGATTTTCCTGTCGTCTACCTGTCCCTAGCTTGTAACCCATCATCTGGACCAACTTGTTCTTCATTCTAGTATTCACTAGATGTCTTCCTCACCATGAAAGTAATGATTATTTTCTTCATGTGTTCTTGTTATTAGTTTATTTAGTGAATCTTAGTTTACTAATTGGACAATAAAACCCATCTTAGTACAACAGACATTTAAGTTACAGAACAATATGGTATCACACATTCTAGAAACATGCCAATCCCTATTCAATGCGCCTATCTTTTTCATTTTTTTTTTACTATTAGTAAAAATAGTAATAGAACTTACTTTTTTCTACTTTTTCTTTTGTAATTTTTTTTTTCCGTAAGTTAATTTATCCCCATTAGTGTGACTATTCTGCGTCGTAGCTTGCCTTTTCAAATTCTTGCTTGAGGTCCATATCTTTTAATATTATTTTTTGCTGTCTTACAAGTAATTGTTTACCTTCTTCAATTACATTTATTTACCAGCTTTTCAGTTTATTCATAGAATTGCTATGGGCTATTTGGTTTTTGAATAGACATACATATATACATATGTATATATATGTATATATATGCACCTGCTATGTTTAATTAAAATAAAATGTGTTTATTACATGTTCAAATACATAGACTTTTGCTTGCTTCACTTCTGCTGTTGGATAACAACCCCTAAAAGGAGATTCAGTGTTTTCTCATTTTTCAGAATTCTAACATTGTCCCGTACAGACTTTTGCAGTGTTTACGAACAGAAATATTATGCTCCCAAACCTAGCAAAGAGATGTTTAGAAAGAAGAGGTAATACAGAGCAAACTCTTTTATTGGACACAACTTTGTTAATCAAACTAGACGGTAAGAAAATGGGAGAGTTAGGCAGCACCTGGAAACCAGCTCTGAATCCATACATTGGTTCAGTACAGCACAAAAATGTCTCTCACTATCTGTTAATCCCAGAACTCTGTGGGAATGCAGTACAGCAGTCTATGAAAGAATCTTTTCTTTCCTATTTAACCCTTTAATCTCTTTCTCCTCCCCCCTCCAGCTCCTTCTCCTCTTTTCCCTCCTCCTTCTCCTCTTCATCTTTCTTCATCTTCTCCTCTATTCATAATAAACCCCCTTTTCTCTTCATTAATTACAAGGTTTTCTTGAATATTTGAATTTCCCATCACACTTTATGGATTACAAAAGCAGAGGCATTAACATTTAGACAGATGAGATAGAAAACATTCAGAACTAAAACCCAGTTATTATTTTATTATTCTCTATAGCTACCTTGTTTCCTAATTAGAAATTTCTTGACTTTTTTAACCATAGAAGTTTGCAAAACAAGGCAGGTTGCTTGCTTTTACCTGAACTCTTATAAAGGTCAATATGCTACAGTTATGCTATTATACATAAACAAGAGAAGGTAATAATCAAATTTACTATGTTAGAATCATCTCATGTTTATTATATATAGAACATGTTTAAGAGAAATTTTGCTAAGTCTGCTATTTTGTAATTTTAGTATTTATTTTTCTATTGAGTGAACCTATGTATTATATTACCAATAGACAAATTATAGAAAACATCTATTTAACTGTACCAACTGTATCACAAAGAAGAGACTATAGGTTTTCTGAAAGAATGGAGTTAGAAAGAAATTACAATTTACATTATCTCCTTACAACTCCAATTATTCCTTGCATGATTTAGTGGTTTAAAGGAATAGTCATTTTCTAAATGATTTAGTTTTCTATTTTCTAAACATTTCTGTGATTTCTTCCTTTGTCTTTTGGAGTTTGCTCTTATACTTTACCCCTTTCATCTATTAAAATGTTTCTCCTAAATAGAGAGGAACATCTTCCATGAATGTGCATGACTTCCTGTAAAATGAGAAGCTAAGTCAACTTAACCATTTCCTCAGTGCCCAGTGGTCTCAAGCTATTTTGTATGAAAAAAGAATAAAAGCAATTTGGTCACACTTTTCACAAGAAAAAAATAGTGGAATCTGTTCTCTTTGTAGAGAATTTTTATTTAAAAGGTGGTGCTTTAGCATTCAAATCTACAGTTGTTAAGCTAGAGTGAAAGACTGACAGGCTGCATTTAGACATTGTATGTATGTGTGTATGTGTGTATGTGTATATGTGTGTGTGTGTGTAGAGAGAGAGAGAGAGAGAGAGAGAGAGAGAGAGAGAGAGAGAGAGAGAGAGGAGAGGAGAAAGATTAAGGCATTTAAGGCATTTTTACTCCAGGAGACTCAGAATTCAAGTATACTGCCAACAGGGAACACGTATGTCACAGCAAGACCATGATTGAGCATGGTGGTAGAATTAGTAAATGCAAAATTAAATAATTAATTTGTCCTAAAAAAAAAAAAACCCAAATTATGTTTCGTTCTTGACTGAGTAATTGGTTCCTAACTTGATTGCTTACAGGCAAATTATATTAAACTGTTTTCTCACATTGGGTAATAGGCAATATGGATCAGTAAGCTTGAGAGAATAGACAAGTAAGGTGAGTACTACACCTTAACTTTTCAGTGGATGCCCTTTCTGGGTCACTTTACATGCAGGGATATGCAAACAGAGGGAGTCAGTTCATAGATCCCACTACAGTAATTGATTTATATTTCACAGAGGATACTTTTCTTTTTTTTGTAGCAAAGTATCACTGCTGAGCAGTTATGCAAAAGAGCTACAGAAATTAGTGTAAGAATCTCAATTCTATTGCTTATTTCCAAGCTGTGTATTGATATTATGACTTTGGAAAGGCAGACAAAGTAGTTAAAGTTAAAGTAGTTAGATCATTTTCAAAACTTGCCTCAATGTGAAAGGCTTCAAGTTCTGTAGTAGAAAAAAAATCTCATAAAAAAAGTTCACTAGAAAAAAGTGAAGACATAAATTGAATATGTCAGGAATTTAAAAAGGCGGTCTGAGCTAGAGAGATGGCTCAGAGGTTATGAGTACTTGCTGCACCTGACAAAGGACCAAGTTCAGGGCTAAGACCCATGCCAGGTGGCTCACAATCATCTGTAACTCCAGCTCCAGGAGATCTAGAGCCTCCCTCAGGACTCCTTGAGCAGGCATTTAGCATAAACACACACATATAAACATGAATAAAAATAAATCTTAAAATAGTTTGTCACTCTAGAACTAACCAACACTGAAGGAAGACAAATAAAATGATGCCAGTGTAGTTGATAATTTTGACTAATAGACAAGTTCCTTGAATGACACAGATTACCAAAACTGACACATGATGAAATAGAAAATGTGAATGAGAGTCAGTGATATTTCTCAACGTGAAGGTCGCTCTCTAGTTTTTTCATGCTTCTTTATCAATATCAGGGCCACAGCAGCAGATGCAAAACCAGGACAAAAACTCTCAGATGTTTGGACTTGAGTCTGTCAAAGGAAAGAATGTAGAGTTGAAGATGCAAGAAAAATTTTACTAGAGCATTGAACTCTTGAAGTGAATTCGAACTGAGGTATACCATCAGAGTTAGAATCACCACCAGGACTGGGCTGTATTAATGTCATTAGAAAAATATTCCTTCTAAAGGCAAAGATAAGTTACAATATGAAGATGGAGAAATGGTTGGTAGGGATGAGATTCCGTAGAAAAGTAAAGAGCTAGGTTTTGAAAAGAGTAAATATTCTTTTTCCCCTTTTCTTTCCTTTAGACTGGAAGAAAGAAGGTAGAATTTATATTGGAAGGAAATCTACAAAGCTTTCAGCCTTTAAGCTTTTTCAATAAAATTTGTCTCAAAGGTTAGGTAAAATTTCCAATAATAAAAAAAAAGGTTAAGTACAGGAGAACTATTAGGATTCTGAGAAATGTGGAAATGACTTGAACTAACTTGAGTAAATGATGGAGAAGATTGTCAGTTAGTTCTTTCTTGTTTCCACGACAGGTACTTTGAACGGGCACTTAGCTGGGGTGTGCTTGGAGCCAGTGGATTGCTAATAGAACAAAATGTTAGGGAAGCGAGGACTCTAAGCAGACTTCTGAACATCACTGAATTGGTTTACTATAAAGCCTAGGTTGAAATACAAAAAAACCATAGCAAGCACAAAGCGGAAGATCATTGCAAAGTAGTGCACAGAATTAGTGGAAGTGAATATTCTTCCCTGTTTTCTTGTGTTGCTGTGAAAAATGTATTCAACATTTGCCATTAAGTTTTTTTTTAATTAAAATTTCATATTGCTTTCTTTCTTACTCTACTATGAAAACATATAACTACGTGTCAAAGTTCTAAGACATTGGCCAACTGTAGCAGATGACTTCATTTACCCTGAATTGTTCATTATTATTATTGTTATTATTCCTTAATGTGCATGCTTTCTAATAAAGGGTAAGAACGATTTTCCATCTGTCCTCTGTGAAAAGGCCTGTCATTTGTTCAGCCTTCTCTTCATCCATACTAAATACATGATGGCTTGTCTCCTCAAAAAATCATCTCCTTATAATCTCTTAGGTTGAATCACAGGAAACTGCATTGTTTTTAGGCTCTTCTTGGTCATGTTTACTTTCATATAGTTCAACTTAATATCACAAGCTTCATGTCTTTAACTTTGAAAATATAACAGATCCAGAGTCTTGTTTGATAAAGGAAGACCACAAACTACTTAAATATTGATTAAAATAGCACATTGATATTACCACTCTCAGGAGACAGTACCATCACTAATCAATCTGTAATGAGTCAAGGCTACTTCATCCTCATATCCCCGAGCCTTGTTCACTCACAGCTCCAGACTTTTCTCTACTCAGTTATACTACATGGGCTTCATTTGATTGTATTTATTCCTGAACGATGAGAACAGGAGGTAACACTAATGAGGTTGTTTTGGGAGCAGGGACCCCAGTGAAAACGGTTGTTATTCTTGTCCTTGGTTAAGTTTGATCAGAGGATAAAAACGTCGGAAGGCAGTTCTGGTTCTGCAGTCTCTTTACTCTTCAAAACATGTACTTCTGACTGGAAGCTGAGTGAAGGGGCAAGACAAAATTTCCAGGCTATTACTAATCTCCCCTGTAAGTAGTTTGGAATTGGAGCTCTGGATTTTCACGGTAGGAATTGGTTTTAGCTCCCTTTCCCTACTCCAACATGCCTCAAATATTTGTCTCTCAGCCCTTGAGTGGGAGTCTTAGGTAGCGTTTTAGAGATTAGAAGCTTACAAGGTTATTGAGGATGAACGGAACCCCCATGGTAGCATTGGAAACCATCTCATTTGCCCATAACACTAAGAAAGGCCTAGGCCTCCTGATCAAAATAATGTAATAATTCTGCTCCAGGGTGGATACATGTTATTCTGATAGGCTCCAGAGATTAGGACAATATATGCTATTGTCTTATTTCATAAGAACAAATCTAGTGGCACTTGTTAATCACCTGTCTGACTACAGGAAATCTGATTCACCCGAAGACATGTCAAGAACAAAGAAGCAATAAAATTTTCCCACAGTGGGATGAGGCATTCTTTCCCAGAAGTTCTGCCACACTGTCTGCCAACCTTTATCCTTCTCTTCTTCTTCTCTTCTTCTCTTCTCTTTCTCCCCTTCCCTCCCCTTCCCTCCCTCCTCCCTCTCTCCTTCCTTCTTTCTTTTCTTTTCCTTTCTTTCCTTCCCTTCCTTTCTCTTCCCTTTTTCCCTTCTCTTCTCCTGTCCCCTCCTGAAAACCCTCCCCTCTCCTCCCTTCCCTTCCCTTTCCTTTCTTTTTCTTTTCTTTCTTGTGTTTTAGTCTCCTTTCTTAGGTACTGGCCAAAAGCTCAGTATCCAAGAATGCTTCCCTGGCAAACTCCACTTCTCATCCTTTCTCAAAAGCTCCCCCTTCCCGTTCTACCACGTGATCGTTTCATGCTCTCATTTCCTGAATCTGCCCACCTCCTTGGACTTAACTCAAAGGTCTGGATTTCTGTTTTCCTCTTCTCCATCTCCCTCTTGAAAGATGCTGGTTTTGTTTTGTTTTAAAGTTTACCTGCCTTACTTCTTTCTCAGAAAAACTGTCCTAAAGCTTCCCTCTAAGTCTCCGTTAAAATTCTTTTGGAAATGAAACTAAAAAAAAAAAAAAAAAAAAAAAAAAAAAAAAAAAAAAAAAATCAAAGAGAGACATCAAAGTTTCACATGTAAGATCACCAACTTCAATAAAGCTTAAAATGCACATTGCAAACTTAATGAAAATACTTCAGCAATTCTTTGTCTCTAGAGATAAAAACTATATAGCTTCTGAGGAAGACATTGGAATGATAAGCAATTCGTATTGCCTAAGTGTGGTGATTGGATGGTATTTATAAAAGGATGTTTAATTACCATGGGCAATAATGAACAGAAGAGCCCCAGACAGCACTGTCCAGCATGGTAAGATGATTGAATATGTGCTCTCTGATACTGTGTGTTCTGTGGTTAGGCCTTTGAATTAGTTGAAAAGAAAATTGACAAACAGGAGGCAGAGGATGTGTCCCAGCAGGCAAAGGGTTTCTTAGCATGTCTGAAGCCCTGTGCTCAGATCTTAGCACCCATCAAATTGTGCATTCCTGTTATCTTAGATCTTAAAGGTAGAGGCAAGTGGAGCAGAAGCTGGAAGTAGTTGCTTTCTGTGACCTCGATAGTTTGAAGCTAGCCTGGACTACATAAGGTCTTATCTAAAAGAAAGGTTACCAGGAGAAAAATCACGTATGTTTTATTTGATATCTTTAAAATGTATGAGTTTTTTGAGAATTTTGTACAACGTGTTTTAGTATTTAATCTTATTTGGTCTCACTTCCCCAGATAACACCCTTTCCTTCCCACCTAATTTTGCTATCCTTCCCCCATTTTATATCAAGGCCAATTTGTATTCCCTAATTATTCTTGGATGTGTGGACTGCTACTGGAGCACAATGAATCTATCCTGGGCTATATTTTTAGAGAAAATCAACACTCCCTTTCTCAATAGCTAAGAATTGCCAATAGCTTCTTGCTTGCAGAACCTCAACCCATCTTGCCTCGCCATGATGGGATTGGATTTGACTTGACTTTATCATTATTATCTGTACATTATCTATTACAATATAATATTACATATTATCATTATCTATTACAAATAGTAGCTTCTCTTGGTCAAGCTCTCAGTGGCCTGCTCCCTAAATGAAACTGAGTCTTTCCCCTCCTAAAACATATATCCTTTTTATGAATCTCCCCAGTATCTCCTGTGATATATTTCTTTTCATCTTTAATTGTATTATTCTGGATATTCTCTATTTTCTTTTGGCTAATTTGGCTAAAACTTTGTCATTTTTTAAATCAGCTTTTTAAGGAACCCAATCCTCTATTCACTGATTCTCTCTCTCTCTTCCTCTCTCTCTCTCTCTCTCTCTCTCTCTCTCTCTCTCTCTCTCTCTCTCTCTCTCTGTGTGTGTGTGTGTTTATATTTTATTTTTGTATTAGTTTCAGTCCTGATTTTGAGTATGTTTTCCCATTAGTTGTCTGAGGTGTTGATTGTTCTTGTTTTTCTAAGATTTACATATGCATCATTAAGTTATGAATTTGAGACCTTTCAAATATTTAGATTAGTCACATAGTAATATAAATTCTACTATTATGACTGCCTTTATTGTGTCCACGTTGGTGTGTGTTTCAGCTTGGTTTGTTCCTTTACATAATTTTGATGCTGTAGCGAGTTGTTTATCTTCCAAGAGTTTGTGTATTTTGGTGGTCGATAAAATGCAGGATATGATTTCAATTTTCCTAGATTAATAAGGACTTATTTTATGTCCTAAAAATAGATGTATGTTGGAAAAAGTTCCATGGGCTGCCGAAAAGAATATGTATTCTTTAGTAACACATGGAAGAATCTTACACATTACCAAGTTCAGCTGCCAGCTTGTGATTCAGGCTTGGCTCCCTCAGTATCACGCACAGCTCTGTGTGAAAACGTCCCTGAAAATTTCAGCTCAATGATGATTGTCTTCTCTTAAGGACAGCTTACTTTCCATCTCCAACTAATCGAAAACCTCAGATTTTTATTTTTAAAATAACACAAGCAACAATTTGTTAGGTGGTTGACCAGCTGTATTGGTCTTAGGGTTCCATCTTTGGGCAATTCAGTGTGGATGTTCAAATGGAGTATCTGAAGTGGCACTGGTTCAGATCCAGCTAAGTGAGGCTTCCAAGCCCAGAAAAAGATCTGTAAACTTAAAAGGTTCTCTCAGCCAATCTTCAGATATTTGGAGCACATGCTTGGAATGTTTTCTTAGGCAACAGGTGCAGGTAGAGTTAGCTGTGACGTGACTCTAAGATCCCTGTCTGAAGACGAGGCATGGCAAATAGTCCTCAGACAGGTGGCAGGGATGGGTAGAGGTGATGATGTGGATTTTCTCTGGCCATGGTGTTGGCAGAGTTACTAGCACAAGTCTAATATTTCTGTGTACCATGGGATAGGTAGATTTGGGGGTGGATGATGGAGATAGGAGTTTAATCTCTCTACCTAAAGATGGTGTACACAAGAATACCTGGAAGAAATGGTTGGAGTTCATGATGATCCTGGGAGACTCTTACCTAGGGTCGGAAGAGGTCCACAAGGGGCACAGGAAGACAGACTGAGGACATTTGGTCCTCAGGCAGATGGCAGAGATGGAAAGAGTATTTAATACTTTTATTTATTTATTTATTTTTTTTTTTTTTCGAGACAAGGTTTCTCTGTGTAGCCCGGGCTGGCCTGGAACTCACTCTGTAGACCAGGCTGGCCTCGAACTCAGAAATCCGCCTGCCTCTGCTTCCCAAATGCTGGGATTAAAGGTGTGCGCCACCACCACCCGGCTTATTTAATACTTTTATATTATCACTTTTGTAGGACAAAAGAAGATGTGAAGAACAGGATTGAACACTTATGTTTTTTTTTTTTTTAAAAAAAAAAAAAAACAATAAGAGATAATTTCTCTGTGGAAGGAAAAGGAGTAGGTACTGAATGGGGGGATGCTAATGAAAGAAAAGGACCAGTTTACCAACTGATTTTCTAGATTTCCATTTTTTCTATCAACAGCCAATCTTCAGTGTACATAATACTCTTACAAAGACAGTGTCTTTTTCTTTGAAAATGTTATTACATTGTTTTAGGCAGAGAGGAGACCTTTAGAGATCCTTCCAACACTGGCTGTTTTTGGAGTACTTTCAGCTCAAAGGTAGTTAACATACCATAGTACCACATTTAGATAGCATGTTCTAAATGCCTTCAATAGAATGCTTTTCATGGGCACATATGTGTATGTGTGTGTGTGTGTGTGTGTGTGTGTGTGTGTGTGTGTGTGTGTTCTGCCCACAAACCTGAGTGTAGATATGAGTGTAGAGTCAACCTGTGGTTGACTTTGGGAATCTTCCTCAATCCCTCTCTATCTTATTCATGGCTTTCTGGTTGAACATAGATTTTCTGATATGGCTAGTCTACCCCACGAGCTTGACTTGAGGTGTTTTGTCTGTCTTCTAAGCTCCAGAATTACATGTGGTAGCTGAGTCCATGGGCATTAATGTGGGTTCTGATGATCCATTAATGTGGATTCTGATGATCCAGTTCCTATTTTCTGAGATTCTATTTAGGCTATTAGAAGATGGATATCAAACTGTGGACTGGATGGAGTTGTTGTCTGGATATTTGGTAGAAAAATATAATTAAAGTTTTTTCTTGGTTTTGTCAGGATTCCGTTTCCTGTGGCTGTAGTCCTCAGATCCCTGATTCCTTGTTATCAAAGTCATGTAGTGTCATTAGGCTTCTAACAACCTTTAATGCACTACCCTGGCTTTCTCCAGTCAGAAACTGAGTAGCAAATCTTAATTTTGAATGTGAACCTTGAACATACTGAAATCCTATACTATATTCCAAAGTCCACAAAGCCTCATTTAAGTTTATGATTCACACATGCAGCTAGTGTTTTTTACCTTGTTACTGTGTGTATTTGTAGTTGAGTGAAGCTAATTGAATGTCATAATGCTGAAGAACACAAGAGAGAGAATCTTTTAAATTGATTTTTTTCTAGAGAAAGACATGTACATTTTTTTTGGATTCTCCAGACCAAACTTATGATGACTAAGATCAAATCCTTTGAAAATTTTTGAGAATTTTCTTTCATTTTATTATATTACATGTTTTTCTAACATCTGTCAAAGCAAGTCCTGGGAGCATTATAAATATATTTTTTAAATACAGACTGTCCCATTTGTTTTTACTTTGTACTCAGTGACTCAAACTTTCAGGCACCGCTTATTCCAACTATGTCAAAGGGCACTTGGATGTCTTTTTGCTTAGTTCCTATCTAGTGATGGATTATGAATATTCATTTACACTTCTTCATTTATGTTGTTTTCTTTTTCCTTTCCTCCTCTCTCTCTCTCTCTCTCTCTCTCTCTCTCTCTCTCTCTCTCTCTTTCTTTTGAGACAGGGTTTCTCTGTATAGCCCTGGCTGTCCTGGAACTCACTCTGTAGACCAGGCTGGCCTCGAACTCAGAAATACGCCTGCCTCTGCCTCCCAAGTGCTGGGATTAAAGGCGTGCGCCACCACTGCCTGACTATGTCGTTTTCTTTTTGTTTATTTTCTCTTTCAAAGCAATTTTTTTCCTATTGAATAAGATACCAGTTTAAGTTATGCTGTATTTTATCAAAATCTGGTGGGTCCTTAGCTAGCATACTCTGTCTACAAGTATGGTAAAGAATTAATTAGAAAATCTCCATTTCAAACTAATAAAGCTGCCTAATTTAACAAAATTTTATATTGCTTGCTTTTACATCCATTGATATAAATTAAACCTTGTTTTTTTCCTACATTATTATTAAAAGGCAGAAATTCTGATCATTTAAATTTCCAATGTATACATTAATAATTAAATCACTTACATACTATACACAAATCTCTCAAACCTGGAAATGGAGCAACGCTTTCCATATGCAGCACATACCTGAGTTAGCGTTGTTTGAAGTATCTGTCTTCTTGAGACTATAATGAGATAAAACCTTGTCTAGTGAATAAATCTCTGTGCTGGAGAGCATCTGTGAACTGTACTTGGTTCATTACAGTAATTCAAGGGTTTGGCATTAGGAAAATAATTGAAACTTCAAAGCAAAGCAATAAAACGTTCTGTTTACAGGCAGCCCCATTGCTGCTCAAACCTCAGCAGATAATTTAGTTAATCTTATCTTCAATGCGTGTATCTCTTTGACAATGCAAGAACACACAGATGAAATGAATTTTAAAATGATCTTTATCTTATATTTCTGGTCTTCCTATTCTTCTGTACCACTACCTAGATTTTATCATGTCTTACTTTCTTAGAGACATATGATATTCATAGGGGTTCACTATATCGGTTAGTAGGAAGCAGTCAAAAATTCTAGTAGCAATTTCTTTTTGCAAAATGTGAACAATGATCAGGCATGTTAACCTCAATGAAAAAAGAGGTATGACCAGTTTCAATTTCTAAAGAAGAGAATTGATTTCACTCCATTGATTTTCTTTGGAAACAGTAACTCATCCTCCTCTTACATAATCATTCTCTGGAAAAATCTTGCTTTCATTTTCTTTTTAAGAAGCAGGCAGTGTTCTATTCTATTTACTTAACCTGGGTGAGAATTAGATAAGCAGAAATATTCATCTTTAGCAGCCAGTGGGGTGGGCCAGGCAAAGTTGAACACATCTTGGGCTAGAGTCATTTGGTGACTTTTCTAAATCAGGTCTCTATGGCCTACTTTTATTACTATGCCTGAACTGTGAATTGCCAGGATACCAGACACACCCATATTCTAACAAAAGTACAAAAACAAACTGCAAGGCCAATCACAGTTGAATATTTTATTGCCTACTAGTTTGATTAATCTTTTTCCTTCTTGTCAGTCTTCCAAGCCCCATTAGTTGGAAGACTCAAATGCTGTTTCTCACTCATCTAGAATACTTGAGGTCTTAACAATAGACCAAAGGTTGTCTTTATTTGATGTGGAAAAATACAGTCACAATATAGTTAAGAGATTTTCCTACATAGGTAGAAGAACCCCTCTCTGCTTGTGAATGCTTGGGATACTAGTAGATTTTCCCATTGTTGCTTTGGGTAATGTCCCTTTTACAGAAAGAAGGGAATAGAGTCAATTTCTCATACCCAATTCTTGTTGCCTTTGGGCCTGTTTTCTTTTCTCACAGAAGATTAAGGAGTAAGCTTACTGGAGATTCTGTGTTCTGGCAAGCCTGTTGCTGAACTTGGCAGGGGTAGTAAAATATCTTTATTAGATGCCATGAATCAACTTCCATTCCAGAATTCAGAAACTTCTTTGCAAACCACACAGAAAGGTGTACCTGAAAGATCAAGTTCATTTTATGATGCAAAGATCCAATAATCACAGTAAATCTTGTTCTAGAAATAAATGCAGGAAGTTTTCATTTAAATAAATAAATAACTAAAATATCAATCTGTGACCTAAAACTCCGTCTATGGAAATTCCTAAAATAATGCATAGAATTTATATGTGTGTGTGTGTGTGTGTGTGTGTGTGTGTGTGTGTGTACTGCTAGGGACTGAACTGAGACCTGTACTCAAAACAGAGAAACACTCTACCACTGAACCAGTTACCCAGCCGTAATGCAGAGACTTGGCAGAATGCCTATATTTTCCTGTGCCCGATAAAAATACTTCTGCTCTGGTTTCTTGAAGACACACATGGAGGTAGTTATAATGGGACATTCTGTTAATATTTGCTTAGAGCCAAGCATTGAAATTGTTATTTCAAAATGACCTCTGATTTTAGAAATGCAGCCTGAGGAGACCTAAAACCTCAGAGTCTACAAGCCCAAGCTTGCCATTCAGGTTCTTGTTATCTCGAAAGGCTGTAGACAAGGAGGAGCTTTACAATGCTAGTCACAGAAAGCATCTGGCATTTCCAGTGTGTGTCTGAAGATCCCTGATAGGTAAAACCTGATCTATGAAGGACTAGTTTAAGTATTTCAGGTAAAGCCTCAGAGATCCATAAAGTGAAGTTTGTGTCATTCAGGGGTATTTAGTGTGTACTGGGGGATGGGTTAGAACTATAAAAATCTCAACTCTAAGAATTATAAAAATCATCCTGAGTTTTGTGGCAGTTTCCAAAGCCTGTTACGAAGTCAGTTCACTAGAAATGTCTGTTACAATTGTGGAGATAAACGATTTACAGACTCATTGCTTTGCATTGTTTATGAAAATATCTGTATGAGTTCAAGGCTGTTTTACATAGTGTACATAGCTATGCCATAGAGAATAGTCTTCTGTTAAAGTACAGGGAAAAGCATCATCAGCTGTTGCTGCTTCTATCTCTAATTTTGTTTTACCCAGGTAGTTGATTTGTTTACATATATGATTATTTATATTATGGCCTTTTAAATCCCAGATTACCCAGGAATGCCTTTTTTCTTTTTTTGTTTTTTTTTTTTTTTTTTCACAGTTGTGTAAAGCAGCTGATGGAAAACTCAGGTTAGGTTCTATTATGTTTTTGATGTCTACCTCTTGCACTTCATTGTTCAGCTCCATGCCAAGGTATATAGGCTTGGTATGATGAGAAGGCTATCCAGGAATAGAATCATCCCTGCTTCAGCATTCTGTCTACATTCCTGAAGCCACTACACACTGTAAACATTTGCTGTTGTTGTTTATGAAGTTTCCAAATGGAAACTTGACTCAATGACTCACAAAGTCCTTGCCCTTATCTCCTCTGGATTTCTATTCATCAAGAATATTTCAACTTATAAGTGTATTCTCTGCTTCTTATTTATTTGCCTGCATTAAAAATCCGATAGAGGCAACCCAAACTTTGCACTGATAATCTGGATAGCTTTTTCCTTTTTGAAAATCGTTCTGCCTCTCTCCTCTTCATAGCAATCCTCATTAATTAACCTGTTTCCCATAAGGTAGAGAGTGAAGAGAAGTAAATCCCAGTCTTAGTTTTCCCTACAGAATAATTCAGATTTGCTGCGTATCATGAGGGACTGGCAGGTTTAGACTTTGCTTGCAGGAGTCCAGATGGGTTAAAGGAAGGAAAGGATAATGATACAAGGTAGAAAGGAACAGCTTAATGTCCGGTATTCTTGTAAGTTACAATTCAGAGGATACTAAGACAGAAAACACATGGCAAGTAAAGGCATTCTGCCAGAGGTGGGGGAAAAGACACACAATGAAAATAACTGTTTGAAAGAAAGACTGATATGTTTATATAACTTACCATGGCGTGAGCTCACGCATGACTTTAACCTCTGAGCTATTTAATGTCTCCTCTGGGATATTGGTAAACAGCTAGCATCCAAAATCTTCACATAGAAACAAAGTTTGAATTAAAAGGAAAAGAAAAGAGAAAACTCTGGATAAGTAAACGAAGACTGTAAAGGCCAAAGTCAATGCAGACATTCACCAACATCTGGTTACGAATAGTTTGTAGCAAATGATTTATGATTGCATAAAACTCCTTAACCCGCAGAAATGGAGATTCCTGTTTAATATGAGGCACAGTGTCTTAAAGATTCTTTATTTTATTTTTTTAACAAACATATGTATGTTAGTTGCATAGATAGATAAATAGACAAACAGACAGATGGACGTTTGCTTTCTTGTTCTATGATATTTGTTTTAAACAGGAAAGAGTAAAGAAGTCCTAAGTTGAGAATTACTTTTTTAAAAAGTTACATTTATTTTGTTGTGCATGTAGAAGCCAAAAGACAAGCTGATAAAGTTGTTAGTGTTCTCCATTTTACAAGTGGGTCCTGGAATTGGCCTCCGGACTTGGTGGCAAGTGCCTTTACCTGCTGAGCTGTCTTACCAGCCTCAATTGTGAATTTCATATAGACTAACCCAACAACTTAACAATACCGAACTACATTTAAGGAAAATATAGAATTGAAGGATTGAAAATAGGATGTCATATGATGACTTTAAAAGTTTACTCTCACACACAATGCAAAACTAAAATAGAGAAATAAAGTCATTGTGACCTATGAGGGAAAAATGTAGTTATTTCCTTTAATAGTGTCTTCCATGTATCATTTAAACAGGTCATTATGTTAACAGTGAGCAATTTTAATACTCGATGATTTAATGTCTCAGGATTCCCAAGCACTTTGGCTCATGATGGAGAAAGAACACACCACCAAACCCATCATAAATTTGAAGTCCATAATTTGAAACCATATTTAACATACATAAACCAATTAAACAGTGAAGCTGAGCAACAAGGGGCACTGAGGAGTGTCTACTGTTTATGTGCATGATTCCATGCTGACTGGGAGCCCTGGCTCACTGCCCAGCACCAGGCATTTCTCACTACTTAACATACTTAACAACTCGTAGAAACAAGATCAAAAACCTAAAGCTGAAATCTAGCTTTCTACAGAATGTATATCCATTCCTACTTCTGTAAAGTGGGAAAACTGTGAGCTGAAACAGAGTAGCATACACATATGTATGTATTCATGCACATATGCATGCACAGATGCACACACATGAAGTCTTTACATGTGAGGAGATATTCTTACATTTCAACTGGAAAAATAATGAATCATCTTTACCAGTTTACATATTACATGTTACAGAAGAGACACACTATTAAAAATAATTACAGCCTTGGATAAATTTCTATCTTGAGCAAAGTATTTCTGCTGAGTTTCTCTGTATTGTCTGAGAGGAGTAGGGAAGGAATGAGAGCAGACGCTTGGGCAGGTGGTTGGAGGGAGGGAAGAAGACAGATGCAGTGCTGCTTGGTATATCTAAGATCAACATGGAATCTTCCGGATAACTAGAAATAAGAGTATGGGTAACAATGGAAATGACCCAGATTTAAAAAAATAGTGAAAAACTTTTGAATATTTATTTAACTTAGATATTGCTCTAAAGATATGTACTTTCTCTTTTGCAACATTTATTTCTTCATAATAATTAGTGTTGGTTTTATCATTTCCATTTTTGTATAAAAATTGAGGTTCAATAACCTAGTGATTTATTTGTTCATTTATTCATTTATTCAGGAAAAGAGTCTCATGCAGTCTAGGCTGCTCTGGAAACTCACTATGTAGCTGAGTCTGCCTTTGTACTTCTGATGCTCTTGCCTCTGAGTGCTGAGCTAGAGGTATGTCATCATCACCTTTAACTATTGCCACTCAAGTCCGGCTTCTTGGCTGAGATGTTCATAAGGTCCTTTTTATCTGCATCTGGAAAAACATAACCAAGGCTTGGCAACATCTATCTAGGCAATTGACCTAGCCTGATGTCAGACCTGAAGTGAGGATAAAATATGGGGCTTTCTTTAAAAATTAAAATAGGCTCTGTCAGAAAGGAACAGAGCTCGTTCCTATGGGGAAAGCTACCTAAAGTGGTATGACCTTCTGCTATTATCTACAGGCCTTGGGACATTGAGGTGGAGTCCTCAGGAACTGACCAGTCTATCAACCCAGTGGAGTGCACTTATCTTATATGGGAGGCATACGTTCCAGCCTCAGCCATTAGTGAGTCAAGTCACTCTAAGTATGTCATGGGGATATTAGACAATCTGTTAAAAACAAAAATAAAAAAAAAAACATTGTACACAAATGCTTTAAAGGCAAGATATTTCAAACCCAAAGTCTTATCCTTTTTATTATTAGAATAGGAAATTGAAGCTATTTGTTTTTGAGAAATATTTCCCTAGGCTAATAACTTTTCCACCATCGAAAAAATATTTGGTCAGATTTTGGAAAGTGTGTCAGAAAGGAGGTGAGGAAGTAGAAAGTTAACGTCAACTATCATGTCACCAAGAGCTAGTGAGTACCACAAGTAATGCCTATATTTCCACATGCCTATGTCTTATATTTCAAGTATGATGCTTGTACTTGTTACATGTATTTTTACAACTTCAAAGTGTTGTCTGAGCTGAAGAGATGGTCCAGCAGTTAAGACTACTTGTTAGTCTTCCAGGAACCAAGTTGCCCAGAACCATATCTGGTGGCCCATAACCAACTTGTAGTTCTGGCTCCAAGAGATCCAATACCCTTTCCTGATCTCCATAGGCACCTGTGCACACACACTCACACAAGTACAGATACATACACATAGATAATAAAAATTTTATCTTTAAATTGTGTTTTCTACTGTTGTTGGAGCTATTAGAAAGTAAGTGTAATAAAGTATTAATAAAGTATCATGAATCTTTTTATTGAAAAAGGTGAGTTTAAGAAATATGACAATATTCAGTATTTTTTCCACCAAAAATCTATGGCTTCTGTAATTTTTCTTCTATTATTTTTGAAATCATGCCATTATATTGAAGGTTAAAAAATATTATTCCTTTATGTCTTCAATAATTACTGAATTTAAAATGGACACCTATACAACCAAATCATCTACTTGGAAGTAGAGAGTTTTTGAGAGCAAGAAAAATAAGCTCTGGATTTGGCCTTTTGCTACCATCTCAAGTTCTTTCTGTAGCTGCTTCTCCTGTCTGCTCCAAATAGATTCAGAACTCTTGCTCATGAGATGCCACATGCTTTATAGACTAGTGCCCGGACAAGGTGAGACTTGCAACTGAGCATGTGCAAGACAGCTTCCTGGTGTAAATTTTTTTAGCTATCATAATTGTGAATAATTTTCATAGCTCTGTTACTGAACTTCTGTTTTCTTAGTCTCTAGGATTTTATGTTCTACTCCATTTGATTCAGAAGCTCCACCTTTCTTTCCTGGATTGCATTACTAATTTGTAGGTTGGAAACCGGATGTGGAGTAAATCATGAAGAGAATGCAGCCTTTGTAGCTCTTACAGGCCTCAGAAATTTTGATATTTCACCATGCTTAGTCTACTTCTGCCAGAACCCAGGAGGAGGTCAGGCTCCTGGCAGAGGAGATGATCTGAAAACTAGAAGTCTCAACAGTGCAGAGTAAACTATTTTCTGATTAAACAAAATAAAAAGAGAAGGTCAGCATCTCAAAACCGGGAGCATTTGAACTTATTGTGCTGGCAAATGTCTTCTGTGGTTCAAATGAGGTTCCCGTGATCTCCCTAGAAGCAAGCCATAAACTAGACCTTTAAAGGAAGACTTTACATTCCTAACAATTTTACACAACATCGTTTTTTCAATACTATAATTTTACTCCTACTGAAGTATTTTCTTAAACTGTATTTTGAAAATAAAACATTAGATTAATATAACATTGTGTTAGCTTTATACTTTAATGTATTATCTCTTCCCTTTCTTTCTGATTTGGGCTTAGAAGAAAATGAAAATAATTACTTCTTTTTAAAGACAGTTTTTCCTATGCCCCTATGTCTCAGGATGGCCTGTAACTCTTTCTGTATTTCAAGCTTTTTTTTTTTTTTTTTTTTTAATTGAGCTCAACAAAGACAACCACAATAAACAGGCTGAAGTGGATTAGGAAAAAACTCAGACAGTTTCAACATTATATAAAGAACTATAGGCAATCAGGAATATGTTTGAATTTCTCATTCTTCTATATTTACTTCCCAAGTACTGGGACTGAAAAAGTGAGCCATCACTGATTTATGTACTGCTTGAGGGACAGGAGAGGTCTAACTTCATGGATGCTGGAAAAGCACTTTACCAATTGAGCTGCACATCCAGCCCCAAACATTTATTTTTAATACCCTTATCCTAGGGAAAAATAGGTTCATTAAAGTGCCTTTTATAAAGATTTTCTTTCAGCTGGTCTATAGAGTGAGTTCTAGGACAGTCAGGGCTATACAGAGAAACCCTGTCTCGAAAAACAACAACAACAAAAGCCAAAACTAAGTACAACAAATACCTACCTGGGAGTCTATCCGAAAATCAAATTTATTTGATGTACTAGAAAAAAAAAGGTAGCAAAAGATGTAGCAAAGGATAACAAATCTTGAAAAAGTAAAATCTATTAACTATAATTGGAAAGAGCTTCGGTTATGTCTAGATGTGGTCCTAGTACTGAGTCATCAATTCCAGTGACACAAGAAGAGAATTTCATGGAACTGGTTAATTTCCAAACTGGATGGAAAATGCAAGCAGAGAAGTCATGCACACATCTTGTAAAGACAGATTGCCAAGAAAATCAACGACTAGTGAGGCAAGGTAGGGCAAGGGCCAGAAAGGAAATAGGGAGGGAAGCTTCAAGCTTTAGAACGTGGTGTCTCTTCAGGTTGGTCGTGGCAGGCTTTGGGCATGAACTCACTGCTAGTTCTAGAACATGTTCTTATGCCTTGCCAATTGTTGGGTCTGAGTTCATACTCGTGAAAATAAGTAGTCCAAGAGGGGAAGACATAATGTATCAGCATTCTCAACCCAGGACTGTGCACTGGCCAATGGTAATAGCTGAAGTTGGACCGGAGATCGTGTCTTTGCTACCTTTCTTCACCTCTGCTGTGCATTATCTCGTTCATTCATATCTGCTTCCTTTGTAAGCTCTTGTGTCCCAGAACACTTTCCTTGCCCTTCCTCCAGCAGATAAACTTTGTATTTCCGTTTCCTTCGGGTTCTTATCTCTGCTGGGAGTCTGATAAAACTAACGTGTGCTGAGTTGTTTAATGTCAAATAATAGCTTCTATCTTGCCCATCAAAGATTGTAGTTTTGTATGCTAAGAAGTTAGAAGTCTCAACTTGAATGAACAAGGTTAGGTATTTTATGTAATATGTAACAGAGAAGCTGGTTACTAGACTGAAATTTTTAAATCATATAGTGTTCAAAATGATTCCTGCACCTTCTGGGTATACTCTTAAAACCTAGTATCAAGCGTTTACAAAGTACAGTTGAATTGACTACTACATATACTCAATATCAAGCATGCTTGATTTTCATTAACTGGTTACTTTCCCCTATTTGATAATCCTCTTGATTAAAAGTACTTAACTGCCACCCCCTCCATCACACATATACAAGGTGCCCAACATAAATCTTTGATATACTTGATATCCAGTTGGGGGGAGCACTGTTTGGGGACAGTGAGGAGGAGTGGTCTTGTTGGAGGAAGTGTGTCACTGGTAACAGGCTTTTAAAGTTTAAAGACCGGGCCATTTTTAGTTTCTCTCTCTCTCTCTCTCTCTCTCTCTCTCTCTCTCTCTCTCTTCCCTCCCTGATTTGTGCTTGCAATTTACAATATGAGCTTTCAGTTTGCTGCTCCAGTCACCAAGCCTGCTTGCTGTTATGCTTGCCTGACTTGACAGTGAAGGTCTCTTACCCTTATGGAACTTTAAGCCCAAATAAATCTTTCTTTAAATAAGTTACCACAGTCATGGTATTTTATCACAGCTATAGAAAAGTAACTAAAATACTTATTTATTTTGTAGTGATAGTTTCGAACAAATTAACTTTCAACTCAATTAGTATGTGTGTGTGTATTGTGTGTGTGTGTGTGTGTGTGCTTGATATTAGGAATAGGGGATGAGGAGCCTTAAAAATATGTTCTCATCTAATTTTAAGTGCATGATGTATTAGTGTCCCCGCCGGAGAGCCTGTGGAGATGAGAACACCCAGCTGGGCTAAGGTAGCCCACTGGTAATACTCAGTTCTGTCAATATGGTGCCAAAACCCAGAGCTGCTGGTGATTGGCTTTGAGCTACTGGTGCTGCCATTAGTGAGGAACTTAGAAGGTGGCAGCCAAGCAGCCTCTGTCTCTTTCTCCTCCTGCTACAACCTGGTATACAGTAACTATCCAGAAATTATAAAATTTATAGTCTTTGGCTATATTTTTCATTTTCCATACAATCTAGCTGATTCCTTTTTGCCTATAGGAGTTTGTGGATTTTTTGTTTGTTTGTTTGTTTGGTTTTGTCTGTTTGTTTCTGTGTTTTTGTTTCAGATTCTACACATGAAGGTATAAATATCTGCAATAATTTTTATTTTCGGTCAGACATATTTCAGATGGCATTTTGGACATCCAGCTTCATCCTTGTTGGAGTAAATGGCAGAGTTTCCTTGCTTTTATGACTGAATAATATTCCTAGCCATGTTGCAGTTTATCTTGTCAATACCTACTCAGGTTATTTCCATATTTTTTCTATTGAAAATAATGCTTCAACAAATAGGGGAGTCACTTATCTCTTTGAGATAGCAATTTCATTTCACTTGAATACACATGCTGAAGTATATTGATGTATCACTCCCTAAATGATTCATCTACAATACAACATTACAAAAGAGGGACTAGAGGATACTGAGACCCAGACCAAGACTTCTGCTATGAGATAATGTATTCTGAAGTTAATAAGGAGCTGCACTTGTGAAATCACAGCTATATAGTCACCCAAACAAGACTGGCACAATGACAATAACATTTGACACCTCTTAATGTAGAAAGACATTTACAAGCTATTGCTCTGGAATGAAGAATTATAGGCAATTAATGGATGCTGAGATAGGGGTACTATGTGTTCTCCAGAGAAGAGCTCTCTCTGATAGGTATCTAAACCCAAGTGGCCAGTTCTAAACACATATACACATGAGGAACACTAAATAGACTCAGCAGGATAGTTTACATTTTATATACATATATAATGTATATTTGGAATGATAATAATTAATGAAGAGTTAATGAGCCTGAGAGAAAGTAGGAGGAACATGGGAAAAGTTGAATAAGTGAAAGTGATGTAAACACAATATTCATTTATGAAATTCTCAAAAATAAATTCAAATTTACTGGTAATGAATGACTATGTTATGACAGAACACACTATTTTGTATGCTAACATAAAAATTAATAAATATTCTAAAGGATTAAAGATTATGTGGAAGATTTACTTTTATTATTTTTACATAAAAATTAAGTATTTATTCATTTATCATCTCAAAGGTTAAATGTTGGTTGTTTTTTTGACAAGCACCTTTACTCTTGAGCATCTTGGAGGCCTGTCTCAATTAGTTGCTATCTAATTAGTTGACCACTTATATTTTATTTGAATTCTCTGCACAACTTATAAATAATTTTTAAATTATTATCATGATTATTTATTTTTTTTTAGTATTCAGTTGTACATCTTTTTATTGGTTTAGCATATTCACACCTTATCAGAATTATGGGTTGTAAATTTTTGATCTAATTTCATACACTGCCTTTTAATTTTTCAGTCATTTTCTCTGTTTTACAGCACACACTGAACATGACGTAGGCTTACGTGTTTAGTCTTGCCTTTGTTACAGATGCCTTTGACTTTCTCTCAAAACATCCTCTGCACTGATTAATATCAAGGAGCTTTTCCTCTTTGTTTCTTCCTTGAGTTCTGTGGTGCTGGGTGTGTACTTCAGATAATTGACTTCAAGTTAGTTCTTGCACATATTGTAGGATAAGGGTCCTTCTCCAACTTTCCTTTCCTCCACTCATTCCATTACCCCATCCTCCAATACCAGCAAGCATTACCTAAGACCACTCCAGATGCACATGCCAAGGAAACAGAGGCTAACTGCAAATCTTCACATTTCCCTCCTCTCTTCCAAATAAATCCCTAGTACCACCCTCAGCTCTGTAGCATATGTCTACTGTGGCCTCCCGTCCATCCCAGCCCCCATCTCTAGTGCACAGCACAGATTACCTCTCCTTCTTTCCTCTCCACACTCATCGTTTTGTCGCATTCCCCAGCTCTAGCAGGATTTCCCTGTTAACCCACAGGCCACTTCAGCCACGGATGTCATGTAGTCTAACTGCAAGTCGTCACCTTTCCCTTCTCTCCTCCAAATCCCATGAACCAGTCTCACCCCATCTCTGTGGCAGACCACCTGTAGTGGCCTCCAGCTCTTCTCTGCCTCCATCTCCAGCAGATCACCTAGATCTTCAACATTTTTCATTTCCACTCATCGTAGCTCTCAGTTTCAAGGTTTCCATGGAAACCCTCAGCAGAGTCTGCTAGCAAAACAAGGAAGCCATCAAAGAAAGTAGGCAAGCTTCAGATCTTCATTTTATCCCTCTCTTCTCTTACAAATGCAATCCTCCAGCTTCATTCCCAGCTCTATAGCAAACTACCTGCTATGGCCTCTTCCACATACTCTATGCCCATTTTGACGGGGCTGAGCAGATCCTGATGGAACACCATGCTGTCTTCCCTCCTGTGGAGTACCTCAGCATTTTACCCCTAGCACATCCCTATCTGTAAGCATCAGCTTCCAATACCTAGATACAGATTTTACCTGAACCTTCCAGGAGCCACACCTAGCAGGATCTCAGAAGAATTTTCTACCAAACAACACACAGCCATCACATCCTCTTAAGAACCAGAGAGGGCAACAGAAACCAAGGAAGAAACCATCTACTCAGCAAAGACAATTAGGTATCAGCATCTAGAATTACAGTCTTCCCAACACAGATGCTTAGATGTCAGTGTAAAACCACAATCTATAACAGCTAAGACATTATGTCTCCACTAGATCTCAGATACCCTACCACAACAGGTCCTACATATTTACAAAATACCTGAAGCACAAGACAATGACCTTAGAATAGCATTTATGAATATGAGGAAATGAACAAATCCCTTAAAGAAATCTATGAAAAAACAAATAAACAGAGTGAAAAAAATTGAGAAGAACATTTCAAGACCTGAAGGTGGAAATAGGATCAATGAAGAAAATCCAACTAAGAGAAAACTGGAAATGAAAGAACATTTGAATAAACAGGAACTTCAGAGGGAAGCCTCATCGACAGATTTTAAAAAATTGCAAAAAAGAATTTCAGGTCTTGCATGAAATGTAGAGGAAATGGATATTGCAATCACAGAAAATGTTAAGTAGAAGGAAAACTCTGGCAAAAACACATCCAGGAAACCTGGTACACTGTGAAAAGAAACGCATATAAAGGCAGACCTATTAGAATAACACTTGTGTTTTCAACGGGGAGTTTAAAAGCCAGAAGCTTAAAATGTATACATACATAAAAATTGTCTAACTTTAATAGATTAACTAAATAATGGGAGTCGACAACCATAACTGGACATTCCTTGACACCAAATAAAACTTCGAGAACTAGGGCTGGGTTACATCTTTCAGTTGTTGGCTAAGACTATAGGTTGCTCTCCACAAACTGATGCCAACACTCCTTTCTGAAGATAACACCTACACAACTCATAGAACATGGAGAAGTCAAGCTAGTGCCTACATAATTCCTTTACCTCTACGTGCTAGCATCATTGGTACAAGAAGGTATTCTGCATGCTACCAGAAGGACAAAGGTAAATAGGAAACTCAGTAATAAAATCTTTGCTCTACAATGCTGTCCTATCAGCAAGATATGATAGTGCATTCGTGGGACAAAGCTTGTGGGAGTAATCAACCAATATTTGATATCATTGTAAGCCCACTCCATGAGATGGAACTCATACACAACACTGCTTGGATGACCAAGAATCTGAAACTAAATAGTCCAGGAACCTAGGGTTAAACCAAATACTACTGTTTTATTAAAACAACCATAGTAGTGAAATGATTCCAAATGACATTTTGCTGTGCTCATAGATCAGTGCCTTGCTCAACTATGATCAGAGACTTTCTTCCTGCAGTAGATGGGAACAAATACAGAGACCCACACCAGACACTGAGAGCTAGGAACTCTCAGCCCCCAATGGGATATTTCCATCAAATCCTCTTCAGGGCTTAGGGAACCCAAGAGGAAGACAGAGTAGAAGAGGCAGAGGGGATAGAAGATACTAAGGAAACAAGGGATTCCAAACACAGCAGAGCTGATGCACATACGAAGTCAGAGCCTGAAGCAACATGTACAGGGCCTGCATGGGTCTGGATCAGATGGGGTCCTAGAGCTCAGAGGAGAAGTGGACACATGCCTCCATCCCTAACCCAGAAGCTATCTCCAATTGATAACTACTTGCAGATGAAAATCTAGTTTTCTTCAAGGGAATCTCACTGGGAAAACAAACCACTCTACAGATAGGCTGCATGCCAAGCAGTAGACAGCCAACAGAAAATGAACTCTGGGATCCTTGGAGGCTCTTTGTTCCAAGATTTTGTGTTAGGCCTATTTTTTTTTTAATTTCTATATTTTTACCTCATTCACACACACACACAAACACACATACACACACACACACACACAACCAAACACATTCTCTTTTTATGTGTCCTTTATACATATCTTATAGCTTCGAGTTTAATGTCTTTGTGGGATTTGTGAGTACTTGAACAAATGAGTATTTGTCTCTTGAGCCTTTTCTTGGGCTCTTTTCTTATGTTTCTCTGCTTTGTACAATTTCAATGTATTAGTTTTTGTTTTATTATTTCCCATTTTATTATTATCCCTTAGAAGCCTGCTTGTTTCTAATGAATCAGAAAGCTGATATATCTGGAAAGGAGAAGTGGGGAGGAACTGGGAGGGAAGAGGGAGGAGGATACATAATCATGATACATTTTTTTGAGAAAAATATCTATTTTCAATATGAGTTAAAAAGATTATAGTCATTAATCTAACTTTTACTGTATTCTATTATTCTTTTGCTGTGTAGGAATAGCTTGCCAGATATTTACCTATTAGCAACATTGTATTTGTTGCAATTAACAGAACTCTAATCAAACTAGCATAAATAATAATTTAGATTTACTGATTTCCATGCATGAAAAATTCAGCCATCCTTAGACTAGGACAGATTTGTAGAGAAGTAAGATTTCTCTGTATTCTTTTGGTTGTGACCTTCTCTGAATTCTTTTGTTCATCTAAATTCATCCTCAGGTCAGCTACTATCATACACCCAGAATGGTTGTTAATCATATCTAACAAGAGTATCATTTTCTACGTGCAATGAACCATATTTTCTGAGCCTTATTCTAACTGGGACATTCACTGTGCCTGGAACAGAAGCATATGTGGATTAATCTGGGGTTGGACAAACTATAGAACTATTTTACTTTAAGTAGAATAAATTTAGACAGTTTAGAGCTGGAATAGAGTTCATCTTCACAAGAGTTCATGGCTATAGTACAACAGGAAAGGGTCATTTTCAAAGGAAAATCTGGTAGAATAAACTCTGAGACTATAGCTAACTATTATTCACAGATTCTTTCAGGTAGAGCTTATTCTCTGAAACTCTGAATAGTTGAAAAAAAAAAAAAAACCAGAGGTATAAAGTTCACTCTTTACTGAACAGGAAAAGATATATCTGACTAATATCTGATATGGTAAAGTGAGTTCCTTGCTCCTCCATAAAACCCAACATTTCACTTATTTTATAGAACTGGATATACAGACTTAAATTATAAACTAAATTATACCGTTTAAATAATACTTAATACATAATAAATGGTACATCCAACTCCCAGTTATATGGGGAAATTCTGAGATGCTGTGTACAACTAATTCAAGAGGAAAGAAATCAAGACTATGTCCAAACAAAATTCTTGCGATGTTTATCCTGAGACTAAGATTGGGGAATATGTAAGCACACATTTGAAAATAATGAAACTATAATTATCTTTCCAGTTTTCCTAGATTCTATTCAGAGTCCTTTTCAGATCATATAAATCATTGGTTTTCTAGATTCTTCGGCTTCCATGTATTCTAACATTCAATGGCTAGTTTTGATGGTATCCCTATTCTGATTTTTATTTTTAATAAGTGAAGGGAACAAATTTATCCTCAATTGTTTTTTTTATTTTCAGATTATCACATTTAAATATGGACAACTCAAAAGACCAAATGCTGAAGAAAGCCTGTTTTCTCACTTGGTAGGAAAACATAGACCAGACATAGGCATTAAGCACCAGAGTTCAATTTTATTTCCCCCATGGTCTGTATATCTAAAAATACATGTTTAATCTTCCTTGTTGTCTGCCATTCATAGCTGAACAGTCATCATTTATTTGTCTTTAGACTTTGTCACAATAAATTGTTTCAAATACATATTGAAAACATTTCCAGCTGATAAATATGCAAATTAGATCATTGTGTCAAATTTAGGAAACAAAATATCTGGCTCTTGTTTTTCTAATCCTGGTCATGAGGTTTTTTTTTTTTTTTATCATACACACTATAACTTCCATATTTTGAAATGAGAGAACAACTATGAACTCTATTTGCTGAGCAGAAAGGACAAATATACATTCATTTATATGGAGAATGTATGTATAAAAGAGAAAGATTTGACTCACGGTCTTCCCTTTATTATAAAGAAATGTAAGAAGCAAGAGCATGCATGACAAAGAATCAGCATTTGCCTTAGAAATATCTGAAGTCCGCCAGTCTTAAAGTGAATAAGTTTTTGAAGATTGATGTTTGCATCCAGTCTGTATTGATTTCGCCTCATTTTTCCTCATCACATTACATTTTAACATGTCAGAGAGAGAGAGAGAGAGAGACAGAGACAGAGACAGAGACAGAGACTGAGGGAGAGAAGAGGTCTCTAGAGTATTATTCTATCTGCTTTTTTTTTTTTTTTTGGAAGAAAACAAAACACTTTAGGACTTGAGTGTTTAAGTGCAGAGACACAGATAGAATTGTTGACTATTTAACATTTTCGTTAGTCACCCATCCCAATCTGAGCTATGATAAAGAAAGATCATGAAAAGTTGAGATTCATCAGTGCTCTGAAATTATACTGCAGAATGGAATCTGCCAACAGCCTGCAGGGCTGCCTTGGAAGGTTTTAGAACATGAGAAGAAAGAGCTGTGTTGGGATGGTGACAATGCTTTTTTCAGACTATGACTATTGAACTCTTTCCTTCATGGTCCAGATCAACTCAAAAGTCACATGTATTGCTGTATGGCACTGTGGGATAAGGTTTCATCACAGGGAGGCCTGTTTTTCCTTCTCAAGTGCTATGATTATAGTATGAAAGGCATATTCTTTGTTCAATTGAATCTGAATCAACAGTGATTACGAACATCTGTGTGCAGAAAATTGACTTCAGAAATCTATTCCTTATGCTTTTATGTTAGACTAAATTGTAAGTGCACATTTCTTGGAGAAATGTCCAACTTTCCTCCTAGTGTCTCTCCTTTGAAACCAATGCACCCATCTTACTCCATCTCAATTTTAATATTCTTCCATTTGAAAGAATTTTATCTTCCCTTGATCAGTTTCAACACATGGAAGACTTATGGAAATATTGTGAGCAAAGCCAGAGTACAGGGTGAGAAGCGTGGGATTTGATAAGGCGTAGCTCTGACAGCTTCAAAATACTGACCTGTGATCTGATTGTGGATGCCTGGCATGTCTGGCCAGAGGGCTCAGTTTCAAGCTTCTGGAAGTAACAGAAAAGGTTTGGGGCTGAGAAACTATCCAATGAGAGGAGTAAGATAAACCACCTCAATAACAGTATTTGGGGTTAACTGACTATGATAAAAACTATAGGCTTGAGATTCATTATAAGAAAAAAATACATTAATGAGTACACAATGTTATGACAGCTTGACTTTGTTCAGTGGATGTGGGTCACGGAAAATAATATTCGGAAAGTAATTAAGAGCCTAGTCTAGAAAGATTACTTTTTCTGACTTGATGACCTCACAAACCTCCATTGCATCATGCTCACCCCCATAAAATCCTAGGTGTCTGTGTTATTCCCATAAACTTACATTACTCCCTTACTGATTAAGATACAAGAAGAGGAAAACCATAACCATGTTTTCACATAGCAGTTTGGTGACCATCAGATAAGGACAATGAAATTTGTTTAAGAAAATTGATACTCCAAACATCCTTGCTGATAGAAACCTTCCTGTCTCCATACTTCCCCATGAAAAGAAACCATAGAACAGTCATAATTTTATAACTTTTTCACGATAAAAAAGATTTGTGTTGTATTAATCTAAATTTAGATGGCTACTATGACTCATTAGAAAGGTCTCAGCCAGATTGTCTAGAGAATTAGACACCTGCATGGATTTTATCACGGGACTGACTCACTAAAAGTAGTGACACCCAATTCACAAGATATCCTACCAAAACAATTCAGATTATAAAAACATTGGAGACAAGCAACACTATAATTGTTTAAAAGAAAGCAAAGTAGGATAACAATTCCAGAGCCAAGCCTTAGGGATTAAAAAAAAATAATAAATGCATAATTAATTGTAAATGGCTTTTACTTTGTATAAATTAACTAACAAAGTCATTGTTCTGTGTTGTAGAGTAGCATGTTTTAAAAATGTGTTGCAAGTCATTTGACCTTACTTCTTGCTTATAGAAGAATTTTAAATACAAGAACCCAGCCAGTGGTTCACTTTTGTCAGCTGAATCATCTCAATTACTAGTGAATTCCCTTCTTGGAAAATCCATGCTTTTAAATTGGGTCCCATAATTTAGATGGTACTTCCTGATGCTTCCTTTTTACTTGCACTTATTCATAGCCCCTTCCTTGAGCACAACTATAGTTAGTCTCTCTTTCTTATGATAATTCCACATAGAGTGACTAAGATGTTGACTTACAGTAATAGATATAGAAGCCAAACTGGGCAAATAATAGTGCAGTCGAGATTACCTTGGAAATACGTGGTAAGAGAGACTTTTATGAGAAGGGAAATGTTAGGCATATTTGAGTTTCAGAGAAACTAGCAAAACTAAAATAAGAAAGAGAGGAGAGAAAGAGGGAGATACCAGGAAAGAAAACTGCACATTACATACTGCAAGAAGTGACTGGTGGTAGATCAGTGGACAGAATGATCACCACACAACAGGATCACATATGCCGTCAGAGATACACCTTGAACTTCCAATGGAGTCACATGTTGATGAATACATGCAAGTTGAAAGTAACCTAAGTTGAAGTGGAGTGAGTATGCCTATCTATTGTGTAAAATCCTGTAGTGTAGCATAGTGTAACATCTACTTCAGGGTGCTGCTTTCTTATGCTTATGAGTGTGTGATGAAATAGGAGTTGTGACTCCTTGTTGCTTCATACTCATAAGAGAAACAGAAGGAACACTACCCAGTTCATTCTGTGAAGCCACAATTATGCTCATACCTAAACCACACAAAGACTCAACAAAGAAAGAGAACTTCAGACCAATCTCCCTTATGAATATTGATGCAAAAATACTCAATAAAATTCTCACAAACCTAATCCAAGAACACATCAAAACAAAGTGGCCCAAAAACTTCCACCAGAGAACTCTTAAACCTGATAACTTCAGCAAAATGACTGGATATAAAATTAACTCAACCAAATCAATAGCCTTCCTTTATCTATAGGATAAAAGGCTTAGAAAGAAATTAGAGAAATGATACCCTTCACAATAGTCACAAATAATATCAAATACCTTGGTGTGAATCTAATCAAGTCAGTGAAAGATCTGTATGACAAGAACTTCAAGTCTCTGAAGAAAGAAATTGAAGATCTCAGAAGTTGGAAAGATCTCCCATGCTCATGGATTGGCAGGATTAATATAGTAAAAATGGCCATCTTGCTGAACGCAATCTACAGATTCAATACAACCATTAAAATTCCAACTCAATTCTTCATTGAGTTAGAAAGAGCAATTTGCAAATTCATTTGGAAAAGAAAAAAAAAAAAAACCCAGGATAGTGAAAACTATTCTCAATAATAAGAGAACTTCTGGGAGGAAATCACCATCCCTGACCTCAAGTTGCACTAGAGAGCATTAGTGATAAAAACTGCATGGTATTGGTACAGAGATAGGCAAGATGATCAATTGGAATAGAATTGAAGACCAAGAAATGAATCCACACACCTATGGTCACTTGATCTTTGACAGAGCTAAAATCATCCAGTAGAAAAATGACAGCATTTTCAACAAATGGTACTGGTTGAACTGGAGGTCAGCTTGCAGAAGAATTCAACTCCATCCATTCTTATCTCCTTGTACAAAGCTCATGTCCAAGTGGATCAATGACCTCCACATAAAATCAGATACACTGAAACTAATAGAAGAGAAGGTGGGGAAGACCCTCAAATACCTGGGCACAGGGGAAAATTTCCTGAACAGAACACCAATGGCTTTTTCTCTAAGATCAAGAATTGACAAATGAGACCTCATAAAATTGCGATGCCTCTGTAAGGCAAAGGACACTGTCAATAGGACAAAATGGCAATCAACAGATTGGGAAAAGATCTTTACCAGTCCTATATGTGACAGAGAGCTACTATCCAATATATTCAAAGAACTCAAAAATTAGACTCCAGACAACCAAACAACCCTATTAAAAATGGGGTACAGAGCTCAACAAAGAATTCTCAACTGAAGAAACTCAAATGACTGAGAAGCTCCTAAAGAAATGCTCAACATCTTTAGTCATCAGGGAAATGCAAATCAAAACAACCTCACACCAGTCAGAATGGCTAAGATTAAAAACTGAGGGGATAGCAGATGCTGGTTAGTCTGTGGAGAAAGAGGAACACTCCTCCATTATTTTTGAGTTTCCAAGATGGTGCAACCACTCTGGAAATCAGTCTGGTGGTTCCTCAGAAAATTGGACATAGTTTTACCTGAGGGCCCAACTATACCACTCCTGGGAATATACCCAGAAGATGTTCCAACATATAATAAGGACACATGCTCCAGTATTTTCATAGCAGCCTTATTTATAATAGCCAGAAGCTGGAAAGAACCCAGATGTCCTTCCACAGAGGAATGGATACAGAAAATGTGGTACATTTATACAATGGAGTATTACTCAGGTATTAAAAATAAATTCTTAGGTAAATGGATGGAACTAGGAAATATCATCTTGAGTGATGTAACCCAATCACAAAAGAACACACTTGGTATGCACTCACTGATAAGTGGATATTAGCCCCAAAGCTCAGAATACTCAAGATACAACTCACAGACCACATGAAGCTCAAGAAGAAGGAAGACCAAAGTGTCCTTCTTGGGAGTAACAAAATATTAATAGGAGCAAATATGGAGACAATGTGTGGAGGAGGGACTATTTGGCGACTGCCCCACGTGGGAATCCATCCCATGTGCAGTCACCAAAAGCAGACGCTGATATGGATGCCAGGAAGTGCATGCTGACAGAAGCCTGATATAGGGGTCTCCTGAGAGTCTTTGCCAGAGTCCAATATATACAGAGCTAGATGCTCACAGCTAATCAATGAACTGATCATGGGGTCCCCAATGAAGGAGTTGGAGGGAAGTCTGAAGGAACTGAAGGTGCTTCTGGCCCCATGGGGAGAGCCACAATACCAACTAACCAGAACGCCTAGGGTCTAAACTGCCAGGCTGGGAACACCCATGACTCCAGTTGTATATGTAGTAGAGGATGGCTTTGTCAGACATCAGTGGGAGAGGAGGTCATTGATCCTATGAAGGCTGGATGCCCCAGTGTGGGGGATTTCAAGAGGAGGGAGAGAGGAGTGGCTGGAAGGGTGGGGGCACACTTCCATGAAGCAGTAGAAAGGAAGGGATAAGGGGTTTCTGGGGGTGGGAATGGGTAAAGGGGATAACATCTGAAGTGTAAATAAATAAAATATTCAATAAATTTTTTAAAAAAAGAGAAAATTTCAGAGCTACCCCAATGATGATTTCTTCCAAAGGAGTGGAATCTCTTGTACAGCAAAGGAAATAAAAGTCAATTAAATGATGAGGAAGCCTTAATATAGCTTTACGAGCTATAATGTGACCAAGAATTAATCTAAGGAATAAAAAAAGAACTAGAAAAAAGTCAAGAAAAAAACAACCCAAGAATAGGTTACAGATCTAAACCTTGTAAAAAAATCCTTTTAAGTTGTTTTTTTTTTCTTCAAGTGTTTGTCACATCAAGTAAAAGCTAATACAAAGTACTCACATTGCAGTGATTTAAACTAGTATTATATTTAAGCTTAAAGGACAGGAGAGCAATGTCAGATATTTTTGCTCTTCCCTGAGAGAACCAACGAGTGCCTCATATTCCCATTCCAAATACAGAGCAGCTGCTGCAAAGTGACTTTGCAGGTAGGGATCACATTTCTTTTTTTTTTTTTTTTTCCATTGTTTTTTTAATTGGAAATTTTATTTACATTTCAGATGTTCTCTCCTTACCCCATTCCCCCCCCTCCCAGGAACTCACTATCCTTTCCCCCCTCCTGCCTCCATGTTGGTGTACCCCACCTACCCACCCACCCTCCCCCGTACCTCACCTCCCCACCCTCGAATACCGGCCCCCACGACATCCAGCCTTCATGGGACCAAGGATCTCTTCTCCTACTTATATATAGCTCCCTTGCATATATAGCTGGAGCCATGGGTCCCTCCCTAAGCTTTCCCAGGCTGGTGGTTTAGACCCTGGGCCTCTGGTTGGTTGGGATTGTTGCTTTCCTCATGGTGTTGCGAATCCTTTCAACCCCTGCAGCCTTCACTTTATCTTCTCCATTGGGACCCCATGTTCAGTTTGATGGTTAGCTATGAGCATCTGCTTTGAGTATGTCAGACTCTTGCAGACTTCTAAGGGGGACAGCTATATCAGGCCCCTGTCAGCATGTACATCCTGATTTCCTATCAAGTTTTACCTTTGGTGACTGCACATGGGATGGTATCCAGGTGGAATGGTCTGTAGAAGGCCCTTCCTTCAGTTTCTGTCCTGCACTATGTCTCCATATTTGCTCCCTTGGTATTTTATTACTCCTTCTAAGAAGGATGAAGCCCCCCCCCCCATTTGGTCGTCATTCTTCATGAGCTTTATGTGGTCTGTGAGTTGAATCTTGGGATTTCAGTTCTGGGCTAAAATCCAATAATCAGTGAGTGAATACCATGTACATTCTTTTGAGATTGGGTTACTTCACTCAGGATGATATTTTCTAGTTCCATCCATTTACATAAAAATTTATCAAATTCATTGTTTTTAATAGTGAGTACTATTCATTGTATAAATTTTACCACATTTTTTGTATCCATTCCTCTGTTGAAGGGCATCGGGGTTCTTTCCAGTTTCTGGCTATTATAAAATAAAGCTGCTATGAACATAGTGGAGCATATGTCCTTGTTATGTGTTAGAGCATCTTCGAAGTATATTGCCCAGGAGTGTTATAGCTGGGTCCTAGGTATGATATGTCCAATTTTTGGGGAAACCCGCAGACTGTTTTCCCATAGTGGTTGCACCATTTTGCAATCCCACCAACAATGGAGGAGTGTTCCTTTTCTTTCCCCACATCCTCGCCAGCATCTGCTATCACCTGAGTTTTTGATTTTAGCCTTTCTGACTGGTTGTGAAGTGGAATCTCAGGGTTGTTTTGATTTGAGGTCCCTGATGACCAAGGATGTGAACATTTCTTTAGGTGTTCTCAGCCATTTGCATTTCCTCAGTTTAGAATTCTTTGTTTAGTCTGTACCCCATTTTTAATAGGGTTATTTGGTTGTCTAGAGTCTAATTTCTTGAGTTTTTTTTTTGTTTTGTTTTGTTTTGTTTTTTTTTTTTTGAGACAGGGTTCTCTGTTACCCCGGGCTGTCCGGAACTCACTCTGTAGCCCAGAGTGGCTGGCCTCGAACTCAGAAATCCCCTGCCTCTGCCTCCCAAGTGTGGGATTAAAGGGTGCGCCACCACCACCCGGCGAGTTTTTTTGTATATATTGGATATTAGTCCTCTATGGGATGTGGAATTGGTAAAAGATCTTTTCCCATTCTGTTGGTTTGCGTTTTGTCCTATTGACAGTGTCCTTTGCCTTTCAGAAACTTTGCAATTTTATGAAGTCCCATTTGTCAATTCGTGATCTTAGAGCATAGGCCATTGGTGTTGTTCAGGACTTTCCCCTGTGCCTAGGTATTCGAGGGGGTCTTCCCCACCTTCTCTTCTATTAGTTTCAGTGTGTTGGGTTTATGTGAAGGTCCTATATCCACTTGGACTTGAGCTTTGTACAAGCAGAAAAGAATGGATCGATTTGCATTCTTCTGCATGCTGTCCTCAGTTGAACCAGCACCGTTTGCTTAAATACTGTCCTTGTTCCACTGGATGGTTTTAGCTCCTTTGTCAAGATTAAATGACCATAGTTGTGTGGGTTCATTTCGGGTCTTCAACTCTATTCCTGATATTCCTGCCTGTCTCTGTACCAATACCAGGCAGTTTTTATCACTATTGCTCTGTGTACAGCTTGAGGGGGGGTCAGGGGGGGATGGCGATTCCTCCAGAAGTTCTTTTATTGTTGAAAAGGGTTTTTTTTGTATCCTGGGTTTTTGCTGTTCAAATTGTCGCGTCCGCCTTGGCCGCAAGTAAGAGCAACACGGTAGGATCCTTCTCAGTTGGCTTTAATCCAGGAACGGCTCTTGACATAGGAATGGGGAACTGGACGGGGGACCTGGACCAGGAAGGGAAAGGGGAAAGGGGCCCTGGCCCAGGAAGGGAAGGGCTGGACCCCAAGCAGCAGAAAGGAGCTGCTTATATCCGCGCGGTTTGCCCCAGTAGGTTAAGCTCCAATACTTATTAGCTAAGCCCCTCGAAGGCCGAGCCACGCATGCTCAGGTGACCAGTTTCTCTCCATTTGGAAGCCTGCTTACATGCAGGGCTTTAGCTTTGTACTGTAAAGGCTGTACACCCCTTTTATTTTAAATTGTTGGTTACCTGGCCCTCGACCTTACAACCCAGCAGTTCACTTATTTTGTGGGAAACCCTGAAGGTCGCGCTAGGAGCATAGCGGTAAAAAGAGGTCGACCTTGCAACTTGATGGAAAGTTATTCTGCCTCGCCTTCGTGCTATTTTAAGGTACTTTGGTTGATGACATGCTTGGATCATCCAGGTGGAATCTTAGTAGGCCCCTTTCCCTTTAGGTCGTAGCCTCATATTCCTTTGGTTCAGATGGTCGGATTAGGTAAGCTGGAGGCTTACCAGTCCAGAGGCTCCCTACTAGCCTCCTAAGGAGGCCAAAATACGGGGTCCCTTCCATGGCAGTCAGCGCCTGGTAAACAACAACCTTATGTCCTGCATGGTCAGGGCCCACAAATGACACAAATGACACAGAAACCAAAGGCAGAAACCACATCCTAGGAGAACAACAGCTCCCCAGATAAATACTCCCGCTCATTCTTTAAAGAAAATTGAGGGCACCCTTGACCCAAGTGGTGAGCCCCTCCAAAGTAAAGGGATTCAGGTGGGTGCCATTCAGGGTAGCGATCTGCAACACGAGCCTCCTGGATAGGTCCTCGTCTTCTTTCGACCGGTTTCCTTTCAGGTACTCAGACAGGAGACGACTCTGATTGAGAGACTGAGAAGAGTTATATACCAAAGAAATAATATACAGTCCTGAGAGAGGAGACGCAAGAAAGCTGAATAGGTTTATATCTAAACAGGTATTAAGGTCAACCTCCACCGTTACCGGTACAGAGGTAGGTAGTCTGACAATAAAGGCAGTGTCATTCCTGCCTTTCCAGCACTCTGCATTTAGTAGAGTTCTTTGGCAAAGATATGGTGGCATTGTTAAATCATAAATAGCATGGTGATGTTTAGGGAGTCATCAGCCCGGTTCGAGGCGTCCCCCGAACCTTGTGACGATCCCAAACTTACCTGAACAAGCACGTTTCTCAAAACCTCTGCGTCAACTTTACTATCTGCAAGGGGATCCAACCAAGCAGATACACTGGCTAATACAAAGCGCAGAGTTTTGATTTTGGCAAAGCATACAAACACAAAAGGTAGAGAAAAGGTAGGAAGGACCGGGGAGTTAGAATGGACCGGCATAGGCACTGGCCAGGTGCATGTCGCGGCCCACAAAGGTATAAAGTTACCCGGTATCCAACGCAGTACTGTAAATGGATTTCCAGTCAAGATAAACTGGGAAGGCTATACGCACTTCCTTCCAAGTCTGTGGGCAGAATGAACATTGTGTCTCTGAGGACAGACTGGCCGAGGAACCTCCGCATAGGGAGGGGGCCCTAGGGGCGGAGCTGTGGGCGTCTCCCAAGCAGGTGGTTTAAGCTTCTCCGCCCCATGTTTGCCTTTCCTCCGCTAGGGAGGGTCACAGACTCCCTTTCAACTGATAGGTTCTCTTGATCCTCCTCCATCTTTTCTAACTTTTCTTCCTCCTCCATCTTGCCTAAGTTCCCTCCTTCCCTCATCTGAGCTATCGGAGCGGGAGGAACTCTCTGTCTCTAAATCTTTTGTGCTAGGATAAATGTGGGAGGCCCTTTTTCGTCCCTTATCTTTTGTACACTTATGTCTTGGACAATGACAATTTTAAACAGAAACAAAGACTACATACTAGGAAAAACATAATTACGACACCCAGACGACCCACACCTGGTCTACAACAAACACAAACATGATACTTCTAAGTTTCTCGTGATTCAATTGCCACTTTACCATGGACCTATGACCATGGACCTTATGACGCCGCTTTACCGCGGACCTTGTGACGGCCCTACTCACTGGGCACTTTCTGTGACTCCGCTTCACCGCGGACCTTGTGACGGCCCTACTCACTGGGCACCTTCTGTGACGCCGCTTTACCGCGGACCTTGTGACGGCCCTACTCACTGGGCACTTTCTGTGACTCCGCTTCACCGCGGACCTTGTGACGGCCCTACTCACTGGGCACTTTCTGTGACGCCGCTTTACCGCGGACCTTGTGACGGCCCTACTCACTGGGCACTTTCTGTGACGCCGCTTCACCGCGGACCTTGTGACGGCCCTACTCACTGGGCACTTTCTGTGACGCCGCTTTTACCGCGGACCTTGTGACGGCCCTACTCACTGGGCACTTTCTGTGACGCCGCTTTACCGCGGACCTTGTGACGGCCCTACTCACTGGGCACTTTCTGTGGCAATAAATATACCTGTACCGCCGCCGTTCCTAGCTGCTGAGTTCTGAATCCAACGAAGGTGAAGTCCTCAGTTTCCCCGGACGGGCCACCATATGTCGCGTCCGCCTTGGCCCGCAAGTAAGACGCAACACGGTATGGATCCTTCTCAGTTGGCTTTAATCCAGGAACGGCTCTTGACATAGGAATGGGGAACTGGACGGGGGACCTGGACCAGGAAGGGAAGGGAAGGGCCTGGACCAGGAAGGGAAGGGCCTGGACCCCAAGCAGCAGAAAGGAGCTGCTTATATAACTGCCCTAGGCGCGCTGGGTGATGTGTCCTCCCAGGATAGGTTAAGCTGCCAATACCTTATTAGCATAAGCCCGCTCAGAAGGGGCACGAGGCCGACGCATGCTCAAAGGACTTGTTTACCAGTTTCTGAGCTGGCCATTCTGGAAGCCAGCTGCTTACATTGTCAGGTGCTGGTCATACGACTTTGTAACTGTAAACACGGCTGCCTACACCAAATAAATTGGAAAATTTCTCTTTCTGGTTCTGTAAAGAATTGGGTTGGTATTTTAATGGGGATTGCATTGAATCTGTAGATTGCTTTTGGCAAGATGGCCATTTTTACTATATTAATCCTGCCAATCCATGAGCATCATGGGAGATCTTTCCATTTCCTGAGATCTTCTTCAATTTCTTTCTTCAGAGACGTGAAGTTCTTGTCATACAGATCTTTCACTTACTTGGTTAGATGCACCCTGAGGTATTTTATATGATGTGTGACTATTGTGAAGGGTGTCATTTCCCTAATTTCTTTTTCAGCCTGTTTATCTTTCATGTAGAGGAAGGCTACTGATTTGTTCGAGTTGATTTTATAACTGCCACCTTGCTGAAGTTGTTTATCAGGTTTAGGAGTTCTCTGGTGGAGTTTTTGGGCCACTTAGGTATACTATCATATCATCTGCAAATAGTGATATTTTGACTTCTTCCTTTCCTATTTGTATTCCTTTGACTTCTTTTTGTTGTCTAATTGCTCTGGCTAGGACTTCCAGTACTATATTGAATAGGTAGGGAGAGAGTGGGCAGCCTTGTCTAGTCCCTGATCTTAGTGGGAATGCTTCAAGTTTCTCTCCATTTAGTTTGATGTTGGCTACTGGTTTGTGTATATTGCTTTACTATGGTTAGGTATGGGCCTTGAATTCCTGATCTTTCCAAGACTTTTACCATGAAGGGATGTTGAATTTTGTCAAATGCTTTCTCAGCATCTAGTAAGATGATCATGTGGCTTTTTTCTTTGAGTTTGTTTATATAGTGGATTACGTTGATGGATTTCCGTATATTGAACCATTCCTGCATTCCTGGAATAAAGCCCACTTGATCATAATGGATGATTGTTTTGATGTGTTCTTGGATTCGGTTTGCTAGAATTTTATTGAGTATTTTTGCATCAATATTCATAAAAGAGATTGGTCTGAAGTTCTCTTTCTTTGTTGGGTCTTTGTGAGTTTTAGGTATGAATGTGATTGTAGCTTCATAGAACGAATTGGGTAGTGTTCCTTCTGTTTCTATTTTGTGGAATAGTTTGAAGAGAATTGGTATTAGGTCTTCCTTGAAGGTCTGATAGAATTCTCCACTAAAACCATCTGGTCTTGGGCTTTTTTTGGTGGGGAGACTTTTAATGATGCTGCTATTTCTTTAGGAGTTATGGGACTGTTTAGATGGTTTATTTGCTCCTCATTTAACTTTGGTACCTGGTATCTGTCTAGAAAATTGTCCATTTCATCCAGATTTTCCAGTTTTATTGAGTACAGGCCTTGTAGTAGGATCTGATGATTTTTTGAATTTCCTCAGTTTCTGTTGTTATGTCTCCCTTTTCAGATCTGATTTTATTAATTTGGATATTGTCTCTGTGCCCTCTGGTTGATCAGGCTAAGGGTTTATCTATCTTGTTGATTTTCTCAAAGAACCAACTCCTGGTTTTGTTGATATTTTGTATAGTTCTTTCTGTTTCTACTCGGTTGATTTCAGCCCTGAGTTTGATTATTTCCTGACGCCTACTCCTCTTGGGTGTATTTGCTTCTTTTTGTTCTAGAGCTTTCATGTGTGCTGTCAAGTTGTTAATGTGTGCTCTCTCCAATTTCTTTTTGCAGGCGCTTAGAGCTATGAGTTTTCCTCTTAGCACTGCTTTCATGGAGTCCCACAAGTTCTGGTATGATGTTTCCTCATTTTCGTTAAATTCTAGGAAGTCTTTAATTTCTTTCTTTATTTCTTCCTTGACAAAGTCATCATTGAGTAGAGCATTGTTCAGTTTCCACATGCATGTGTGTTTTCCCTTGTTTTTGTCATTATTGAAGACCAGCCTTGTCCGTGGTGATCTGATAGGATGCAAGGGATTATTTCAATCTTTTTGTATCTGTTGAGGACTGTTTTGTGACCAATTATATGGTCTATTTTGGAAAAGGTACCATGAGGTGCTGAGAAAAAGGTATATTCTTTTGCTTTTGGATGAAATGTTCTATAGATATCTGTTAAACCCATTTGGTCCATAACTTCTGTTAATTTCAATGTGTCTTTGTTTAGTTTCTGTTTCCACGATCTGTCCACTGGAGAGAGCAGGGTGTTAAAATCCCCCACTATTGTCGTGTGAGGTGCAATGTGTGCTTTGAGCTTTAGTAAAGTTTCTTTTATGTATGTAGGTGCCCTTGCATTTGGAGCATAGATGTTCAGAATTGAGAGTTCTTCTTGGCAGATTTTTCCTTTGATGAGTATGAAGTGTCCTTCCTTATCTTTTTTGATTACTTTTCGTTGAAAGTCTATTTTATTTGATATTAGAATGGCTACTCCAGCTTGTTTCTTGGGTCCATTTGCTCGGAAAATTGTTTTCCAGCCTTTTACTCTGAGGTAATGTCTGTCTTTGTCACTGAGGTACGTTTCTTGTATGCAGCAAAATTCTGGGTCCTATTTATGTATCCAGTCTGATAGTCTACGTCTTTTTACTGGAGAATTGAGGTCATTGATGTTGAGGGATATTAAGGAGAAATGATAGTTGTTTCCTATTATTTTTGTTATTAGAGGTGGAATTATGTTTGTGTAGTTATCTTTTTTGGGGGTTGTTGGAAGATTATTTCCATGCTTTTTCTAGGTTGTAGTTTCCTTCGTTGTGTTGGCATTTTCCATCAATTATCCTTTGAAGTGCTGGGTTTGTGGGAAGATATTGTGCAAATTTGGTTTTGTCATGGAATATCTTGGTTTCTCCATCTATAGTGATTGAGAGTTTTGCTGGGTTATAGCAGTCTGGGCTGGCAGTTGTGTTCCCTTAGGGTCTGTATGATATCAGACCAGGATCTTCTGGCTTTTATAGTCTCTGGTGAAAAGTCTGGTGTAATTCTTATAGGTCTGCCTTTATATGTTACTTGACTTTTTCCCTTACTGCTTTTAGTATTTTTTCTTTGTTTTGTGCATTTGGTGTTTTGATTATTATGTGACGGGAGGTATTTCTTTTCTGTTCTAGTCTGTTTGGTGTTCTGTAGGCTTCTTGTATGTTTATGGGCATCTCGTTCTTTAGGTTGGGAAATTTTCCTCTATAATTTTGTTGAAGATATTTACTGGCCCTTTAGATTGGGAATCTTCACTCTCATCAATACCTATTATCCGTAGGTTTGGTCTTCTCATTGTGTCTTGGATTTCCTGGATGTTCTGGGTTAGGAGCTTTTTGCATTTTGCATTTTCTTTGACTGTTGTGTCACTGTTTTCCATGGTATCTTCTGTACATGAGATTCTCTCTTCTATCTCTTGTATTCTGTTGGTGATGCTTGCGTCTATGACTCCTGATCTCTTTCCTATGTTTTCTATCTCCAGAGTAGTCTTCTTTTGAGATTTCTTTATTGTTTCTATTTCCAGTTTTAGATCCTGGATGGTTTTGTTCAATTCCTTCATCTGTTTGGTTGTGTTTTCTTACAATTCTTTAAATCATTTTTGTGTTTCTTCTTTAAGGGCTTCTACCTGTTTACCTGTGTTCTCTTTCAATTCTTTAAAGAATTTTTGTGTTTCCTCTTTAAGGGCTTCTACCTGTTTACCTGTGTTCTCTTTCAATTCTTTAAAGAATTTTTGTGTTTCCTCTTTAAGGGCTTCTACCTGTTTACCTGTGTTCACCTGTATTTCTTTAAGGGAGTTACTTATGTCCTTCTTATAATCCTCTATCATCATCATGAGAAGTGATTTTAATTCTGAGTCCTGTTTTTTCCTGTGTGATGGGGTATCCAGGGCTTGCTATGGTGGGAAATGGGTTCTGATGATGTCAGGTAACTTTGGTTTCTGTTGCTTGTGTTCTTATGCTTGCCGTTCACCATCTGGTTGACTCTAGTGTTACCTGTGCTCACTGTGTCTGACTGGAGTCTGTCTTTCCAGTTATCTTGCTTGTGTCAGATCTCCTCAGATTCCAGATGTCTCTGTGTTCCTGTGATCCTAAGCTCCCTCTGCTCTGGATGCAGTAGGTCTTCTAGGATGTCTCAGGATCAGATGTTTCCACAGGCGCAGACCAGCTAAGTGTCCTCTGCTCTGGATGCAGTAGGTCCTCTAGGTTGTCTCAGAATCAGGTGTTTACACCAGAGCAGACCAGCTAAGGGTCTGCCCCAGGCAGAAGGACCAGGGTCCGGGCGGAAGGGAGGTGGTATTCTGGAGGGGCGGGGTTTGGGTGCCTGCTAGTTCCTTAAGCCCACCTGGCTCCGGTTGTAACTCTGGGGTGTGGGATAGTGGGCAAGGTGTCTTACCCTCTGCTCTGGGTGCAGTGGGTCCCTCTAGGATGTCTCAGGATCTGGTGTTTCCACAGGAGCAGACCAGCTAAGGGTCTTCCCCAGGCAAGAGGACCAGGGTGAGGGTGGAAGGGAGGTGGTATTCTGGAGGGGCCAGGATCACATTTCAAAACAACATACCATGCCTCCTTTGCTTGTAGGTGGGGCCGTTTTAGTAGCTTTTAAAATTATCCTAGTATAGAATGAAGTTGATATGAAGCAGGTGTGCCTTGGTCATATCTGAATAATATATAAGACTTTGAACCATGGCGGAGCTATGAACAGTAGGTTATATGAAACCTTGAACCTTGAATGCTGCCTACAATATACCTACATTGAATACTTTTATTCAAAGAAGTTATGTTTTGTTATGGCCCTGAGGTGCAAGAATGCATTTCCTATAGTATAATAGTTCTACATTATCCATGGTATCTGTGGTCATTGTCAACAATAGTCTGAAAATATGAAAGGGAAAATTCCAGAAATAAGCAACTTAGAAAATCAAGGCCCTTATTCCATATTCAATTTAGTTATTTTTACACCTATTATATAGAGATATAACATTAAAGATTTACCTAAAGCTTTGTATAGAACATAACTTTTAAGTAAATAAATGTTTAAGATAATGTAATAATATTTCAGCTTTATGTAGTATTTGATTTTAAATACATTTATAGTTAATGTGAACAGTTTACTTCAAAATATAACATACATTGATATCTACAAGTACAAAACAATTATCCATAAGTAAGAAGTTTATGTTGTGACTTCACATTATAGGAAGAAAAAATGTAATAAGATAAGACATACTACATATATGAATAGTGCTTGCTGATTGGTCACTACTAGAATATTCATATATCTTTATATCTATTTGTAATTCATTTCTACTAAATCTTCACAGATATGATTTCCTGGTGCTTGTCAATATATTAGGCAAAACTTCATACTAATCATTGAGACTCAAGTTATTCCTTAAAAATTAAGTGATTAGTTCTTCATAGAACAATTAAAATAATGCAAAGTATACTAACGCTTCAGTATTTGGAAAGTACTCATCAATTTCAAATAGGTGGGTCTTGTTCCACACTGAGAAGCCTGGAGTTTGCAGGCACAGTGAACCATTTTCACAACATTTCTTTGAGAAATTGACTGATTGGAAAATCTTGTGCTTTTACTTTTATTGTTAATTACTGCTTGTAAATAGTATTATGCAAAGGAGGTACATCTAATGACTCCATCTTAAAACATTAGACAATAAGGAGAGCTAAACAGAACTATTTATCACTTGATGTTATACTGAATTTTGAATATATGTACAAATACATTTTAAGTTTTGGCTTTGGCAGAATTCCTTTTGTCATCTCACTGGGTTTATATACAAGACTAGACTGGAAAAGAGAGATGGCTCAGAGGTTAAGAGCTCTGGTTTTTCCAGAGGATGCTGGTTCAATACCCAGAACCCAGATGGCAGCTCACAACTGTTTGTAACTTCAATTTCTGGGCATCCGACACCCTCACACAGACATACACCGAAACAACCACCAATGAACATTTAAGAAAAAAAATGAAATTTAAAAAAAGGTTAAAAAAGAATAGGCAATTTATGTGAATTTGAATACAAGAGTTTTATTGAAAGATAGGCACTTTTGAAACTGGTACAAACCAACAGAGGCATAATCTGGAAAATACATTTGAATCATTTCATAATAAGCATATACAATATATATAAAAATTTACAACCACCCCCATATTGCTATGACTGTTAAAAGTTTCATTCCTGAGGGTTTTGGAATCCATTACAAATTTTAAATTAGGAAGGAAAAAGAAATCATCTTCCTTGATTAGGGACTGAATTGTGATGTTTCAGTGTTAGTAACTGGATCATATTCCCACACAGCAGACTTGTCACTGGGACATGACCACACTGGAACTCATTCCCTAACACTGGCCCCACAAATATGCCACTACTTCAAAGAGCTGAAATGTTTAGCTTGCAGATCGTGTACAAGCTGTTATTACTAAATATTTCCATTGTAAAGGAGCTTTCCCCTTTTGAAGTGCAAACATACAAAGTGAATCGTTTAAAATCTGCTTTGACTTAAATAACAATTCAAGTATCTCCTTTAAGATGACTTTCTGAAAACCATTAATATTTATGAGGCACTGTTATAAATATGTTTTCTGAAAGGCAGAATATCTATTGAGTATCCTTTGTTTTGTCTTGAAGATTATGTAGGTCATAACCCAGTTTTGGTTTGCACTTCATTTTTGCTAGCTTATCAAACATCTTTAACCATACATTCTACTAATTCAGAAAAATATTAACATCAGATACATGAAGGTAGGTTTTGTCATACAGCATTTCATTGAAAAAGCTATATTAGTAAAGATGCAGTCTGAGTTAATCACTTGTGCTTATTTTCAGTTATGACTGACTCTTAGGAGCTTCATGGAGCTTTTACAAAGGATGGAGAGATGTCATAATCTTGAAAATGAATTCCTTTCGATGCCGTGATCTTCATAATGGCACCATTGAGAGCATCATCTTCAATGAGATTTATTAATCCATTGGCAATGGCTGATGGGCTAAAATAAAGGAGACATTTGTATTTTGAAATTAAAGAGTCGAACCAAGTAACTTCACGTTATTTCCTAACACACCTGCATTCTGATCATAAGGAAACATACTTCATTAAGGTATTATTACCTCCAATTTTTATTTATTCAGATGATAAGTAAATTATGTATTATACTTACTGATCATTTGGGAGTGTATTTGATGTCATTAATTATATTGATAAAAACAATCATGTTCTCATTTATACCAGATCAGTAGACATCAGACATACCAGACAGAAACACCATTGGGGGAGGAATAGAACAATTAATAGTATTTATGGACGATCATGTTTCATTTGCTAGTAGTTGTCAATTGGAGATAACTTCTGGGTTAGGGATGGGGACTTTTGTCCACTTTCCCTCTCAGTGCTGAGACCCATCTGGCCCAGACCTGTCCAAGCCCTGTGTATGCAGCCACAGTCTCTGTAGGTTCATATTTGTGCTGGTTCATCCATTCAAACTCAGACACAGTTGTTTCTTTGGATGTATGTGTGTGTGTTGTGTGATGGAAAGTGGTTGAAATTTTGAGACCCTGGGACCCTACAACATTTCACAGGGCTTTTATGTGCTTATTGCTTGAAGTTTAGGCATGCAAACTATAACTGCATTGGAAGGTTCTATATAGAAAGGAAATCCAATAAAGGCTGATCAAAGCAAATTCCATAGTGTTTACACATAATTCTATTCCTTGTGCCTGCTTTTCCTTTCAAAAGGTTTGTCAGTTCAAACTTTGAGGTATACACTATTTTCTAAAACTCAAACCTTTAAAAAATTGATCTCTTTTGTAGATAATGCTTTGTTCCGTTGTGGAAAGAAAGTTTTACTTACTCCAAAATTCCATAGAATTTCATCATAGCCTTGATCTGGTCCTTATACTCTATATATTGGCCCATATTTTCTTCCTTTTCGATGGATTCAAGGATGGGTGTGTTCACGAAGCCTGGACAAATGGCATTCAGTCTTACACCACTTTTCATAAGGTTAGCAGCCATCTGCAATCAAAAGAACACAAGTCCAGGGTTCAGTCTTTCAAAAGTGTAGCACAAGACAAACTAGAATAAAAAGTTCTTTAAAAGGCTAATCAAAAACACATGAGTCAGATGTGCTCTGAAATATGGAACAGTTGCTAGCAGGCAGGCACATAGAGAGAGCATAAAGCCATACCTGACACACAGAATTCCTTCACGATAGCTTGACTGAATTAATTGTTTGCGAAGCAACACCACTAGATAACTCCAAAAATTACAAACTTATCTAAGGTGCTCTTTTTATTGAACTCTGTAGGGACATGAAGCTAAAGCAACTGAGGCTTTATTGAGGCAAACATCATATGGTAAGTTTTATTGCTTGTGAACTCAATATTTCTTACAATATATAAAGGTGACTTTTCATTAAAAGAAATGCACATAAAAACAAGGCTTAATATTGAGTAGTTGACTAAAATGTTGTAAATCCAGGCCTTTCGCCACTTCACTTTTTATTTTTTCAAGAAATGATAGTTCAACACTTACTAATTCAATATTTGCATGTAACTTTAGAAAACATTAACTGCTGTAAACAATAAGAGCCAACTGTAGAAATATTCTTCCATAAAGTGAAATTCCTGCTTGGTAATGGCTGACTTTGTTCTAAACATGGAAATATTTTCAAATAAAGTACTGGTTTCTAATCAATCCAAATTAAGAGTAAAGAATGCTTTTCTTCTCAGGATGATTAACACTGACAGTTCTGTTTATTTTTTCCTTGTTAATGAAAAACACTGCATCTCCCTGGTCCTTCCATCCTTTCCAGTATCCCGCAGAGGCTTCCCAACTATTCTTTTTTTTTTTTCCCTGTGTTTATGTTTTGTAATACATTTTCAAATTAGCAGGCAAAATTCTAGTTAGGTGTTCTATTTAAGGACTCTTGACATTAATATTACAGAAACTGTATACAATTTTAAAAACAGAGTATATTCCCATTATTTATCCTTAAAATATTCATTAGTGTCATCTCTCGTCTATTTTACAATGATATATTCTTTATTTAGCCTTTCATATGATTGAAAAATTTTTTTTATAATAAAGATTTCAGTAAGCTGTCTTCTTCATCTTTTGGCCAGATATATTGAATTTTGAACTTCTGTTCCTATAGTCTGTAAAATTTGGGTTTCATTTATGAATGCAAGGGAGAAAAGAGATTTTGATTATGATTTCCTCACCGCTGCTGAGCGTGTGAATCCGATTATGCCATGCTTTGAAGCACAATAAACAGGCTGCTGTGCAACAGGCATGAGCCCTGAAACAAAGAAAAATTCTAAATAAGCTGATGTGTTAACAAGTGGACTGTATTATAAAGACTATACAAATGGTGTTTCATGATCACGTCAATTTAAGATTAATCTTTAAAATACACTCCTGTGAAAGCATACATTTCTGTACAATAGCAAAACCTAAAGCAATCTGAAACAAACCAACATCCTACAGAACCTCGTTACTGCCATGACTATTACTGTCAAGCTTATTCCATCAAAACCAAACAGACAAATTTAGTCAGGTATATATTCTGAGTCTAATGAGTTTCTTACATTAACTTAATTTTCCCTTTTGAGACCCTCTCCCTGTACAGCTCAGGCTGTCTCTGAACTTGTAATCCTCCTGGCTTAGCCTTGCGAGTACCAAGATTATGGGTGTATACCACCTTGCCTGGCTTAGATGATCTACTTTTAATTCTTATTAAATATGTAATTTCTGTCAGTCAAGAGGCAGTGACTGACCCCAGTTACTGTGAGATTCATATCAAATGTCATATTAGTGTTAAATTATTCTGCTGAGATGTGACAGTCTCCACCCAGCTAACTAGTCACACAACACCACCACACTGTGTGAGAGTATCATGACAAAGTTCAGCAATAAACGCAGACCTTAACCACTCCCTGAGTGCCTTCCAGGCTTCAATTTATGAAGCATGTTTGCTCAAGAGCAGTTTAAATCCCTGAGGATGGTAGATCACACCTAGTACACAGTGATCTCAAGGTACTAGAACATGTTCATCCTCTTGTTGTTTTGGGTCAGGAAACTTGCAAGTTAATTACTTATATCAGTGGCAGTCAGCAAGAATTTACAAGGTCACCATAGGGTACAAAGAGATGTTAGAAGTGTATATCTAGATGGTACTGTTTATACTGCTGCCTTACCTATTCATTATAGGTTTATGGGACAAAGTCAACTTGTGAAGGACCGTGCTCACATCTTTCAGGAGTCAAAAAGTGCATATAAATCACAGGTAAGCTAATTGACACACCATAAAAAGGATAAAGATATTGCTCATAAATATCAGCAAAGATGATGATGGATTTTTTGTTAGATATAGGGAGTTGACAAACATGTTCTATAGTTATTTCAAAGTGTCACATATGAGAAATATATTCAATAGAGCTTTGTTGGCTGTGATCATTAGCAAGTAGAAAACACTTATATAATTTTTTAGAAGTATATTTATAAATGCAATTAATCAGAACACCAAAGAACTTGCTTGCCTTTTTATGTATGTATGTATCCATCTATCCATCTATCCATCTATCCATCTATCCATCCTTCCATCTATCTATCTATCTAAATATATAACCAACCAACCACCACCCACCCACTCAACCAACCAAGATCCCATTATATACTCCAGACTGGCCTCAAATTTTCTATGTAGCATAAACCTGGCCTTGAACTTTCAACTTTCCTGCCTCAACCCTGCAAGTGCTAAGTTTAAAAGCATGAGCTACCATACCCAATGGATTTCTTCCCATAAAAACAATAGTATTGGCTTTATGAACTTATTCTAATGTTTTACTAAGTTATTCATTTATTTCATTTTTACAGCTTTATATTTTTTACAGTTATAATTGACATAAAATAAAACAGCATATTCTTTTTCAGGTATACAGTATTTGGTCAGTTTTGACATATTATAAACAAATGAAGCTATGATCACAATCAAGACAATTACAAGCCCTCTCCCATGACTCTTTCTAATCCCTTCTTCTATCGTGACCCAGGAAACTACTGACATGCTTTATGTCAGTGTTTGCATTTTCTAGAACTTTATGTATATATAATCATTGTAGTTGTTTTTGTCTGATTCTTTTGCATTTATGATAATTATGTTGAGATTCATTCATCATACTATTATGATTTTTCTAAAGAGAAATCCACTGAATGATATAGCATTTTATGCATTGACCTGGCAATAAATGTTTGGGTTCTTTCCAGTTTTGTGGTAATAAAATTCAAACTAAAGAGGATTCCACTTTCCAGCTAACCATTGGTTACTGTAGATGACTTGGTTAAATGGAGTATATTTTTTTCAGCACATAGTAAGTAATGATTTCAATTATTGCTTCTCCTGCTTTGAATGGGTAGGGTGCATTATTGGTTTGCAAATGCTTCACATAGACATACTGGCATGGGTATAGTGTGGCTCTGGGATTCCATTCACAGAGTGGTTAATTTCTGTTGTCATTTGATCTTTTCTATAGTAGCAAACACAGTTATGCTTTTCAAGCCTTTGCTCCTTCAGGCCAGGATCCTTCTTCCTCACATATACTAAGTATCTGCTCCTAACTGCTCTCCTTGGCTATATCTGTAATCATCCCTAACAATTCCAGACTTGTCCCTGACCCTGTTTTTGTGGATGTTCCCGTTCTGGATGACTTATTGACTTGTAGCAAAAATACAGTCTTTCAGTTTCTCTCTTTTTGTTTCATGTGCATGTGTCTCTCTCTGTGTGTATGTACACACACACCACACACACACACACACAGAGAGAGAGAGAGAGAGAGAGAGACAGAGACAGAGACAGAGAAGAGAAAAACAGAGACAGACACAGACACAAAGACACAGACACATGCACACACAAAGATAGAAACAGACAGAGACACAGACACATGCACACACAGAGGCAGAGACAGAAACACAGAGACATAAACACACAGAGAGAGTTGGGGAGGTCCAATTGTTCTCAAGTTTAAACTGCAGTTTTCCAGCAAGACTTCTCATCTGCTGTGAATACCTAACAGCTTTGTCTTATTATTGCCACCTCTCTTGGCAGTTTTCTTTACTTAAATTGTAGGTATACTAATTTGTGTTGCTCTGAATTAATTTCCAATACATACATGAGTAAAATTAAGCCCAAACGAGACTAATGCAAGTTAAAAGGCATATAACCAGTGGGATAGACAAGTAATACATAAAAATGTCACCTCTAAACTGTTTTATTATTTAGATATGACCTCTTCTTCCTTTTTTCCAAAACCTAACTATTTTCACATAGACTGGGAGACTTCTAAAAATATATATCTACTAAAGAACTGTTAACTAAACATACCTAACAAATCTTAAAACTCAACAGAAAATAAATGAACAACTTTTTAACACAGACAAAAAGTTTCAACCTCCTTTTACTATGAAACTGTAAACTAAAGTGAGGTACCCCTCCACTTTCCAGTGTTGTCTCTGGTCCTCTTGGTACACACTGTTGTTGGATGACATATTCTCAATTTCTTTCTCCTTGTCACATGCACACAGGCAGCCCCAAATTATTTTTATACTTAAATTTTAATTCTTTAGCCAGAACTAATTGAAATAGCACAAACACAGACACTAACAGTTGCGAATGCTGGCGAGATAGAACAATAGGATTTCCTATTCATTGCTGGTGGGAAGGTAAATCGGCATAGTCACAATGGAGTTAGCCTGGCAGTTTTTGACAAGACGTATTTTTACAATACAAATGTTTCTTGGCACTGACCCAAAGTAATCAAAGACTTATGTCCTCACAAAATCCTGCACCTGGATGCTTCCACTGGTCTTACTTGAAATTGCCAGAAGTTGGAGTCACATTAGATGTCTTTTCATGGGTGAATGAATAAATAAAGCAGTGTACACTGTACTCAGCACTAAAAGTAAATGAGGTATCAAATCATGAGTAGACCAGGCAGAAACTAAACTGCTCATTGTGAAGAAACAATGCTGAACTGCAAAAGTGACATACACTATGATTCCAGCTATGACTTCCTAAAAACGGCAAATAATGGAGACTATGAAAAGGTCAGTGTTTGCCAGCGCTGCATAGCGGATCGATGCACAGGTAGAGTGGAGGACCGTCAGGCAATGAATGGAGTATTACAATAAGGTAATAGCCAATGTAAGTCATTGTTTATCTGTTCAAGTATACACCAAGAGTGAGCCTTATAAGGAAGTAATAATACCATGCTTATCTTCATGATCAAGGGAATGCTAACTTTCTGTTAAACTGGGTAAAAATAAAGACTGTTCTTCTCATTCACGTCATGGACCTCTTAATCTAATCAAGCATGTTTCCGTGGGGGTGGTAGTGGTGGTGATGATGGCAGTGGTGATGGTAGGAGAGTGAATCCTAATACACGTTATAAATGGTACGTGATAATAACGATAAGTGTCAGAATATAGTTATCTATTGTAACAAATGTTCCACTGTAGTAAAGGTGCTGACAGTGAAGGGAAACTGTTACTAAATGGTTCTAGTGATGTATGGAAATTCTCTGTATTTTGTGCCCAAATTTGTTTTTGTACCAAACACTTCTTTTTTAAAATAAAGCCTACTGAAAACAATGTTCTTTGTTTCACTGTACTTGGGACAGAATCTGGCCACTGTATCCCAGCTTGGGCTGGAACTCATTATTTAATGCAGGCTAGCCTTAAACTCAAGATACTCCTGTCTCACCCTTTTGAGTGGTGGGATTATTATACTGTACCACTTGGCAACGATATCATTTTAATTAAATGTATTGAGAAAGGGTTCTATCACAGGAGATTGGATCATGGATGTCAGGCATACTGAGTTCAACTCTTCAATATAGAATTTTGAGCCCATGAGCCATGTCAACTTTGCCAAGATAAGTGTTTCATACAGTAGTGTTTTCTTATGTGAGCCAGGATCATAATAGCAGCTATTGTGAGTCTACAATAAAGCAATACATAAAGTATGTTTAATATGATGCCCCACACATAATAGCCATCAGCCTAAAGGTTAATCTTCATGGTCAACTTGACTAGACCTAGAATTACCTAGGAGACATACCTCCACATGTTTCTCCAAAGATAACTCTATAGAAGTATAATAGGGAAGTTTGAGTAGCGAACTAAGCTTTGACAGAGAAAGAGAAAAGGGGGAGGGAGAGTGGAAGAGGGAGGTACAAGGAGAAGGGTAGTGAGGAGAATGACATGGAGGGAAGGAGGAAGGGAGGGAGAGGAAAGAAAGGGGAGGGAGAGGAAGGGGGAGGGAAAAGGGAGAGGATGGGAGACAGAGAGGGAGCTAGAGGGGGGCAAAGAGAAGGGAGAGGAAAGGGGAGATGAAGATGTAGGGGGAGGGGTGTGGCAGGTGGGGTGGGGATGCAAGTGCTGGCACCCATTCACAAAACCGACACAGTAACAACCTATAACCCCAGCTCTGAGAGGTAGGTAAAGGCAGGAAGGTACTGAGAGCTCACTGGTCAGTCTAGTTGAGCCCTAGGGCAATGGGAGATTGTCTGAGAAGTTTATATATGTATATCTATGCAGCTAGATAGATATAGATATACTACATAAACACAAACACTACACACATGCATAGTGTATAAATGAGCATTTATGACATGAGCAAGGCCATGTCAAAACCCCAGACTATGAAATAGCAGGACCTTTGCCAGGTCAGACTTGGGGAATGGCACGATCTTCCTAGTTGAATACGAATCTTAACAGCGTGTGCAGAGAACTATAAAGCCCGGCTTCCTCCTCCTTGAGGACTTTGCCTTTGACTGCACCCTTGCTGAGAGCCTCTAACTCAACTCCTTCTTCAGCTGCATATATATAATAAATGTTACATTTCCTGGCTATACATCTCTATCAGAGCTCATGGTCCATCCAATCAGAATTTTTCTGTCCAGGTATCCATTCTCCATCTCCCAGTGGGTCGACTCCAAAGCTGTGCAGGTCACCACACAATAGAAGAGAAACTCTTCCCACAAACAAATATTTATGACCATTCAAGGAACTACTAAATGATACCCAGCTAATAAAACAATTTATATAATCTATATAAGAAATCTGAAGTACTTGACATTATGATGTAATTTGTATTATAATGTGTGTGTATAAAGCCATTTAGAACCATAAATTTAAAATTCTATCTTCATATTATTTTCTTCTCAATATTATTCTACCATATTTGTAAAAAGCCAGCCGTAATATCTACATCTCCCAATAAATAAAAAATCTCATTCTTTATTTCATGCAAAATTAACATTTTTCCTCACAATTATACATAATCTGCAAGAATATTTGTTCCTCAACAGAAAGGAATCGTATAAAATGAACTATGTAAAAATATTGAAAATAATTCAATTTAGGGATATATAATATGAATTCAAATAAGCTAATGTGGGGGTTTGAAAAGCAGGATCTAAACCTTCAAACACTTCCTATACAACCCCTAAGGAAGCCAACCATCTGCTGAATCAGTCTGTTCTCATCTCCACTTCCCTATATGAGGGGAAACGGAGAAGTAGTGGTGATCTCTTCATCTATGTTTATGCCTAAAAGTGACCAGAGCAGCTAAGGACTTCCTCATTATAACTTTCCACGGCAGAGGCAGAGTTGGTTTTGTTTGTTTGTTTGGTTGGTTGGTTGGGTTATTTTAGGCAGTTTTGTTGATTTTGTTTTGCTTTGTTTGATTCTGGGATGGAACATAGAGATTGATGCGTGCTGGATAACAGTCTTCACACTGAGTTAGCTCCATCCCCAGCGTTCTGTGGCTTTTCTCTTTATGGTTAGGTTTACCATGAGGCTATATTTGGAGGTTTGGTATGTCATAAAAGAATCTTCTATAACTATATAACTTCTAACTATTAATATTTTCTATAACTATTACATATTTTATAATAAATTATCTTTCCATGATGATAAATCCGAGAATGTATTCCAGTGATTAATTCTCAGAAATTTGTTATTAGTTCTTCCTAAAAGTCCAGTCCCTACTGTGATGTTCTTATAAGAAACAGAGATGGAGGCTGACTTTGTGAAGTGGGCAACTATACCTGTGTCTTGTTATCTGGGAATGGAGTTTCAGGATCACTTTATTCCTAAGTAAAGTTTGCATCAGTGCTTACATACATTAAAACAAGAGAAGCACAGCTCCAGAAGACATTTATTTCTCATAGTATGAAACAGTTAATTTGCTCACTTTTTTTTTATAATTTAGTTTTGGTTTTTTAATTTATGCACTTTACACCCAGTCACTTCCCCATTCCTACTCACTTCCACAATCCTTTCCCCATCCCAAATTCCCTTCCCCTCTGAGAGTTTTGGGGTACTCTTGGGTATCCCTTAACCCTTGCATTTCAAGTCTTTGTGAGGTTAGGTGTTTCCTTTCCCACTGAGACCAAACAAGGCAGCCTGGATAAACAACATATCACCCAGGCAGGCAACATCTTTTGGGCTAGCCCCTGCTCCAGTTGTTCCGGACCCCAGTAAAGGTCAAGGTGCACATCTGCTACATATGAACAGGGAGGCTTAGGACCAGCCCATGTATGTCCTTTGGATGGTGGTTCACTCTCTGAGAGTCCAGAGGATCTTTAAAAACATTTAACTTTCCCTATCAGTCCTTTCTTATATGTGTCTTATTAAGTATTTTATGATCAAATACAACAAAATTGATACTAGTCTTTCTGGGCTAGCAGGAGTTTCTGCAGTGCCAATCAGGAAGTATGACTCCTATAGAGCCATTATGACAGAGTGCATCTGAACAAGTTTCATATAACAGGAACAATTCATACATTTCATGACATTCACTAAATATTGCATGATGAATTTTCTCTCATCACTAATTCTTACAATATTTTCATGTGACGTGGTTCCTTTGAGATTAGCGGTTTCACTGAATGTTGAAGATAATTCCATGAATTATCTGAATGACTGAATCTGAAGCTTGTTTTGGGGGAGGCGGTCTGGCTAGTGAGCTATTGAAATCCTCACTATTGGAATCCTCCTATCCCCACCTTTCAATGCTGGGGTTACAGACATGGGTGGCCATGCCTAACTTCTTTGCATGAATGCTAAAGATTTGAATGCAGGTCCTCCTGTTTGCACATCAAATGGTCTTACTCTCTGAGCTGTCTCCCCATCCAAGAAACTCACTTGATTTGTTGGGATGTCTTAGCACAGTTATCCGCTTTTCTCTCCAACAATTTTTTTTAATGTGCTGAAGAATGAGTATGACAAAATGAGTGTTTGTATGTCTTGTTTAAACAAAAACTCCTCTAGAAGAGTCTATGTTGTCAACAAGGACCAGAGCCTCTTCTGAAGATACAGATGGAGCACATTCATTCCTCCTGCCAGGCTCACCTCGCTCTGCTGGTTAGACCCATTAACTGCATTTGAAACTGCGTCAGTGGGCATTACTCATTAGGTTCTCTGCCCAAGCCAGTATGACAACTTGAGCCTTTACCACAACAGTGAAGGACTCTGAAAGTCGCTAAAGAATCATGATGACCTGAATATGGCCTGCAACTCTGCACGTACTACAGTGAGCAGAAAAAACAACAACAACAACAAAAACCCAGAAGGAAAATTCTGTAAAGGAAGCTTGCAAAACAAACAGGTGCTAAAAACACTTTGAGTGGGAGAAATCATCTTCTCTAGGGAAAAGCCTTTCAATTGTTTATTCCATACCAAGTGGTCAGCCCTGAACACATAGAAACAGGCAACAATGAGATACAGGATGAGCAGCTTACATTTAGAAATTATATGCACGTAACAACAATTAATAGAAAAAGATTCCATGAATTTAAAAGAAAGCAAGAAGGGGTATATGAGAGGGAGGAAGGAAAGGGAGGCAAATAGTATAATTACATTATCAACAATAAAGTTAAAAAGTATTTTCTATTTAATAATTCCTCTAACTTTTTTTTGTTTGACCTCAATCTATGTACTGTGTCAAGGTCATACAGTTTTTTGACAGTTTCTGAGAAAATTATAAAGAATAAGGGCTTCTCCCTTACCTCTTATCATTCTAAAATTCTGTTTGTGTGTACTTGTGTGCATGCGTGTTTGCATGCATGCTTCTGTGTTTGTTTGCCTGTAAACACACACACACAGACACACACACACATGCACACAGTCACACACACACAAATACACGCATGCACGCATTTATTCATGCCAGGTGAGTGATCCTCTACTGAGCTATATGTTTAACCTTTTCTTGAGAAAAGAGTCTCAGATGAGCTCAGACTGTTTTCAAACTGGCCATCTTCCTATCTGCTCTTCTCTAATGTTGGGTTGAAGTCGTGTCAATGAAAGCTCTGGGTGGGAAGAGTGAAGAGTGACAGGGAGAACAGAAGACTGGCTAATTGAGAACAAGAGAATGATACTAACCACGGTAAGTGTGGAGGCTGTATTGTGAGTGCCAAGGAAACCAAGCACAGTAGACAGAAAGAAGCCTAGCCCACTGCTTAGCCTTTTTAAACAGTGTTACCTGTTAGGATGAAAATCAAAGAGAGAAGGAATTTTGAATGATGCAATAATCATTATGGCAATAATGCCAGAAAGTTCATTAAAAATTCAAGCTGAATTTATCAGTGAATTTATAATGATGAATAAGGAAACATTTATTGTTGATGTATATGCCCAAGCTCCTCTGGGTCATTTATTTTTATAAATTCATTTGGTGTGTGAGAGAGAGGGAGGGGGCTGTGGGGGAAGAGGAGAGGGAGAGGGAGAGGGAGAGGAGAGGGGGAGAGGCAGAGGGAGAGGGAGAGGGAGAGGGAGAGGGAGAGGGAGAGGGAGAGGGAGAGGAGAGGGAGAGGGAGAGGGAGAGGGAGAGGGAGGAGCAATCCAGAGCACATGTGTGCTTTCAGATGCCTGCAGAGGCTAAAATATCTGGACGTGGAGTTGCCTTTAACTGTGAGCTGCCTGACAGAACTCTCCTCTTATGCAAGAGCAGCAAGGGCTTTTAGGTGCTGGGTTACCTTACCTCTTTTATTGAAAAGTAATATTTGGGACATGGTCTTACTTATTTACACAGGCTCTTGTTAATCTTGTTGTCTAACCCAGGCAGAAGTTCGGCTTGTGGTCTTCCTGTCCTAAACTCTGGGTGCTGAGACGATCGGCCTGTACCAGGAGGATATACTTACTGACTATCAGTTATTGGAATTATCAATTGATCACAACCTCACGCTTCATATGCTTGTAAGGAAATAGGAAATATCCTTTTAATTCACTAACCATTTACGTAATTTTCTTATAATTTCATCACAATAAATCCTGTAAAATCAGCTTTGCCAATTTGTCTTTAGAGTTTAGCCCCATATATAATTAAGATTTGTATCTTTTAAAGCAGGCACTACTTTTTAAGCATGGTTCATGCGCTCTCCTTTTAGTGTCTCTGTAGAAATGAACCATTGGCATTCATAAGTAGATATCATAGGAGACAAAGTAACCCAATTATCTTAATGCTTTGTAGAAGTAGCTTTGTAATCATGTTAGGCATGCCATTCTAATTTTAAGCAGCCCAGAAAATAAGACGCGAGTCTCATTTCAGAGTTCCTAAAGGAGGGTATTTATAAATACCAGTGGTAGTTTCATAGTGGCACAAGGGTTACCTGAGAATGACTCTTGGAGAAATTAGGAAAATTCTGAGGATCAGGGATTGACTCAATCAGAGGTAGCTCCAAATACTACTGCTGGCCACTCCTGCCTCACCGACACTACTAGAGGTAGAAAGAACAGCTGTGTGACGTGTGTGTGTGTGTGTGTGTGTGTGTGTGTGTGTGTGTGTGTGTGAATTCTTAGCCTGAAGTTACTGCATGGAGACAAAGCAGGTAATTTAAGATCTTCCTATTTTTGTAAGTGAATAGTTTAGACTTGCTGTCAACAGAAATCAGGCTTGATAAATCTTATGACTTCACTTGCGCCCTTCCTTCTAGAAGCATTGATAGATTTTCTGTAGAATTCTTGTTGCTTGTTTGTTTATTTGAGAGGGGGCACTGTTGTGGGCTAAACTGACCTCTAACTTTCAAACCCCCTACCTTAGCCTCCCCAAGCTCTGGTGTTATGGGTATCAAACAACGTATCCATCCCTAATTGTAGTTTTTACAGTTTAGTATCTTGACTAAGTTGTTCCAGATATTCCTGGCTGTTATTGAAGAACACAATGTTTCACTGATATTAAACCATTTTGCTTTGAATAAAAAATATGTTTGGATTGCTTGTGTAGTGTCAATGTTCCAATCTTTGATATAGCAAAAGGCAGCTGTCAGCTGAAACCAGTTTTTTTTTTTATATGTACATTTTCCAGATTTTCACATAGCTGGATGAACCATGGATCAAATTGTACACTGTAATGTGAGCACAGTGAGGTCTGCCAAGGCTTGGGTGGTGTTAGAAGAGCTGTAGTGTGTTCTCCAAGTGCCTTTCTTCCTTTTACTGGGCAGAAAGGAGTCTACTCATTGCAGAGCAAATCTAGAAGCTCCATTATCAGCTAGACCTTCCAGATTGCTCATATAGAATAGGTACCCAGGAATTCTATAAGAAAAGCAGTCTGAGCAAGCAGTGATGAGCAGCACTTCTCCATGACCTCTGCATCAGCTCCTTCTTCCAGGTTCCTAATCTTTGTGAGTTCCTACCTTCACTGCTTTTGATGATGAACGGTTATATGAAAATGAGAGCAGTTTCTTGCCCTTGATAATATACAGGTGTTGACTAAACTTTTTATACTTTGAAACTAGAGTGTGTTTGGATATATTTGTTTTAACAGCTTGGCATATAACATCTAGTACAAATGTCATGTTTTAAATTACACACTCCTACTAAATTCATAAGGGAGTAGAGGTCACTTCGTATCACATTACTATTTTTTACCCTGTCAAAAGTTATTTCACATGTATTACTATTTGGAAATGTTAAAATAACCTTTGAAAAATAGTAAGTGGAAACATACACACACAAATACAGACACAAACACAGACACACACACACAGAAACACACGCATACACACACATATATACACACATATACACAGAAACACACATTCACAAAACATACACACAGAGAGACACACATATACACACATACAATTACACACACAGACTCACATATACACAAGACACACACAGACACACACACACACTCAGACACACATATATACATAGAAACACGTACAGACACACATATACACACCTATACACATAAAGACATATACAAACACATACATGTAGGCAAACAGACACAATCACACATACACTAAAGCAATACTACAGTGAGAGAACTTTGAAAAGGATCAGACATATTATTCAAAATTTTTGCATTATGTATAGGAAAATCTAAAGAATCATTAATAAAATAAACAAAAAAAATCAGATTCAATTCAATCTTGTCTTGATGATTCATAATATACCTCACAGATTTAATTTTGTGGTCCAAATGACTAATATGAAAAATTCCTGTTCGAATAGGAATTGTCCTTACCTGCTATTGAAGACATATTGATAATGATGCCGCCTTCTCCTCCATTTTGCTTACTCATGTAATCCAAACCAAGGTAGGTCCCACTGATAACAGAAACCTAATCCAGCAACATAAATGGAAATAGTGATATATCTTTATCATACTTTTATCATATGCCCACATACCTAAGACCTTGCTAAGTCAGGCATATAGGGAGATCTTCAGTAATTAATGAGAGCTTTCTCATGGTTTAAAGTTTTAACTGATCATGATTTGCTTTTTGTCTGCCTTACACTAGTATAGCTATCATATTTCTACATACTCTCATGATCAAAGATTTACTTCATTGTGTTTTCTTCTTTGATCAACTCCAACCAGCCTATAACAGTTCTATTCATTCTATTTTCTTTTCTACATATTAAAGACAAAAACTTTCTTCTCAGCATGGGCTTCCCATACACAAGCAGTCTATAATCACTTACACTGTATAATTGTCATGGTTCTTGCATTACAGAAGAATGGACAAAATTGATCACACAGACACATACATCAGTATACAAAAAAAGACAAATAACATTATATGTAGAATATATATGTATGTATTTATTTTATGTGTTATGTATTGCTCATTGAATCTAATTTTAAATTTTATTAATGTAAATCAATGACAATTTCTCATAAATGTGTAATATATTTTGAATATCTTCACCCTCATTCTTTTCCCTTTCTCTTCTCTCCCCTTCTGCTAATACTTTCCCAAGTCCCCTAATGTTTTGACATCATATACATACATATGTATGTATGTATGTGCACACAAACCTCCCCCATATATATTTGTGTTTCTATAAATAATCTAGGATTTCCCAAATAAGAGAAAACATGTGGTGTTCTTTCTGAGTTTGGTGTATTTTCCTCCAAGGACATAAATTCCTTCTTCTTTCTGAACAAATCCATTGCATTTATGTATTACATTTTTCTTGGTTCACTCATTTGTTGCTGGGCACCTAGGCAGGTTAACTGGCTATTTTAAGTAATGCTGTAATAAATAGGTAGGTACATTTTAAGACATCTGATCTGTACAATATAGTAATTCAATATTAGCAATAGTGATTTAAAAATCACGGCTTCCTTTTCACTGTTATTGCACATACATTGTTTACCTTTTATTGAAACAGATTTTTTTCACACATAATAAATCCTGATTACCATTTTCTCCTCTATTTCTCCAAGTTTCTCACCACCTTCATTTCTATCCAGATCCACCCCTTTCTTTCTCTCATAAAAAAACAAGATTCTAAAGGAATAAAATATAATTAATATAATATAATGATAAAACAACAACTAACATTGAAATAGGACAGAAGAAACAGAAGAAAAAAGCCCAAGAAAAGGCACAAAAACCAGATACAGACTCAGAGACCCACTTATTTATATACTTAGGAATCCCATAAAACCCACCAAACTGGAAGCTATAATATATACTGAAAGAACCTGTAGGATAAAAAGAGAGACAAATGTGTATACATACACACACACACACACACACACACACACACACACCGAGAGAGAGAGAGAGAGAAAAGAGAGAGAGAGAGAGAATATAGTATGTGTATATATTATATGTTATAAAATAAAATTAAGATATAACTTAAAAAAATAAAATAAAAAGCCCTGAGATGACACTGAGACAAGAAACCTTGAAAATTGTCATCGAGTTCATTTTCTGTGGTCGTATCTACTTCTGAGGATGCAGCCTACCCTTACAGGTAATCAGTTTCTTCAGGGAGAGTGCCTTGGTGAAAACTAAATTGTCCTTCAGGAGCATATGCATTCTTATCAGCAGAGTACAAGGGCTCTCTGTTCCCTACATCCTTGTAAACATTATTTTATTTGCTTTCCTTTTGACAGTCATTCTGACTGTGGTGACACAATGGAGTCTTAGCATAGTCTTTATTTGCATTTTCCTGGTGGCAAAGAGTGTTAAATGTTTGTTTTCTGTCTGTGGGTCATATTTGGACTTCATCTTTCAAGTATTACTTGTTCACTTCATCAACCCATTTATCGATTATATGACTTTGTGATTATGGCTTTCTTTTTGAGTTCTTGATATATTCTGGTTACTAATCTTCTGGACACTAGATCAATGATTCTCAAACTTCCTAATGTTATGGCACTTTAATGCAATTCCTCATGTTGTAATGACCCTCAGCCATAAAATTATTTTTGTTGCTATTTCCTAACTACTGTAATTTTGCTACTGTGATGACTCTTAATGTAAATATCTGATGTGCAGGATATCTGATATGTGATGATTGTGAGAGGATTGTTTGACCCACACAGGGGTCATGACTCACTTGTTGAAAACCACAGCACTGGATGAATAATTAGGATTTTTCAAATTCTGTAGGCTATCTCTTCACTCAGTTATTTATTTTGCTGTAAAACTTTTGACTTTCACAAGTCCTATCTATCAGTCATTATTATTTCCTAAGGATTGGAGTCCTTTTCAGAGAGTTGTTGTGTATGTGTGTATTTTAAAATAGCTATTTAGTTTTTTCTTCTAACAGCTTCAGAGTTTTAGGTCTTAATAAGGTCTCAGATACATTTTGCATTTTTTTTTAAACAGGGTGAAAGGCAGAGATCTAATATTACTCTTCTACATGTATACACCCAGTTTTCTGAACACCACTTGGTCAAGAGGGTCTTTTCTCTAGAGTATGTCTTTCACATCCCTGGAAGAATTCAGATAGTTTCAGCTATGAGGGTATAAATGTGACATCATTCTATTCTATTCTATTCTATTCTATTCTATTCTATTCTATTCTATTCTATTCTATTCTATTCTATTCTATTCTATTGATTTATATACCTGTCTGTCTTAGTTTCATTCTGGTGTTTTGTTACCATAACTCTGTAATGTAATTTGAAATCAAGTATCATGATACTTCAATCATCATTCTCAGGACTGGGTTGCCTATCCAGGGTCTTCTGTGCTTTTCCCAGATTGGCCAAGAATTTGCTATATAACCTAAGCTAACCTTGAACTCAAGCCAGTTTTCCTGCCTCATCTTCCTGTGTGCTGGGATTGCAGGCATGAACTATCTATTATACATCTGTGTGCATCTTTTCCATGTAACACAAAAGAATGTGATCTCCCTAGAACTAGTGTAGACACTGGCTGATATAATTCAGTCTGGGAAATTCCATTTTCCCTCATAGTGTTCTGTTTGAGAACAAGGACACAGCCCAGTTCTGGCTAAGTGAGACCTGAGGTTGGACAGTTGGATGAGGAGGTGAAGAATAGAATTTGGTGACATTTTGTTGCTGTTGTTGTTCTTAAGAAAGACATAAAGAAATGGCTACAATATCCCCTTGGCATTTCTTGTAAATGTTCAGACACTATAAAGTACAGCCGTGCTATTAACATCATGACTGTGAAACCAGTGTGGACCATGGCAGGTTGGTAAGGTGAAAGGAGAATGGATTGTAATGACAGCACCGATTTGCAGTATCAGATAATCCCATGGCCTTCAGTCTGGTGACATCAAATAACTCTTTTTTAGTTCTAGTTTGAGTGAAGATTTTCTGCCATGTGGACATGGTCTCTAGACATATCTAATACTTTATGTTCTTCCACGCTCAAATGGAGTCATCTTCATAGCCTAGTGTTTGTCTACTTGCATCCTACAGTAGGAACATTTTCCACTTTTATTCTGACTTTTAGGAATTTACTACTATCCGAAATAACTCCAGGGAGAACTGATGATATTTTTTCCTCTTTCGCTGTCTTTGATCTCATGCTTTAAAAAAATGAAAACTCATTTTTGACAACTTAATTCTTGCGTTATACAGAAATAGCTAGGAAAAGGTCAATGGTCTGAGACAGTGAGTCCAGGTTACTGTGTGCCTTCCTTCATTTTAAAGCATCCTTTCTTAGCAAGTGCTCAGGGACATGCCCCTTTCCTAACAGGATTTTTACAACAGCAACAAAGTTGAAAATTCGATTCATTTAAGGCGTTTTCAGGTGAAGTTCTAGAATGATTAAATCACCACAGTTATAGGGAGGAAAAGAAAACCCTATTGGATTATATAAGAAGGAAACAAATATGTAAATGATTGAAATTACTGAACTCGGTTAGATTCTGTTAGTTTCTGCCCAAGTCTTTGGCAAGTCTGAGCAGGGTTCTAGTTTACATTTATCAGTGTACGCTTTTGTCCTGACACTTAAAGCTTTTGCTGGCATACTGCCTCTGTGTTTTCAAAATCTTCAAGACATAGAAAGATAAGAAATGTACACAAGTTTAAACTTCGATTTTAAAGTCTTTTAAAAATATATTTATTTTATTTTATGTGTATGAATGTCTGTCTACAAGTATATATGTGTACCATGCAGGTGACTGGTACTTCTGAAGGTCAGGAGAGGGCATCAGCATCAGATCACTGGAACTGGAGTTACGTAGACTTGTGAGCCTCTATATGGTTCTGGGACCCAAACCTATATTCTCTGTAAGAGTATCCCAACGCTCTTAACTGTTAAGCCATCTCTCCAGCTCCCTAGTTTTACAATTTTACAAAGGAAGATTCATTTCCATATTTGCTGGGAGTGGGGGGAGAATATTTTCCTCAACCATGTAAGTTTAAAAACAATAACTTTTTAAAGCAAAAGTGTTAATGGAAGAAACATTAAGTAATATTTAACGTTTGGGCTACACATAAATGGTATTTTCACTTCAGTATTGTACCAATATTTTCCTTGTTCCAGATTAAACACACACACACACACACACACTCACACACATACACTATGAAAATTTAGAAAGATCATAGAATGAAATATTTCTTTTTAGTATTTCTTGGATTTTTGCAATATTTTCTGTTATGTATTGGGTCATTGAATCAAATATCCAGATAAATTTTTTTTTTTTTTCGAGACAGGATTTCTCTGTGTAGCCCGGGCTGTCCTGGAACTCACTCTGTAGACCAGGCTGGCCTCGAACTCAGAAATCCGCCTGCCTCTGCCTCCCAAGTGCTGGGACTAAAGGCGTGCGCCACCATCGCCCGGCTCAGATAAAATTTTATGTGTCAACATTAAACAGAATATAAATTGGCTTTGTACTCTTATTTAAAGTACATTGTGAATGTAGCTAAAATTAAGTTTTTCACTCCAAGAAAAAAAAATCTCTTTAAATAGAAAAAGGAGAAATTCTTCAACTGCTGACAAAATGATCAAATTGTAAATGCTCATTCAATACTTTTGGTTGTAAACAGACAACTTTTATACATAATATCAATATTTTAATCATAACCTATTCCAAGTATTAGAATTTTTTGCTAATTTCAGTATTCTATAACATGCTTTTTAATTCCCCTGTACTGGAATTAATTCTCTATTAACAAAGGAAAATTGACAAGTGGTAATATCCTAGTTGTGTGCTTCCTTTCTTAGTAGTCATTGCATATTTCTACAGCACACATACGTGACACACCCACATAAACACTCAGAGAGATAATTTTTTTCACTGCTGAAATTCCTAATGTGTCATTTCTTCATTTCTCTTACCACATTTCCGTCCACTCTGAGGCAGTTCATAGTTTATGGATTTTACACTACAATGTAGTGAGAATGTTCTGCCATCTGAATCATACAACTTTGCTTTTTAGGGCCCATGTCTTTTCTCTAAGCCAGTTCCCAAAGAATATTAATAGAGATGATTATTTTTCTGAAATACCCTTCATTGTTTAATTTTTCATGTCTAAGTTTTTTTTTTTTATTAGTCTTTTCTTGTCTTAGTGGTAAACATTGTCCACTACTTTGCTAGAGATATTTATAATTTAGCAAACTCTTCCCAATATACTTCAACAACAACTTTCATTGTTATAAAGTATCAATAGGGGCAAATAGTTACTTGTTTCACTTGTCTGGAGCCAACAAAAGAAAACACAGTAAGAACAATGCTTCTTTAAGCAAACTCAAGAGAGATGATGAGTAATTAACCTTTAATAAGACTGGATTTTTGCCTGCCCAAATTCCCACCCCAAGTGCAGCCCCTAGAAGCCACCAGGAGGGCCTACTCATGGTTCTGAGTCCTGGCTCATAAAGAAGTAACTTTCCCTTTTCTATTTTGAGTGTTGGTTAGAGTCTAGTCTGCTTTGTCTGATACTTTGAGATTTTTCACTCTCTTTCTAATGCTACTCTCTCCATCATTTGTCTGGTATCTGCCATATGGCTGACCTCCACCTGGTCTTAACTCAAACAGCATGGCGATTTCTATTTCTTAAGTTATCACTGATGAATTTATAATAAGCTTATATCTAAAGTGTTTTTAAGCAGCAAAATTTCTACGTATTCTCTCAGTTCATTTTCTTATTAGAAGTACGATAATGACAGAGGAATCCATCTAGTATGAAACAGAGATGGTGCACAAATATGTACTCTGTCACATAGAGCAGAAACATGCTTTATTGAATGCCTATGTAGTAACACTGGGCTGTATTCCTCACAAAGATTGTGATCTATTTAAGCTGAAATATCCTTAAAGGCAAGGAGTTTAACTTCTTTCCCAAACAGTGAAATTCAAGGTCAGAGATATAAATCTAGAGCTCATGAGTTTTTAGATTTAAGGCTAAACTTAAGTTTTAACTAATTCCAAATGTTCATCTTCCCTCCTGAAAAAGTGGAAACTTGTGTTTCTGGAAAGAAAATCAACAACAGCTTTCTGTCTTGTTTTTTATTTGAATGTAGTAAAGAATTCAGTATATGTTAATTATGCATCTAAACTAGATTGTAAGAATCACATTATAGAACGGATCTCTCAATATTCAAAGTTATGATAGATTTGATCAATAGATATTGATCTATTGCCAGAATGAGCTTTTCTGATTCTGCACACATTCATTTGATCTAGAAAATTTCTGGTGAACTCTGCCAGTGGGGAGGGCTGCAAATAACACTGCCGAATGACAGTTCTAAGGAAAAAGCTCAAAAATGACTTGTGAAACAATAGACTGGATGGTGTTTAAGTGTGTTTCTTTTATGTGAAGACTGATGAGATCAGCAGGGTGAAAAATAAGAAAGGTGCAATCTTGATAAGTAATGGAAGTGCAAGAACACATGGGACAGTTTGGCTAGTCACCAAAGAATGTACTAAGACACAGAGATACACACAAAACTGTTACATATTAATTCTTAAAATATTCTTTACACTTCTATTCTGTAAGAACACACACACAAAAATAATTTTCTGCCTCCAAAGAACTTAATTTGTGCTAGCTTAAATTATACATCTAAAAAACAATTCTAATAGAATTACATACTGTAGAGTTCTGTAAGAAAAATACGCTGTATGGTATTTCTTAGGAGAATGCATTAGGAATGGAGGTATACAACAATGGTATAATGTCCGTTCGGTATATATGAACAATGAAGTCAGTCCTCATGGGAGGGGGAAAGAGGAAGAAGGAAATGATGATATAGGAAAAGGAGGAAGTAGGGAGGGAAACCTTGGTGGTGAAGTTGTTTACCTCAGCAGTTCCTCTCTGATATGGGAGCTAATGGGGGAAGCATTAAGAAGGGAGAAATTGTCCAAGATCAAGGCAAAGAAAATGTATCTAGTATAGACTTTTTTCTTTTTTTAAAGAAGAATCCAAACCATAATATTTGCACTACACTACCAGTGATAATCAAGTTGGAGAAGCAGGTTAGTCCAGTGAGTTTGTCTGTCTTGGGATGCAGGTACAAGAGAAGTAACATATTTTAAAGTCCTGTATGAGTTAGCAAAGGTCATGGCAATAATACCTGAAGCTAAGAAGACAGACTCTGCCAGTAGTTTCCACAAACACCTCAGGATGGCTGGATTTCAATGTGGGAGAATACAGAAGAGTTAGTTGTATAGAACGGGGTTTAATAAAATTCCCAAGTCTTCCTAAATTCCCCATTTATAGCTTAAAACACTTAAAAAAAAAAAAAAAAAAAAAAAAAAAAAAACTCCCTTTAAAGCAAATACGCCCCTGTTTGATGATTTATCCAAAACCTGGCACTTTGTGACAATAGCTTTGCTGTTTCGTGTTTTCTATATTGTCATTGTGTATTGTTTCTGACTCCTGTGTTTTCAGATAAAAGACACAATAACTGTTCATTAGAAATGCACTGAAGATAGGAGGCCCATTCTCAAGTGATAATAATACTCAAAATATTTCTGATAAAACTATTAAAGACATTAGTGGTGCTGAAAGAAAATTGCTGGTATACAGTTTGTGGTTTCTTATGAGGATATGCAGACAAAAATAAAGTCTTTGTGTTTAAGTGTGATTGGAAACTGGCACAAGTTTATAGGAACATACTCTTAAAAATTTCCAGCTTTCACGTCTTTGTATATTCAAAACTTCTGTTTTATCAAGTAGCCAATGAAGTATGTTTCTAGGTATAGTTTAACAAGCTAATCACTCACGGTATAATATCAGGAGAAGACATTTACCTTGAAAGGTTATTTACGTTCTCAAGAGGAAGGATGGAAAAGGAGACTTAGGTAAATATGAATCAAAAGAAAGTGGCATGATATTAATTTTAAATCTGGAAATATAAGCTTAATCATATATCTTCTAGGCAGCAAATCGAGATTTAACTTGAAAAATCAAGTACCAAAAATGAGGATGGCAAGAACTTAGGTTCTGAATATCACTGATGAAATACTTGAGTCCAAATTAACAGAACTCAGAGGGAGGTGAGCAAACTGGTATTTGTCATTTGATATACAAATTCTCTTTGTTTAGACAGAAGGATTAAGAAAAGAATTTCTATAAGATCGAGCCATATCATAAAGCCAAAGTATAATTGGCATAAACCTGAGCAGAACCGTAAGTTTGTAACACTTAAAAGCAGAAAAACTCAATGGTATACTGACTGGGAATACAACCAAAGAAAAAATAAGATTTTGAAAGACAGTAAGTATGATACTTGGTCATAAAATGTTTCATTTATTTTACTTTTTTTTTTTTTTGGCCTGGAGCATATGGAAATCATATGGTTGCTTTATTTGTTATGAGTATTTGCTTTCTCCACTTATGGGAGCCACACGCGTGCCTGGTACCCTCAGGCCCCAGAAGAGAAGGAGGGTTTTGGGTTGCTTGGAACTGGAGTCACCGGCAGTTGTAAGCTGCCGCTGTGCTCTGGGAACTGAACTTGTGTCCTCTGTGCGAGAAGCACAGGCTCTTAACTGCTGAGCCAACTCTCCAACTCTATCTAGTTCCTGTTTTTAAGCTTATTATCCCCTAGAAGACACGCAAGAAGCGGTACTCTATATTCTCTCACATGGAGCGTCCGTGTTGTACTCAACAACTGGCTGCCTTGCAAATTTGTAAAACTAACTTGAGCCAGGCAGGGCATGGTGGCCCTGTACAAAATCCATCTGACATTTTGTTGTAGCTACACATTGATGTTTTGTTTTTGATCTTGGTTTTTGTTGTTGTTGTTGTTTTGGTTTGGTTTTTGTTTTGTTTTTAATGCTGGAGAAAGGTTTGGGTTTTAATAGCTTTATGTTGAGGGTGTTCATAAAATGTTATAACCAACCCATTTGTGCTACATTGCATGAATTGGAAACTGCACCTTAATATTTTACTTATACTTTACTTAGAGCTAGCTCATCTTCAAATATTGTGGAAATCACATACAGGCATAGGCACAAACACAGACACAGACACCAAGAGGAAATGAGAAGGATGGGAAGGGATGGACAGAGGGAGGGAAGGAGGTAGGGAGGATGGATGGGAGGGAGTAGGGAGGGAGGGAGGGAGAGAGAGAAGGAGGAGTCGGTGGGAGAAAGAATGAATTTCAGTCTTACTAACTACAAAGTTCAATATCTCTTTAACCTTGTTTTCTGATCTATTTCCCAAATATAAGACTTGTTTTATAAATAAGTGGAGTCAGAGTTTAGCAATCTCAGACAGTGAATATTTTTAGCATTGCAAGCCATAAGGTTTTTATTTCAACATTGAGTTTTGCCATTATAACAAAAAGCCAGGCACAGAAATACATAACAATGACTGCAGGGTTCTATTCTAATAAAATTTTATAGATACTAAAATTGCAGTTTCCCTTATTCATGTATTTTTTTGTTATTAATTTTTCAACCACTTAAAATGTAAAAATAATTTTTAACTTGAAAGTCATCTGAAAACCATTTGGGCCTATGGGTTAAGAATGCAATGAACTGTGTCTCTCCTTATCTGTAGCTCATACTTTAAGAGAGATTTTCTTAATTATAAATATCAAACATCTTCATATTCATAAAATGTCTACTTTCTAGTTTTGTGTAATTTCTACTTATGTCACCAAAGGTTATTATTATTGTTCTAATGAATATAATGATAGACTTTTATGTGTAAAGAAGTGGTGTTAAATCCTTTTAGACAATAAATGAGCCTAATATAGCTTACCAAATTAATTTGTAGAGTCTGCTCCCAGTTTTTCTCATTGTTCACTCCTGCATTATTGACCAAAATATCCAATCTTCCGAAATGGTCTACAACTTTTCTAAAAGTATCTAACAAGAGAAAAAAGAGAGATATTTTCGTTTTCAATGTATGCCTTGAATCCCTTTCCTGTGAGAGGAAATGAATTTTATTGGTTTTACTTTATGATTTTATTCTATTTTATTGTTGTACTAGAAGTTAAATTTAGGACTTCTAAGCAAGAGCTTTAGGACATTCCAGGCAAAGAGCTCAACTGTACCCCAGTCATCCTTCACCTTTTATTTTGCTTCAGCGTCTCACTAAATTTCCTAGATTGTCCCTAAACTTGGAATCCTCATGTTTAGCCTCTCTAGCTGAAATTACAGGCTTGCACTGCCAGGTTTGGTCAGATTTTTAAAATCTATTTGATCCCATGGTAAGAATTAACTTCATAACCTGGTTCTCAGTAAGTGGTCTTGTTGCCTAGAGTTACCTACGTGTTAGAGACACAGGATGGTCATTGCATGTCTACTAAATCAGAAACTTCCTTCAGCACATCCTTAGATGATTTGAACTCACAGTAAAGTTCTGTAATCAATAAATTGATGAATTCCAGAGAAGTGAGCATCTCAAACTAGGAACTCTCTTGAGGTCAGTTTGGGCAGTTGTTACCTTTCTCTTCCTAAGAAGTAATTGGAACTCTGTGGTATAGACTATTTATTCTTCGTGTTCGTTTGCAGCAAGGGTCAAATCCAGGGCCTTCCACATTCTAGAAAAGTGCTCTAGCACTAGAGCTATGCCTGTAACCCTTCAAATATCCCCTCTTAATAAGCTATATTTTATATGCTAAATATTAAACTAACTCCAGTACTCGTGCATTTAAAACTATTATGATTGCATTTCAGGAATCTCTGGTGTTCTAATAAGTAAAAGCTGAGCATTTATTCAATCGATTTCATTGTGTTAATGTTTCTTTCATGTTTACTATTTCATTCTTCTCTCCTATTATCATTGATACTTTAGAGTATGACTTTGTCTAAAGTGGTGTTCAATTGGGACCGTGTTTATAGATTCACAGACCTGAATCTCACTCATTTCAGTATCTAATGATAAATCAAAGTTTTGAAAATCCTCTATAGTTAGTTCAAAGTTGGCTTTACCTAACTTTGGGAAGCTCAGACTTCTTAAAGCAGACTCATGTATATGTATGTATGTATACACACATCTCTATGGTCATTTCGCTCTATCGCTATTACTTCAGACTGTAGACAACTATATTTATATGTTTATTGGTTCCTATGAAAGGTACGTATTCTCAGGCCTGCAAGTGAACACATGGGTTCTTTGAAATAGACAGATCAGCCCAAATTTTATCTTGACTGAAATAAATTCATAGATTTATTAACGACCATCAAACATATTTGGGGAGACAATTACCATGAAAGATGATTGATAAGCACATTGTCAAATTTTTGCATAAGAATCATTTTATACTCACTGGACCAAACTGGAAAACAACAAAAATAATGACATATATATATTGTATATATACAATTATATATACATACACACACACACACACACACACACACCACACATATATATATATATATGTATATATATACATGTATATATATAATTTACTTTTTAGTGGAATTTTAAAACCATTTCTTAAGACTTATGCTTGTTCCTCTGTAGGGACATGGCAATTTTATGGGAAATTAAATTACTGAATATATACACCTTTTCTTTAATTTTCTTTCCTCCTGGTTGCCACTGCTTCGATTTTTACCAAAGTGTCCTATGCCATCTGCTGTTTGACATCTCATTGAGATTTCAGCTCAAGTTTAGCTCCACCTGTCACATACATGCCATTATACTCCTAGAATTCATCTGAACGTTCTGGACTGTTTTGGTTTGCTGATTTGCACAGTAATAAGTCTAGATGGACATCTTTCAGGTCTATATTTTTTATGAATCTAACGTATCTAAACAGTCTTTAAAGTTGCGGGCAACCTTAAGTTCTGAAGTTTCTCGAATCCTTTCCTTTTTTGTATGTAGGTCTCTAAACAAGGTGTGAACTTCTTATGATTGATAGGCCTTCTGGGCCATTTACTATGTGTCTGAGGTCCCTTCACAATCACCTATGTTTAAGAAATATATTCATAGCAGTGACACTCATTTTAAATACTGTCACAATAGCACATTAAATAGGATGTGTGAAGCCATATAAATTATCTATACTGGTCTCTATTCCAGCAGCATGAATGCTGGGACTGGGCATGACTGTCATTGAACCTAAATGTCATCAAAATGCTATCAATAAAACTATCCTCTGGGAAAGAATGTTCTATTATGACTGCTCTTGGAGATCTGTTCTACTGTCTCTACTATCAGACAGATTAGCATTTTCAGATTTTAATGGCATTCTCTTTAATCTAATTACCCTTATCTTCAGGTTCACTGTCTTCTAATGGATCATTCCACTTTTATTCATAGGGTATTCTAAGATGTAAGTAACCTAAGATCTTAGTATTCCATTAATAGACATTCTAGAGCGGGACTGGGGAAGTTTTCTGACATTTGGATTAAAAAGGTGCCTACCGATTTACTTTGTTTCTTTGAATAATGCCTTGTGAAACACATTTTTTTTTCTATTTTTTTCCCCCCGGAGAAAATTATCTTTAGGAAAATCCTTTGAACCCTCTATACAGCCAGTATGAATTGCTGATGACAGTATTCTTCCTGACGGTTCACAAGTAGATGGATCTATTTTAAGAGATCACAGAAAAACAGGAAAACATTGGGGAAATGCGATTGAGCCTTTCTTCTTTAATTCTAATGCCACACAGTTATTATATTAAGTACCATCTTAGAGGGGAAACCCAGAGCAAAGATCTGACTAAAAGCAGCTGGTTTGCCTGTGATCATGACCTGGAACTTGGAGTCCGAAATATTTAAGAGAAAGGCATGCTGAATTTTATTGTCACTGGTTAAGTCTTCCAGCTCTCTGAGAGCTACTTGCCACAGTTCCTCAGCCTGTCCCCTCACTGGGTAATTAACTGTAACAGCACTGTCTTAGAATACACAAAAGACTTGATTACATTCTGTGCTGCCAAGTGACGAAAACAAAAGGATTTCTTAGGCAGTTCTGTCTTCTCTTAGTTTTTATGGCCATTGGGTTGTCAGAAAGAAGCACAACAGTTCGGGCTATCCATTGGAGCTAGAAGGTCACAGTTAGCCCTGAGAGAAAGAGAGAGATGCTGGCTCTCAGCCTTGTCTGCTCCTACCTGGCTGACTTCAGGTTGCTGCTTGCTCAGGGTGTGTTCCCCGAGTCTTGATTGATTCCCCATGTCTTACCTCTCAGTTGTTTCTGGTCAGCCACATCACACTGGACGAACAGTGTCTTCTGAGGTTCGAACTGCTCATCCAGGGCAGCTTTACATTTTACACCTGCCTCAAGATTCCAATCCACCAATGCTACCTACAAACAAGAAAAGAGGGAGCAGGTCTTGGATGAAGGAAACACTGGCCACCAAGCTACAGACACAGAAGCAATGGATAAACAAGACGCTCCCTTCTTAGACTTCATTATGTGCTCATCCAAGTTCAGGTTCTCTGCCAGCGGCATTGGAGGTCGACTTGCGAGCCTGGGGCTCGGCACCCCGGGGGCTCCGACGGCGTGTGGGTGGACACAGAGAAGTCCTTACCTTGGCTCCATGGAGCAACAGAGCCTCGGCGAAGGCTTTGCCTATGCCCTGTGCCGCGCCGGTCACCAGGGCTACTTTGCCGTTCACGTGCATGGCAGGTCGCGTCTCTGCTGGTGGTGGGCGAGCTCCGGGTCTGGCCGCCGCTGCAGCTTTTATGGCCCCCTCCGTGCGCGTGTGCAGCGGCCCTGGGAGCTCTCTTGCCAGTGGGCGGGGATGAAACTGTCAAGCCAGCGCCTAGGAAACCGTCATTGTGTCACCTGCCCCTGAGCACCCGGGAGGGTCGGCAGAGGTGATCTTTGCCTTCTAGGCTTTCAGCTGTTGCAGATTCCCGAGCAGGAATCAAGCCTCTGGCTGCGTGAAGACAATGAGGTAACAGAGGAAAAGCTGAAAGGAAGGAAGACAAACTTTCTGAAAAAGTTTCTTCAGCTACTCAAAAGCTAATCTTAGAGGAGAGGAGAGAAGAGGCTTGGAAATTTGAATTTCTCCTCATATCCTCAATAAATATTAAACTACAAAAGCAGAAGAAGGATCAAAAACAATTTTTTTTAGGGATGTCGCTGTGTGTGTGTGTGTGTGTGTGTGTGTATGTGTGTGTGTGTGTGTGTGTGTGTGTGTGTGTATTAAGCTTTTTCATAACTTCTCATCTCATAAATGAATATCGCTATGGATAGGGGTGGGTGAGGATAACGCCTTTATTTACTGGTGTTTTGTACAAACAATGAACACGAGAGTTTAATTTTGTTCTGATCCCAAAAACCTGAGTCATGTTCCAGCGCCAGAGTTTTAAGAATCTTCTTGGCGGTTCTGTTTCAGATCAGTGTCAAATGTGTGTTATCCTGAATTGTCCTTAGCCATGCCTTCACTTAATCTGTCAGCATCCGTGATAGCTTTGCATATTGTGACTTTGATGGAAGCTTACTTGTTGGACCACTTGTTGAGATTGAGGTCCCCAGACCTGCAGGAATTGGAGCCACTAACTTTGTGCCAAGGTGACTGTTTGCCAGGGCACAAGTCCACTGATTAAGTTTCTCCCTTTCTCATGTTCCCAGGGGCAGGCTTCAAAGTGCATTCTGTCAGTTTAATTCATTGACATTTATTTTCATACACAAAGAAATCTGAGCAAGCCGGGAAGCCCGAGATTAACAGCAGAATGAGTTCTTTGTGTACTTTGCCTGCTTAGAGAAGGAAGCCTCTGCGTATGTGCCTGGTTCCTCAGGGAAGTGTTTGGAGAGGCTGCAGAAAATACAGAGTTGGTGTTAAGCCAACTGGTTTCAAAGTTGCCTTGAAACTAGATCTTAAAAAAAAAAAATGCTGAGAAAAGAAGATAGGAACATATTTATATCCAGCATTGTACTGAGAAGAGGAAGTAGAGGCACTGTATTTTAATTTTCTCTTTATTCTTGAGAATTTCATGCCATGTATACAAGGAAATATGACTTGCTCCCTCTAAGTTTCCTCATATGCCCTGACGACCCTTCCTCTTATTTTTCAAGTAATCAACCCTCCAAGTTCAGTTAGTTCTACCCGTACGCATTTGGGTGTGGGACCCAGCACTGAAACTCACCAGTGGCCACATAGGAGGGCTTGATGTTGAAGGAGAACAGCAAAGACAAAAAAATAAGAAGACAAATAACAGAAAGCCAGGGCTGAAGGCATGAGAAAAGGAACACATCTTCACCAGAGGGATCTGGCCAGAGCTGAAAAACAAACAAACAAACAAACAAACAAACCATCGCTATTAAACTATGAGTGAAGATGTCTGAAGAACAGCAGCTTTGCAGCACTCCTAAAACGTTCCAAAACCAAAATGGTCCCTGATGCCTAGTGCTTGGATGGGAGATGAGGGCAACATTTGGCAGAAGGTTTTGAACTGGCTAGAGCAGTAATAGCCAGTATGAGTAAATTTAAAAGGCACAGCACCTGGTGCTCAAGTTTTAGGAGAAAGTGGCTGATGAAGGGAGAGAGATTGTTTTGCTATCAAACCCATCATTACAGAACACTGGCTGAGTAGTCATTGGCGAGATTAGAAGGAGACTAAGTTTTCCTTTATACGCCGTGCAGTGGTGGCGTATGCCTTTAATCGCAGCACTTGGGAAGCTGAGGCAGGTGGATTTCTGAGTTCAAGGCCAGCCTGGTCTACAGAGTGAGTTCCAGGACAGTCAGGGCTATACAGAGAAACCCTGTCTCGAAAAACCAAAAAAAAGTTTTTATTTTTAAAAAAGGACAGGATTGATTCAGACTAAAGAGACAGGTGTCAAGGAGAAAAGAAGTAAACAGGAGTTTGAAGGTCTATGGGTGAGATTTAAGGTGACCCGGAGGGTGTTGTTCCCTTTATCGTGCCTCAGATTCCTTATTTGTTAAGTAAGAATTAAGCAATGCATGTGAAGCATTACCACAGGGCCTGGCACAGAATAATAGCGCAGTAAATATTAATCTTAACAAATTGTTTCTAGATTGTTCATAAATCATACATGTAAGAGAGGGGGAACCAGGACTTTTTTTTTTTTTTTTTAAAGCACATGAGGAGACCTAGGATTTCAACATCAGTTCCCCTTAACCCTCCTTATCAATTCCCACTACCAACGGGTTCTTTAAAACCTTGTCTTTTGTGATAGCAACAGCACTTAGGCTGCTAAATTGATTTGCTCTTAAATTTCTGCTTCCCTACTCAGACCAGAAAAAGTTCTAAAGGCATAGATTGACCCATGTTAGGTCCCACTATAGTTATTAAAATTCTTTAACTCCAGGGTGCTGATTGTGATGTAATCAACACTATATCTATCCAGTAGCCCCTTACTACATTTCCAGAAGCAGTATCAGTTACAACACACTCTGGTCTCCACCCTCAAGGCCTTGCCAAGCTTGCTCACCTCCATGTCCTTCTCCTCCCATTCTCTTCACTTGCTAACAAATTCCTGCCCCGGAAAATCCAGCTCAGGAATGACTGTAATGTGTTCACAATCTGAGTACCTTCACAGAAGCCTGGCTCTTTTTCTGTCTTTCAGTATCTGGCCTGTGTGTGTGTGTGTGTGTGTGTGTGTGTGTGTGTGTGTGTGTTGTGTGTTTGTTCAGTGCTTCAGTGTGTGCTGGAAGAAGACAAGCAGAGATAAACATGACTTAAGTCAGGAGAAGATGGAAAATCATGGTGTAACGCTGTGATTTCAGCTACTGTTGTGATTTTAAGATTCTTTAATATCAGCAGGGCAGTGGTAGCTCACGCCTTTAGTCCCAGCACTTGGAGGCAGAGGCAGGTGGATTTCTGAGTTCGAGGCCAGCCTGGTCTACAGAGTGAGTTCCAGGACAGCCAGGCTATACAGAGAAACTCTGTCTCAAAAAACCAAAAAAAAAAAAAAAAAAAAAAAAAAAAGATTCTTTAATATCAGAAAAAAATGATATTTTTTTTTTTTTTAGAAAAAGATTTAAAATGTTTAACATATCTTATAAGAAAGTTACATTTTGGTTTTAAAATATCTATTGGTCATTGTGTATTCTTTTCTAAAAAAAAATAAAAATACCCAAACATTCTTTATGCTGTAAAGATATTTTGAATCTTCTGTGGATTTTGATAAATGTCGTTTCCACTTCCTGTGAATTGTGTGAATTTTATAATTAACTTTCATTTACATGAGCCAGATTTGTCTACCACCCCAGCAAGTTGCTACTAAAAATGTATTCATGGCTAAAAATAGGAGAAATCCAAGGTTTACCACTAATATAACTATATGAGATATTTTAAAAAATCCTTAGGATTGCCTTAGCTTTTAAGCAAGATTTCCTGAAACCAAAATATTATGAAATTTAAGAAAGGATAATTATTCCCTAGGGAAACACAAGTATTGAATATTTATCATTTCCTGGGGTAGGGTCAGGTAGACATTTCAAAATAGCTAGTAGCTCAGACTTCCTGGGGCCACATCCAACACCTATGCCCCATGACCTATAGCAAGTTATTTGGAAGCTCCACCAGCTTCCTCACTAGCAAATGAGAATAATAGGGGTACTTATTTCATAAAGCTGTTGTGAAGACCATAATAAGTTCAATAAATACAATTCAAGGGCACAGGCCAGTGACTGGCACACAACACATAAATGCTATTATATTTAAGTACCATACACATAATAATTGCATCTATTATTTACAGCCAAACTCTGAGGTAGTTATTATTGTGAGTTATTTTACAGCAGAGAGAAACAGGTTTGGGGAGTCTGGAGAAGTTAGATGAACACCTGCATTACTTATCTAGCAAACTCAAGGAGAAGGCTTTGACTTGGGTCTGGCTAACTTTTGGAGTAGAACTTTGCTTTTTTAAATAACCATTTTATTTTGATAAATTATCATGAGTGAATTAAAATCATATCTAAATGTGTTGGTTAGTTTTATTTGTTCAATGTAAAATGCAAACAATTCACTCAAACAGACAAGCAGATGCAGATACTACAGCCAACCTCGGACCCCGATAGAGGGAGCTAAGGGAAAGACTGAAGGACCAGACCACCTCACCCCACCAACCAACGCTGTCTACTTTTCAGTGTCTGGTAAATTCCTGTGATTTTTGCAAGGTACCTCACGTGATCCATTTATCAACCTTGTAAAGTAAACATTGCTTTTATTTTCACTTATAGATGAAGAAGTTTTGGTTCAGCGAAGACCTAACCCAAAGTCACCATGAAGTGTGGCATTGAAGCTGGGTCTTTTTTCAAGCCATACTGTCTCAAAGCTATTGTTTTTCTGTGATGCTCAGCTGCCTGACATCTAGGTTTTTGTTTTTTATTTTTATTTTTTAAATTGTTTTCAATTTTAATGTAGCCTCTTTCCCCTTTGTAGAGAGCTGCTACGCACTGCACCTGAAGATGGTGCTAGCTGAGATTGCTCCTTGTGGTAAACAAGTCCTCATTTGGCTATGCAGCTGTGCAGGGGCAGGGAATGGTCATACGTGGACGTATGGAGAGATGATACTTGGCATATGCTCATTGACCTTTGCTTAGATATAAGCCTGGTCCCCGGGGTAGGTGGGCTGCCACCACCAGAAAGCTACAATCCTGAGTAAACTGCCTTGAGAAGGAACCTTGTTGTCTTGCGTCTAATTTCCTGCTGGCCAGGAAGGGCGCCGGACACCCCTTTGCTAGCTACGAGAGAGCTTAGGTCAGTATTCCTGAGCCACTGAAGGGAGACCAAGTTGTCATTCCTTGATTCACCCACTACTACACTTGGACTTACTTAGTGATAATGAATTTTTTCAACAGGTTTCTCACTTGGTGGTCACATTTCATTGTGGATTATAAAGATAATAATTAGTTGCAAACACTCAATGAATGACTGAGTGGATCGGAGTGGTAGATTTCAACTCCGTATTGCAACTACTTTGCTAGACATAATAGTGATTCTCAAGCTGTGGATAAAGACCCCTTCGGGGGAAGTCAAATGACACATTCACAGGGTTGCATATCAGATCTCCTGTTGATCAGATATTATATTCATTATTATTCCTAAGAGTAGCAAAATTGCAGTTATAAAATATTAATTTTAGAATTATAGTTTTATGGTTGCGGGTCACCACAACATGAGGAACTGTATGAAAGCATAGCAGCATTAGGAAGATCGAGAACCATTGCTCTATTAGAAAGTACTATAGATTTGGGAGATATCAGTATAATTTCACATTTCACAGTTCTGGAGGGTCTAAGTTCAAGATCCAAATTTGATAAGTTTGATTTCTTCTGAGGCCTACTACATAAGAGGTAGATACCTCTTTCAGTGCACGTGTATGGCCAATTTCTTCTTTTGTAGCCAAACTTCTTCATATAAGAATACAAAGCAGATTGGATTAGGGTTTGACCTAATTTTTTTTTTTCATTTTAAGTTAATCACCTTTTTAAAGGACTTACCTTGCAAAGAATTTTAAGAGTCAGAGGCTGAGAGGTACTGGAGAGAAACTGTCTTCAAGAGTGGGCAGGGTGACATGTTCATTACAGTAACTGCTCAGAGCAGCTGCAGTCTTTCTGTACAGATTCCAGCAGGGAGCAGAAGGGGACTCACAAGCCCTACCTCTAAAGGAGGAGATATGAACTGGACAGGTAATGGATCCTAGGAGAGAGACTCAATTTTCTTTGAGTGTAAGGTCTGTCATAAATTGAATCCCTTCCAGTTTATGGCCTAGTACCCAGAAGTATATGCAGAAAACAAAATGGCCTTGATGAGTGAAAAACAAACAAACAAACAAACAAACACCAAAAAATCAGAAGAAAACCAGAGGACATACGATTAAAGATTAGGGAGGTGGGGTGGATATGGGAGGAGTTACAGGGAGAAATGGGATATGAATAAATCTAAATACTTTGTATAGAATTCTCAAAGACTTAATAAATCATTTATATTAAGAAAATCAACAAAGGCCCCATCTTTAAAAATCATACTTATGTTCTATGTTTCTGAGATTTAGCCTTCAAATTTTTGGTGGTAGCAGGCACAAAATTCCTCACATTCCAATCTGGAAATAGAAGTCTGTTCAATAATTCAAATATGTATTGGGAAACTTTGTAGTCTCATTAATGTTTATACCAGTGTTGTGGCTTGAAACTAAAGAGGCATTTCATAATCCTATGAATGGCAAGTAGTAAGAACTAGGTTTGGGAAACAGAAGGAAAACTGAGTGGTCAAGGTTACCGTTACCCAGGGTTGCATGGTGGTAATCTGCTCACAAGAAACAAGAGAAAAAGCCGTCTACCTCTTATAAGTAACCTTAAGAAGAATCAGGATAATTTCTTTACCTGTTCTTGTATTGAATGATATCTGTTGCAAACAATGACTCAACAGCAGCATTGGTTAAGCATATCATGCATACGTCATTTATACAACTTACTCATCAGATGTTTCTCAAGCATCAGAACACTAACCCTCACTAGCCTCTGGGGACATATGAGCTGACTGGAGAAGTGGATGTTCATTTGGAAACAGATATGTGTGAGAGGGTTTGTGTAGAGGAGCTCAACCCAGTGAGGTCGGGTCAGGTCTTGTGCGGAAGTGTTACTTGTGCTCAAACTGGAAGGATGAGGAGAGAGATGTTAGTAAAGATCTAAAGTTACAGTGCTGGAGAGAGTGAGAAGACTATTTTCAATGAAATAAAAAAGAAGAAAAAACTGGGCATTGAGATACTGTTGGGGGATGGGAGAAATGGCAGAAGAGGATGCTGGGGAATTAAACAAGGGCCAGAACACTGAATATTGTAAGCTTAAAATGGATTTCAGATTCCCCCTCTCCAAATAGCTGAGTATCATATTACTGAATAGCTTTTAAAGCCGAGAACTTTCTCATATTTGGTTGTTTGCAAGTTTGTGTTGGTGGCTCTTAGGGAATGAATGGCTATCTGAGCAAAGGCATCAGGGGCACTTATTGACTTCCTCAGTTGTGTTGCTTATGAAACATACAGTACTGGGAAGAAGCAAAGTAATTCAAGCAACATAATGGAAGACGCCAACATGATGCCTACCACAAGAAATTGACTTGACAGGACAGAGGCAAAGAGGAACATCAGCCGCTCACATCTGCATTTGCTGCCTTTGAGTTCGTCGTATTTTTCACAATAATGGAAACAGTATGTTGTGCATAATACAGTAAGCTTGTACATTTGCTTTTTAGATCTAAGGAAGAAAACTTCTTTGTGCTTGGCTGAGCTGTTCCATCTTTGGGTAGTAATTTATTCCTTTTGAACTGCTGGACAGTGTCCTAGAAAAATCTCTTTGGATTGGCACTTTTTCTATTTGGCAGTTCAACTGTCTTGGTCAGAGATGCGTAATCACATTAGCTTTTCAATTTCACAGTAGATGAGGAAGAAGAAATGCATTCCACACTTAAGGCACTGCATGTAGTGTTTTCAGACCTTTTTATGCCTGGTAGAAACAACGGCTTCATTCATTCTGAGGCTGTACTGAGCCCTTATCAGACAGGAAGATCTGTGAAGGTCCTAGAAAAAACTGACCCATAGCTCAGCCTCCTCATGTGAACAACCAATTTAGAAGATGACTATGTTGTTGATGGACCATTAATAATATGAGAATTTTCCCAGAAGATATCAATATCATCCTATCTCTATAATACCCAGCAATGGAGAAGGAGACTTTCAGTATCCAATTGCCTTGACTTTGAAGAAATTCCTTGAAGTGTGTTTCTATCATTAATTCTTTAGATTTTTGGAGGTAAGAAATTCATAAACTAAGTATTTTAAAATTATAATTAAGGCCTTCAAATACAATTTAGTTGTAAAATTTAGAATGCACAAAAGAGTTTAGAGCCAGAAGCTTCAGGAGCTGTAACTTGGTATTCTGGCAAATTTGGTGGAATGTAAGATGAAATGAATGAGTTACCTGACATTTACATAATCAAATTTTATTTCCTCCCTCAACCTATGAGGGATTGGCTGCACTGGATCAGGTTGTCCTCCTCTGATGTCTCCTACTCATCTTTCATCTCTGTTTTCACCTCTATGCTGTGTTTCATGATTCACGATGTGCATGTCGGAGGATTTGAAGTCCTTGCTCCAGAGGCCAGTGAAAGGAGTGAACACAGATAGTGGGATGGAAAAGGGCAGAGTTTAGAACTCAGGTTGCACTGCCCATTCTGTCTGCACCTTCTCTCTGATCTTGAAATACTGATGAAGATCAATGAAACCTCATAGCAACATAGCTAAATCATTAGAAGAATATATGCCAGTTGGATACAGCATTTGTTAATAAGAGACAGTTTATGTGTGTCTGTTACATTGCACCAAATAACAGAATATGCAAAAATTAATATATTTGTTTATGTTACTTGACAGGATTTTTCCTGGAGAGACACAATACACACATCTACACACCTTAGACACTTAGATATGGAGCAGCAACCGACCAAAGTGCTGATACCATTAAAAACCAACTTGCTAAAGCAATGAGTTTTATAAGGGTTGTTTACAGGAGTGTGGATGAGGGATTACTTAAGAGCTGAAGTAACGTAAAAACAAGTGCATCACAAAGCACACCCCTAGCATGTGAGTGACAGATCACAAAAGCTGGAAGTCTGGAACACACTGCACAGCCTTCAGGCAACTCAGCAGACTGGAAAAATGCCTTTTCGGAGTGACTCAGTTGATCTAAATCCTTTCCAGACAGCTGTTCCCAGGCAGTTGATCTGGTCCCAGAGTGTTCTTTGCAGCTTGTCTTGTCTGACGGTGACTCCAGCCTGTTGGCTTGTTTACTCTTGGAGGAAAGAGCCTAGAGAATCTGGTCAGTTTCAGAGCCTTACCAAAGCTATTTTGAGTTGTTTATTCTCTGGTTTGAGGAGCTTCCCTGTGGAATATTTCAGTCTCAGAGGAAATTCTATGCAACAGAATATGAGGAAGCTGAACCTTATGTAGGACACCTCTTTAGGTTAGCGGCTTATGAAGAGTCATAACATACTTTTTTTTTTTTTTACCCCTAAGAGGAGACGATTAGGTTTACTCTTAAAATAACAAAGAACTTAAACATTACTTTCTTTGAGCTGGAACTGACTTGTATTTAAGAAGTGGAGTTTTCAAGGTGATAGGCAATGTAGTGAAGCATGTTTTACAGTTTATTTGGTAAATGGTGTGAGCATTCTGTCATTGGGCTTGGAACATGCTGGATCTTATGAAGCTATCTTTAATCAAACCTTCCTGTTATCCTTTCTTTTGCTTCATGGCTCACAATAGGCCACTTTTAAATTGAGGGAGTCTGGGTAGATATATTTGCGAAGATTATTCTTAAAAAAAAAAAAAAAACCTAAAGTATTTGAAATGTAAAAACATATATGCACATCAAAATAACTCAAGGTTATTCATCTGAATTTTGGCGCTGAAGCTTTTGAGAATTCTACTGTTATGTAAAATCATTGGCTTGCTTGCATGTTTACTCCGCTTTAGAACTGTTTTTCTAACTGACAATTTTTAAATTTATTTATGTATGAACCAAAGGATGGAACTCAGGGTCTCAGGCATTCTAGCCAAAGACTCTGTTGCAATTATACCCCTGACCCCAATGCGTTTTGAAAGTATAAGTGATAATTTACTATGTAGGATAAAAGTAAACATACAAGTTAATGATAAACAAATCCCTACTTCTGGGTCCTACAGATTTTACCTATAACTTTGTCAGTCATCTTAGACGTCTTGTAGAATTAGAAGTAATAAGAAAGAGACTTAGACTAGGAAGGAAAGAAGAGAAGAAGGCAGAGGAGAGAAAAAGTGAAATGGAAGAAGAAAGGAGGGAGAAAGGAAGCAAAGAGGGAAAGAAAGAAAGACAGAAGGGTTGAGATATCAGTATTTTCAGACAGCACCTCCTTGCCTGGCCAGGGAGTTAGTCTCCCAGCTGCTCTGAATCACACTGGAGAAATAGCATCTCTAACTATATAGAGTTGATCTCTTCTGTTTTGTTTGGTAGGTAGATCAAATATGAATGAAGCCAAAAGACATCTTCTACTTGATTCCTAATCTATTTACCATGCTATTTCTTAATTTATGATTAAATTATGAACACTTCCATAATCTGATATGGAAGCTCTCCAAACTTGTGTCTTCTATAGACTCTATTCATATTACAAGTAATTTTATTCCAACTATGAAAGTTCCTTGTATTGTATAAGCTTTTCTTCCTCTTGCAAGACAATAATGCTCTGTAATATTCTACTTAGATGCTTAACAGAGATTTTGTCAGGATTTATGATGTAAAGATACTGACTGATAAGAACATTCTTAATGCATCAATAGGCCTATTTGTCATTATACTAATATTTCCAGGACATTATTAATTTCTACTAGACAACAGAACTGCTTTATATTTGTTATTTTTGGAATGAAGACTGTGTAACAATTATCTCTGTTAGCTAGAAATCAATGTAGAAACCTGTTACAGAAGGTAATCCATTCCTGTCTACCATAGATGTTAATTATTTGACATAAGGCAGAACTAACCCAAAGGAAATCTAACAATTTCAGTTCCAGTGGTGACATCACTAATTATGATCTGTTCTAGTAACTACCAATGAGTAAATTAAAACAATTAGAAATTCAGTGTTTTTTTATACAATTCATTAAAATTGTGTCTAGAATTTAGATGAACTTTTTTTGAGAGAATCTCTTTGTATCAAAAAGTTATGTGTATAAGAAAACAATGGGGTCTACAGTAACTTAGTTTCCCAGAAATCTCAGGTTACACTAGGGTAGGCTAACATATTTTAAGTAATCACTTTGTAATAGGTATTATCTATAGAGGGTTACACATTATGTCATTTATTATCCAAAACATAAAACATAGTATCACTCCCTATGAGGGGAGACAGCTATTTCATTACTATGAAAGAGAGAATTAGAGACTCTGGTAATGCCTAACACTAAGGATTAACTATTTTGTACATTGAATAACTCAATATTCCTATTTGTCAAACAGTTACTACAACTGGCACTGATATTTTAAAATTAACGCTATAGAAACTTGTATTTCTTTGACAAATAGGGATATTATAGGAGATAGAGTCTATAGATACAGCAGGCATGGAAGTCTCTGATGGCCAGAGCCCTCATAGTCTTACAAGATACTATTCAGATTGCTGGAAGAGAACGTCTTCATCAGTCTTATTGAGTGGTGCCCCCTGTGAACAGCAATACCAGCTAGCTAGTCGCATTTCATAGCATTTCATTTTTTAATAGGTGTCTATCTTTAGAAATTCAGATTTCTAATAGAGTATAAAAAGTAAATGAAATTTTGTTCTTTAGTAACCAGAATACTCATTTTAATATCTAATAAATCCCCACATTTTCCTTTGAAGATATAAATTTGAGAAAATTGATTCATAATAAATACACAGTCATATTCACATGTGATAAAAGATGCTGGATTTGGTGGAGCTTTGTGTTTGTTCATTCTTTGGAAGTGAACACATGCAAGAGATGAAGCTGAAAACTACCTGTGAGGTTGTTATAGTAACACCATGAAATGTCTATACGTGCCATTTGAATCCTGCTGGCAAACAGTAGTGAGACAGTGCAGTTCATAAGTTCACTTGATAAAATAGTTTTAGTTATTTTCTTTTAAATAGTTTGATACTTTAACATATTATATAATAAATTTTAGTCAGTCCACACCTATTGTCATCTGTCAATCATCTTTGTCCCATGGCACCTCACATCTTTCTCTTACTTTTGTGTTTTCATTTCAAGATAATCCACTCGAGTTACAGTGGAGTTGTTTATTTATTTAAATAGAATTTTAAACTGTTTTCTTCTTTTTTATAATATCTTCAAAGTTAGAGAAATATTTTTAAAATATTACAAGGAAATGTTATTTTCTAGCTATTTGTAGGTAGTTGTCAATATAATGTTCTATCATCCCAAAGTATTTTGAGCCTGATGATAGTGCAGTGTCTTTTTTACAAACTCAAGATAATCTTCACAATTCAAGTTTAAGGGGATAAAAGTTAAGAGAATAGTTGCATAATATTTTTTTCCTCCATGTTATAGATACCATATTATTATTATTTTCACAGTATTATTAGTAGTAATTGTAGCTTTATAAATGTATTGGTACACACAAAGCTATCAGTTTGCTGTATTTTTGTAAATACATACCATTTTTATATTTTTATTCTTTCTATGATAAGTCTATATAAATATAAATCAATGTATTGATCTATTTGTAATTCAATAGTCAAAATGCTGCTAAAGTATTCACATTTAAATGCAAGTACATTTTATTGTGTCTATATAATAGTTAATAAAATTGTATTCATTATATATTATATATATATATATATTACATATAAAATATGTTATAATAAAATTGACTAAAACATATTTTATGAATTCTATTAGTTTTGTTTATGGTAACTAAAGTTATTTATTGGCTAAATTTATAAGCTAACAATTAAAAGCTAAATTAATTTTTTAAAATTTAGGTATGCCTTGACATGTATTTGCTTAGTCATAAGATTACTTCAAATCACAGTAGTATTCCAGGGAAAGAGCACGTCAAAATGGTCATAAGCTAGTTTTCTAAAATCTCATCCCTTAACACGGATTTTTATTTGCAGTTATACTTTTATCATTATTGTTGTTGTTTGTTTGATCTAGACAGGGCTTCTCTGTGTATCTCCTGGAACTCACTCTGTAGACCAGGCTGGCTCAGTTTCAAATTTTACTCAATTGTTTTTCTTTTAATTACTAAAATTAAACTTTCAAAATTAATAGAATGCTAGATTATTTATAAAAAGTTGACACCAATGTATACATTAACAATTGTCAAGGAAATCTATATTCTTTCTAGGTGATATTGTCACCCTTTTAAACTTTTTCCAAATGTGGATAATACAACTAAACAGTATATATTTGAATCTTTACTGTTTATAAGTCTATTTTTCATATGCTTGTTGCTTGTGTTTATATTTTTACCTAGTAAATTATCAGGTTGTTTATTAGTTCTTCTTTTTAAACATTTGGATTTTTTCCATGTGATGTTTATTAGAGTTGTGAAAGAGCACTTATATTTTAGAAATGCATTTTGAAGGTACTGTACGTTCAGTGACATGATGTCTGTTATTATAAGCAAACTAGCCACCAGGTAATATGCTGGAGGCAGATGTAAAATGCTCCTGGCAATGAAAGTATGGATGATGATAAACACTGAGGAAGAGTTCATGGAGCTTCATAACATATGCCTTTTCATTTCTTTGTATTAATAATTTTATGTGCTGATAAGAATGTATTAAAAGGAACAAGAAGAAGCATTTTGTCTCAAGAGTGTAAGAACATATTAAAAACATTACATTGACTATTATAAACATAGGGGTTTTTGTTTGTTTTGTTTTGTTCTTTTTTTTTTTTTTTTTTTTTTTTTTGTAATAGGCACAGAAATAGTACCAATACCCATTAGGAGATGAATAGAGAAACAATGATGTATCATACAAATGTTGTGTGGTGGTTTTAAGGTAAAGCTTTCCATCTTGGAGGGAAGCCCACTATGATAAAGATGTTATAAAGTGAAGTGAAACATTTCCTGCTGCAGGGAAGTGCCTTAACTCAATTCACAGTGTTCAGGAAGTCCCTGAAACTGATGAGACACATTAGGCTTCTCTTTCTCCAAGCATATACAAGCAGCAAGGACCAATGGAGCTGCCTAGAAGAAGTAACAGCTCATCTGGATCACCTAGAAGAAGCTTAGACCCTGAGATACCTGAAAGAGACAGTCTCAAATCATTTGAGCTGCATGTAGGTTGTTCAGGGCACTACAGATTTCCAGCTTTTGTGAGGTATCACTGATGTTGAAGTAAGCTTTTGGAGTTACAGATGTCTTTGACTTATTTCTACTCTTGTGAGAAATCCCTCACCCATATTCTTGTAAGTAATCCCAGGTTGAACTTTGGTGATATTCTTACTTTGACCTGTTGTTGGTTCACTATCTAGGGTGAAAACAGCCTGTTTATATCTTTGCAAGAATACTATCACATAACAACAACAGAATAATACTAACTAATAGAATTAAAATACTCTTATGAGCAATGCTTGTAGCTCTTAGAATAATTTTTAGCATTGTATTTATTCATTGTGAATTTTACATTATGTAACCCAATTCCATTAATCTCCCTGTCACTTCATATCTGCCCTCTACCCAAACAAAACAAAAAGAAAAACAAAACAAATGAACAAACAAAATCTCCTCCTGGAAGCTGGAGTCGCGCCACAGTGTGTCATGAAGTATACACTTTTGTCTACATATCTTTACTTTCAAAGGTTTATTGCAATTAGTCATTTGTCTGGTTTGAGGCCTCTGGTGTTTGCTATCCTATCAATACTGATTCCTCATCATGAATCCTCTTGGATGTCCTGTTGTTGCCTAGTGTAATGGAAACCAGGCTGTTCTGGATCATTAGGATCAGCCCATCACACACTCAGAGGTGGGTTAGATAATGGGGTCGGCCAACTCAGAGCCTTGGATTTAGGTCTCAGTGGTAGTTCAGTATGTTCCCCTGAATCCATTTTACCAGGGTAAGATCTCCAGCACTGCTCCTGCTACCTCACCCAATGCTGCAGTTGACAAGAAACAAGGTCGCGTATTCCACTGTTATGTCCTCAAGGTTGACTTTCCCACAATGACACCACCAGGACCAGCTCTACAGAGCTTCCTAGGTAAGGTACAGAGCCCACTCTCTCAAGTGCTGCAGCCAATGAGGGGTGGGGCCAGTGCTGCTACAGTCTTTGGACATCAACATAGTCCCAGGCAGCAGCCCGGACCAGAGATATCTGAATGGCCTCTGGTGGTAATATGAGTCATGGATATTGGACAGAGAACCCTGCTGCTGCATGACCACGAACCCAGAGATGACTCTCAGCGGCAGCACAGGCTGGGACTTCACCATGACTTCCTCAGATGGTTGGGCTGGTTACTCAATACAGGTGATTCCTCTCATGACAGTCTCATGACTCTAGTTCCACTTCTCTTCAAAGTGCTCAAACCCCTTTCCTCCTCTTTCTCTCACATCTCTCCAGCACATGCCTGCACACTGTAGCTAGGTTTAGATGTAGTATATAGCCAAGATCGTCCAGCTTCACACATTAAATATAGTTTATCAGCTTATCAGTTATATTTCAATATAACTTTAAAAGGTTAAAGTCCACATTTCCTGGTTTAGGAATCAGAATATTTATTTGATAACTCTGAGTTGACTCCACCAAGACTGACTTGGAGAAACCAGGAAGCACTAGCAGGAAATACTTCCAAACAATAAGAATACTCCTCTCTCTCTCTCTCTCTCTCTCTCTCTCTCTCTTTCTTTTTCTCGCTCTCGCTCTCATTCTCTTGACTAACCAAGAATTTCTGTGATGTCATCACAGGAGTATACAAAAATCTAACTTGCTTGACAATGATGTATATTCCATGGAAAACCCCAGTACAAAAACATCAGTATGAAACAAACCTCTTTGTCCAACTTAGCCATATACCATGGCACATCTATGGACATGCTTTCAGGAGTACATTTTCCTTACTATGATATAGTCTCTTCCAGGTCATCCCACTTACCCAAAGTCTTTATACTAATTTCAACTTCAGCCTGGCCACTGGAGTCTTACCATAAGTGACACCCTCAAACAGAATTTCGGGCATCAGTATACTTGTTTCCGGTGTGGTGCCCTGGGAACAGTCTCTCCTCAGTCATTGTGGGTGTTTCCTCTAGGGAAAAAGACTCAACCAATTTAGGATTTCCCCAAAGTTCTCACAACGGCCTCTCGGTCCTCAGTGAACCTCTCAGCAGCAACACCCAAAAATCAAGCACCCAGGGCACACGCTAGTACCACAAAATATGTAGTATTTTCTTAGGCAGCTTTCATCAGCAATTGCAAACTAGATAAAAGTTGGAAGTACCTCAAATTATTCACCAGGAATGCTTCAGTCTTGGCCTTGATCAAAATTGTGTCTTAACCATACCTTAATTAAGTAGAGGGGAAGGACAAATACTTTTCTGAGGGATCAAATTTTCTCCTAAATAAACAAATAAACAAACAGAAAGAGAAGAGAAACATCTGCTTTGTTATTACATTGGGTGAGCCACACCGGAGAGGACTTGTGGTGGTAAAAAATAAGAGCCTATTCATCACAATGTAGGAGTGATTTAAACTTGGCAAAGACCTTATCTCTATGTCTAATGTATTGCAAGCTCCTTAAAGCTTCTCATATAACCTGAAACTTTGCAGAAATGTCTCCATTGTGGATGTTCAGACAGGAGCAAGTCAGGTCAGTAGACAGTTCCCCCACAAGGACTCTGTCTCATCAAGTCCTTAGACTGAACATGGATGAGTTTCCCCAGTGTGAACAGGCCAAACTTAGATAAAGTCAAGGCTCTGTCAAAGAGACTTCCTGTATTTCCTCTACTTTCACGAATCCTTGTTTCTCTGTAGACACTGGTGAATTTTAAGCAGGGATCCCTGGCATGGTGAAAGGCTCCCTTGCCACTTGGAATTTGCATAAAGGATATTGTGTCCACATTTTCTCGCCGTTGTGTTTGTTCTGATTTGTTCTGATTCTGGGTCAGGTGTTCAGTCATTGCCAACATGTCTCATAAATATACAGCTTTGGCTCAGCTAGTATTCCTTGGTACTCTGGTCAAGCACATGTTGTTCAAGACCAAGATATACAACTTACAAGGATGAACTCTTTGGATGGGCAGATGCCACCGTGATACTATCTAACAAAACATAGAAAATGTCTACTTGCCCATGGCTCCTTTTCAGCAACTCAGGGAAGATTTGCAGAGAGACAACTCCAGAATCACACAGTATAGCCCTCTCTCTTCTTTACAAAAAAAGAAAAAAAAGAAAGAAAGAAAAAGAAAATACCCATCCTTCCCACAAGTTAGTAAAGGACCACAATCTTCTTCAAGGTCACACAGACAATTTCTCCATTTATTGCTGAAGGAAGCCAAGAGCTTTGAGTGACCCGGAAGAGCATACTGGAATTGCAACAACAATTCAATGCTGTCGTTGTCCACTGCCATCGAGAAGGGAGGTCACTGGAGGATGAGACTCTCAGACCAACTTTCCCACACTTACCACCATGAAGCAGACTCATAGGCCGTGAGTGTGAAGATAATTTATCCCATTGTTAAAGACTGCCTTTTTTCCCTCCTATTGATTTTAAAGAATTGGTAGTTAAATAAATAGATTTGAGGTAATTTAGTTTGGATTCAGAATTGCATTGTTTTTAATGTGAACTAAAGCCAAGGTTGATCATCTTTTGGAACAACTCTTTTTGTCAGAAAGAAAATAATGTTTTCATCTGTGCCAATGTGGTTCAAGAATGAGAGAATACATATAGAGCATGTAGCCTGCCTGATATCAATTTGTAATAATTATTTATTTACATTATGTAAAACTCCTATGTTACAATGACATTCTTCAGAAAGCCAACTCTTAAATGCCATAATACCACATCTGATGGTAATATACACCAAGCTTATATGTTTCATAGTCATTTTCTTTTCAATTTCAAAGTTAGAAGCATACAGGAGTCCCAGAGGGAACTCCAGATCTTTACACTTGTCAAAGATATTCAAATGTAAGTGAAACATATTCTAATTAGACTTGTGTATATATTTGGTAGCATGTCTCTAAGCAACAATGGGGATTAGGAAAACGATTAAATGGAACGACACCCTTAGAAGGTAACCCTGTATTCCTTGATTTACAGAGTAATTGTTCCTCATTCTGAATCACTTGGGAAGGAAATCTAATATACATGTATTTCTATTTTTACATGTATTACATTAATATGGAAATGAATGCTCATAAAGTTTATATTAGTCACATTTTAAAAATCAGTAAGTGCATTTTGGATTTGATTATAGTTCTCCTGTATACAAATTTCACATTTCCATGACACCACCCTGAATGATGTTATGTGAACAGACAAAAAAATCTGAAGAAATGTTGTGACCTTCTTGGTATTTGAAGGTCTCTTTCACTCTGAGAGTGAAACCTATTTGTCTTTCAAAACATATAATTTAAACGTATAAAATTCTAAAGTAATTTTTTTTTTTTTTTTTTTTGCAGAGCGAAAAAATTCTATACACTGATTGCTAATTCACATAAAATTTCTAGGTGTATTTGCTAGGCACCATTTGGCATTTAAACTTGTTTATTATCTAACACTCTATTTAATCCTGTTTAATTTGTTCATGGAAGTAGTAGAGTGCATAATCAACCACAATTGTCATCAACTATCATTCTGGCCTTTTGAAAATAGCTTCCTTTGAAGTCTGAGATGCCATGTCCATAGTTATAAAAGAATGCAATGCAAAATTATAAAAGCTATAAAAGAAGTTTATTTAAAATGTCATAAATAGTTATGGAAGAATATCTAGTTGTTAGAATGAGTTATTGCCTAACAACTGTTACATTTCATGCTGAGGGGTCACTGAATAATAAAGTAACATGTATGATTCAGGTTTCAAATTAATTATTCTGGCTGCTATGAAAAGATGGATATAAATGGCAAATGGAACAAGTGGCATCAACTTAAAAGTTAAAAAAAAATGCACAGTAACATATATGTGTGTGTGTGTGTGTGTGTGTGTGTGTGTGTGTGTGTGGTTATCATAGCAGTGGTTAAAAAGAGAAAGAGGTGGGTTGACATGGATTTTATTCATGCTTAAAGAGAACTTAATAGTACTTAGAAGTAATATGTGGTATGCTAGTGGCAGTGTATATTATGTCAAAGCAGGAGAAATATTGAAAATAAATTTCAGGTTATTAGAAATGAGGAAAGTAGGAGAGCTTGAGAGATGTCTTATCAGTTAAGAACAATAATGACTCTTCTAGAGGACTTGACTTCACTTACCAGCACCTATCTGACAGCTTACAATTATCTGGGCCTCAGTACTCCAGTCTTAGGGAATCCAACTTCCTCATCTGGCCTTCTTGGATACTACATGAACATGGTGCATGGACATATAAGCAGACAAAATACTCATACACATAAAATATATAAATTAAAAATGTGGAAACTACAAATGCCTGAATTAAACTCTCTTTACAAATTTGAAATAGTGCATGGGCATCAATATTTACCAATAATATATCCTTATATGTTTCTGTTTCTATTAACTGAAAAAAAAATAACTTATGGGAGATATTGACCCAGTGCTTCGAATGGCATGTGATGCACAGTGCATATTATTCCATGAATGTTAGGACGTACAAATGGTTAGGTATCGTAAGTTACCAGGTGGCTGACTACATGGCAGTTAAGGACCGAGCTGTAGAAAGTGAACAAGAGTTCTAGTCCAGCATGCAAAGAAGTTGGAAGTCATTCCCTTCCTAGAAACAATGAAGACACAGATACAATGAAGAAGCTGTAACTTTTCTCATGGCAAAGAGGAAATGATGCACCAGAGAAAGACTGCATTTCCCAAGACAAAGTGACACGCAGATATAGACCTTTACAACTATTAGGAGGAGAAACCATTGACACTGAGTCCCCAAGGGAAGCAAGCCAGCATAGAAAAATCTAAACAGTAATTGATATCTTGCTAAAGCCTAAGTATGGAGATTCCAAGAGTTCGGAGCTTTAGCTCCTTAATTTCTAGCAGGTTCTCGAGGCATCAGGTCATTCATACATGTATATGGGGGAAAGTAGCCACTTTGAGTTCTACCAGAGTTGTTTTTAACAAGGTCAGTGATCCAGAGAAACTAATGAGAATCTAATTGTTAGGCTTTAATCAGAGCATAACAGGCTTGAGGGACAGGAAATGCTCCACTCTAGTCCACTGTTGCTGTCCTGTACCTCCAGGACAGGGATGGAAAACTAAAACCCAAACAACAACAAATAAAATACCTCCCCAAACAAACAACAACAACAATAGGAACAAAACACACAACAAAACCAAATAAACAGAGTTTGGGAGGCACTCGTCAAACAGTACAAAGCCAGAGTCCTTAGCACACCCAGGTCTAATAATAGGACTATGGAATGCTTCTCCCGACAAACCATATAATGATATTGTAAGATCTAATTATAGTACTGTAGAATGTTTTCTCCCCAGACTCTCTATAATGGTATTGTAAAGATCTATTTATAGGTGTCTTTACCTACTACATCATATCCAGCTCTCAAGAAACAATTACAAAGGAAGGAAACAAACACAGTTTGAAGAGAGAACTAAACATTAATTAGTACCAGACTCTGAAAATAGCAGGGATGCTGGAACAAGCAGACTAGTAAATTCAGGCAACTATAATTTATGTGTTACTGGTTCTATGTATGTAGTAGACAGTGTGCAAAACATAGATGTTCTAAACAGAGATGAAACTGTAGGAATAAATTACTTCCAACTGTAAGAAATTGTAAATAAAAATAAATACAAATTGCTATTTGTATCTGTTGGGAGCTGAGCCTAGCAGAAAGCGGCTACATCTTTACAGCCATCTCGAGCCATATACCCTGACAAGAGACTTGTTTTCAACAGCCCACAACAGCTAAGCACACTCTGATAAACATATGTTTTTCTCACATATCTTGTTTTGCTGTTTAGTGCCCCAGCTGCAAGGCGCTCTGGTATCCATGCTGCAAGGCACATGGCATAGTGCCTTCAGCTGTGTTTCCCTGCTTTTCCATGAGGGCAAGGCGGTGGAAAATCATAGAAACACTCAGATTTCCTTTCAATAGGGAGAGACTTGGTCAGACCCTCTGTCTTGTCTCCATTATTTGAGTCTCTTGCCCCTCCATCTCCACTCGCTCTCTTGCTAGACCTGTTGACTGACAGAGCTGGCTACATAGTGGCACTCAACATTGGAGCTCTGGTAAGCGGAATACAATGAAGGACACCGTGGGAATTGGAAGCATGCATCCTCACTCCTGCACTGGAGAACTTGTTGACTGACAGAGCTGGCTTAGTCTTGGTGCTCAACATGAGGCAGCAAAAAAACGAGAGACCCAGTGAGGGACGTTACTGGAAGAAGGGTCTGCCAAAAATTCAGAAGTGAAACAAAGGTGATCGCTGCGGAACCTGCGGGGCGAAGACAAGTAGGTCATAGTAACAAAAATGGGGCAAGAAATAAGTCAGCAGGAACAGATGAAAAAGGCTTTAAAGATGCGAGGAGTAAATTCAGGCTGCTCTGAGTCAAGAGAGACAAACAGATAAATAGATAAATAGAAGGTTGCTCTAGGCAGAAAGCTGAACAGATAGTGTTAATCGTTGTATTAGATTGATCTAACTTTCAAAATGGGTGTGACTCTGAGTTGTGTAGTTACATTTTTCCTCTGGATAAAAGGTCAGTGTAAAGGTTTTTCTGGTTACTGGCTCAAGGAAAGGCTGATTTGGGAAAAAAGGTTTTTCTATGTGTTTTCCGAAGATGTCATTAAGGTAATAGTTATATCTTCCAGCATTATATGGATCAGACATGACAGAGGTAGGCCTCCAGAAGACTAGATTCCAGAGATTCAAACAAAATAATTATCTTGATACTAAATTTGTTTTGAGATTTGTATATTACAGAATACACAGCCTTGGTGAATGAATCTTCTTGTCACCTGCATGTCCACTGATGTCCTGGACTTCCAGCTGGATGCAGTTAAGACAGACATCAAGCTTATCATTTCCTTCCCTCACCCCTTTCTAATATATAATGCCCATATTCAGCTTGAAGAAGTTAATGAAAAGTTGGTGCCCCAATTCCCTGGAATGGGGACTGAGGTGGTTAATATTAGGCTGTCTTTCTAGGGAAAATTAATGGTTTTATTGGAACAGGGAGGAAGAGCCAAAATTGATTACACAGTCATAATCTATTGGTAGAAATCTGTATAATTGTTACTAAGCTGATGCAAATTCAAGGGATTCATTGGTATAATTTCTTCTATTCAAAATTTGTGGGTCGATTAGACCTTTAACTTCTCCAACAGGGGGAATTGTGTGCTGCCTTTATAAAAGAGTGTTGCCTTTATTCCAACCATTCAGGCATTGTTAAGTCTCTTGTCTCTCAGGTTCATGCTGTTCAACAAACTGATGGCTTTTGTACGACAACAGATAGATGCTACTCAAATGAAACCCATTACAGGCTGGAAGTAGGGGAATCTAAAACCTCTGTCATCAAGACTGATGAGGATTAACCCCTAATTTATGCACTAAGCCCTCAAGACCCTTACCCCTATCTGGGAGGCCTCACCATTCTAAAACATGAGCTCAACCAATGGCTGTTGAGTATCCAAAGATGGGAAAGAGAGGCTGGGGTCCTTTGTTCTGACCTTAGGCAGGCACGGTTTCTGTAAGTTTTCCCAGCCTTCCCTTTTGAAAAAAATTTAAAAAGGGGGATCTGTTGGGAGCTGACTCCTAGCAGAAAGCGGCTATCATCTTTACAGCCCATCTCTAGCCATATACCCTGACAAGAGACTCATTTTCAACAGCCCACAACAGCTGAGCACATTCTGATAAACATCTTGTTTTTCTCACATATCTTGTTTTGCTGCTTAGTGCCCTCAGCTGTAAGGCACACGTGGTCTCCACACTGCAAAGCACATGACATAGTGCCTTCAGCTGTGTTCCCCTGCTTGTCCATGAGGACAAGGCATGTGGAAAAGCATATAAATATCCAGGATTTCCTTCCAATAGGGAGAGACTTGATCAGACCCTCTGTTTTTCTCCATTCTTCGAGTCTCTTGCCCTTCCATCCCCACTCTCTCTCTTGGTAGACTCTCACATTCAGACCTGAGCAGCAGCTTGGGCCAGGACATAGTGACCTCCAAACATGGGGCAGAATGGGAAGTTACAATATCCCTGTCCAAAAATGTAGATTTTGTATTTATATATAAATACAAATGCAAAAAATAAATACAAATTCTGTGGATTAAAAATATTATAATGGAATTGAAGAATGCTTTTGTTAGCAGTAAATTATATATAGAGGTAAAATTCTTGAGTCCAAAGAAATCTCAGTGGAATGAGACCCTACTGCTGCCACTGTCCTGAACCATTATAATCCCTAACTTCATTCTAATACTTGACTTCAAGTATCGCTATCATCCTTCATTATAGAAGCTTCTTTTTGCAGCAGATGGAGATCATGGCAGAAAGTCACAACTTTGTTGGTTAAAATGTAGAGAACAACAGATTATGGGGCTCTCAATAGAATTAACATACTTACAATACAAGCTCTATGACTAAGGCTTGGGGAGCATCATGAAGAGAGATCAGAAAGCCTGTAGGAGACAGAGGACCAGGAAATCTGCTGTGAGATTTTGTTTCTTAGAAAGGACAGGAGAACTCCACCCTTGATACCTCAACAGTAGGGCTGCATAAGTAAGACCCAACCAAAGTTGGCATCTGAGTGCAAATGTGTCTCCACCCCTAGGTGACAACTAAAGGCAATTAATGAATATTGAGGGAAGGAGAGTTAGTCTTTTCCAGAGATGAGCCCTAAAATTGTTTACCCAATGAAGCGGTATATTTCCCCACAAGTTGGGAGGAGCTAAGGTGGGAGGAGTAAGGAGAGGAAAAGGAGAAGGAAGAGGAGGAGCTAGAGGAAGAGATGTAGGAGCCATGGATGACCACGCATGTACCGAGAGCAATCCTGGGTAACAATTTATATCTTGGTTAGTTAATTGGTTAACACTTCCAATTGTGTGGGCATCTTGTTATTTGAGCATTACCAAATATATAAAGTTATTGGATAATCTTTAAACATTAGAGTCTCATTTCTACCTGGTACTGCATGGATGGCAGGATGGTCTAGGCTCAGCCCAATCTTGTGGAGACAGTGTGTTAGACAGTCAGAGCCATCTCCCACATTGGCGTCTCGTAGATGCAGGGCCGTGTTCTGGCCTGTCTGAGCCATGGCAGCATTGAGAATATGCCGCTGCTCGAGGCCATAGCCCTTGTCTAGTTGGGAAGATGGTGGCTGATTAAGAACAAGCAAGATCACATGCCGCCAATTTAAATATCTCCCACAACAACCCAACACTGAGTGATCAGCTTTACCAGCATATGCATACAAGCAACATAATATGGATTTACCGGGTTGAATCCATATATTTTTTCATATATAATATTTTTTTTCATATATTTCATATATATCATATATTTCATATATTATATATATATAGTCTCTGTCTTTAAGTACTATTGCTTTATGTATCTTGTTTTATATATATTATATTATGATATATTATATATATATATTATACACACATGTACACATATATAATATATACATGCAAACATATAATACACATACACACACACATATACTTGAAGAGGCCATCAATTTGAAGAAGGGTGACATGGGAAGGGTTGGAGACCACACACACACACACACACACACACACATCACACACATAAGAAATTATAAAAACTTAGGAAAAAGGAACAAAGAGAACAGAAACCATAACAAGTATGATAGAAGTCATGCAGGTGTAATAGTAATCATTCCAAGTGTCAATAAACTTAAAGTGACTAAAGTGTGTCAGGTGGACCAAACCACAAACAGCTAAACAGAACGTCCATTTTATTGTTAGCTGAAAATTTACCTGAAATATAATGATGGAGTAAAATATAAGTCACATGCTTATATAGATTAAAGTAATGTCATCATAGCTATATAATTTCAAGTGAGATAGACTTCATGGTAAGAAAAGTCATCAAGGCCAAAAGAGGTTTTCATGATTTAAAGGTCAGTTCTCCACCATGACATCAGAGCTTTCAATATGTCTCCATTCAACAATTGAAAACATCAAAATACATGAGAGAAAATCTGGAAGAACTTCAAAGACAGATGAATTTTCTATTATAGTTGGAAACTTTAATGCCACACTATCAGAAATAGACAAACAGATCCAGCAGTCAAAAACTAAGCAAGCAGAGCTGAATTCAACATGGCCTCAAATCAAGAGGATGTAACTAACAATTACAAAGAGAGTAGTACACGTGTTAGCCAAACTCACATTTAACAGTCTCCAAGAGACATTTTGGGCCATTAAACAACTGTAAATTTAAAATGAATAAAAATCACACAGAGCCTTCTTTAGACAACCCTGGAACTCAGTTAAATGTGAGTTGGAGTGTGGATGGAAGCTGAGAGTATACAGTTACTGTTAGAGTAAACAACTGCTTTCAAAATAACATACACATAGGTCAAAGAAGAAATCTCCAGAGGAATTAAAAAAATTCTAACTAAATGAAAACAGAGCTTATCAGTAAAATGTGGAATATGGTGAAAGCAACACTTAGAAAGGAGATTAATAGCCCTGGGAACACAGACGAATACTCCCTGATTTATGATGGGCAAATCTACAGTTTATTATCACTGTACTGGGAGTGGAGGCAATCCGCATTCAGTAGAAACAGGACTAATTTAGAGTTGTCCTTCTAGCTGTGTTGAGCTAGTGATAACTTCTGTGGTTCTGCAGCACAAGAAAGAGAGAAAAGAGTTTAACAGAATACTTGTGCCTTTGCATGGACTACCAGACTACTGAAAATGGTCAAGATTGATTTCTCTAGAATTTATGGACAAGAGAAGACTGATTGGTACAGCAAAAAGGTACTTGCTCCCGGAAGTTTTCACAGAGTTTACAAGCCCCAGGTCTAAACCACGCCTGGAGTCTAAGAGGGACCATGCTCCAGCTTTATATGCAAGGGACATATATAAGTGGAAAAGATCTGTCCCATGAAGGCTGGATCGTGGGTGGGTACTTCGAGTGGGAGGTGAGTATGGGGATGGTGGTAGGTACACAACGTGGAGAGGAAGGGGAGGATGTGATTCACTGGGAGGATAGGGGGAATGGGTAAGGAGAGAACATCTGAAATGTAAGTAAAATTTCAAAAAAAAAAAAAAAAAATAAAGTACCCTCAGGACAGCCTAGAGTCAAAACAAACAATATGGCTGATGGGAGGGCCAACAATGACATTATAACTTGCAGCTTGATTATACATCTGCATTGACCTATTTAGAACTGAACTCATGTCATTACCCCAAACATGTGGCTCTTTGGATTCCTTTACTTGCTCCTCTTTCCAAGTAGCTACAAGGATATTTTCCGGTTATCACTTTCTTTAATAAGGTATTGCTGCATGCGTCCTAATTGTTGAGGCTGGCAGGCAGGTTACACCTATCCTCTATAACGCTTCTTATTTAATGCTGATCTTGAGGAAACATTTGATTTACAGTGTATTATATGCTACTTATGTCCCACAGAGGAATCACGTTGTGTTGGGTGTGTATTCATTTCTCACATTAATTCTCACTCATTTTTCAATATTTAAAGCTTGCCTATTCCAGTTTTCTTGTTTGCTTTCCAGCTTTTGGATGGATGCTGCTTCCCTAAGGCAGAGAGGTTTTGCTATGCTTTTTCTGACATAATCCCAAGTGTCCCAAAGAGTCTGCTTTCTCTTCCTACATGAGTAGTACATTTACTGGCCAAATAAAGCTATTTAATTGTTGTGTGTGTGGTTTTTAATGGAATTAGGTATGGTGGTACACTGCATTATTCTAGCTTTGAAAAGTTCAGGCAAGAGGGTGATGAGTCTAAGGTTGGCTTGAGCTATATAACAAGATCTAGCTTCAGAACACAAAACTAAACACATAACAACTTGAGTTCCAGCTTTGGCTTTCCATAATGATGGACTATAATCTGTAAGTCCAATAAGCTCTTTCCTGAACAAGTTTCTTTATCTTCAGAGGCTTTATCAGGGCAGCAGAATCAAACAAAGAAAATAATGAACCTCAGTGGATGATGAAAAATAGTCTCTGAAGGAGTCGGTTGGAGATGGGAGAAAGGAAACACTACTGTATTAACTTTTGCTTATTCCAGCCCATTGTGGTTTTTATTGTAGCTTGGTTCTCTTTGTGAAACCTTAATCCTCCTTATTTATATTCTTGTCTCTTATTACTCTTTCACTTCTTCTTTCATTCCTTCTTCCCTTCCTCCCTCCTCCCTTCTCCTTCCCTCCCTCCCTTCCTCCTTTGCTCCCTCTCCTCCCTCCCTTCCTTCCTTTCTGTGTACCATGTATCTGAGACTAATTCAAATTCATAGTATAGCCATGTGAAATAATCATGAACTTCTAGTCCTTTTGCCCCCACTGCTTGTGTGTTGAATTACAGTCGTGTATGACCTACTACACTTGGTATCTGTGGTGATGGGATTGGAACCCAGGATTTTGTGCACAGTAGACAGGTACTCTGCCAACTAGCTTTACTCCCTAGTCTTCTTTGTTATCTCTTCATGACACATTTTTCTTATGTTAAATTTTATAGTTCTACATTGTAGGTTTGGTTTTCATCTAATAGTTTAATCTTTGAAGATTACTTTTGTATAATCTTCTTTTGATTATTGTTTGCTTCATCACCAAATATTGAGGGTTTTTAGAGAATTTGATCAGGCCTTCCATACACTGTATAGACTTTCTCAGTATTATATCATTTCAAGGGAAATGTCTGTGTTCATCAACTTAAAGCCTACTTCTCATACTCAGAATTCTTCTACATTTACCACTCTCTCATTTTTCTCCCACTGTCTACAGAATCAAATCACCCCTTTTGCATTTCATTGGTCTTTACACTATGGTACTATTTCCTTCTTGTTCCATTTCACAAATCATGGTAGTTCCAACCCTACCATTCAGTGACAATATTTACATGGTTTTTTCCAACTCAGTTATACCAGACTTTAGAAAATTTTGGGCAACTCCTATTCAGAAACATCCAATTTTTCTATTTACTGCAACACTAATTCTATTATGCTATAGTTGCTTCTTTATCTCTTTGCTCAAAAATGTAATATTTCATTAATTTTTTTTACTAATTATAGATCTCTTTTTCTGACATAATAGATCCAGATTCCAATTTTTCCCCATCTGCTGCTCCAAGTTCCTTCCCACCTCCTCTCCCATCTGCATCCATTCTGTTTCTGTCAGAAACAAACAGGCTTCTACCAGATAAGGATAAAATAAAATATAATATAACAAAATAAAAAGTAACACATTGGAATAGGACAAAACAAACAAATGGAAGAAAAAGAGTCCAAGAAAAGGCTTCAAGAATATAGAGGCACAGCCCTACTCATTTGCATACCAGGAATCATATTTTAAAAAACAAAACACTAAACTGGAATCTAAAGATATATGTAAAAATCTTTAGGGTGAAAAACAGAAAAATAAACAATAAAATAAAATAAAAATAACAAAGAAAAAGAAGGAATGAGGGAGAGAGAGAGAGAGGAGAAGAAGAGAGAGAGAGAGGAAGAGAGGAAAAAGTGAGTAAGCTCTGTCACAACTGTGAGACAAAGAACCTCCAAGGATGTCATTTAATTCATTTTCTGTTGTCCGTCTACTGTTGAGCATGCAGCCTTTCAGTAAGAATAGTTTGTTTTACCAGTGAGACTTCCTTGGAGGGAGCTAGATTTTCATGTGATGGTGATTACCAATTGAAGATTGGGTTAAGGATGGGCTTATGTGCCCTTTTCTTTCAACTCTTGGACCCCATCTGGTGCAGACCCTGTGGTACAGACCTTGTACATGCCCTCACTCTCTGTGAGCTCATATGTGCTTGGATCCTGTTGATTTAGAAGACCTTGTTTTCTTGGGTCCTCCTTTCCCTCTGGCTGTTACAGGCTTCTTGCCTCCCCTTCTAAAGAGACCTGAAGGGATAATTTAATGGAGACATCCCTTTTAAAGCTGAGGTTCCAACATCTCTCACTTTTACGTAATGTCTAGCTGTGAGTAGGTATTTGTTTATTTGTTTTTGTCTGCTGAGACTTCTCTGATGATGGCTGAGCAAGGCACTGATCTACACATGTAGCAGACTATCTTTTATTGCTACTTTTTTGGTTTTGTTTTTAATAGATTTTGCCTAGATCTCTGGGCTATTTAATAACAAATTATTAGTCATCCAAGTAGTATTGAGTATGGCTTACATCTTGTGGACCGGGCTTTTGATGGAATCAGATATTGGTTGGTTACTCTCACAAACTTTGTGACATCATTGCACTAGCATATCTTATAGGCAGGGCACCATTTTAGCTGCAAGGTTTGAAGTGGTTGGGAAAAATGTTTTTCTTGGTGTTGGGAGTTGACACCAAGATCTGGGTTAGGAATGGGGATGGGCTAAAAGGAGGGCCTGAGTGTGAACCCAGGTGGAGAGAAAGCAGGGTGTTCCACCGGGATCTGCTAATACCCTGGGAATGGGGCAGGAAATGAGGAGAGGTCACAAAAGGTATTCTGTTACAGATCTGGGGATGAGACTGGAGGATTAGATTTGGAAGAGTGGAGAGAGAGTGAATGTTTGAAGCCTACCTACTTCATTCTCTGGTCTACTCACTTCCCTGGCAGGCTTGCCTGGTGGGTTTCCTGAGAGTGCTTGCTAAAGTTGGGGCTGGGATAACAGATGGGTGGTGAGGGAAATTGGAAAAGATTTGCTCAACAGCTGGGGAGGCCGCAGCAGGTGGTCTGCTACTGAGATTGGGGTGGGAATGAGGGATTGGATGAGAGAGGGGGGCAGGGTGAAGAGCCACGGTTAGGCTACTTGCTTTTTGGCTAGAGACACCTGAGGGTTCCTAGGGAATTCCTGCTAGAGTTTGGGCATTTGGTAAAGGAATGAGTCAAAGAAAGAAAGTTCAATCAGAAGATTTATGTGATTCACTGGTGATTGAAGCAGGAAGGAGGCAAGGCTGTAATGGGTGGTTTGCTACAGAGCTGGGGTGAGATTAGAAGATATAATTTAGAGGACGAGAGAGAGGTAGTTAGCCCACCTGTCTCTCTGACCTGTATGGTGTGTTCCAAGGAGATATGAGCTGGTGTAAGAGTTTGGAACAATGGAATGAGTTCGGGAAGGCAGGTTGGAGATGAAGGTCTAAGTGATCTGTTTTCAATGGAGGTCAGAGAGTAAGGAGAGGCAGCAGCAGCTGGTCTGTGATGGAGGCGGAGATGAGACTAGGAGATTGGAATTAGAGGAATGGAGGGAGGTGAAGATTTACAATTAGCCTGCCTGCTTCCCTGGCTAGAGTGACCTGTAGGTCCTCAGCAGTGCCGTGTCAGAGATGGTGGCTAGGATAAAGCGATTAGTGGAGGAAAAGATTGCAGAGTAGATCAGTGTGAGCTACCTGAGACGACAACAGGGAGGGGAAGGAGGCCTGCATCAGATGTCCTGCAATAGATATGGGCATAAGACTGGGAAACTGGTTTTGGAGGGGTTGAGGAGATCTGAAGATCCAAGTATGATTTTTCTTAATCTTATATGGTGGTCTTTTTGTCTTTGTAGTTAGCATACTCAAGTAAACACTTGTTGGGGGACACAGTACTTAAAATAAGTTATGAATTTAAATGATTTAATTATTCTAGAATTTTTGCATATGATATTTTTCAATATATAAAAGCCTACGGCAATATTTTTACATCTTATTTTCATAGAAAATAGCTATGACATTGGAAATTTGACCCCCAAATATATTATTTGAAACTATTATTATAAAAAAAATTCAAGTGAGGAAAATGCTGTGTAAGATCTCTAAATGAATACCACTATGTATCATCATTAAACCTTCCACTAGGATTTGAATAGGAAGCAACCCCCATGTGCTCAGGTGCTGAATATGTGTGCCCTTCCCCTGGCCTTGAGCAGGCCTGAGAGACCTTGTTTACCACAACAGACCAAGTGATAGGATCTAGGTGGAGTTACCCACCCTGGATACACGGAACTGCCCCGGGGTTGCCTTGAGATATCTCCGCCGGGACTGAGACCAAGAATGGATTATCCCACCCATCTCTCCAGTTGAAACTAGGAAGGGTTCAGGCGGGTCTTTCCCTTTAAATTGAGAACTGAACATTAAAGCATTGAGCCTTGATCAGAGAACTTTGTCTTGGCTTCATCTCTTTTCACCCTCCATCCCCCTTTTGTTCCCAGCCCCTTTTCAGGTGAACCTGGTTATTTCGTGGCCACAGGCGGCTACAAATATGTAAGGGTCCATGATTCACTGAAGAATGACAGACACAAAGAGTATATAAATGAAAAGAGTGTTTTATTCTGCAGAAGTTTGGTATGCTGGGGTCTCCCATTACTGAAATAAAGAAAGCTTTCAGGCCTGGTTTAAAGCACATTATGGAATTCTGGGGTAGGTGAACTCTATGTTAATCTGTTGTATCCATCTCTATGGACAGGATGTAGGGGCTGGAAACTTGCTGGGGAGGTCTGGAAACTGTTGAATGAGGAAGTAGTTGAGGAAGTCTGGAAACTGCTGCTGACCCATTGTCCTTGCCTCAGGCCAAGTGGAAGAACAGGTTCTGAGGCCTGGACTTGCCTAGAATTGCCCAGTTCTTGGAAACAGAGATTTAGGCCTAGTTTTCTTAACTGTTGATTTGAAGCTTATCATGGAATCAGCCTAGCCTTCTAAAATGGACTCTTAATAATAGAAACAACGACTATTTTTGAAAATTAGGGAAACTTTCAGACTTAATTAGAGAAAGTAGCTTACTGGGAGTATGTCTTTTAGTGTTTTACCTGTGTTCTAGTCTCTTCACTTGTTTCTACTTCTTGTCTACTATGAAGCATGTTATGGCAAATTTCTGCATGAAATTCTGCATCACTCTCTACACAGAATCAACAGAGCCAAGGTCTATGGTCTATTTATAGAAACCTCTAAAACTTGAGCCTTAATAATTCTTCTCTTAATTTATGTCAGGTATTTTTCACAATGACACAAATTATGACTAATATATCTTTCTTAATAATATTATTTTGCAAATTTAACAACTATATAGTATGCAACACTAGTGGAATGGTGGCACAAAATCATGTGCCAGTGGTACACTAGTGTAATAGTGGCATAAACTTTATGGGAGCAAACAACCAATACCTCATTTCATCTAAGTCCCACTCCAGGAGATGGGAACCATAACAATTATTATGTGTGTACATGCAACTATCTGTGTGGAGGTGAGAGGGAAACTCAGGTTGTTGATTGTGGCAAGGGACTTTACCTGCAGAGACATCTTGCTAGTTAGCAATTTTTTTATGTACATATTCTTGACTGATTAGCACAGAAAAGGCATATTGGCAGCAATCAGAAAATTATGTTTTAGAGTAAGGAAGAAAGACTCCTTAAAGAGTTTGCTTTGCCAATAAAGATTTTGGAAATGTGTCAGAAATTTAAAGAACGTTGTAATAAATCCAAATAATACCTTGTCTAAATTTCTAACATGCTGAAGTTTTGAGTTTTTCTAAGCCTAACAGCAGTTGTAAAGTTTGAGAAAGAATTTAACTTCTCTCAGTTACTGCAGAACATCACTTTTGAAAAGGTTAAAACAGGATTTTATAGTAATTTTAGATCTGTAGAAAAAAAATGAGTGGAATAAACAGGGTCCCCACACCTGTTCCTCAACCTCTTCCATCCTTCTGCATATTTCCTTCTTCTCTTGAAATGCTACATTTGTCTAGTTGACAACGCAGTATTGAGACACAGTTATAGTCTACATGAGAGTTCACATATAGTTTTGCTTGGTTTTATGAGTTTTTAAAAAGCATGATGTTTATTAATTTTAATAATATGACAAGTAATCTCACTATTGCAAAAATACTATTTATCCTTCTATCCCTCTAGGTTAACAATATGACATCTGCCTTAAACTAAGCATGGAGGTTCACATCTGTACTTATAGCTCTTAAGATGCTAAGGCTGGTTGATTGCAAGTTCAAGACCAGGCTGAACTACATTCATAGCTTTCTGGACTACATAGCAGGATTCTCCTTCTCTGTCTCTCTTTCTCTCTCTCTCATCTTTCAGAATATCATACTGTATATAAGATTTCTAGATAGGCTTCTTTTGCCCCTAAATAGACTACCTTATAAGCTCATGATATAGTAGAACTGAGATAATTGTGAATAAATAAGTAAATAAATCACAGTGGGCTATACAGAAGTAGCCAACTAGATGAATGTTGATATGTATTGATAAGGAATTAGGGTTGATTGTCCAGTTAAGCTTCCTGCAGTGCAATTTTGTGTATATGACAACACACAACTACAACTGTTGTGTAGTGTTGTGGATAGCCTCAGCCTTGTATTTTGATCCTAGTTCCCAGTGGATAGTCTCAGCCTTGTATTTTGATCCCAGTTCCACCCTCCTGGGAGGGGCTGCAGAGGAGGATTGAATCAATGTTGTGGATAGCCCCAGCCTTGTATTTAGATCCTAGTTCCATCCTCTGGGAGGGGCTGCAGAGGATGATTGAATCTGTACACAAGTTTTGTCTTGTAAACCTTCTGTCCAATTAAAACCTGTAAAATAAAGACTAGAGCCAGAGATTGGGCAGTAGAAGGGGAGGCAGAGAAAAAGGCTTAGGGGAGGAGAGAGTGAGAGGAATTCAATATAAAAGGAAGCAGAAGGAGAAGAAGAAGAAAAAGCAGAAGAAAGAAGTAGAAGCAGGCAGAAGCAGGCAGAAGGAAGTCGGTGGTGGAAGGAAGCCGATGATGGAGGAGCTAGAGCCAGAGCTGGAAGGACACAAGCACGTGGCCTGGATAAACCACAAGTTATAAGGGATCTCATAGCCGGGGATTAGAGTAGTGTAACGGTAAACCTGCCCAATCCAGGTGTGCAATTTATACCAATAATTATTGAGTTGTGTCTTCCTTTACTGGTCTCCTTCGGGTAGGGTAGGAGATCTTACAGCAGCAAATTTGGGGTTTAAATAATTTCTTCTACTACAAATTGGCGCCCAACGCCAGAGGCCGATTAAATAATTTCTACTACAAATTGGCACCCAATGCCAGAGGCCGATTTAAATAATTTCTACTACAGTGTAGTCTCATCTGGCCTTGAACCCAGGGGCCTTATATTAAAGGCATATGCCCCCACTCTAAGTCTTAAAGCAAGGTTTTTATAATCAGTGTTCTGTGGATAAGGTTTTGTCAAAAACAAGAAATCATTTTTCCTGTGGTGTCTAGTTTGACAGTTTCAGGAGACTTTAAATATAGTCCCTTGAAAGCCACCTCCTGTTTGTTCTTGATAGGGTCTATAGTTATACTGACCATATACCTAACAAAAAAGAAAATGCACAATATTCAAAAAGCTCTCTGTGCCTAGGCAGATCATAGAGTTATTGGCTCAATCTGTATTCTTCTTGCTTTTCTGTCAATTATCTCTGTGATGAACACAGCTAGTGTTGTCAGAGCCTGTGAAAGAAGGTCTCAGTCCCATAAGGAAAGTAAATATATTTGACCTTAATTAAGTTCTATGCCAGAATAGCTGCCAAGTGGTCTTAAGATTCTTTATAAACAAGTATAGGCACATATCCACATGTTTATATACAAAAAAATGCTGTTTTTAACATCATTTATAATTACATTATTTGTAATTAATTTGTAGGGTGAAAGCATCAATATTCTTATCTAGAAAATGAAAAAAAACCTCAGTATTACATTGAGACATGTTAAAAAGCTATCTTGCTAATTTACTTAGTTTTTTCTCTAATTCTTCATTCAAAGCCTCTAATTTAGACAAGTAATATGGATCAATGCAAATACATTTGAAAGCATAAGGAGGTCATATTTTCACCGTATTACTTCAGGCAATTGCAGTAATAATTCTGGATTATTGTGTATAATAACCTTACAGGGAGCTTTGTAGTTGATACTTTAGCTTAGACTGTTTGCCTCAAATCTAAAAGATTTAACATTTCTTATGCTTTAAATAACAATAATGGCAATTAAAAATGCAGAGAAGCTCAAGTCACTTCTTGTACTTAAAACATTTGGCAAAAATGAGTTCCAGGACTGTTAAAACTGACGTATTTAACTTTGGCAGCTCCTTCCAGGGTATAAGCAGTTTTGCTGTCCTATGGTGTATAGACTAATCTTGAAAGGCTTTGTTTTCAGCAATAAAACTCCAATCAATCTTTAATAGTTATCAGTCTTCATAAAATGTCATATAATAAAATTGTTTATGGCCTAGATTGATAAAAAGTCATATTTCTTTTTAATTAAACTAAAATATATGAATTGGGTATATATGTTAAAAGTCCCATTTTGTTTCACCCAATAGCCAAATAAAATGCATAATGAGTTTCTTGAAATGATGTCAGTGGAAAGATGTGAAGGCCATCATTTCCATTGCCTAGAGTAGTTGTTTTTGTAAAATTTCTCCAAGACCCAGCATTTCTTCGTATCCCTAGCTTGAAAAACTGTAAGCTTAATAACGCACAGATAGGCAAATAGAGCATTTTGTTCAATGACAAAATGAACAGCTGTTGAATTTCAGAAAGCTCATGTTGAAGAGAAATCACAGCCCACTCATTTGCAAGTTTAAAACATCCTTTATATTTTAAACCATTTTGACATTTAATCACATCATGGATACTTTAAAAAGCAATTCATTTCATATTCTAGGGGAAAATATATGACTTCTAACTTAAGTATAACAACTTCTGTGTGTGTGTGTGTGTCTCTGTCTTATGAATGATGATTTCAGACTAACAGTTAAGTGTCACATATGCATGTATATTAAATAAACAATGTAAAAATAAATTTCATGTACCCTGGCCAATAAAGCAGGTAGGTTGATTGCAGATCTTCCCCTTTGCCTCCTTTTCTCCAAATCCAGTGTCAAAGTCTAACCCTCATGATCATCTGATACATGCCTCCTGCCCCTGTATTATACAGATATTCCCCACTAAAATCCTTTCCTCCACTCATTTCATTAACTGAACCTCCAACTCTAGCAGGGATTCCCTGGGAAACCACAGGCTACTCCATCTAGAAATCAGATATGCTAAATGCAGATCACCTCTTGCTCCTCTTCTCCAAATGAATTCCCATTTTCCCTCTTGTCAGTGGCAGACCAGCTAATGTGGCCCCTCCTCTTTGACTCCATCTCCAGACTATCAAACAGATCTTTTCAAACTTCCTTTCTGACTCATCCTGCTATGTAGCCCCAAATCCAGCAAGCCTTCTCTGGGAAACCATCAGAGACTACTGCCAGAAAGCAAGTTGAACATAAAGCAGGTAGAAGCCCCTGTCTCATCCTCGTCTCTGTAGCAGACTACCTGTTGTGTCCTCTCTTTACTCACTGCCCATATTCCCAGCAGAATAAACATAGCTTTGTAGAACATTTGGCTTGTCCCTCCTTCGAATCTTCTCAGTCCCCTCCTCCTAGCTGGTCCCAATACCTAACTGTCAGTTCCCAATACTGGAAATACATTTTACCAAGAAATCTAGTAGACACACTTATCAGAGTCTGAAAGAAAATTCCTACAAGGCAACACACAGATATCATATTCCCCTAAGAATCAGAGATGGCAATAGAAACCAAGAAACAAAACATTCACCCAAGAAAGACAAGACCAGATATCAGCACCTACCAAATTTATAATACTAGATTAACCAAATTTATATTACTAGATGCCAGCATAAGAACACAATTAAAACAGCCAGGACAATTTGTTTCCATCAGAGTTCAGAAATTCTATCACAGTAGGCCATACGTATTGTAACAAAGTGCAAGCACAAGACAAAGACCTTTAAATAGCCTATATGAATATGATAGAGGTCCTTAAAGAGGAAATGGATAAATTCCTTAGAGAACTCAATGAGAACATAAACAAACACTGGAAGGAAATGATTTAAACAGTTCAACCTGAAAGTAGAAATAGAATAAAAAAAAAAAAAAAAAAAAAACAAGCTGAGGGAAATTTAAATAGAAAGATTTGGGAACTTGAACAGGAACTTCAGAGGCAAGCCACATGAACAGAATAAAAGTGATAGACTTCTCTTTGGCATTAAATACCTCAATGGATATCTCAATCATAGGCAATGTTAAATTTAATAAAATAAATAAATAAAAATAAAATCCTGGTGCAAAACACCCAGGAAATCTAGAGTCCCTATAAAAAGACCAAATCTAAGAATAATAGAAATAGAAGAAGGAGTATAAATCCAGGTAAAGGGGCAGAAAATATTTTTTTAACAAAATCATGCAAGAAAAATTTCCTAACAAGGAGATGCCTAACAAGGTTCAAGAAACATACAGAATGCCAAATAGACTGGACCAGAAAAGGAAGTCCTTTTGGCACATAATAATCAAAATACTAAATGTACAGAACATAGAAAGATTAGCAAAAGTTACCAAGGGTGGGTGTTAGCATATGAAGGCAGACCTATTAGAACAAAATTTGACCTCTCAATGGAAACTATAAAAGCCAGAAGGGCATGACAGAAGTTCTATAGGTTCTAAGAAACTACAGATTACAGCCCAGACTACTATATACTTTCCATCACAATATACGGAGAAAATAAGACATTCCATGATAAATCCAAATTTAAGCACTATCTATCTACAAATCCAACCTCAAAGAGGCACTAGAAGACAAACTTCAGCCTAACTCTTTAAACATACCTAAGAGAAAAACAAGAATAAATAATCCCAGACAAGAAACTCAAACACGGAAAACATGCACACACATACACACACACACACACACACACACACCCATATACTGCCACCACCACCACCACCACTGTTGTGTTTTATAAAAAAAAAAGAGAAAGTCAGGGGTATGTTTAGTAGGAATGTGGTATGGTGAAGGAAAGGAGATGCCTCTGAGGATCCATGCTGAGGCATCCCTTCCCCTGAGGTACCAGCCATTAGATGGTTATAATATGGAATAGAGTTTATTTAGGGCATGGGGAGGGGAGTTGAGGGGGCAATAGAAGTAGAAAGAAAGAGAGAGAGAAAGAAGTGGAGTAGAGGCAGACCAGGAGCACATGGAGAGGGAAGGGGAAGGGGAATGGGGAGAGATGGGACAGAGAGGAAAGAGGGAACAGGGTAAAAGAGCAAGAGGGCAAAGAGAGAGAGGAGGGAACAAGTAGCCCCTTTTATAGTGAGTCAGGCGTACTGGCTGTTGCCAGGTAACTGTGGAGCAGAGCCTACAAGGAATGCTAACAAAACTATTGCCACCACATAACAAATAATGGGAATCAAAATCAGTGATCATGGATATCTCTCAATGTCAATGTTCTCAATTCGTCAGTAAAAAAAAAAAAAAAAAAAAAAAACAGACTAACAGAATTGTAAACAGGATACATCCTTCTGTGAGCATTCAAGGAGCACACCAAGGAGAGACATCATCTTAGTGTAAAGGGATGGGAAAAGATATTCCAAGTGAACTGAGACAAACTGATATAGCCATTTTACTATTTGATAGCTCACAAAATAATCTTCACACCAAAACTAATATTAAGAAGATGAGGACACTACATGCTCATCAAAGGAAAAATTCATTGTCTTAATCAGGGTTTTATTACTGTGATGAAACACCATGACCAAAAAGCAAGTCGGACAAGAAAGGGTTTATTTGGCTTAGACTTCCAAATCACAATCCATCACAGGAGGAAGTCAGCACAGAACTGTAAGCAGGGCTGGAACCAGGAGGCAGAAGCTGATGTAGAGGCCATGATGAATGTTGCTTACTGACTTAGTTCCCCTGCCTTCTTATAGAATCCAAGACTACCAGCCAGGATTGTACCACTCACAATGGTCTGGGTCCTCCCTCATTGATCAGTAATTAGGAAAATGCCCTGAGTCTTAGAGAAACATTTCCTCAACTGAGACTCTTCTCTCTGTGATGACTCTAGCTTATGTCAAGTTGACACATAAAATCAGCCAGTACATCCAGCAAGGTGACATTTCATTTCTTAACATCTACACATCAAACTCAAGGGCATGCAAGTTCATAAAAGAAACAGTACTACAGCTTAAATCAAATATTAACCTTCACAAACTGATAGTTGGAGTTCTCAATATTATAGTCTTGAAAATGACAGCTCATCCATACAAAAAATAAACAGAAATACTGGAGCTAACAAATGTTATAAACCAAATGTTTCTAACATATATTTATAGAATATTTTACCCAAACACAATAGAATATATCTTTTTTTTCTGAGGATTTTATGTAACTTTCTCTAAAACTGATAACTTGCTTCGACACAAAGAAAATCTCAACAGATACATGAAAACTGAAATAACACCCTGCATCTGCATCTTATGTGATCTCCTGGTATTAAAACTGTATATAAACAGCAGAAACAACAGATAGCTAACATACAGACTTACAGAACAGAACAATTCACTACTTAATTAGAAAAAGGGTCAACAGGAGCTCTAAAATGCCCAGGAGTGTAGAGGAGGCTGGATTCCCAGGATCTCTAATACGCCCAGGAGTGTAGGATGATGAAGAAGCATGATGATTGCCAGAGTGAGGGTGAGATATGCTGATGCCAGAACAAAGAATGATGTTGAGCTGTTGGCTTGCTGAGTGCCCTGACAATGGTGAGTAGAAAGCTGTATTGGACATATGTTCCCAATCCACCATTGCTTACCTATACCACTGATGGGACAACCTGCTCTGCTTCAAGTTTTTAGACCTTGTGGAACAGAGAATCAAAAAGAGAAGCTATAATGACTCTTGAATTTTTCTTAAAGGTGACCAGTTATTCATATTCAAGCATGTACTGGTCTAGAAATCAATCCAATATTGGAAATAACAGTCTTCATTTGGAAGTCTAGTTCTGGACATTTTCAGAGACATATGGAAGTTATCTGTAGTTCTCTATGATGTTATGTGACCAAGAGATAAAGTTGGGGCAGGAGCTGGATTTCAAACAAGTGTTAGCACATGTGTTAAGGCTCTTTTAATTGTCAAGTTAAAATTACTTTTGTTTCTTCTACAGTATTTAATATAAGTTGCATTGATTGTACACCTTCTAATTGTGTTTGTGTTTTGAAATCTGGCATGTCAGTTACGGAGGTCTATCAACTAGCTTGTGTTTTATTGCCCTGAGTATCACAGACAGAACCTTGTATTCTAAAAATAGCTTGCAAGTACTGGAAGAAATGAATCAGGCCTTAAGCAGAAGCAAGAGGGCAGTGGGCTTGATTATTGATGGTATAACAGCTTTAATTACATTAATTGCTAGCACCACTGCTTCTGCAATTGCTGTGACACAGAAGTTAAGACAGCCACGTTTGTTAATAATTTAGCAAAAAATGTTACTAATATGTTGAATATACAAGAGGATTTAGATAGGCATTTGGAAGAACAGATTGATGCTCTTTATCATATTCAAATTATTGGAAGGAGGGTCAAAATTTAAGGGTAAGGAGCCATCTTGAGTGTCATGCCAAATACCATTGATTTCATGTTAGTTCTAAAATTTACAGTGGTAATAACTGTAATTAGGAAAAGGTTTAAAGACACTTGCAGTGTATTTGGCATAATTCTAACACCTCTCTGGATGTTTTAATGTTACATAGTGAGCTTATGAATCTGAAGAATGATGCTCTGCTGAGTGTTGATGAGGTAGATACTGCTGATAAAATTACCCATGGCCTGAGGTCAGTATTTCTATTTTGGTCAAGCTTCAAGAATGGCATACATAGCTTGATCATGCTAGCCCTTTTTGTCCTTGGAATAATTTTATTCCTGCCTGTTGTGTTAAAGCTTTTCTTCAACAACATCAACATGTTGGCAGCCAAAGTTCATGGCTTGAACCTGAAAATAAAACCCCAACCAAAATTTTTAAATTAATAGACTGGCAAGTCATGGATGGGTAAGATTCTGCACAGAGCCTTACCAATATAAGGCAGAAGTGCACTGCTTTGGATAATGCATATTCCATGAAGGTAAGGAAGGCATCCTTGCCAACAAACCTAAGACAGGTTCAGTCTTGTTAATGAAATAAAAAAGGGGGTGAGGCAGAGAGTCTTTGGGGCTGCTTGGCAACAATCTGACATAGGCCAAGGACAAGGAGATGGACTGCTTGGCAGGAATATGACATTGGCCACGGAGTAGGAAGTAGGCTTCAGGCAGGAATCTGACATTAGGCTAGAACAAAGAAACAGTTTCAGGTAGGACTCTAAATCTTAGGCTAGAAAGAAAGAAGTAATTTTAGGCAGAAATGTAAATATTAGGCTAGAACAAGGAAGTAGGCTTCAGACATGAAAATGACTTTGGGTTAGGACAGGGAATTTGGCTTAGATATTGTGGTCATCCTGATAAACCCTTAGAAACAGTGATCACAGGAGTGTTCATGGAATTGTGTTTAATGCCTTGGTTGTTCTTTGACTATTTGTGTTCATTGTCTTCCTTGTTCTCCACTATTTGCATCTATTGTATTGCTAGACCCTCAACCTAGAACTGACCTTAATACATGCATGTAATTAAAATGATATAAAAGCAAAAAGGAGGAAGAGGGATGGGATAGGGGATTCTAGGGAGGGGAAATGGGAAAAGAGGATGACATCTGAAATTTCAATAAATAAAATTTCCAATAAAAAATAGAAATATCAAGAAAGAAAAAAGAAAAGGGTCAAATAAAAAAGTAAGAAGGAAATTAAAGACTTACAGGTTCTAAGAGGCAAGTTCATACATTAGCTGCCTACATAGAACTATTAGAGAGTTTTCATACTAGCAACTTAACAGTTTCAAAACCAAAAAGAGAAAGCAAAACTACTTTGAGATTTCATCTTCTACCCATCAAATGACTAATCAGCAAAACAAGTAATGCTGGCAAGGGTGGGGAGTAAGGCAATCATTTATCCATTGCTGGGTCAGAGTGCAAACCTGCAGAGCCACAAAATAATCAACGTGGCAATTCCTCAGGAACATGAAAATTGATTTACCTGAAGATCCAGCTATGCCACTTTTGAGCATATACCCAAAGGATGCTTCATTCTACCACAAGAACACTTGCTCATACCACGTTCACTGCTGCTCTATTTATGACAGTCAGAAATTGAAAACAACCTAGATGTCTTTCAACAGAAAAATGGGACAAAGAAACTATGGCACATTTACACAATGGAGTATTAGTCAACCATTAAAATAAATGAAATCATGAAATTTGCAGGTAAATGATGGAACTAGAAAAAGAATCCTGAGTGCAGTAACACAGATCAGAAAGACAAATAATTATATGTATTTTCTTATATGTGGTTAAGAGCTGTTAAGTTGATGATAATTAACCTACAATTTGTAGAACCACAGAGGTTCGGTATAGAGTAAGGGACTAGTATGTGACAGATAGATCTCTAGACCAAAGGGAAATAAAATAAAAGATAGTTATGGATGGATGGGGTATGGCTGGGACAGAAGGAACAAGTGGAGAGGGGTAGGGAAGAAAGGGATAAAGGAAGGAATATAGGGAGAGATGGCTATAATTAAGGGTCATTTAAAGGGCAGTATAGAAACTTACTGTAGTAAAGCCTCCTAAAATATACACAGATATAAAAGGTGATCTAAATGAAATAATGGGGTTGACAGAGCCTCAAGTAGACAACTTCTGTCACCAAATGAAGGTTCTAGTTCTGGGATTGGGTTATGTCTAATTGAGTTGCCATGCAATTGAGTCCTATGGGAATCCCCAAACAACCAGAAGATTACCAAGATAATAGTCTGCTATCCACAAATTGATGGCATGGTTCCATTGCTGAAAACACTATCTATACAACTTACTGGACATGGAGAAATCAATCTGCTGCCTATATAGAGCCTTCATTCTTATGTAGAAGAGGGAATGGAGAAGAAAATTCCATCAGAGCCCTTCCCTCCTGGAAAAGAAAGGTTATAGAATGCTTAGGCATCCCTCCCCTCCAGAAGGCAGAGAATAATTAACATTCCTCAGACCACAGGGTGTGGGGACTGACCTTCCGGTGGGGGGGTCGGCAGAGCACATGAACAATGGCCCGTTGGCCACACACAGACAAGGGAGGTTCTTGCCGCCTCATTCCCTAAAGACTAATCAGTTTAAATGGTCACTGTTCTGCCAATTACATTGTGCCTAATGGCCACTACCACTAGAGACTCTATAAATGTCCACTGAACAAGCTGCATGGGTAGTCTCTCCTTTTGGGATTCAGGATGGCCCCAACATGCTGGAACATTAAAAATTGCTCTTGCTTTTTGCAGCAATTTCTTGTCTTTGTGTGGTTCATTCAGGGAATCTCTGGTAAACTAAGGTTATGCTCGCTAGAGTCTTAGAGGAACTCTTTATGTTATTAAAGAGAAATATAAACAGAACTAGTCACAAACCTATTAATCTACAATGATACACTAGGACAATGATGGATCAGAGCTTGTAGGAGTAATCAGTGAATAACTGATTTGACTTAAGATCTAGTCTACAAGATGGAATCCATCCATGATTAAAGCTGCTTGGGTGACCAAGAACCTGAGGCTAGATAGCTCAGGGACCTAGAGTAAAACCAAATACTACTTACTGTTCTATAAAACAATAAACATAGCAATAAATGACTCCAAATGACATTCTTATGTATTCATGGATCAGTGTCTTGGTCAGCTATCATCAGAGAAGCTTCCTCCTGCAGCAGAAGGGAACAAATACAGAGACCCTAGTCAGACGTTATGCAGAGAGTGAGAGATCTTAGAACATACAGCTCTAAAGGGTAGGTTTCCATCAAAACCCTCCCCCTATTGTCTGCAGAGCTGGAATCCCAAGTATTTAGAGGAACATCTAGGTTCTCATATGAGTGTTGTAAGCTGAAGACTGGTCCTCATGATTGAGGAGCAAGTACTCATAAATGTTCACCCATCTCTCCAGCCCTGCATTCTTTTTGTTTTCCCTTATCCATTAATTTGTTGTCTAATTCTTTGCTTTTTCATTGATCAACTTTTCTGTACTCCCTAGAAGTGAACAAATTTAATTTCTGCTATTTCATACATAAATATTACTTTTTCATTTCAATTTTCTGTAATTTTATTGTTATATTTCTAAGAGATATGGTGTTCCTTTGATATATTATCTTTTACTTAAGTTTTAATATAGATGTTATTATGTAGATAATTATCAAGTTTTAGATACTTGTTTTATCCACTGAAGAACTGTATATACAGTTCATTTACGATGATACTTTGCAACTTACAACACTCAGTACAATTGGGGGTTTATCCTTGACACTTACTTCATATATCCAAATATATTTCTTAATTTTCAAAAACTTTATTCAGATTATATAATTACACCACTTCCCACCATTCCCATTTTTCAATCTAGCCCCCCCAAATTGATGTTATCTTTTTCTTCGATTATTATTTTAAATACATTTATTTATTTAAATTCATAAATATGTAAGTGCAGTCTGCTGAGTCTGTATACTATTGCTTGCCTGTTTATTATTTTAGTGATGACTTTGTATTAGATAACCAATTAGAAGGATCATCCCTGGGAAAGACTTTCTCTCTCTCTCAGCAGGCAGTGGTTCCTGGTAATTTTCTGACTAGTATTGGGACCCCATAGATTTTTTTTTTGACCCTTTTAAAGCAGCATGCCTATTGGTGTTGTCCTTGTTTGGATTTTGTTAATTTTTAAATTTGATTCTCCTGCAGAGGAGCAAAGACAATTATTTACCCCAGAAAATGCACCAACAACAGACCAAAGAAAGATCCCACCAAAATCTACAATGGTTAAGAAGTGAATTCAGTTTGGGATGACGGACAGAAGCAGGAGCAACAAATGGGTGGGTTAATTTCTGAACTCTCTCTCTCTCTCTCTCTCTCTCTCTCTCTCTCTCTCTCAATCTCTCTCTCTCTCTCTCTCTCTCTCTCATCTTCTCTCTCTCTCTCTCTCTCTCTCTCTCTCTCTCTCTCTCTCTCTCTCTCTCCAGCAACTATTAAACTGCTTCCATAAACCTGGGGGGCAGGGATAAAATCCTCCTTTCTCAATGATGAAACTTCAATGGGCTCTTCTTATGCTGGTCTTGGGCAGTTACTTAGAGGAGCTGAGGGTTCAAGAGGGGAACAATAGGTCATGTCCAGAGGACAGAGTTACAGAAAGTATTTAAGAATAGATGTATTTAAGTATTTCATACTGTGGCAACTGCCTCAAACTATTTATTTTGTCTCGGAAGCTATTAAAATAAATAATATCATAAAATTTTAACCTGAAATAACTGCCTTCAAAATATAAAACAGAAATGAAAGGTAAATTGCCACCCTAGCAATCCAATGATTCTTCAGTACTACTTCCTAAGTCATTTGCAGTCCAGCATCTCAGTCATAATTAATTAGAGATAATGATGGATATTTGTGCACTTATTAAAAGATGAAAAGGTATACTTGCTATCTCCTAATAATTGATTTCCTGTTATTAAGACATTTCATAGTATAAGATTATTTGAATCCATGTTCATTTTAAGCAAAGTGCTATGTGTCTTAGAAATTCAAAGAACAGCTACTTAGTGACTGTGACAGCATGCATTTAGTTGGTTCAAGTTTCTTTCTTTTTCTTTTTAAGTTCTGTGAAAAAAATTAGATGCGATGATTCAAACAGGAGCTGTCATAGTTTTATACTGTGCTCTCATTTTTTGTTAACACGTCTCTGCTCTCTTAATGCTAAAACTGGCCTAAAATGTTATTTTTCTCTCATTTGTTCCTTTAAATAATTTTATCAAAAATCCACTACCATTGGTAGAGATGGATGATAGAAATAAATTCTATATGTTTTACAGTATAGTAGAATATTTTAAACAATCTCTTTTACAGTATAGTGCAGAACAATTAATTTGACAGGATATTTTTGGGAAGGTACATCATATTCTCAATATATATAAATGATAAAAGTCTGAGGTCACATATATGACATATTCTGACCTAATTATTACACATTCTCTGCACGTATAGTTTATAGTCTGTATATTGCTATAGACCAGTTAACTGTAACAACATACCTTAGAAGACATCTTATTGGTCTTTTAAGAACCTAGTGCTCTTAAACACAATGATAAAGTATTTCCTACACTTAAATTGCTCAGTGTCATGAGAGAAACAAAGGAAAAAAATATTAGAATATACTCAGATATAATGAACAGTATATACAATGCGTTGACAGTGGTTAAGTGAGGGAAAAGACAGACTGAGTAACAGAAAAAAATATTTACAGAGGAAGCAATGCTTGCAATCAGTGGGAGCTAAACTGCAAAGGCAAAGCTTATTCACAGGCTAATGGAGTACCATGCACAAAGACTCAGGAAGTGAGGGGCAGCAGATAATTAATCACTAGTAACTGCCCCACACAGATTCATTATCTTGAAGGCTCTATTTCCTACTAATGGCATGATCCCTAAGGTGCTGGAGAGTGTGGATGGTAGGACCAAGCTGGAGAGAACAGGCATGTGTGTGACTTCAAAGTGTATCTTGTCTCAGCTCATATCTCTGCATCCCAGCGACTATGAGGCAAGCCGTCTATTCTCTCTATATTGAACTGCTCTGTTCTGCTTCACATCATCCCAGAAACAACAGCTAGCCTACCATGCTGAGAAACCTCTAAAAGCATCAGCCAAAATAAATCTGCCCTCGTTTTACATGGTTTTATGTATTTGTCACAATGCTGAAAAGTCTAGAGCAAAGTGGTTTCTGTTCACAATATACAATGCTATAAGGGTAAGAATTTTCTTAAATTTTATGCCCAGGACCTTTGTTTCTTGCTCCAAGTAGTCAGAGATAAATTACCTGGGACAAACCATCTGTGGGAAAACTGTTCCCATCTTTAGTGAATACAGTACATACTAATTATGTGTACTCTGTTCCCTATGAGGCACGCCCAGAGTATATATAACATGACTCACTGAGGGACAGCTCAAACACATTTACCAGAACATAAAGTTCCACATGTAATCTAGTGAAGGAGCATAGTTGAAATGAGTACTCTTAAGTGGTCAATGTCTACATCATTTCCCCCATATATTCCAAATATTGGAAAACTTCCACAGCTCACTGAACAGTGTATGGAAACTTACCTTATAGACTATTCTACGTGATTGATAGTTGATAGGACAAATTTTGTGACTGGTGTGGCTTCCTCTGATGGGTTGTGCATAGGTGTCCTGCTAAGCAATTACATCACACAACAGATCTACTGTAAGAGATTTATTGGTAGAGTGGAGAGAACAAAAGGCCATCTTGGAGTAGGGACAGAGATAGATTGAAAGAGAGGGAGAAGGAGATAGAGAAGAGGAGGGGGAAGGGGAAGGGGAAGGAGAGAGATTGTAAGAGAGAGAGAGGGAGGAGGAGAAGGAAGGAGAGGAGAGGGTAAGGGAGAGGGATAGAGAGAGAAATATATAGAGAGAGACAGACAAAGACAGAGGTATAGAGAGACAGAAAGAGACCCAGAGAGACAGAGAGACACAGGAAAAGACACAAAGAGAGACAGAGCATATGAGAATGGGACAGAGACAGAGAGGGAATGAGTGAGAGATCTAGGAGGGCCAGGGGTCCTTTTATGGGCCACACCTGGTGGATAGGGTGCATCTGTCAGCCCCGAATGACTATATAAGCTGTTGCTAGGTCCCTGAGGTCAGGCTAGTGGAAATGCCTGCTACAACAGTTGTAGCTTCTTCTATTTGGCTTCTCTGAATGATTATATATCATTGAAAGAAATTTTGTTACCAGATACCTGAGGAATGAAGATTGGAACAAGGCGTAAGAAAAACAGAGATGACTATCAATAGCTTAGGGCATTGTGGCCTTAATAGCCACATACTCTCTGCTTTGGACTATTATTACAGAAAAGTCAGTCAATGGAACACTAAAGGCAATATGTAATAAGAGCACAATGATATATCCATTCTCAGCAGCAACTGAAAGAATGCAAATTGGAAACAAAATTTTAGTGCATTTGACCCCTTGGCTTTTGATTTTTCCTCCTCCACATAGACTGCTGTGTGTAAATACTGGGCAAAGAGCAGCAGAAATGCCCATACCAAAACACCAACCACCATAAAGAGAGGGGAAAGGGTGGGCTTATTTTGGTAGAAATCTTAATTAGATCACAACCGTAACGTCTAAATAGCAGAATATTATAAATAAAAAAAATTAGTCTGAGAACACAGAAAAGAAAATTTGCATGCTTTCTAACTTGCCAAATGTAGGTCATAGACTGTCTGGGTTCCTCCTGGGTTTGCTAATATCTCTCATAAGCGCTGTAACGCCCTTCTGTGCCATCACCCACATATTAAAACAGAATGTGATCCTTCCTAACCAACTGAAATTGATAAATGTAGCCTTAAAACCCCCATTAGAAAACAGGACCTAGTACACACAGCTTGCTGTACTTGTTTCTGATTGTCTGCTACTGAATACATTTAGACAATTACGAACCTGTTTCCAGAGTGACCTTCTCATATCACGTGTGACCTTCTCAGAAAAGTTCACCAATAAACAGGCTAAGTCTTGGTATTTCACTTAATCTATTTTAGAAATATGCATGTGACTGGCTTTTAAAGTGATGGTGTGTTAAGAACTGTTTGCTGTGTGTTGAGACTATTCTCAAAAACAAAGCAAAGCAAAGCAAAGTAAAACAAAATGTAGATTAAATAACACTAGAAACCATTGTACTTCCATAACTTTTAGTAATCAGACAATATAGTGTTTTGGTCAAGGGTAAAAATTATAGTGTCTATATTTGAAGAATAAATCACTATTTTGCCCAAGTTTTCAGATGATTCTATAATTAATTTCAAAGTTAATAGTATATATAATTATATGTAACTATGTATAGTTATATGTGTATATAGTTATATAATATATGGCAAATGACTGAAATGTAATTAAATGAAGTTTAATTATTATTCTGGGGGTTATTTTAATCAATATTATTTTGATGTCCAATATTATAAATTACCATCCATGAAAGGTCTTAATGTCAAGGAAATGTTGTAGCACCTATTGTTTTGCAGACACACAGAAAGATACGTGTTCAATCAGTACAATTTCTCTTATAAATAACTAAACAGTTTTCCACAAAATTAGTGCTCCTTCATATTAAAAATGAAACAATGTATAATGGAAGACTGAAGCAGCAGGGTAGCACTTTAGACATTGACCAGAAATAGGCTCAGTAATTTGCAGCTTAGAAATAAGTCTAAAAATGCCATGTATTTTCTAGAGAATATTTCCTGCCTTCCTAATTTACATAATGCTGACCTTCAATTGGTAACCCATTCTTGAAACTTAGAGGGAGTTTGAGCATTCTTGTTTTGTCCAGCTTAGAACAGAAACTTTAGACAATAGGGTGGCTCTTGGAGAAAGAACCACAGCCTAGCCCTGTTTTACATACACTTTTGTGACTCTAGCTACGAGCTAAAATTAAAATCTGTAACCCAACTAGTGGAAACAGCTCCTTGATACAACCTTAGTAATTTTGGAATGTCCCTGCCTAAACTTCAAGCTGGGGTTGAATGTCACCTTGTGACAGAATTCTTTTACTTATCCTTAGAAACACAAAGTAATATCCATTCATTGATAAGATCATATGATATATCATAAGACATAATATCATATCATTATTACTATGTGGATTTGAAAAACTAAAAAATTTGAGTAGAAAGCTATCAATGAGCTTCACTTATTACCTTGCTAAAATCCCTCTTTGATGCCCAGCTATCTCTCAGACTTGTATGTCATCCTTTATTGGTTTATAACTCTTAGGTGCTATGTGTTTTTCTGTGAGGTGGTGGGCTGTGAGAGGCAATGGGGGTACACAGTTGAGTCTGCTTTGAACCCCGGTGACCCTAATGGGGCAGTAGGAGTTCGGCCTTGCTTCTGGGCCCTGGTTCCTTTCACTTCTCCATAGCCCCTCCCAAAGAAAGGTTTGTGGCCTTAGGTCATGTAACACAAGTAGAGAGCATCTAACGGCCTCAGAGCCTCAAGAGATCTCCATATTAATGAGATATCTAAAGGCCAGAGGGCATAGCCAATTAAGCTTTTCTTCCTAGACCTCCTCCTTGCAAAAGATATTTAACCGAAGGCCTGCCCTGAGGACACAGAGTACAGCTTCATCCACTTTCTGCCAAGACAATAAACCTTTTAAAACCATGGACTTCCTCTTGTCTTTGCCTCCCCCCCACCCCCATGGGAGAACTGTAGAGGGGGACTTCAACCAATGAGCCACCTCCTAATCTCCCACCGGAGGACTTCTCTACTGTAACCATGGAGGCCTGCCAACTCAAGCAAGGTAGCTGAGCCAGCCATGACCCAGCCAAGCGAGTTGCTGCGACCAAGACCAAGAGTCTCATTTTCCCACTGGGCGCCACTGGAGCTTTGCTCCCTAACCCCTTTCAGCTGTGGGCCAGTCCAGCCCATAAGCCCCCCATCTCAGTCCTTCTGCGGTCTCTCAGTGGCACCTGGGAGCCCAAAGGCTAAGACCAGCCAGTCTCCTACCAGCCACCTCTGCCTGAAGACCCCCATCCAAGACCTCAACCCCCTGCGGGACCTCAGACTAAGATACTCCCATGTCCAGAGTGGAGTTCTGTGACTTCTCACAGCCAGATGTCCATCCTGTGCCTTGTGGAGAGAACTCAGTCAAATTCCTGTGCTTCTGCCCTGAGCTGCTGGTCCAGACGTCTGGGGCGACAGACATGAGGGATCCACAACTCAGCCCAACAGAACCCATGCCAATGCTCGAGCTACAACCCTGCATTTTTGCATGTGTCAGCTTCATTTCTGACATTTCTTTTTCTTGAACAAATATCCCCTACTACATATTTTCTGTCTCATTCCATCTCACTTCAACACATTAAGCCCTCTAAATGCCTAACCTATTGTATTACTTGATAACAGCAGAGTAGGACTGAACAAAGACATCCGTATAGTCTCCCCAATTATACGGTCTTATCTATGTATTCCTCTTAAACTTTGCAACAGGAGAAAACAAGGAAATGTTTTCTTCATGCATTTGTTTTACTTCCATGCAAATTGTTATTGCTGTTCAATCTTCCCTGTATCTTTTCATATAACTTCTCTTACTTCTTTGCTTTGCTGAGAAATTTTGGAATGGATTTTGTCAGGATACCTAGTGCTTCTGTATCACCATTTGATTTTGAAAAAAGCTCATAGAAACACATAAAGTTGCTACACCAAATACTTTAAATATTGATGACAAATTATATGCAAATTCTTAAAAATAAATATCAATGTTTCTCACCCAAGATAAAAATATCATATAAATGCTTATGATGGACCAAAATTGGTATCGATCATGCACTGTTATCTTTAGCAGAATATTTTTTGTAATTTTAGAAACAAGCAAGAAACTGGCCTAAATAATCCAGGCAATATATTACTTATGTAACTAAAGGCTTGGGAAGGCAATATTAAGCAAGATTTGATCAGAGATCAAACTCTATTTATTTATAATTTTGTGGGTTTTATATAACTCTCCACATGTCATCTTCATCCCCAGCATCCCCTGTCAGTTGGACAAACACATCCCTGATATATATGATTTATGTATATATGTATATATATATATACTTTTTTCTCATTCATATTGAAGGTGAGCCATTGCGTCAAGCCAGATGATGCTTGCAATTAAAAAATCAAATTGAATTCAAATTGGCTTCTTATTTGTAGCATGCCTAGTTACTCTAGGTAGGCACGAGTAGATTGGTTTTCTCTAACATTACTTAGCCATCTCTGAAGGCTCACCAAGGCAATGAGGTTCCCATTGAAAAGTCCTGGAGTGGGTTGAATTGAAGGTCACAAACCAAGTAAGATCAGCTCTATGCAAATAAATCACAGCTGTAGCACAGACAGACTGTCTTTGTGGATAGAAAACCCCCGGTCCCTGTAGCTCAGTTGCAGCCAATTTAGCATTTAAATCAACTAAGTAGGCAAAGTAGTTGTCATAGCCATGGTTCTGCTGATGTCCACAGAACAGAGATTAAAAAAATCACCTAACTTCTCACTGTACGGTTCTTTGGGAAAAAAGTTAAAGAGGAATGAAGTAAGAATCCTTAACATTCCACTAACTAAAAATTAAGCCATGTTCTCTAACTCTTTGTGTGGTACATGTCAAAGATTTCTTATTTCATAAGGAATGTCTCCAATAAACCTCAAAGAGTTTTCTAGTATCTGCTACAGGAATTATGTAGCTAATTTGAAGGGGGTTATCATCTCTAACAGCCTTTCCAAAGCCATTCCACATAGATGTAAATATGTAGTACCAGTGCATTTTGTAGGCCCAAGCTAACCCTTTAAAGCCCTTGACCTCAAACAGCTCACTACAGCAAGTCCATTAGTTCAGGCTTTATACTCAAAATGATCAGGCTAGCCTGGGCTATTTAACTAGATTATACCTCAAAACAAAAATTAAATAGTAGTCATTGTACTTCCCTCTCACATAGAAAGTCTGGAATTATGAAAGGTTGTGGTCAGACATTTTTAATAGAAACAATTTTTTTTAAGTGAAAAGCTGGTCCAGATCAAGGGATTATCACATGTTAGAGACCAGAGGATGGACATATGTGAGCACATACGTGCACATAACTGAAATATTTTGGAGGAAAGATTAAGAATTACTCCCTATTAGTCAAATATGTTCATAATTTCCCCACGTAGGGGAAAATGAGAAGCTAGAGGCCCCCATGAGTATAGGCTTATGCTAGCTTTCCTTCTTAATGATAGCATATCATCTTCTTTAGCCCTTATTTGTATTGCCCAGTAGTCATTTAGTCTACGCCCACCGAAAGTCAACTAGCTCTTATAAGAGAGTGTCCAATAACAAGCATCTGAATACAAATGGAGAATAATACCAATATTAAAAATGGAATTTTCTGTCATTTCCTCCTTCAGTCCATGTCATGTGCAGATAATGATGAGGAAATTATGCCTTCCTTCCTGCATTAAATGGCACACAACTGGCTATAACCCCAGATCCAGGGGAATCTGACACTTTTTTATAAATTCATGGGCATCTACCCACTTGGAATACTACACACACAACACACACACACACACACACACACACACACACACACAAATGTTTAATACCAAGAAGTTTTTAAATTTCTATGAAAAAGTCACAAAATATCAAAATTAATCATTCTAGTAGATTAGATTAAATCTACCACCTGGATTTGCATCTCTTTCTGACTCCCTACTCTCTGTGTGACCTTTAGAAAGTTTCTCTTTTGGTATTAACAAACTTCCCTCTGTTTGCATTTGAGGCTCTCTCCACAGGAGATGGGAAGGCAGGGATGACCCTGATTTGGTAGAAAGCTTGGCTAACAAACCAGGTCTGGGAAGGTGGTAGATCCATGTGGGGAAGACATCACTGATATTTAACTAAATGGACAAAGCACAACAATATGCATATATATTTTTATCTCTACTCTTATTACATACTTATATACTCTTATTACATACTTATTTTTATCTCTATCTCTGTCTGTCTCCAGATATCTCTCAGAGCAGACCCCAGCCATAATCAGAATAACCTTCCCCCTACAGAAAAATAGTGGAATGTGCAGAGACCCATGATTGTCCAAGATACAAAAAATATTTATCAAGCCCACTCTAAATAAATGTATATAGCATCTTCCAAGGCTCAGGGGATATTTCAGAAGATGGGGTGAGAATTATTTAAAAGATAGAAATTAAGGTTTATTATGAAATACAGTTTTCTAGACTTAGTAGAATTGATGCAATGATTAGCTCACAACTATCATTTACATGCTTTGGCCCACACACCAGCCATGTTAATAATAAGTCAAGGCAGGATTGGTTATGGGGCCCCCTTCTTTTCATCTGAGCTATAGACTGCTGATAGAGTCTTGGAGAGGGAGAAGCAGTCTTTAATTGTCTACCCACTGCTGAGCATGCCCATGATAGAGTAAAGGAGGACTCTGGTATCAAATGTCTGAACAAGCTAAGCCTGTGAACTTGCTGAGTGTCTCTGCAGGGACCGTCATGCCCTGTAACATAAGGCAATCTGAACCTGGCAGTTGTAGAAAAGACACAGAAAAGGGTCGAGCCAACTCAGGGCATGTTCAGTCACCACAGGGCCTCTCCCAATGAATCACATTAAAATCCACAGGAGTCCATTTGTGTGGGCTTAAAATGCTTGCCTGTGTCATCAACTGATTAAAAAAAAAATTCCTTTTCATTTTTTCCGCAATAGAAAAATATTCTAGTCAAAACTCCATTTAGGTAACAACACGATTTATTTAAGATTGTATTAAATAACACTAATTTCGTTGGCACAGAAACTGTAAAATATACACATATAAAAACTGCCAATTTGAGTACCAAGTTTCCTACAAGAGCTGAAATTTTATCTGATTCTGATGCGGGTGATAGCAGCATGCACTGGAATGCCCCATTCAAAATCAGTTTTCCATGGGAGCTGTTTCATTGGAAGTTTTATTTGTGATGATAATGTAATTTAGTTTTGGAATACATGGCAAACACCACAGTACAAGAGGTCAAACAAAGTTTCAGTTTTTGTTTTGAAAAGAATCAAGAGACATCAAGAGAGGCTTTGGAAGGATATTTTAATAAAGGCCCTACTTTTCAGGGCTTATTTAAGTTTACTTTCAAAACTCCATAGAAACTTTTTTGAAAAATACTATAATAAGCAAGTTCAAATTATCCTAAAGCATAAAATTAGTATTAGTTTTAATAATATCTCTACAATCCACATATGTTAATATAATCTTGTATTATTATTTTAAACATCATTATATATACTATATACATACATACTATATGCACCTCTTGTTATTATATGCAGGAATATGGTATTATTTATAGTATAAATTGTATTGATGTTAAATGAATATGTATATGTATACTTAAGTGTTGAAACTAAGCAATAAAATTATTGATGAATCAATTTGAGCTTCTGATTGAAGTTGAGGTGGTGATGAACTACTCTTCAAAGATGGCCAAAGAAGAGACAAATTTGGGGTTTTGCAAATCATCTATGTCTGCTGAATAAAAACTAATCTTCCTTCGATGAAATAGATTCCCTTTCCTCATCTGCAATGTTTCAGCAGTATTAAAGTTGTTACGGTGTGGGGTGGAGAAATGGATGTGAGGTAAAGAACACACAAGGCGTTTGCACAGGATCTGTGCTCAATTCTCAGCCCATAGTTGGTGGCCTGTAACTCCAATTCCAGGGGTTCTGACACCCCCTCTAGACTCTGAGAGCAAGCACACACACACACACACACACACACACACACACACACACACACACACTGCAGTCAATAACATAATTCTCCCTTTTACTTCGTTTAGCCTATGCTGGTGTTGGAATCTCGGGGTGTGACAAAAACACAGAACTTGTTTATCTTACCTCAGACTGTCTGTACTTTCCCTGGAATTTCTTGGCTTTGGTTATATTTCCCTTTCACACATAGGCTGAACTCACATGCTGAATTAACTAGTATCCTGTCTCACAAATCCACAGATTTCAGTCGCCCACTGCCTGTTTTCATTTCCACAGTGGTCAATTACCATATTTACCTATGGCCGGCCACTGAGGGGGAAAAAAAAAACTGTCTGAACTCAGAAACTGGAGACAGGAAATAAGAACGGCCTGAAGTGCCTCCGGCTCTTTCCCAATCTTTGTTCAAAGCATTTATTAAAGAAAATACAAGCTTAGGAACCAGTTAGATGGCCTAGAGGTCAGAACTCATTACCTCCAAGTCTGATAACTTAGCACCTCAGACGGGTGCCCAGAGACCAAGAGGCCAAGAGGTAGAGGGAGAGAAGTGACTCCTGTAAACTGTCCTTTAACCTACACACACACACGCACACGCACACGCACACGCACATGCACACGTGCACACACACACACAGAGTCAGTAAATAAATGAAATTTAACTGTGAAATATCAACTGCACCTCATCCCCTGAGCTCCATTTTCTGGCCCACAACTCCGCCTGCTTTTCCCAGAGGCCACCATGCAGGCCACATAGGCTACACAAATTCCAGTGGAGAATCCCTGCTGGACCTGAAGACTCCCTGGTCACCTCAGGCCACTCAGACCAGAAGACCAGAGAGGAAACAGAAACCAAGAAAAATATATTAGCAACTGTGGCCAATTTATTTTGGCTAAGCAGTTATTACTGCGTTACTGAACTTAAAGCTCTTGACTCGTTCCCGTTCAGCTGTTTTACTTTGTTGTCCTTATTAGCCTAAGAAATTCAGAAGTCAAATAAAAGAGAGACAAAACTTAATCACAGAAGCTTCATATAATAAGAAAATGAAAATGTCGTTTTCTAAAAGTTAAATTATAGTTTATACCAATATCAAATATTTACTATATATACTAAATTATATATGTATGTGTGTGTGTGTGTGTATGTAGGAGATAGTTAAATTACCATTAAAATAGCTTTTTGCATAAAGTGTTCATTGAATAACTAAAAATATTAAAATAAAACTGATTTTTACTAAGATTACAATTGTGTTGTAATGAAAGTAAACTGGGGAATAAACAAAATATATAATAAAGCACACTTTTTAGGTTGGCTTGTGAATTTTTTCTACCATCTTAAAAAAAAATTATATCTTTGTTTTATTATAACCAGGAAAATAAATAAGTAGAGAAAATATAGCTTATTCTTATGTGCAATCAAATAGAATTAAGTATTACATAATCTGAAAGTATCATAAATTATAACTGTCTTTATTAGGGAGTTTGTTTAGTTGCTTCAGATAAACAACTAGAGGTCAAACGTAGTATTTCAGTTCTTATATTTAAACATTACCTGAGTCACATGGTTGCATCTTCCAATTCCAGGCTATCACAATCAATAAGATTTCTAATACTTGGGCAGAGTACCTTGATGTTCCAACTTGAGAGCAACTTCTTGGAATTTTACAGTAGAGAAACTATAACATAAGGGGAGGAGGGAGGGCTTGAGCCTGTCTTATTTTCTTTCTGATTCTAAACTTTTCTCCTTTCAACTGTTTGGTTCATAGTCAATGACAAGTTGTCCAGTTACAGAATGTCCCAGACAGCAGCCTATTTTTAAACCGCTGTCCACACCCTTATTTCTGTATGCTTCCTTAATGACCCAGTAATGTTCATATTCTTAGAGCTGTTAGGAATTTAAGATAATCATTAATGAAATCTACTTCTGTCCAATTATTGCAAAAAATCATTTGTGACATGCATGCTTATTTGTGCCAAACTAGTCTTAAACTATTTGATCATGAAAAATATTTAAAGAAAAAAAAAGATTTATCTCATCAAATAGCCATTTGTGAGCAATTATTCCATTATACACAAATTTGCATGTCTCCAGATCTTCATGTTTCTCCAACTGTGAGCTTGTAAAGTACCAGATCTAATATAATCTTTTTAAAAATAAGGAAAAAAAAATATGGAACAGTGCTAGCAGTGGTTTAAATGTAGGAAAAAAAATGTTCAGTTAGCATAGCTGATTATGCCATATGTTTAGTACTGACATGGACTTAAATATATTAGCAACCAAATCAAGCAATCACCACTACAAATTCTGTATTCCTTGTCTTCTTTTATCTTTAAACAAACAGTAAAACAAAGCAAAGCTCCCCAGAAACTGTGTGATTCATAAATTCTCCTTAATGCGGAAGCAAAACTAGGACATCAATCTAAATGTGCACCAGCGTTTAGCTCATTCTCTAATCTGTTTATAATTATTTACATATTACATTTTTTTCTGTTATAAAACATTGTATTCTGTCCTATTTTCCATTCCAGACTGAAGAGTTACTTTTACTGCTTTTCCTTTCTGCTAGTTTGTAGAGGTACTAAAATCCCATTCTTGCATGTGAGTCAGTAATAAGTATTCTCTGTGCAGGAGTCCCGCAGGGGTACTTCTTTTTAGCATGCTCTATTTCCTGTTATGCCCTTAATGGATAGTGGCTTCTCTCCACTGTCAAAGCAAAACATGACTTTCCCCAGTCACAGGAAAGCTTGTTGGTATTCTATGACTTAAAATCCATCCCAGAATGCCAAACATTATCTAATTGAGTGAATTTTGATCTAGTTCTTCAATGTCCCAAGACACTGAGTTGATGCTAGCACACTTGGACTAGCAGCTTAGTAATAAAGCAACACAAGTTGTACAACAGTCTAGTCCTGATGAAAACTCATCTTTCTCTATTTGTTCTTCAATCAGTTTTTACAGTATCTTGGAGACTGGCATAGGCCATGTGAGAAAATAAAGCTGGATCTGGAAAAAATCAATACTGAGTAAATAAAATATCACTGTGTTGTAAATTAATATTTTTCCATTATAAGAATAACTTAGATTTCTCAGACTCTAGACCATATACTTTATTTTAATCAACGACTGCTGAAAATAATTACTCTATTTTGAAGTTGAAGCTATGAAAAGGTAAGGCCACTGACAATGAATCCTAGACTTTGAAACAGATGCTTAATGCTAACATATGTTTATTGTATAGCTGTTGGCATTATGTGTAAGCTCATAAAAGGTTACTTGTCCAGGCACTCTATGTTTGTCTGATGTATAGAGTCAACTTGTGTAAGAAGATGCAATATCCTAGCTTTTACAGTGCGGAGAAAAACACAGAATAGATTCAACTGATGCTATGAAAAACGTTGGTGTGGCCAGTAACAGAAATAGTCACAAGGGTGACATATGACAGAGAGAAGCTGGCTGTATATGGAGCTGATGTAGAGCGCGCTGATAGCAGGGCCAGAATTGCTCTTAGAAATTAGTTAAGTTTCTTCTTGAATGTAAAATAAATGAAAAGAAGGCCACAGGTTCTAAAAAAAAATGGCACGATATATAATATTGATATATTTTTAAAAATTTTGTTACTCATTGTGTGTGTGTGTACACCCTGTAAAGATCCTGTGGGTTGTAGAGATCAAATTCAGTTCATCAGGGTTAACAAAAAAGTACCTTTACTTTCAAAGCCAGATTACATGGCACTGGCATTAATTTGGTATTTTTGGTATTAATTATTTATAATGTTTTGTCCAAAGGAAACTCCAATTTCCCCAAACTCCAAAAAGCAGCCCAAATATCCAAAAATCATCTTAACTTGTATTACAATTTTCTAGTGATTAGATAAAGCCAGCATTCTTTAGGAACTGTGAAGCTCGTTCCCTGCACCAAAAAATGAGTCACTTCCCTTTCCTCTGGCAGAAGGGATATAGGGTTACTGTGGTGCCTATCAACATATCACAGCATATGGTGGCCTCTAAGTCCCTTCAGTATCATAAGAATCTCTTACACTTTTTAAAGTCCATGGTGGAATCCTACCCTTCTTACCTCCTCCCCTCCCTTCCCCTTCCCTCCCCTCCCTTTTTAAAGTCCATGGTAGAATCCTACTCTTCTTACCCCCTCCTCCTCCCTCCCCTCCCCTCTCCCCTCCTCCTCCCCTCCTCTCCCTCCCCCTCCCCTCCCCTCCCTTCCCTCCCTCCCCCTCCCCTCCTCCTCCCCCCCCTCCCCCCTTCAGCTCACTGACTTCCCTCCTTCAACACAGCTAGTCATTCTTCTTAGTGCTATTCTTGCTCTGTTCAATCTTTCTCTGTGCTCTGCTCCTGCTATTCAGCTGTGCTTTCTTCCATTCTCTATCGCTTGCTAGTCTCCTGCTTTAACAGATAGTCTGGCCAGGTCTTGTCTGCTGCCATGTTCAGGTTGTTTCTTTTTCTCTCTGCCTTGAACTCTTCCAGATACCTTGGCTGGTTTCTTTTTTTTCATGTTTGATCCTTGACTATTTGATGGCCTCTAGACTCATGGAGGAGACAAGACTCTGGGCATGTCTCTGGAGGATTATCTAGATTAGTTTAGCCTCAAGGTGTACCTAGGACAGTACTGCTGTGTCTCTATTCCGTGGTGGAACGTACTCTCAAAGTGTAATCCAAAATACACATTGCTTTTGTCAGATATTCATCTCATTATGAGGAGATTAGATAATAGCTGTGCTTGGGGGTCAATTTCTAGATGTGGAAACTATAGATTGTAAATACCGAGAAAGACCTGATAAAATATGTCTTTGATATGATGTCACATTTTGTGTTTGAGGTATTGCCACTTAAAGGCCTTTGGTGTTGCTTTACTAATGAAGGAAAATATTCAACTAACAGTAGGGTAAATTGCAGATATACATTTTCATTAACAGGTACAAAGTATTCACTGAATGTAGAGATTAGTATTACATACATATTAGTATACATATTATATATGTATACATAAAATAGTTAATAGTTTTTTTCTGAATTCTGATAATTTTAATCTCTACATGGAACTATACCACATACATTTTTATACTTTTCAATTTTCACCTTGTGTTTTTAAATTTTCTAAAACAAAAAAGCTATTTAAAGATGTTTTTAAACTTTTTTTTTTTCTGTGCGTACTTGTTTTGCCTACATGTGTGTCTGTGTAGAATGTCAGATCCCCAGGAACTGGAGTTATAGACAGTTCTGAGCTGCCATATAGGTGCTAGGAATTGATGGGTTAGAAGTGCAGCCAGTGCTCTTAACTGTAAGCTATCACTCCAGCCCTCTATTTTAAGATTTATTACAATTCTTTTTGAACTATATAATTCTGTTGTCCAACAATACTTATTTTGATCACATTAATATTTAGAGCTGACAAAGAAGCCTTAGCTAAATAACTTTTTTTTTCCCCACTAACCCACATAAAACTGATATAGCATAGCTATCTTTGTGTTAATTTCAGAAATAATACCCATCAAGTATTCTTAATATGCTTAATACCTCTTTTAAATGGTAAGGTTTCAAATAAATTATACTTAATGTGTACACAGGTTTTAAAAATAGACCTCCAACATCCATTTGTTGTTTCTCTCAGCAGGGCCTCTATAGTACCGGATAAAAAATGTCAAGAGACTATAGAGTCTGAAAACAAGTCTCAGCATTTATTTGGAATTGCTAATGGGTGATAAAAGTCTCATCTGTTCATAATTAATTGCTACTTCAAAAGTACATTGTGAAAGTCATTAACTTGAAAATAAAACTTGATTTAGCTTTTGAGAGTTTTCAGCATCCTCTTGTCCCACCTCAATGTCAAAGCCCTACAGTAGTGAAAGTGATAAGGACAACTTTGAGTCTACAGTAACTATAGCAACAGTGACAGAAGTTCAGCATGAAGCAAATTCCAACCTGTCTCAAGTATTTTAAAGTCATAGTGCTTCATAAAGAAGTAGGTGAGTGTGTGTGTGGGGAGGGGGTGGGTTTGGGGTGGAGTAGAATCAAGGAGAGAAAAACTATAGTTAGTGTTAATGTGACTTAGGGCAGCCCGTAAAAAGACAGTCTTAAAATTATCTTCCCATAGAAGCGAGCCAGCTAGATGTCACATATGCCAAATTATCTGGAATAAATGGCAAACATTATTAATGGCTAATCAGTCATTATGTAACTAACTATAACATACTACCTCAGTATCTGACATAAGCTAATTTTACAAAGAAAAGAAATATTACAGTTTGGAGGTTCAAGGGTTTGCCACTGGTACTAGCTTACTTTTGGCAATTGTTTTTTTGTTTGTAGGGCTCTGGCGTAGCATTGGACCATATGTAATAAGATATAGGATTCAGAAGTATCTGTGTCTGGTTTGTATCTCCCTTTTTATAAAACCAATGGGACTTAAGCAGGGGGTATTGTACCTCAGTGACCTTATGTAAATGTGTTGACTTTCTCCAAGGTCCTATCTCTAAAACTCGCCTTAGTTGGATTGAATTTCTGCCATTTGGCTTCAGTGGCTCAGCTGTATAAGCTCAGGGCTAAGTCACAATCCTAATGGCAGCCTGGAGATTTCTTGGGCAGCTATTTTAAAAGGAGAAGTATGGTTGCCTAGGGATGTGGCCTTGAGCTAACAGATACTATGCTAATGTTTTATTTGCTAGGTTTGATTCTTGTTTTTTTTTTTTTTAAGCTTTTATTGATTTCAAGCCTTTTATTGATTTCAAGGTTGCTGCCTATTCAAGAAGAGAGCTTATAAGAGGCTGATGAGCTTCACTATGTTGAGCCCGAAGAATGAAAAGAATGAGAGTTTTTCAATTTAGGAAATGTTGACACTAGATTCTGCCTTCTACTCCCCTGCCCTGTAGAAAAATCTAGAGGGAAAATATTGACTAGACGAACCGGTAGCAAAGAACAAAAAGGAAACACTTTGTTCATGGCCTGCACTGCTATAGTTGCTTAGTTATGTTTTCCATAGTTCAGACTGGACATGTGCTGCTGTCTTGGAAAGGAGTTTCTCATGAACACTGGAATGAAATGAGCCAAGAGATTCTCTATGGAGGGCTGCCCAAAGCTAAGGGCACTCATGAGACAGTCAGCTGGGATGTACACTACTCTCTTTAGAAACATAAAACAATTTACTAGAATGTCTTAGAAATAATAGCACTTGCTATCTTCTACCCGAGAGGGCTCCAGCTGCTCAGGAAAACCATCTCCTTTAGTGTGAAGTCCTGTATCTCAACATTATTTTGCTCATCATGACTTCTGTACCCAACCATTAAAGGGTTAGAGGTTGCAAAGTGAAAGCTGAGAAGTAGAAGCAAGAGACACAGAAGTACCATGCCCCACCTCCAAAACAAAAGAAATAAAATGCACTATTCTCCCTTTGCCAAGCTTTTCGGAATTGAACTAGAGAAAGAGATTTAAACCTGTAGAGAATTTGACAGTTTTATAGAGCTGAAGTTCCTCCAGTACTGATAGCATTCATTAGTTCGTGAGAATGGTTGTAAAGCTATGTCATCTTTGCTCAAGGAAGGAAGATAAAGAACTTGATGAAGAAGGAAGAGGAAGAACTTGATGGAATTACAGCTAAAGAAGTATTTAGTGGGGGAAAGAAAAGAGGTACTTCATGGTTGTACCCATTCAAGTTTTACTTGTGCAGTGAACTGGTCACATGTGCACCATAAAGAGCACTGAAATCATTTCAAATCATGGAAATGACAAGGAAAAGCCATTTACCCATTTGATGATTAGGCTGAAATTATTTCAAAGACTTTTTTTTTTTTTTTTTTTTTTGGCAAATGCAGTGGAAAATTTCATAGAAAAAGTATAGTATTTAAGAAAATACACTGCTATTTGCTTCTGGTAGCAGTTTCAGTGAACGTATACCAATATAGTTGCAAAGGAAAATGGGGCTCACCTATTAAAAATAAATGCTATATTTCAGAAGCAGAATATAACCTATCCATGCAAATTAACCACATCTATATCTGATTTTTAAATTCCAGAGGAATTTTATAATGGATGAATAAATAAATATTCCAATATTTATTATTTTTATCAGTTGTTTAAAGGGTGGATTAAAAACAGAAATATTCATAAAATCTGGGATATAGTACTGAATATAAAAGAACATTTTCCTAGCTGTCCACACTGAGATCATGTGACTCCTGAAGCTAGGGAAGGAAGGAGCGTATGCCTATGAAGAACCTTCCATGGAAAGGTCAGCAAGCCTGGCCTTTAGAAAGCCTTGAGTAAGGACATATCTCTGAAGAGCAGCCTTGTGTCCTTTCTAAAATTCAGGTTGGGATACTCTGAGCCCTTTAAGGAGAAAAATAGATCTACAGTTGAATATGAGATGTGAATAGACTTTCTGGATGAGATGTATAATTGAGGTGGTGGCAACAACAGAAGCAGTAGTAACAAACATTAAAGATCTTATGCCCATTCTCTCCCCTTTTTAGTTCTCAGAGAGATGGGCAGTTTCTCCACTTGATAGACTAGGAACCAGAGACTTCAGGAGTATAGCTGAGTCAAAATATTAAATATCACATGATTATGAAATGATAAATCATGTATTAATATCTCTTTTTTTTTGTTCTTTCTTTCTATCTTTCTTTGTCTGTCTGAATTTCTTTTCATGGTTACAAGTTGTACTTAGGGTCTCACACATGTTAGGCAATCTCTCTACTAAGGAACTATTATTCCCAACAATTATTTCTTCTTGTGCCAAAATATATGTATATGTATGTGTATGTGTGTGTGTGTGTGTGTGTGTGTTTGTGTGTGTGTGTGTGTGCACGTGCGCACGTATGTGCATGCACAGGCAACATATATGCCTGAGCCTGATTTGACTTACAGTCATTTGTTTGGCCATTCCAAACACCCCATCTCTCTGGAAACCCTCTCCAAGTCTAGGCTGGTCCTTGGCATCAAGTGTTTTACTAACTCCCTCCCCACCCTCCTGAGTACTCTCTATACATTGTGTTAATTACTGCTGCATTTATTTACTCAACAAATAAATATATTAAACATCTGTAACTTGATTAGCATATCTGTCACAGGGAGGGATCAAAAGGAGAATGTCTGAGGAAAATAAAATTCTAGTTTTGAATTTTCAACTAGAGTATTTTATGTAGATCATTTAGAAGGACTGAAAAGGAATTAACTGATTTAGAAACTGTCCTTGTTATTCTAAGTTATTCTAACTTGCACCTATATCACCTCATGAAATGTGTCTCTACATTATACAATCTTATTCTAGACTAGGTCTCATTTACAAGCTTCTGTATGTTTATGTTTCATGAGGAAATTAAACAAAAAGATTCTCAAAGATCGAATATTATTTATGTAGGGAATGAATGTACGTGGAGATTCTGTAATTAATAACAAAGTTGACATAATTTCAGATATGACACTCTGACTTAGGAGTGACCTGATATAAAGAAAATAACAATAGAACTGAAAGAGAAAGGATGAGGAGCAGTTTTGAATGTCTGTGATACTTTAAGGCATTAGCCATATACTTCATGTAATTAAACCATAGTGCTAGGCTCTGTATGGGTTATCAATATTATTCCCAACTTCAGAATGAATGAAGGCTTAAAAACTAAGTTGTTTAGGTTCACCTGACTGCTAAATTGAAGAGCCTCTGTGCAAAGCTTAGACTTTCTCATTATAAAATATTCTTTATATTATGTGAAAGAAAATATCTTCCAAGGGATTTGTATTGAACCTTGCAGTGTAGAAAAGGATCACAGAGAATTTTTAAAATTAAGAATCTATTTCTAAATTCAAACATTGCCATAAAGTCTAGGAAGCACCAACAAAAGATTAATAATGTCTTGCATGATGCCACAGCCCAGGACATAAACCAGAAACAATGACTCATCCCAGTCCTAGTTATTATGCTTTATGATAATTACAAACACAGCTTCATCTCAATAGTAACTTCTTGCTTCGTTCTTTTGTGATAGATGAGATTTACAGTTATGTAGCTGTATAATAATGTTATCTATCTATACTATGTTGTTTTTAGTGTGCTCTCAGTCTGATTAAAACAGAAACAAAGCAAGAACAAGAACTAGAATCCAAAGGCACCACAAAGAGGCACAGTGTGGACAGTGTAGCAGCTAGATCTAAGTGTTCCCAAGCACAAGCCATAAAGTTGATGATGTAATGAACAGAAAACACTTTATCTTTAAAACTAATGCCAGCCAGCTCCTAGAAAGATCAATAGGGTCATAAGCAGTGCTGTTTAGAGATAGTCTACCATGAAGGAAATGTTCACAATGAGTGAAAAGGAACAGACAATTGCTCCAATGAGGCTGACAAGCTATCCAGTCATATTTACTTTTCCTCCATGTGAAAAGAAAAGGACTATTCTGACCTTACACTTCTGAGCACATGTGTGGGTGATAGTTAAAGCAGTGTACCTCAAATGTATTGTCATAATTCACCAGCCAAAACAATTTGTCATTGTATCACATTTTTTATAATTAAAACCAAATTACTAAATGAATATTTTCTTTTTAGGTAAACTTTGTGAGTGTTTTGTTGGGGTTGTTTGTGACTGAGTCTTATGTAGCCTAGGATGGCTTCAAACTCCAAAGTTAGCTGAACTTTGAACTTCTGATCTTCCAACTCTTGCCTCCTAAGTATTTGGGTTATGGGCACATACACCATATATGGGGATTAAGTTAGGGCTTTATGATGCTGGACACACATTCTATTTCTTGAGCAATGTTCTCAGCTTCAAACAAACTTTTCAGTGAGGTACAATATGCAAAAATACACAAATCAAAATATAACGAGGATTTTCCATAATGAACTCATGACAACATCCAGATCAAGAGATTTCCATAAAATTCGGCTCGCCCTCCTAGCTGTGTTCTTCTTTATCATCACTGTTTCTAACACTTCAGGTGAAATCTCTGACTCTAAGAGTCCTGTTTTGTGTCTGGGTTTTTACACTCAACATTAATTTTCAGAGTATTATCAGTGTATAAAATATAGTAACAGTGTACTCTCTTATTGATATTCCATTCTATAATTATAGAATAATTTCCTTAGTCATATTATAAAGGGATACCTAGGTTTCTTTGTTTGTTTCTTCTATGACAGTATAGATATGAAGGGTACTGCAGCCTTCATTTTTTGGTATGTTTTGAGGACTTTCCTTAAGGAAGACTTGCTGAATAATAAACTTTCATTCATCTAGAGGTCTCCCTATAGGCCCCCACCTTTAAAGCTTTCATCAATTCCCAACAGTACTACTATGAGATCAAACCTTTGATGAATGGTCTTTTGGGTGACATTCAACCTCTAAACTATAAAAAGACTTCCACTTTCTTTATGGTCTTGAACTTCCTAGCTTCCACAACTGTGAATTCCAGTATCTATGCTCTTTATAAATTATATAGACCTTGGTATTTTGCTATAATGGCATAGACTAAGATGAATGCACAGACTTAAGTAAAAAATCAAAATGGAACAGGAATAAATTGAAAAATAATAGTATTTAAAAATTCAAGGAAGGTGAAGGCATAATTTATTATGAGGTAGTTAAATACTCTTAATTTAAATGTTAAGTGGAAAAAACAAATGACTCATTGAGAGCAAAGGATAAAAATAAGTTGGAGGCAGAAAAAGGCTTATATATTTTGACTTCAATAGTTTGGGACAATGGCTTATCCCTGTATTTCCAATTATTATAAATATATTCTTTATTGTTATTCAAAGTACACTTGAAAATAAACTTATATAAAAAGATGCTTTGATGTTATTAAGGCATAAGGACAATATAAATCAAAGTGTTGTTATTCAATGCCAAGTGATGTTTTAGGGGCCTATGGAGCTATTTTCACTTATCATTGGCTTACATTCATGTTGGGTGATTTGATTTGGTTTCTAAAATTCCTTGGGTTTTATGTGGAGGCGCTACAAATCTATTTCCATTAAGTGAAACTTATGCCCTTGATCTCCATGAAGCAAAATGTCAGTGGTCAGTTCGGTTAGCTACAATTCAATGAAAGCACTGCTAGTTAAATACCCAACCAGAAGAATAAACATTAAGATATGATCAAATTTATAACAGATATCTGAACGTATTATAAATGTTCTAGTTCCTTTCTCAGCAAAAATCCTGCAAACACAAGCTAGGACACATAGTTCTTAGTAGCTTCCTGGAATATTTCCTTTCTGACCTTTGATTTTTTTTCTTTTTTTTGGGGGGGGGGGCTGTGCAAAATGTTTCCTGTATTTTCAGTTTTAGAAATGCTGTGTGTGTAGCATATCTTAATCTTACAAGTATTTGTTCTTGAGTTTATTCATCTTGTACTTCTACATCTCTGTCCATCACTAAGAGAAGTCAGGGCAGGAACTGGATGTATTACTTAATGGATTGCTTTCCATGGCTTGTTCAGCTACGTTCATTGTGCTACCTATCCAATTGAGGACTATGTCCTCCCACATCAATCATGAATCAAGAAAATGTTCCCCTCACTGAGATGTGCCTGTATGCCAATATGATAAAGGAAATTGCTCAACTGAGGTTCTCTAAAGTGGAAATATCTGGATACTTTGGAGACTCAGTGGTGTCATGTGATGTTTTTCTGGAAACTTTTTTTTTTTTTTTTTTAATGAGAGGATGCTTTTGCTGAGGCAGACATGGAAGAATGTTTTGTTGAGAACAGACAGGTGGTATTTATCTGGAAGCTGCTTGGAAAACGAGCATGTGATGTTTTACTAGAGCAGATGCTTGAGAGGCTATGTGATGTTTGGGAAGGGTATAAATATAACCCAACAGTGATCAATGATGCTGTGTAGCATAGGTTCACCTTGCCACTCTTTGCTGGTCTTTATTGGGCTTTGCTGACATTGGTCTTCACTATGATGCTGTGGCATTGGTGTGCTGTGTGTGTGTGTGTGTGTGTGTGTGTGTGAGGAGAGAGAGAGAGAGAGAGAGAGAGAGAGAGAGAGAGAGAGAGAGAGAGAAAGAGTTCATAGAGAAAAATGCCCCAAAGAACTTCTGGTGGTGTTTCTGTGGCTTCTAGCTGCTTCTTCAGTCTCAGGCCAATTGGCAGAGCCTTGTGGTTTCTTCTAGATTGAACCTCCATTGCTGATTTATGAATGATGTTTGTAAGTGGATTAAGCTACCACTGCTGACTCCTGTGAGCTAAACTGCTAATATCCTGACAATGAAGCTTGGAATTGCATCAGAGAACCTTTTCTAAACGGTCCATACCCTCCTTTGACCTATTAACCTTTCCTTTCTACTACCTCTGGTGGGTGATGGGCTAGAAGGGAGGTTAAACATTCAAGAAAGTATGTAAAATCAAAGCCTACAGTCCCTTCTTTCCAGGCAACTCTATTTTTTGCCCTGTTGACAAAAGCTAATCAATACCAGCTCTTTCAAATTGGTCTTTGATGTCCACATTCAAGCAGTAGCATCTCAGCCTCTCCACACACACATACACAGGCTAACAAAATAAATAAAATAATATAGTCATTAAAAGACTATTCAGGAGACTCAAGAAGGTAAACCAAATGTTTGCAAGATTTGGAATTAGACACTTAAGGTATCACTGTTTTATTTCACAATGAATTTACAAATCAGTATATGTTTAAGTAACTCAGTAAATTGATGCATTATTTCAGAACAGAAATATCCTCTCATTTACTCTAAACAGTACTCATTTGGTGGGGCAAAGGAATGTGTTTATTTCAAGATTATTGAAGAGCCAGCTCAGTGAAGAAAACCAGGTTTCTGAATTGAAGAGAAAGATAATCAACAACCAAACTTCCAAGAAAAAGGAAATTTATTAAGGAAGAAGTAAGTGGTTAACTAGAAAGAAAAATATTTCTGGAAGCTGAGCAAATTAACTTTAAATTATACAAAGGAGGAATGAAATCAACTAGAAATTGAGAAAACTTGTTTTTTCCTGCTCTTAAGCATGAATTCCATTCTTAACTCACTTGTCAGCAGTCTCTAACCATCCTCAGTTTCTGGATAAATAGCTTAATGTACATCATGGGTATCAAACAAAATGTAGGTTGGTGCATAGTAAATCTTTAAGGAGAAACATAGAAATTCACAACCATTGAAATGTCTACTCTCCCACAGTCTCTTAGATTGTGGCAAAGGACCTTAAATAGTTAAACAACAGAGTGTGTAGACCATTAGAACAGAACATCTAGGGTGAAAAACAAGCGTGGATGGACTCTGTAAGAGTGTTACTGATGAGATAATGGAATAGAAGTTCACCACAAGTGTATAAGGAATATAATATTGTTAAAAGTTAATATGAGCTGCAGCGTTGGCCTAATTTCAGCTACTGAATCTATAAAGGAGGTTATACGTGAGCATTGAAATTATAACAGCAAGAACAGAAAACACCATGAAATATATTGCATAATATTAAATGGATACATGAGGGAATATGCCAAAAGAACTAAAATCATAGAAAATATGGATAATATAATTATGTTTTGGGATGAAAATTCCTCACTACTAGAGTCTATATAGAACACATATCTAACACTAGCATTATATAGCACTAAATTTTATATATTTTATCTATCTATATATATATCTATATATTATATATATCTATATATCCCAACTAATTTTGTTTATACAGATATACAGATATAAAAATGTGTACTAATATGGAAACTCTACCCTAATTTATGAAGGCTAATGTACAAATAGGTTTAAGATGTTTAAAAAAAATCATTGAATTCTCAATTACATTTTAAACTCACATTATGTCTTAAGGGATTCAGTGTTCATACAATAGACTAATTGCATTCAAGAGTCCAAGGTCCCATCAGAGAATAAAAGCTCCACCACTGCGAAAATAAAAGTCATGCCAAAGTGCTATATTTTGGTGTGCCATATTTGTGATCCTTTGGTGGTAGTAATAGCATGAAATTATGTTCAATATTTCAATAAAGTATATGCAAATTAAAATCAGAATGGGTATTAGTGCATTCCTGATAGACTGGATTACATAAATAAATTAATCTATAAATAAACAATATTGCTTTCTCAAGTATTGAACACAATACTATGTACTAGTAGGAATTTAATGTGATGCTGCCACTCCTGAAAAGAATTGACTGGTTCACTAAAAAGTTTAATGCATTGTCTACCATACAATCCAGTAACTTCTCTCCTAAATATTTGCCCAAGAGAAAGAAAAGTATAAATCCACACAAAGACTGATTTTCCTGTGTTCACAATGGCTTTGTTCAAGTGGAATCTAGCAAAATGCCCATTAGTAGGTCAATGCATTGATATTTTGCTACATGACAAAGAAATATATGCTACTTGAAAATGAAAAGGAAGTCCCAATTCTGTGTGTGGTAGCATGAACTTGTCCCAAAATAACCATGCTAAATAAAGAGGCAAGCATGAAAGGATGTACAGCGAATGAATTCCATTTATATAGCACTCTAAAAATGAAATTAATCTATAGTGACAGCCAGCAGGTCAGCGTGTGCCTGGGGAAGGAAGGGATAGGTACATTAAGGCAATAATGGAAGGAGAATGTTTTGTGCATGAAGAACAAGTTTTCTGTCCTGGTCCTGATCATCATTTCACAGGTTTATACACATGTCAAAATATCACACTGCAACTTTAAACAGTGTGGAGGATTTGTGATACAAGTCGACTAAACATCAACTGCCAGAAAAAAGGCAGGATTTCAGGAAAGCTTTCCAGATTATTTTAAAAGGGTTAGAGGGAGAGGAAACTAATTGTTGTGAAATAGTCCTTTTTCTCTACTGCAGTGTGTTGCCTAAAGCAAATACAAACTGAAAAGGAGAGATTTGTGTTAGAAATGTTAGTGCATTCCCATAACCCTGGCACTGTACTCAGAAGGTTAATCCAGGAGGGATCTCAAGTTTAAGACTAACCTGGACCATGCAGTGATTCAAAGGCCTGGCTCACCAAGGTTATATAGCAGATTCCACCTAAAAGACAAAAAACAAAAATACAAGGGAGAAAGACATTCTACCCCTGCCCATTGAATACATAAATCTTCATAATGACCAAACAAGCCTCGACTAGTCTCACAACTCAGAAATATTTCCTCAAGGATCTAAGAGCTATTGAATTTCAAACAAACTCCAGCAGGCAATTTGTTCCAATTTGCCATGAGAATTTTAATCTCTCCTGAGGAAAGCCAACACAGGGAGTCTCTCCAGCTCTCATGCTGCAACCGGGAGGAGCTACATGTGACAAAGCTGTATTGAGGTCCTCTATAGGAACTGAGAAGTTGAATGTCATTGCTTTCTTGTAGCAATAGGGAATGCAGCTCCTTTCCGTGTCTTCAGTGTGATGTGCACTGCACTCTTGGGTTAATGCTTATTCTGTAGCAAAGGCTGACTTCTGTCTCTATTACAAAGGAAGAGATGTTCCATGTTAAAAGATTATTGTTGTTTTTAATTGTTTTACTAGTATTAGATAAATTCACTTATTTCAGTTAGAAGCTTTACTTTTAACTTTCAATTAGAGTAAGAGAAAATTTATTCATTCATCTAAGACTTTGTCTCCCTGAATGGTATAAAGCAAACTACTATTGTTTGGTTTCTCTGTAGTCCATGACTTACCGAAGAGTACATTTGCAAAAGGGTAGTAGTGATCACTCAAATTGTTATGCCTGCTGATGCTTAACATGAATACACATGCACACATACACACACATACATATACATACATATACATTATATATATACACATATACACATAATATACATAAATATATATGTGCTTTAAATATTTGAACATTACTTGCTTGTTTATATACACACATATACATATCTATGTATATATTTATGTATATATGTGTATATAAACTCACATTATTTCTTCAGACTTTTCAGGGATTCAGTGTTCATAGAATAGACTAATCACCTTCAAGAATCCAAGAAGCAGTCATAAAGTAAAATGGTGAACCACTAGAAAAAAATAAATAATCATGCCAAAGGCCATATTTTGAAGTGCAATATTTGTGATCCTTTTGGTAGTAGTAAATAGAGTAAAATTAAGTTCAATATCATAATTAAGTAAATACAAATTAAAATCAGAATGATATATTATCACATTCCTATTAGACTGGCTATTTATGTATATGATTACATATATTTATGTATGTATGCATAATATATATTAGTATATAAGTTTTAACTATGAAAATATGTAAATATATGTTATACATGTGTGATATATTACATGTTATATATAAAATATTCATGCATATATATATTTTTTAAAATGTATATGTATATATATATCTCACATATATACCCATGATATCTTCACCACATCATGTTGCTCATATGTATATGTGTTTATGGCTGACTATTTGAGACTGGATAACCTAGTAAGGGCTATCTCTGGAAAAATATGTAGAGTCAACAACAATTCATTGCAAGTAGTTCTTTATCTAGGGGAAATATCTCAGGGTTCCACCTCTAGATATTTACATTATATTTTATAATTTTTAATTTTTATACTAAATGATGGTTTTTATAAGCTTCTGACCACTTTATAAAGAATCAAGAAATGTTCAATTATAGAAAACACACCCATGTCTCTTTTCAACCTGAAATAATTTTCAAACATAAAATCAAAATATTATATTTGTCAGTTCCTTGAGGTCTTTTTGTGTTTGTTTTTGCTTTTTTATTCTTTTCTCAACAGTGATGTCATTCATCAGACCATGAAATGTCATGGAGGAATACCAAAATAATATTATAGCTAATTTGACAAAGCTATGGCAGACTGTATGGCTCCAATTCTGACATTTCCCAAAAGATAAACTGTAGAGGCTGTAGGGATAGAGGAAAATAGGAGAGTCAAAGAGGATCTTATGGTACACAAGAAATAGATCCACATGTCTGAATATGCATGTAACTCAACAGTAGTGTTCATAGAAAAATCCATGAAATAGTGTTCTGTGGATGCTGGTAAATAAATTCTAACAGTTTATCACAATGTTGCAGAACATTGGCAATAAGCCAAGAGGTATGAGTGGGAGAAGACATAAGAGTATTCTCTTTATATTTGGTCCAATTTTGCTATGAAACTAGTAAAGATGAAAGCTGCTCTGCAAGCACTAGAGCTATGAATTAAAGTACCTAACAGTATTGTGTCTAAACCTGTGCAATTCCCTTTACCCACTCCAAGGGCACTTGCTTATTCTCTCTACACTTACTGACTATGATACCTTTAGTAAATTGCTTGACCAACAAGAATTTCAGTTTCCTCACCTGTAACTGATCATGTCTTTCCAGGAAGGATTATAAACATACCCTGCAAATCATTTTACCAGAGTCCAGGAAGTGATGGCTGTCATTGCCTTTGTAATCGTCAGCTATTCTGTGATCCACAGGCTGGAAATACATCACCTGTTAACAGACAGTAATCCTGGCCAGTAAATTAATCTTAGCTTCTTTCTTTCTCCTTCTCTGGACAACCATAAACTTTTATGAGCAGGAAAAGTGTTATAAGGATGCTAACATTTATTTTAAACATTTAAATTAAACAATGGCAGGTGGAAGGAAAGCATAAAGAGAGAAACAATGAGTATGGGGCAAGCAGGAGTATGGAGGGCAGAAAGCTAAAAGTCACATGACAGATTTGGGGAAGTTGAAAATAATAAGACCAGAAGACCGATTTGAAAACTGTCAGAATTACTTCAGCTCTTTCATGAATATTTAAAGTCTACTTATTTTTATTTTTCTGAAATTTGAGTAAGACCTAGACTGTACCAATAATACAAGGAAGAATATAGTAAATCCATATGGGAATTATAATTAAAAATTATTGCCAGGTATAACAGAGAATAACAGTAAGATTGAAGCATAACCCATTATATCAATACTAGACTTCAGACCTTGAACAACTTCTCACCTCTGTGCAAAGATATTAACACTGTCTTATGTAACCTTCATAGTGAGAATATTGGCATGAATGAGGCTTCTTAAAACCAAATGAATAGAGTGTCGGGAAGCAGAACTTTGCAGAATCACTCCATCTCTAAGTCACTGTTAGAAATTTGATGCCTACCTTAAGAAAACACTGGTTCATTTATAGACAATCTGTTTCTTCTTCAAGTTTTTTTCCTAGTCTTGCTTAGGTTTACACATTCCAATGTAGCTGCACTATCATTATTTGATGTTTTTATAGTTAGAATCAGGTTCAGGGCTACATAAAATGTTCTCAATAATGGTCAGTGTGTGTGCATTTTCCACTTACATGCTGTTTCAGGATTCTGTGGAGGAAACAACTGCTAGAATGAATCTATACCTATTAAAAGGGGTTTATTAGAATGGCTTATGGGCTGTGATTCAGCTTACCCAACAATTTTTGTCTCCTGATGGGAAAGCCAAGGATCTAGTAACTGTTCACCCCATGAGAAAAGATGTTTCAATAGTTCTTCATTATGTTGGAGTAGACTGTAGTGTCTAAAACTAGTGAAGGAACCTCAACAGTAGAAAAGATGAACTTACCAGTGATAGTGAGAGCAGGCAGGCAAAGAGCAAAAGCTTCCTTCTTCCATGTCCTTTTATATAGACTGTCACTAGAAAGTGTAGTCCAGATTTAGGTTGGTATTCTCACCTCAAATGATCCAATTAAGATAATGCTATATTGGTATGTCCAGATGCTTGAGTTTTAGTTGATCCTGAAGGTAGTTAAGGTTATAATCAAGATTAGTCATCACAGATGCTAAAAGCAGAGCTCAACATCCATTTAAAATGTTTCCTAATAGGGGAAAAGTAAGGGATTTCTCTGTGATATAAACTTGGTGACTATAGCTTAGTGCTATTAAATATTATACAAGGCCCACCAGGAGGTTATTTAAGCAAAAGTCCCATCCCACTCTTGGAAACAACAGTTTAACTCTGTGATTCAGGTACTTGTGTCAATCAGCCTCTGAGTGACCTATATAGCAGTAATTAAGTTACTCAATATTACTTGTGCCTAATTGTTATCTTTGCTAAATGGAGATTTACTAACATAAAAATAACCCGATGACTCAGGTCATTGATTGGCAAAATAAAGATGTAGCTCTTCCATGTATTCTGACATCAAATGAGCTCAATCATGTATAGTCATATCTAGGTGTTGAGGAGTGACTGGCTCAATGGCCTCTCACAGAGACTATAGGCTGAGGATGATCATGTCACTCATATAAAGCATTATAGTAATTTTGCTTTATCTACTCACATCCTCCTGTATACAATAGTCATGTAAAGATTATTTAAACCTAATCCAATATAGGATTAGGTTCATAGTGGCAATCGAGTATTGTTTAGGGGATAATGACATGAAAAATTATACTTCAGTAGACAAGCACAATCGCCATTGCTTTAAGTGAATGTTCTTTAATTTTTTTGTGTTTTTAATTTAATGTTTTCATACAATATTTTTTGTCATATTCTTCCCTTGTACAACACCCTCCCCAGATCCTTCACACATCTAACACACCAAACATCGGGTTTTTTTCTCCCTCTCTAAAAATTAAAAAATTAAAATTAAAAGCCAATCACAAAAAAGTACCACAAAAACCTAAACAAAAACTCCCCAAATAAAACAAAACAAAATAAACAAACAAACACAAAACTATGAAGTTCATTTCTGTTACTATTGAATGTAGGCCATGCCTGTACTGATGCTACTTTATTGGATAAAAGTAATTTTCCCTCATCCAGTAGGCATTGACTGCAAATATCTTCTTGATTAGCAGTGGGGATTGTGTCCCTCCCCTTCTCAGTGCTGAACTTGGTCTGACTTGAATTTGTGCAGGTCCCACATGTCAGTTCTGTTGTGCATGGAAGATACTGATTTCTTCAAGTCTTCTATGATCTCTGAGGCTCTTCCCTATGTACCACTAACCCAGAAGGAGATGGACTTGATAATGACATCTCATTTAGGACAGAATGCTCCAAAGTCTATCTTTCTCTACATATTGTCCAGTTGTGGGTCTCTGTGTAATTATCATCCGCTGAAAGAAGCAGCTTCTCTAATGGAGGTTGAGCAATGTAATGACCTATTGCTATAACAACATGCATTAGGAGTCATTGTATTGCTATGTTGATTTAGAATAGTAATAGCAGTAGGTTTTCCTTAGATCCATCCTATGACTTACCTAGTCTCAGATTCTTGGCCAGTTTAACAGCATTATGTATGAGTTCCTACTCATGGAGTGGGCCTTAAATCCAAAAAGAGTTTGGTTACTCCCATAACATTTATGCCACTGTTGCAACAGTGTGTATCACAGGTAGGCCATGGGTTTAAGTCACAGGGTTTGTAGCTGGGAGATATTGACGGATTATTTTTTCCTCTGGTACTTTGCAGCATACCTTCTTGTACCAGAGTGCAAGCCAGTAGGGGAGAAGCTTCTAGTTGGAAACCAGCTAGATTTTTCAGTGTTTGATGACTTAAGTCAGTATTGTCTTCAGCAATAAGGCATTACTATTAGATCTTGGGAAGTAATCAATTAATTTGGCAATAACCTGTGATTTTGGTAAGGTCAGTGGTGGGGAATCTATGAGACTCAATGACTTAACAAATAGTAACCCATTCTTGGATTCGAGATATTATTTGGTGGGTGTCATAAAATGTCTAGTTGAAGCACTGTAACCCCCTATTATATGGTGACTCAATTTAAATTCCTTATATAATATATATATTTTAGGAAATGTTGATAATAGTAGGTTTCTATTTAGCTTTTTAAAAGGCCTTTATTGTTACTTTCTCCTCTCTATATTCTCCCCTTTACCCTGCCTTCTTATCCCCTCCTCATTTATTCTCCTATTTTTGTTTCTCCTTTATCTCTTTATAACATTACACTCTGTGTTCCACTTCATTGACTATATATGCCCCTCTGACTTAGTCTGTCACTGGCTACCTAATCTTATCTTACCTGAGTCAAAATGGCCAAGATCAATAAAAAAAAAAAAAACAGCATCTACCGATGTGGATGTGGATGCAGGGGTAGGACACTTATCCATTACTGATAAGAGCATAAACTGGTACAAACACTACAAAAATCAGTATGAAAGTTTTCCCAAACTCAATATTGATCTAGCTCAAGATTCAGCTATATTACTCTTGGGCATAGACCAAAAGAGATCTTCATCTTACTACAGATATACTTGTTCATGCATGCTCATTGCTACTCTATTCATAATACCAGAAATTAAAAATAACCTAGATGTCCATTAGTTAATGGATGAATAATAAAATGTGGCACATTTATACAACAAAATATTGTTCAGCTGTTAAGAAAAAAGAAATTATGAAATTTTTAGGTCAGTGGGTTGAGCTAGATCAATCATCCTGAATGAAATAACCTAGAACCCAAAAGACAAATATTGCGTATTTTCTCTTATATGTGGATTTTAGTTTTCAAGCTTTACATATGTGTATTTTAATCATATTAAATTACATTTTGAGAATGCTATTACTTGGAATAAGATCACCCATGTCAGTGATAATTAATCTTCTTATATGAACGCTGTGGAGGATTCTGCAATGGAACTAAAGGAACTCTTCATGGAGGTGAAAGTATTGATGGTGGGTGGTTAGGAACAATGGTTCCATGCTGGAAAGATGAAAGAGAAAAGAGGCCTAACTTGTCTCAAGAAAGATCTGGCAGAAACAGGGTTAATGGAGGCAACTGTGAGAACAGAAAACAAATCAGTAACTGGATTTCCAGAAGCAAAGGCAGGCAAGTGAACAGGAAGGATTAATGGCTTGCCAGTGCAGGTGATAAAACTAAGAGAGATCTTTGGAGTGATATACAAAATCCCTTCCTGTAAGTTCTTTTACACAGTCATACTTTAGAAGCTTCCGGAGGCTGTTTCTGTGGTGACATTTGTTACATAAGTTAACACAGTTAATAGGTGTTCAAGGTATGCTTGAGATGAACACAAAGAAAACTAAGCTTGTCCAACATTCATTCAATGTTTACTTCCTTTTAACTAAGCTTTTAGCACATTTGGCATAAAACAGCTTCCTTTAGTTTTCTGAGTTCTAAGATTTTCGAGTCACTTTAAACTATGACTCTTCTGCAAGCAGTATCCAAGATCCTAAATAAAAAGAATGGCAGTAATTAATGTATTTCATTTCAAAACAAAACTAGCACAACTCAGAACAAGAAAGCTGTGTACCATGCACAACAAGCTCAAAGGTCACATGTCAACTGCCAGAAGCTCTGAGAAAAGACTAGACAAGTCTGTATTATTACATAGAGGAAACATGGTATTTCCTTCACAATTACACTGAATGTATGACATTTCTCTCTGTCTGCAGAGTCCTCTATATTTACAGATAATAAGACTTAAGTAGCAATGACATAATATTTGTATTCTACTTTTGAAATAGCTATATTGGGTTAGCTAGATTATTGTGAAAGGTGTCTGTCACTAATTAATATGAAAATATTTGATGTTAAAATTTATTATTGGGCTGGAGAGTTGGGTCAACATCTAATAACATTTGTTTCCTCTTGCAGAGGACCAGGTTTAAATTCATATCATTTACATGGTGGCACCCAGCAGTCTGTAACTCCAGTCACATAGTGAACATATGTACATGTGGGCAAACATCAGAATATAAAATAATGTATCTAAAATAACTGTAATGATCAGTCAGAATACATGCTACAACATCATAGTTTCCTAATGTAATTCCAACCTCCATAGTGTAGTACTCTCAGTCAGTCATATAGGCTACTACTATAATAACATTTTTGACTCAGAAAAATTCTGATGTTACACATAATTATTCAATAAAAACACTGAATAAAATTATACTAATTTCTTCTATAATAGAAAAGTTGAGTTGCTATCAACTGTAATAATAAAAACATTATCTAAATGGACAAGATAATTTTTTTTAGCATTGAGGCATTAGATTATAACTATATTGTTGCATTGTATTATTTTTTAATTTTTGAAAATTTTATAAATTCATACAATGTACAATGTGTCTTTACCATATATCCTCCTTCATCCTACCTTCAATTTGACACAAGACTATTCTAATTTTATGTATCAATCTGTCTAACTGTCCATCATCTATTTTTAATAAATTTAAAGTATTTATTTATTTTAAATTTTTATCCCACTGAGTCTATTTAATGGCACTATCTACACAAACCTGGGCTCATTGGGTTTGCTCCAGGGGCCATATGCCTAAAGAAAAGTGGCTCTCTTTCTTCCATCAGCCATCAACTGCCCATAAGCCCTCATCTAGGGCTAGGCCCTCAGCCCTAACCAATCCACATGAGAATTTTTAACTGGCTGGCTGTCTTGCAGATATTCTGTAGATAACCACAGCTGCCATGAGCTCATGTGTTCAAGACCCATTCCATACTTAAGAGTCAGTTTCGTATCACCCCTCCCCATCCTCTAGCTCTTACTTTTCCCTCTTCTTTCATGATGCTCTCTCAAGCTTGAGAAGGGAATTGTTGATGGAGATGCCCACTTAACACTGAGCATTCAATCACTTCTACTCTCTTGGCTGAATTTGAGTCCTGTTCTTCAAGAGGGAAATCAACTTAGTACTTTAAGCATTATCAAAAGCCAAAGCTAGGAAAGTCATAGACCTTCAAGAAGAACTCAATGATATAATTATTATGGCCAATTTTGAAGACAGTTCCATGATATGCTGAGAAGGAAGTATATTCTTTAGTGTCTGGGTACAATGTTCTGTAGATACTTGTTAGGTGCAATTGACTTATGACAATATTTATCTGCAATGTTTCTTTGTTTAGGTTTTGTCTAGGTAATCTGTCTATTAATGATAGTAGGATTTTAAAGTCATCCACAATCATTGTTTTAGGATTAATATGTGATTTTTAGCTGTAGGAATTTGTTTTACATGAATTCAGGTCCCTTGCATCTTATATATAAATATTTAGAATTGCAATATCCTCTCAGTAGATTTTTCCTTGGAGAAGTATATTACTATTCTCCATTTCTTCTAATTAGTTTTGGTTTAAAGTCTGTTTTGTCAGATATTAAACTTGCTACATCTGCTTCTTTTCGGGTCCATTTGTTTGGAATACTTTTATCCAACCTTTTATTCTGATATGATACCTGTCTTCGATTGAAGTGTGTTTCTTGGGTACAGCAGAAAGATGGATCCTATTTTCAAATCCAATCTCTTCATCTGAGTCTTTTTATGCAAAATTGAGAATTTTAATACTGATAGTTATAATAAACAGTGTTTGTTGGTTTGTTATTTTCTTGTTCTGTGGAGTTTATACTTTTTTTTTTTTTTTTGATTTACTGTCCTGAGATTTTTATTTCTATGTCTTCTTGGGTGTGGCTAAAATTTTCAGACTCATGTTTTCCCTCTAGTACCTTTTGTAGAGCTGGATTTGTAGGCAAATTTGGTTAAATTTTTTTAGTGTGAAATGGTTTTCTGTGTCTGTTCATTGTGATTAAGTGTTTTTGTGGGAATAGTAGTCTGAGATGGAATCTCTGGTCCCCCAGATATGTAGAATATGCTTCTTCAGGCTTTCCGAGTCTTCACTGAAAATCACCTATTATTTTAATGGTTCTTGATTGATCTGTGACTTGGTCATTGTATCTTGCAGTTTTTAATGTCCTTTCTTTGTTATATACATTCTTTTATTATGTGTCATAGGGAATTTTTATTCTTGCACTGTCTGTTTTGTGTTCTTCATGCTTCTTTTGCCCAATAGGTATCTCTTTCTTTAGATTTGTACATGTTTTCTATAACATAATATTTAGGATTAATATGTGATTTTAGCTGTAGGAATTTGTCTTTTATGAACTTTGTTGCCTTGCATTTTATATATAAATATTTAGAATTGCAATATCCTCTCAGTAGATTTATTATAGCATGTCTGCTATAACTTTGTTAAAATTGTCTTCTGCTTTTTGACTCAAACCTTTTCTTTGTCTTCTCTACCTATTATTCATATGTTTGGTCATTTCAAGTGTTCTCGATTTTCTAGATGTTTTGTCTCTGATTTTTTTTTTCTAGATTTAGCATTTTCTTTGACTGAAATATCTATTTCTATTTTGTGTTCAGGACCTAAAATTTTTTCTTACATGTTTTTATTATGTGTCATGGAGAATTTTCTCTTCTGCCCCATCTATTCTGTATTCTATATCCTTCTTTTTAATTGGTTGGTGATGCTTACCTCTGAGATTTTTGTTTGACATCCATTGCCAGTTATTTAAGTTTCAGTTTTCCTTAGTGATTCTAAGTATTTGTTACATCCTATTTTCATTTTTCATTCAACTGTTTGTATATTTATGGTTTTCCTAACATTTATTTGTAATTTTCTTAATGTCCTTGAATATAGTTATGGCTGTCATTTGAAGACCTTGTCTTGTGCTTCAGCAAAATTTCTTTACTCAGGGCCTATTTCAATAGGGTTGCTGGAATCTGGAGAAGGCATACTGTGTTGGTTGTCTATATTTTGTTTTTGTCCTGAGATCTAGGTATCTACACTTATGGCATTTGAAGGACTTCTTGACATAAATATCCAATCTCATCTTTGTCAACTGTGTGTTCTGTTCTTTGATCATTGTTGCCTGCTCTCGGTTAATGCCTAATGTGGCCACTGGGGTCCCTGGCAGAGGGTAGTTTTTTGAACAGACATGTGTCACAAATGAATGGATATGGGCTTGAAGGAAAAGCTGAAGATGGAGATAAGAAAGAACTAGGTCACTGTCAGAGAAGTTTTTGATTGCAGTAGGTTGTAATTACTACTGGGATACCTTAAAGCACTGGGGTGAGGTGTTGCTCATTATTGAGTAATTTTAAAATCACATATGATTTCTATTTTGTTGTTGCTATTGGTGTTATTGTCTTTGAAACACTCTACCATGGAGATTAGGTAGAGCCCAAACTCTTACTGTATCCAAGTATGACCTTGAACTTCTGATCCCTTGCTTCTTCTTCCCAGTTGTTAAAGTGTGCCACTACCCCTAGTTTATGTGCTGCTGTGGACTGAACTCATGGCTTTGAGTATGATAAGAAAGCACTCAAACAGCCTAGCCACAGCCCAAGTCTATAGATGTAATTCTGTAAAGACTAAATTGCATTGTCTGTTTTGGTCTCCACTCTTTCTCCATCACAGAGTTTCAGAATTATTTGTATGTTAGCTACTATATAATAAATGTACTACTGGGGAGTTTATATAGTGATCCAACATGCAAGTTATATGCTTATCATCAACAGATTCTATCATCAGTACATGTAGAAACTTTTCAATAATGTAGAAAACATAATATTAAGAATTAATACTTTACAGCTTCTACTTGATTGAGGGTTTATATTGTATTTTCTTCATGCATACAGTTTCAATAGCAAATATGATCATAATTATTGTTAGTATAGTTAAATTATTTCTATTAAGAGAATATATTAATGTTCTAAGAGGAACCAAAACAAATCTCATTAAAATAATCCTGCAAATAGATTTTTGTGGTGCATTTTCAACTCTTCCACACTTACTATTTGCCTTGTTGGTTAAATACTAAAACCCAAATTGAAACTTGTCACTCAGAAAATCCCATGCTCTGAAATAACAAATAGTTTCAGGCTTCTATGCTAAGAATAATTTTCAGAGTAAATCAAACCTAGTGCCAATTGGAAAAGTTGGAGTAATACTTTCCTGAACTGTCTCTTTTCTTTTTAGTATAATGAGGTTATATAAAAATGTGAACATACAGTACCCTATCTATGACATTCATTGTGTTATTGCTGTTAGCTGAATACACTAATACACTTATCTTTCCTTGCTTAAAGAAAGGAGATGAGTAAGATATGCCTCATAAAGAGGCACATGCTTTAAATAGATAATGTATAGAGTTTATACCATGGGTCTTGAGGTATATCTTGCATAAAATACTTATTTTTTATTATGTTAAATGCTGTATATTTTAAATATGGATTACATGATTTTCTCCAATGGGGTAACACTGAGTATATCAGCTACTTTAGGGCAAGCCCTATATTCAGGAGTAGTTGATCAATATATAACAGATTCCACAGTTGTGTGTGTGTGTATATGCGTGTGTGTGTGTGTGCTTTTATTTGGTTACAGTTTGATAGGGTTTGGGGAGGGAAGGCTGTTGCTTTATTTTGTTTTCTTATTTGAGAGAGAGTTTGCTGTATTTGTTTTTGTTTTTTGAGAAAGAACTTAAATTGGGTGGGTAGGGAGCAGGAGAGGGTATGAAAAGACTTAGGGGAAGTGAAGAATATGATCAAAATATATTAAATTTAAAAATGTGTAGGTAGCCGTGTTTACAGTTGCAAAGTCGTATGACTAGCACCTGACAATGTAAGCAGGTGGCTTCCAGAGTGGCCAGCTCAGCTAAACTGGTAAACAAGTCCTTTGTGCATGCGTCAGCCTCGTGCCCCTCCCGAGAGGGCTTATGCTAATGAGGTATTGGCAGCTGAACCTATCCTGAGAGAACATATCACCCAGCCCGCCTTGGGCAGTTATATAAGCAGCTCATTTCTGCTGCTTGGGAGCCCAGCCCATCCCCTTCCTGGTCCAGGCCTCTGGCCATACGTCCCCGGCCATATGTCCCCATCCTAGGCCCCCGTCCAGTTCCCCATCCCTAAGTCAAGAGTCGTTCCTGAAATAAAGCTGACTGAGAAGGATCCGACTGTGTTGTGTCTTACTTGCTGGCCAAGGCGGACACGACATATGGTGGCCCGTCCGGGGACCCGAGGACTTCGCCTTCGTTGGATTCAGAACTCAGCAGCTAGGAACAGCGGTACAGGTATATTTATTGCAATAGAAAGTGCCCGGTGAGTAGGGCCGTCACAAGGTCCGCGGTAAAGCAGCGTCATAAGGTCCGTGGTCATAGGTCCATGGTAAAGTGGCAAATGAATCATGAGAGACCTTAGAAGTATCATGTTAGTGTTTGCTTTTTGTGTTTGTTTGATGTGGGTCTTGGTGTTGTAATTGTGTTTTCTCTGGGGTATTGGCAAGCATCAAATCAGGAAAGTGAAACCATGGGGAACTCACCATCGTGCCCTGTGAGAAGTGCCTTAAAAGAACTAGTGCGTGCAAGAGGCATTAAAATAAAAGAGGGATTTGCGTTGGATACCGGGTGACTTTATACCTTTGTGGCCGTCACACGCACCTGGCCAGTGCCTATGCCGGTCCATTCTAACTCCCCGGTCCTCCCTTTTTCCCTACTTCTTGTGCTTGTAATGCACTTCCTGCTGGCTAACCTATATAAAACTTATTCAGCTCTCTTATGTCTCCTCTCTCAGGGGACTGTGTATTACTCCTTTGGTATATAACTCTTCTCAGTCTCTCAATCAGAGCCGCCTCCTGTCTGAGTACCTGAAAGGAAATCGGTCGAAGGAAGGCAAGGACCTATCCAGGAGGCTCCTGTTGCAGATCGCTACCCTGAATGGCACCCGCCTGGATCCCTTTACTTTCGAGGGGCTCACCTCTTGGGTCAAGGATGCCCTCAATTTTCTTTAGAGAATGGGCGGGAATATTTATCTGGAGAGCTGCTGTTCTCCTGGGATGTGGTTTCTGCCTGTTTGATTTCTGTGTCTGTTTGAGCCGTGACCATGCAAGATATAAGGCTGTGGTTTACAGGCGCTGACTGCCATGGATGAAGGCACTCCCATGTATTTGCTGCTTCCTTAGGAGGAATGGTTTTATATAACAAATATGAATTTATAGCTTCCATAGAATATTATATGAACTATAGAATCACATAATTGTAACGTGTGCTGTTACATAAATATTATATATATATATATATATAATATTTTCACTATTAAATATTTTCACTTTTAATATTGTAATTTAATGTATTTTAGATATTTATCCTTTTGTTTACTTTTGTGGTATTATATTTCTATGACATATTTTTTGAAGACAAGTTTATGAACAATTAAAATGTTTATGTTTAGTTAGTTTTATTTTTTAGTTGTTTTATGTTGTTTCAATTTAAACCAGATACTGTACAGAAACGGAATTCACAGAACTTTCTAGATTCTTAAGTTTCTATAGTACTTTTAAAGAATTACTCTCTTCATTTTGAGGTAACATCATTTAGGAGAATGGAGTCTCAAATTAGAAACTAAGCTAAACTCATTATGATCCAATTTTTTATCAAACTCTCTATGAATAACATCCAGTCAGTTTAGTCAGCTAATGGTATTACTTTGAACCTGAGCTGATCTGAACAGCTGTTTTAATTTGTAAACCTTTTGAAATCCTCATATAATTATGTCAGAGATTAGTTAACGATATTCTATTTTATGTCTTAATACCATACTCAATCACAGATCCATCGGATCAGGTGTGATCATAGGTGCATCATATAAACTTAATTACAAAAGAGTTGAAATAGAAAAATGTGGAAATCTTGTTTTAGGATTTAGTGTAGTTCCAAGAAAATCACTTCGGTTCATCTTTTAAATTAATAAAGCAACACTGAGCGGAACAGACATTCTTGAGATTGCAGTTGGCTCTTTTCTCTGTGGAGTTCTAGAAGCAACAGGAAATGAAAATAAATGGAAGTGAACATTAACTTCTGGCAGGAAAATGTTGCATCCGGATTTTGAACTGTGTGAGGGACAGAGATGGAGCAGACATTGTCTCAGTGGGGCATTTTCACTGAGAACAGAGGATTATTTTATATCCTGACTTATTTACACAGAAAGAGCTGGAAACTCCAAATCAACACATTGTGCTTAAAGAAGATTGACTTTACTTGAATTAACAGACTGGTATATTTCTGACAGCTAAGTAACATTTACCCTTCTAAACTATCATCACGACAAAAATAGATAAATTAATTGACTGCAAAAATTTTTTGAGTCTCTTCTACAATGTGCTTATCATAGACAATACAGCATTTCTCTATATATTTACTATTACTTTAAAGGAGCAATACATATTTGAGTATTATTCTGACGTTTATATTAAATTTATCCTGCAGGCATCTATAATACCACCGGACAGAAAACATAATTGTAAAATTATCATCTCAAGAAAACACTCCTCTAAAATTTAGGTTGCAATTTAACTAACATCATAGGAATATTAAACAGTGAATCCTTTTGGTGGTGATTTGGTCATACGTTTTCTATCTTTAGCAATGGCTTAATGCCTCCACTTGAGTAGTAAGCACTTATCACAGCAATGGATTCCTGATAAAATCATGGCATTCAATGAAAGTTCTTAATTTTGTCTTGAATTTATTTCTTTGTTCTTATACTCTATCACATCTCATTTCTATCACCAGGACTACTTTTAGATACCAGCAGCCGTCCTCTGGACCTCCCATCTTGCAGAACTGAGGGTCAAAGAAATTATCCAGTTTTTGAAATATTATAGAGTCTTAGACATCCTGCAATTGAAACATCAAATGGCCTTCAGTCAAATAGAATGAACAGCTAGGCAGGTAAAGAAAACTCTGAAAGCCAAAAGTATTCTTGGGTTGTTACATTGTAGCAAGGGATAGACTTCAAGGAGTAAGGAATAAAATTCAAAAATTAAGTAAAAATAAATTCTCAATGTATTCCAACAGAGAAAATTGAGCATGATAATAAAGTATCTAGAAAAGACAGAGCCTTTCTTTAATTGTAATGAAAGCATCTTGACCACGCCCCTTCCACCACTTGCTTGGTCCTTTTGGCTGGGGCTGACACCTAGCAGGTCTGCTCCCTTGAAGACACCATACCCTGAACCTTCTTAGAGCAGCAGAACAGTGGTGGAACCACTGTACTTAGAGCAGCAGGATTTCAGGATCCCAGAGGAAGCCTGAGTACTAGGAGCTCTTCCACCCAAGAGCTCAGGATCACAGGATCACAGAGACATCTGGACTCTGAGAGGTTCTGACATGAGCAAGATGACTGGAAAGACAGTCTCCAGTCAGAGACAGTGAGTGCAGGTAACACTAAACTTAACTAGGTGCAAAAGGAAGCTTAAGAATATGAGCAACAGAAACCAAAGTTACCTGGCATCATGAGAATCCAGTTCTCCTACCATAGCAAGTCCTGAACACCCATCACACTGAAAAAGCAGGATTCAGATTTAAAATCACTTCTCATGATGATAATAGAGGATTTTAAGAAGGACATAAACAACTCCTTAAAGAAATACAGGAGAACACATATAAACAGGTAGAAGCCCTTAAAGTGGAAACACAAAAATTCCCTTAAGAATTACAGGAAAACATAACCAAACAAGTGAAGGAATTAAACAAAACTATTTGGATCTAAAAATAGAAGTAGAAACAATAAAGAAATCACAAAGGGAGACTATCCTGGAGATAGAAAACCTAGGAAAGAGATCAGGAGTCATAGATGCAAGCATCACCAACAGAATGCAAGAGATAGAAGAGAGAATCTCAGGTGCAGAAGATACCATAGAAAATATTGACACAACTGTCAAGGAAAATGAAAAATGCAAAATGCTCCTAACCCAAAACATCCAGGAAATCCAAGACACAATGAGAAGACTAAACCTATGGATAATAGGTATAGATGAGAGTGAAGTCTCCCAACTTAAAGAGCCAGTAAATATCTTCAACAAAATTATAGAGGAAAACTTTACTAACTGAAAGAAAGAGATACAGATGAATATACAAGAAGCCTACAGAACTCCAAATAGACTAGACCAGAAAAGAAATTCCTCCTGTAACATAATAATCAAAACATCAAATGCACAAAACAAAGAAAAATTACTAAAAGCAATAAGGGAAAAAGGTCAAGTAATATATAAAGGCAGACCTATAAGAATTACACCAGACATCTCACCAGAGACTATAAAAGCCAGAAGAGCCTAGAGTGATATCATATAGACCCTAAGAGAACACAAATGCCAGCCCAGGTTACTATACCCAGCAAAACTCTCAATCACTATAGATGGAGAAACCAAGATATTCCATGACAAAACCAAATTTACACAATATCCTCCCACAAATCCAGCACTTCAAAGGATAATAGGTGGAAAACTCTAACACAAGGAGAGAAACTGCAACCTAGAAAAAGCAAGAAAGTAATCTTCCAACGACCCCAAAAGTAGATAGCTACACAAACATAATTACACCTTTAATAACTAAAACAACAAGAAGAAACAATCACTTTTCCTTAATCACATCAATGGACTCAATTCCCCAATAAAAAGACATAGAGTAACAGACTGGATACATAAACAGGACCCAGAATTTTGCTGTATACAGGAAATGCACCTCAATGGCAAAGACAGACACTACCTCAGAGTAAAGGACTGGGAAACAATTTTCCAAGCATATGGTCCCAAGAAACAAGCTGGAGTAGCCATTCTAATTTCAAATAAAATCAACTTCAAATAAAATAAATAAATAAATTTCAAAAAAATTCAAATAAAATTCAACCAAAAGTTATTAAAAAAGATAAGGAAGTACACTTCATACTCGTCAAAGGAAAAATCTACCAAGATGAACTCTCAATTGTGAACATCTATCCCCCAAATGCAATGGCACCCAAATTCATAAAAAAAAAATTACTAAAGCTCAAAGCACACATTGTACCTCACCCAATAAATAGTGGGGGATTTCAACACCCCACTCTCAGCAATGGACAGATCATGGAAACAGAAAATAAACAGAGACAACATGAAACTAAGAGAAGTTATGAACCAAATGGATTTAACAGATATCTATAGAATATTTCATCCTAAAACAAAAGAATATACCTTTTTCTCAGCACCTGTATGGTACCTTCTCCAAAAAATAGACCATATAATTGGTCATGAAGCAGGCCTCAACAGATACAAAAATATTGAAAGAATCCCATGCATCCTATCAGATCACCATGGACTAAGGCTGGTCTTTAATAATAACAAAAACAATGGAAAGTTCACATACATGTGGAAACTGAACAACTTTCTTCTCAATGATGACTTAGTCAAGGAAGAAATAAAGAAAGAAATTAAAGAATTTTTAGAATTTAATGAAAATGAAGACTCGTCATACCAAAACTTATGGGACACAATGGAAACAGTGCTAAGGGGAAAACTCACAGCTCTAAGGGTCTACAAAAAGAAACTGGAGAAGCATACACTAGCAACTCGACCACACACCTGAAAGCTCTAGAACAAAAAAGAAGCAAATACACACAAGAGGAGTAGACAGAAGGAAATAATCAAACACAGGGCTGAAATCAACCGAGTAGAAACAGAAAGAACTATACAAAATATCAAAGAAACCAGGAGCTGGTTCTTTGAGAAAAACAACAAGATAGATAAACCCTTAGCCAGACTAACCAGAGGGCTAAGAGACAGTAGCCAAATTAAAAAAATTAGAACTGAAAGGGAGACATAGAAACTGAGGAAATTCAAAAAATCATCAGATCCTACTACAAAGGCCTATACACAAGAAAAACTGGAAAATCTGGATTAAAAGGACAATTTTCTAGATAGATACCAAGTACCAAAGTTAAATCAGGAGCAGATAAACCATCTAAACAGTCCCATAGCCCCTAAAGAAATAGCAGCAGTCAGTAAAAGTCTCCCCACCAAAAAAAGGCCAGGACCAGATGGTTTTAGTGGAGAATTCTATCAGACATTCAAGGAAGACCTAATAATAATTCTCTTCAAACTATTCCACAAAATAGAAACAGAAGGAACACTACTCAATTCATTCTATAAAGCCACAATCATGCATGCTCATACCTAAACCTCACAAAGACCCAACAAGGAAAGAGAACTTCAGCCCAATCTCCCTTATGAATAACAATGCAAAAATAATAAAATTCTCCCAAACAGAATCCAAGAACACATCAAAACAATCATCCATCATGATCAAGTAGGTTTTATCCCAGTAACGAAAGGATGGTTCAATATACAGAAATCCATCAATGCAATTCACTATATAAACAAACTCAAAGAAAAAAACCACATGATCATCTCACTAGATGCTGAAAAAGCATTTGACAAAATTCAACATCCTTTCGTGGTAAAAGTCTTGGAAAGATCAGGAATTCAAAGCCCATACCTAAACACAGTAAAAGCAATATACAGCAAACCAATAGCCAACATCAAACTAAATGGAGAGACACTTACAGCAATCCCACTAAAATCAGGGACTAGACAAGGCTGCCCACTCTCTCCCTACCTATTCAATACAGTACTGGAAGTCCTAGCCAGAGCAATTAGACAACAAAAAGAAGTTAAAGGGATACAAATGGTAAAGGAAGAAGTCAAAATGTCACTATTTGCAGATGATATGATAGCATACTTAAGTGACCCCAAAACCTCCACCAGAGAACTCCTAAACCTGATAAAGAACTTAAGCAAAGTGGCTGGTTAAAAAATCAACTCAAACAAATCACTAGCTTTCCTCAACTTGAAAGATAATCAGGTTGAGAAAGAAATTAGGGAAATGACACCCTAATTTCTTTCACAATAATCACAAATAATATAAAATACCTTGGTGTAAATCTAACCAAGCAAGTGAAAGATCTGTATGACAAGAACTTCAAGTCTCTGAAGAAAGAAATTGAAGAAGATCTCAGAAGATGGAAAGATCTCCCATTCTCATGGATTGGCAGGATTAATATAGTAAAAATGATCATCTCTCCAAAAGCAATCTACAGATTCAATGCAATCCCCATTAAAATCTCAACTCAATTCTTCATAGAGTTAGTAAGAGAAATTCTCAAATTCATTTGGAACAACAAAAAACCCAGGATAGCGAAAACTATTCTCAACCAAACCAGATACACTGAAACTAATAGAAGAGAAGGTGGGGAAGAACCTTGAATACTTGGGCACAGGGGAAAAGTTCCTTAACAGAACACCAATGGCTTTTGCTCTAAGATCAAGAATTGACAAATGGGACTTCATAAAATTTCAAAGTTTCTGTAAGGCAAAGGACACTGTCAATAGGACAAAATTGGGAAAAGATCTTTACCAATTCCATGTCCAATAGAGGGCTAATATTCAATATATACAAAGAATTCAAGAAATTAGACTCCAGACAACCAAATAACCCTATTAAAAATGAAGTTAAAAGCTAAACAAAGAATTTTCAAATGAGGAAACTCGAATGTCCGAGAAGCACCTAAAGAAATGTTCAGTATCCTTAGTCATCAGGGAAATGCAAACCAAAACAACCCTGAGATTTCATCTCACACCAGTCAGAATGGCTAAGATCAAAAACTCAGGTGATAGTAGATGCTGGCAAGGATGTGGAGAAAGAGGAACATTCCTCCACTCTTGGTGAGATTGGAAGATGGTGCTACCACTCTGGAAATCAGTCTGGCGCTTCCTCAGAAAACTGGACATAGCATACCTGAGGACCCAGCTATACCACTCCAGGACATATACCCAAAAGATGCTCCAACATATAACAAGGATATATGCTCCACAATGTTCATAGCAGCCTTATTTATAATAGCCAGAATCTGGAAAGAACCCAGATGTCCTTCAACAGAGGAATGGATACAGAAATTGTGGTACATTTACACAATGGAGTATTACTCAGCTATTAAAAACAATGAATTCGAGAAATTCTTAGGTAAATGAATGGAACTAGAAAATATCATCCTGAGTGAGGTAACCCAATCACAAAAGAACACACATGGCATTCACTCACTGATAATTGGATATTAGCCCTGAAGTTCACAATACCCAAGATTCAATTCACAGACCATGTGAAGCTCATGAAGAAGGAAGACCAAGTGAGGGTGCTTTGGTCCTTCTTAGAAGGAGTAACAAAATACTCAAGAGAGCAAATATTGAGACAAAATGTGGGACAGAAACTGAAGGAGGGGCCGTCTGGAGACCATTCCACCTGGTTATTCATCCCATGTGCAGTCACCAAAGGTAGACACTGATGTGGATGTCACAAAGTTCATGCTGACAGGAGCCTGATATAGCTGTCTCCTTAGAGGTCTGCCAGAGTTTGACATATTCAGAGGTGGATGCTCACAGCTAACCATTGAACTGATCAAGGAGTTTCCAATGGAGGAGTTAGAGAGAAGAATGAAGGAGCTAAAAGTATTTGTGGCCCATGAGGAGGGCAACAATATCAACCAACCAGAGCTCCCAGGGTCCAAACCACCAGCCTGTGAGCACATAGGGAGGGACCCATGGCTCCAGCTGTATATGTAGGGAGGATGGTCTTGTAGGGCATAGGTGATAGAGGATATCCTTGGTTCCATGAAGGCTGGATGCAGAGTGTGGGGGAATTCGAGGGTGTGGAGGTGGGAGTGGGAGAATTGGGGGGAAGAAAACAAAAAGCAGGCATCTCTTGGTACCAGTCATTCCTCCACAATGCACACATTAGAATTTTGTGTTTAGATTTGACACACTATTTAAAGCAAAAATATCCAAAGGGGGAAAAATGACAAAGATAATAAAGAGATGTGAAACTGTGATGAATATTCTGTGACTATGTGACCTGGAAACAATGCTTCTTTGAAAATACTTCTCTGTATTGAAGAAAAACATGCAGAAAGGGAACTGGCATTTTTCTGTGTCCTCCCAAGGGACAGGATTATAACAATGGAATTTTTTTTCTAACTTGGAAATATTTTGTTATTCAACATCAAACTTTCATTACATTTGTCTCAAATTTGTCAGGAAGATTTACGTCAATGAAGGTATTGTTAAATGGAGAAACAAAAAAACCATACTGAAGTAGCAAACACATGAGGTTCTTTACAATTTCTGATACATACATTCTTATATAGAAGTTTATTTTAAATCTGATCAAAATATTTTTAATCATCTCCAACAGAAAATATTCTATTATTTATTTTCAGATTTTAAACAACTTAGCTTGGAATTGTCAAAGTGCAACTTTGGTAATATATATTGATAGCTTGGATTTTGCTTTTTTTTTTTTTTTTTTTTTTTAACTATTCTATGGAAAGCATAGGCTGGCATGACTTTAGGCTGTATACACATCTAATAAGCCTCTGTGCTTAGTTCCCAGTGAACAGGAAAGTGGAATCTGAATTGACTTACAGCATCTTAATAGTAACATCATACCTGCGATCAATGTTGTAGAATAACTGCCACTAACAATGGGTTTTTGTGTTCTCCCTACTTTTCGTATAATTCCCTTTTTATGAGAATTCAATAGTCTTAACATAGAAACAATTGAGACTTACTACCCTATAATACAGTTAAGAAAACCAATTAGACACTGCTTCATGGTATGGACATGTGACAATGTATTAAACAAGTAATTCATAATTGTTTGCTTATCTATTTTGTTACTGTTAATGAATGAAAATCATCTGTTAACTGACATTTTCTTAGCATCTTGGAACTTACATAGAATGTAACCTAATGGATAACTCTCTTTCTGCAACAGCCCTCAACCTCTGCTGACTGTTTGTTTCTCTAATAAGTCCTTGTTATATACTTATCTATACCTAGGTGTTGGTACAGACTTTGAAATGTCCGCACTTTGCCTTTGACACCAGCACCATGCTGGCCCTCTGGCTCCCTCCTTTATATAAATAACTTTACAATGTAATTCTGTTATTTGAGATTCATTCGAACTCCAAGCCTAATGAACAATAGACATAAATGATGAGATGCTATGTGTTAGATCCTCTCCTCTGCACACAAATAAGTTGAGAACTTTATTTAGAAATAGGACATTGCAAAGACTGTTAGTTACACTTAGAGGGGTTCACACTAGACTCAGGAGGGCTCTTAATTCATCAGGACATTTGTTTTTGTAAGAAGACAGCAATATCAAAACAAAACATAGAAGATGCCACATGGCCAAGATATTGCAGACTAAGACACATAGTTGTAGTTCCAGAAATGAAAAACACCTTCCAGTAAACCAACAGAAACCAGCTGGGGGCAAGAAAGGGAATCACATTGACATTCAGAAGAAATGTGGTTCTGCTGACATCTTGGATTTAGACTCCTAACTGCCAGAAACATGAAATAAAAATTTGGGGTGTAGTATGTCAACCAGTTTTTAAAACATGGTTATTATACATTTAGTGAATATAGGAAATGGTTAAATGTTCTTTCTTAAATCTTGGGGACAAAATCAGGATTCTTATCAGGATTTTTATGTGTCATATAAGGGATAAAATCAATAAAAGCCTTTTTACTATTACTTTCTCCTTTCTTTTTGTGGTTGGTTCAATGCTAGAAATGCTAACTATGAACTACACAAAATTATGAGTGAAACAACATTTTCATTTATTAAAGTTTCAGCTGAAGTAGCGCTTTAATGGGAAAGAGAAAGAAATTGACCTAGAGATTTTACATATTTATTTATTGTATATTTATAAATGCAATGTCCTGAATATTTATGTTTTGTTCATGCTATTTCTGTTTAAAATAGAAAGTTAAGTATTTGAAGAACAGCATACCTTAGTATGACATTTCTTGCTTATGTTGGAGCAGAGATGATTTGGAAGGTCTTGGAGGAACATCCAATAATGGAAATACTTCAAACCAATTGCATGTTCTCTATACCATGACAATGGTTGTTCTGAACATTTACTATACTACTGGCAAATGTTTCCTGTAATGAGCTCAAAATTAACAGATTATCCAGAGAAAATGGATTTTGCATTCATTATTACACAGAACTATAAGAGCCATCCACTAAGCATGAGGCTTAAAACAAGGGCCAGATGGTTAAAGTATCAATAGCATTTGAGCTACGCAAAGAAGCAGAGGCTTGAGCCTCATAGACAGATCTGCCAGTAGGTTATGGACAGGTGAAGACATCTAAAGAAGTATACTAAAAACAAAAGTTGCTCAGTTATGTAGATAAACTGTCCCTAGAAATCTTTAATATCTATTTGCTGAAGAACAAATAAAAGTCACCCTGACAGGTGATACCCTCTAGTGTTTTCTGCAGTGGCTGTGAACTTTCTCGATTATTTAATGAGATGCTGAGATCCCTACAAAGGAGGTTGTAAAGCAGTTGCAATTTTTGATGAAAATGTTCTTAAGTAAGAGATAAATCAAAAACATATGTCACTCAATATTATTATATTTTCTATCTGTCTATCTATCTATCTATCTATCTATCTATCTATCTATCTATCTATCTATCATTTGTTGTGATATTAATTAATAAGCCTGAAAGTGAATGGATTTATTTTGGATCATGGTTTCAGAAGTTTTGGTTCATGGTCATTTTGAAGCTAAACAGTTTGGGTCATTGTGAACCCAAAGCGAAGTGAGTATGTGACAAAACAGAACTGCTAACTTCAAGGCATCCAGGAAACAGAAACAGAAAGATAGCAGTCTGACAAGATAAAGCCCCAAGGACACCTTGCCACTGACTTACTTCATTTAACTGTCTTCCCAAAGTTTCCATATCCTGTAAGTAATGCTCTCTCCAGTCTTTTTCCTGCAAGAATAGAGGATGGTTGAGAAATAAAGGTGAAAAAGAAATCAGGGGAACTCTAGCAAGCTAAGACAGTTTTTCTAGATCCGCACTTCACAAAGCCATACTTTTGTCCTTCCAGACCTCCTGTTCAAATGAAAGCATCTCAACCCACTTCAGAGAGACTTTCTGTTTGAAGTTTGTAATTATCACTATAGAGACTCACAACTACCCAAGATACAGGGAATGAGAGACAATAGAGTACTCAGTTCTAAATGGAACCTATAAACTATACCCTGTCCTTCAAAAACTCAGGGATCATTAGATATGAAGTTGAAGGTAAATACGAATACATTGGAGTATGAATGAAATTCTCAAATTTATGAATAATTTTTTTTGTATAAAAGAGAAAATGGCACAATGAATCCCATTACTTAGCATGAATACTATATTTGTGGAATATACTATGACACTACAATGTTGTTACTCTTTCTTAAGAAAATATGTTCACTTGAACTGTTTGATTGTATCAATTAGGAGTTTGGTGTTCCAATGGTGATTTTCAACTTTCCCATTTTTTTCCTCCATGAATTCCTAAAAAAAAAAAAAAATACAATTTAGTAATACATTTTTTAAAGAAAAATGACATGACTTATAAGACTCAAACTCTGGCCTCTCATTCAATGAAGCATGTAATTTGTTAACTTCCATTTAGCTTTCTGACCTTTGGTGAAAGTTTTATGTTGTAAGAGAACCACTTCAAACTAAACTGGATGTAATTTAAAATCTATGCACAGAATACCCCCCTCACACACATGGAGAAACACAGACACAGACACATACACACCACACACACACACACACACACACACACACACACACACACACATATACACACACACACACTCACTCGATTTCTGCAGAAATTACTTCTTTTTCATTTGCAAGCATTTTCAAAACTAATTACTTTCTTGATTTTTATGTTGATGCCTTATCTTTAAGTAATACTATTTTGAAAGAGGCCTTTCACTCCATATGAGTCAATAAGCTTTTACATAGCTCTTTTTTTTTCCAATGCATTCAAAGTACAAAAAGATGCTGTATAAGACCTATTTTAAAAAATTGTCTCCCATGTCTTCCTGAGGGTAAAATAAAAAAATGTACAAATTCTGGAACTCAAAAATAATGCTACATTCTGGAATTCAAAAAAAATAATACTAATTGAAATTATAGAATACATTTAATCATATGCAAAGGTACATTATTGTTATATTTTCTCCTATTTATTCATGTCTACTGATTGCATAAGATGTCCTATGTGTGTAAACTATTTGAAAAGGCAAGGTAGTGGCTGATATACAAAATAATAAAATCCTTATTGGAAAACACTTGAAAATGAATGTCACACACACACACACACACACACACACACACACACACACACGTATAGAAAATAACAGTAATCCCACACAACATGTGATTTTTATTCCAATACTCTCACAAGCTTACAGTTGTGATCACAGGGTCCTTACTCCATTCACTGCTGATCACAATCCCTTTCAAAGGTAACTTTGTAGAACTGTTTGATCCTTTCTTTTAAAGTTTAGTTGTATGCACTCTGATCTAATTTTGTTACCATGCAAGATAAGTTGAAATTTGTTTCTTTGAGACATAATTATTAATAGTTCACTAGGATACTCACTCAGTCAGAAAACAGGGAATCGAGAGCTTGTAGAATAATAACAAAAGATACATGAAAACAACACTTGAACTAAGTTTTCTGTGCAACTGGCCTTACCATGAAACAGATTTGGTGAATAGTCATTACATAAATGTAAATGTTTTCTTCTGAAAAAAAAAAAATTGGTACACACAGAGAAAGAAAGAAAGAAAGAAAAGAAAGAAAAGAAAGAAAAAAGAAAGAAAAGGAAGGAAGGAAGGAAGGAAGAAGGAAGGAAGGAAGGAGAAAAGAAAAGAAGAAAGAAAGAAAGAAAAGAAGAAAGAAAGAAAGAAAGAAAGAAACTGTCTTTTCTATTATTGGCTATGATGCAGAGTTCTTATCAGATGAAAGAATCCCACATAACCAAACTTCTTTTTTTTTTTTTTTTAATTTTATTTTTATTTTTTTTCAGCAAATCAAAAAAATTTAAAAAGCATTCAAACAGAATAAAATGAAAAGAAACAACCAAGCAAAATACCAAGGATCAGATATACTTATACAAGAATTCTATAGAGCCTTCAAACAAGCAATACTTTTTGAGTTATGTTTAAAAAAATTCAGAACCACAATAAACTCCTTCACAAAGCAAATAATATTGAAATAGTGAAATCAAGTGTAAACCCAACAAAAATATATAAGTTATAGTCCAGTATCCCTCATGAGTATACATACAAAAATTCTCAATGAAGTAGTTGCAAACTGAATACAAGAGATATAAAAAAATAATATTCCATGAACAACTGAACAACTGTTTTTTTTTTTTTTTTTTTTTTAGAAGACCATACTCCATATACAGGCTGCATGTTTTGGGATAGCCCCACTCCAGATGTTTGAGACCTACATGAAAACCAAGCTGCACATTTACAACATATGTGCAGGGAGGCCTAGGTTCAGCCCATGGAGGTAGATCTGTGTAGACTTGGTATGTTCCACAGTTGGTGATTCAGTCTCTGAGAGCTCCAAGGGTTCAGGTTCGTTTACTCTGTTGATCTTCCTGTGCAGTTCCTATCTCCTTAGGGCCCACAATCCTTCCACCTATTCTTCTATAAGAGTCCTCAAGCTCCATCCACTGTTTGGCTCTGGATGTCTGTATCTGTCTGAGTCAGCTGCTGGTTAGAGCCTCTCAGAGGACAGCTTGCCCCTGTCTGTTCTCAGGCTGGAGGTTTAGATCCTGGGAGCTCTGGTTGAATCTTTTGATACTCGTTCTAAAAAGGACAAAAGCACCCTCACTTTGGTCTTCCTCCTTCTTCTTGAGTTACATGAGGTTTATGCGTTGCATCTTAGGTATTGTGTGTTTTGGGGCTAATATCAGCTTATCAGTGAGTGCATACCATGTGTGTTCTTTTGTGATTGGGTCATCTAACTCAGGATGATATTTTCTAGCTCCATCCATTTGTCTAAGAATTTCATGAGCTCATTATTTTTAATGGCTGAGTAGTACTCCATTGTGTAAATGTACCACATTTTCTGTATCCATTCTTCTGTTGAAGGACATCTGGGTTCTTTCCAGCTTCTGGCTATTATAAATAAGGCCGCTATAAACATAGTGGAGCATATGGCCCTGTTGCATGTTGAAATATCTTCTGGGTATATACCCAGGAGGGGTATAGCTGGGTCCTCAGGTAACACCATGTTCAATTTTCTGAGGTATCGCCAGACTGTTTTCCATAGTGGTTGTACCAGCTTGCAATCCCACCAACAATGGAGGAGTGTTCCTCTTTCTCCACATCCTCGCCAACATCTGCTGTCACCTGTGTTTTGGATCTTAGCCAATCTGACTGGTGTGAGGTGGAATCTCAGTGTTGTTTTCATTTGCATTTCCCTGATGACTAGGGATGCTGAGCACTTCTTTAGATGTTTCTCAATCATTCGAGTTTCCTCAGTTGAGAGTTCTTTGTTCAACTCTCTACCCCATTTTTTAATAGGGTTATTTGATGGTCTGGAATCTAGTTTCTTCAGTTCTTTGTATACCTTGGATATTAGCCCTCTATCAGATGTAAGGTTGGTGAAGATCTTTTCCAAGTTTGTTGGTTCCCGCTTTGTCCTGTTGACCGTATCCTTTGCTTTACAGAAGTTTGCAGTTTTATGAGATCCCATTTGTCAATTCTTGATCTTAGAGCATACGCCATTGGTGTTCTGTTCAGAACTTTTCCCCTGTGCCCATATGATCAAGGCTTTTCCCTATTTTCTCTTCTATTAGTTTGAGTGTAGCTGGTTTTATGTGGAGGTCCTTGATCCACTTGGAATTGAGCTTTGTACAAGGAGATTAAGTATGGATCAATTTGTATTCTTCTACAAGTTGACCTCCAGTTGGACCAGCACCATTTGTTGAAAATGCTGTCTTTTTTCCACTGGATAGTTTGAGCTCCTTTGTCGAAGATCAAGTGACCATAGGTATGGGGGTTCATTTCTGGTCTTCTATTCTATTCCATTGATCCTCCTGACTGTCTCTGTTCCAATACCATGCCGTTTTTATCACTATTGCTTTGTAGTACAGCTTGAAATCGGGGATGGAGATTCCCCAGAAGTTCTTTTATTGTTGAGTGTAGTTTTCGCTATCCTGGGTTTTTTGTTATTCCAAATGAATTTTAAGATTGCTCTTTCTATCTCTGTAAAGAACTGAGTGGGAATTTTGATAGGGATTGCATTAAATCTGTAGATTGCTTTCGGCAAGATAGCCATTTTTGCTATATTAATCCTTCCAATCCATGAGCATGGGAGATCTTTCCATCTTCTGAGATCTCCTTCGATTTCTTTCTTCAGGGTGTTGAAGTTCTTGTCATACAGGTCTTTCACTTGTTTGGTTAGATTCACACCAAGATATTTTATACTATTTGTGACTATTGTGAATGGTGTCGTTTCCATAATTTCTTTCTCAGCCAGTTTATCCTTTGTGTAGAGGAATGCTACTGATTTGTTTGAGTTAATTTTATACCCAGCCACTTTGCTAAAGTTGTTTATCAGGTTTAGGAGCTCTCTGGTAGAAGTTTTGGGGTCACTTAAGTATACTAACATGTCATCTGCAAATAGTGAAACTTTGACTTCTTCCTTTCCAATTTGTATCCCTTTGATCTCCTTCTGTTGCCTAATTGCTCTGGCTAGGACTTCCAGAACTATATTGCACAGGTAGGGGAGAGAGTGGCAGCCTTGTCTAGTCCCTGATTTTAATGGGATTGCTTCAAGTTTCTCTCCATTTAGTTTGATGTTGGCTACTGGCTTGCTGTATATTGCTTTTACTATGTTTAGGTATGGACCTTGAATTCCTGATCTTTCCAAGACTTTTATCATGAAGGGGTGTTGAATTTTGTCAAATGCTTTTTCAGCATCAAGAGATATGATCATGTGGTTTTTTTCTTTGAGTTTATTTATGTAGTGGATTACGTTGATGGATTTCCGTATATTGAACCAACCCTGCATTCCTGGGATAAAGCCTACTTGATCATGGTGGATAAGTGTTTGATGTGTTCTTGGATTCGGTTCAAGAGAATTTTATTCAGTATTTTTGCATCGATATTCATAAGGGAGATTGGTCTGAAGTTCTCTTTTCTTGTTGAATCTTTGTGTGGTTTAGGTATAAGCGTAATTGTGGCTTCATAGAATGAATTAGGTAGTGTTCCTTCCATTTCTATTTTGTGGAATAGTTTGAAGAGAATTGGTATTAGATCTTCCTTGAAGGTTTGATAGAATTCTGCACTAAAACCATCTGGACCTGGACTTTTTTGGTGGGGAGACTTTTAATGACTGCTTCTATTTCTTTCGCAGTTATGGGACTGTTAAGATGGTTTATCTGATCCTGATTTAACATTGGTAACTGATACTTGTCTAGAAAATTGTCCATTTCATCCAGATTTTCCAATTTTGTTGAGTATAGGCTTTTGTAGTAGGATCTGATGATTTGTTGAATTTCCTCGGTTTCTGTTGTTATGTCACCCTTTTCAGTTTGGATTTTATTGATTTGGATACTGTTTCTCTGACCTCTGATTAGTCTGGCTAAGGGTTTATCTATTTTGTTGATTTTCTCAAAGAACCAGCTCCTGGTTTTATTGATTCTTTGTATAGTTCTCTTTGTTTCTATTTGGTTGATTTCAGCCCTGAGTTTAATTATTTCCTGCCGTCTACTCCTCTTGGGTGTTTTTGCTTCTTTTTGTTCTAGAGCTTTCAGGTGTGTTGTCAAGCTGCTAGTGTGTTCTCTCTCCAGTTTCTTTTTGTATGCACTTAGAGCTATGAGCTTTCCTCTTAGCACTGCCTTCAGTGTGTCCCATAGGTTTTGGTATGATGTGTCTTCATTTTCATTAAATTCTAAAAAGTCTTTAATTTCTTTCTTTATTTCTTCCCTGACCCCATTATCAACGAGTAGAGTATTGTTCAGTTTCCATGTGAGTGTGAGCTTTCCATTGTCTTTGTTGTTATTGAAGACCAGCTTTAGACCATGGTGATCTGATAGGATGCATGGGATTATTTCGATTTTTTTGTATCTGTTGAGGCCTGTCTTGTGACCAATAATATGGTCTATTTTGGAGAAGGTACCATGAGGTGCGGAGAAAAAGGTATATTCTTTTGTTTTGGGGTGAAATGTTCTATAGATATCTGTTAAGTCCATTTGGTTTAAAACTTCTGTTCGTTTCACTGTACTTCTGTCTAGTTTCTGTTTCCCTGATCTGTCCAGTGCTGAGAGTGGGGTATTGAAGTCTCCCACAATTATTGTGTGAGGTGCAATATGTGCTTTGAGCTTTAGTAAGGCTTCTTTTATGAAAGTGGGTGCTCTTGCATTTGGTGCATAGATGTTCAGAATTGAGAGTTCATGTTGGTTGACTTTTCCTTTGACAAATATGAAATGACCTTCCTTATCCTTTTTTATGTCTTTAAGTTGAAAGTCAATTTTATTTGATATTAGAATGGCTACTCCAGCTTGTTTCCTAGGACCATTTGCTTGAAAAATTGTTTTCCAGCCTTTTACTCTAAGGTAGTGTCTGTCCTTGTCACTGAGGTGGGTTTCCTGTATGCAGCAAAATGTTGGATCCTGTTTGCGTATCCAGTCTGTTAGTCTATGTCTTTTTATTGGGGAATTGAGTCCATTGACATTAAGAGATATTAAGGAGAGGAGACTGTTGCTTCCTGTTATTTTTGCTAAAAGGGAAGGCATTGTTTGTGTGTGGCTATCTTCTTTTGGGTTTGTTGGAGGTGGATTACTTTCTTGCTCTTTCTAGGGTATGATTGCTCTCCTTGTAATGGGTCTTTCCTGCTATTATTCTTTGTAGTGCTGGGTTTGTGGAAAGATATTGTGTAAATTTGGCTTTGTCATGGAATATCTTGGTTTCTCCATCTATGGTAATAGAGAGTTTTGCTGGGTATAGTAGCCTGGGCTGGCATTTGTGTTCTCTTAGGGTCTGCATGACATCTGACCAGGATCTTCTGGCTTTCATAGTCTCTGGTGAGAAGTCTGGTGTAATTCTGATAGGTCTGCCTTTATATGTTACTTGGCCTTTTTCTCTTACTGCTTTTAAAATTCTTTCTTTGTTTTGTGCATTTTGTGTTTTGATTATTATGTGACGCGAGGTATTTCTTTTCTGGTCTAGTCTATTTGGTGTTCTGTAGGCTTCTTGAATGATTATGGGCATCTCGTTCCTTAGGTTAGGGAAGTTTTCTTCTATGATTTTGTTGAAGATATTTACTGGCCCTTTAAGTTGTGAATCTTCACTCTCTTCTATACCTATTATCCTTAGGTTTGGTCTTCTCATTGTGTCCTGGATTTCCTGGATGTTTTGTGTTAAGAGTTTTTTGCATTTTTCGTTTTCCTTGACAGTTGTGTCAATATTTTCTATGGTATCTTCTGCACCTGAGATTCTCTCTTCTATCTCTTGTATTCTGTTGGTAATGTTTGCGTCTGTGACTCCTGATTTCTTTCTTAGGTTTTCTATCTCCAGAGTAGTCTCCCTTTGTGATTTCTTTATTGTTTCTATTTCCATTTTTATGTCCTGGATGGTTTTGTATAAATCCTTCACCTGTTTGGTTGTGTTCTCTTGTGATTCTTTAAGGGCTTTTACCTGTTTACCTGTGTTCTCCTCAGATTCTTTGAGAATGTTATTTATGTCCTTCTTAAAGTCCTCCATCATCATCATTAAAAGTGATTTTAGGTCTGACTCTTGCTTTCCTGGTGATATGGGGAGTTCAGGACTTAATGTGGAGAACTAGGTTCTGATGATGACATGAGTTCTGGGTTGCTGGCCCTTGTATTCTTGCGCTTGCCTTTTGCCATCTGGTTCTCCTTGGTGCTACCTGTGCTGTCTCTGGCTGGAACCTGTCTTTCCTGTTCTCTTGGTTGTGTCAGAACTGTTTAGGTTGGGTGTTGCTGCTGAGGTTCGAGCTAGGGCCAGGGTCTGCTCAGTGCTTTGGTCCGGACCGGAAGGAATCAGTGCTCTGGGCCAGGAGTGAGTTCCTGGATCCCTGTGGGACCTGGTTACTCCCTGTTTGGGGCAGGTGTTGCTGCCTCCTTGCTTAAGAAACTGCTCGTGTTAGAGCCCCTGGGAGCCACGCTTCCTCTGGGTTCTGTGAGATTGGGTGCAGAGTTGCCGCCCGAGATCTGCTGAGCGCCCAGGCCCAAACCGGAAGGAACCAGTGCTCCGGGGGCCAGGAGTTTGTACTTGGGTCCCAGTGGGTCCCGGTTACTCCCTATTTGGGGCAAGTGTTGCTGCCTCCTTGCTTAAGAAGCTGCTCGAGTTAGAGTTCCTGGGAGCCACGCTTCCTCTGGGTTCTGTGAGATTGGATGCAGAGTTGCCGCCCGAGATCTGCTGCGCGCTCAGGTCCAAACCAGAGGGAACCAGTGCTGGGGCCAGGAGTGAGTACCTGGGTCCCGGTGGGTCCCAGTTACTCCCGGTTTGGGGCAAGTGTTGCTGCCTCCTTGCGTAGGAAGCTGCTTGGATTAGAGCTCCTAGGAGCCCTGCTTCCCTGGGTTCTGTGGGATTTGGTGTAGAGCTCCCACCTGGCTGGGAGCTCGGACCCAGACCGGAAGGAGCCGGTGCTCCGGGCCAGGAGTAAATCCCTGGGTCTCAGTGGGTCCCGGTGGGTCCCAGTTACTCCCTGTTTGGGGTGGGTGTTGCTGTCTCCTTACCAGAGATACTGCCTGGGTCAGAGCTGCTGGGTGCCCCACTTCTGCCGGGTTTTGTGAGGTTCAATGCAGAGCTGCCTCCAGGGATCTGCTGCCTGGGCCCAGACCGGAAGTGGAAGTGATAACCAAACTTTCAATTTAGAGTAGAATCTAATACGACATGAAGACATGAATGTTGACATCTAATGTCTCATAACTATTTTTAAGACCATTTCTATCTGCATGCTTTACAAAGACATTTATCTAAAACTGGATTTTTTTTTTTTTAAATCACCACAGCTACCAAGATATTGTTTTTCACAATAGGAATCCTAGAAAAATATCCAAACTTCTACATGCAGGAAGCATCTTACAGATGAACTTCAGTGTAGGTACACTGGCTTCCTACTGATGAATTAATGTCAGTCTTTCTGCATATTTAAACCTGAGACTAAGGGAAGTGTATCCATTTGCTATATCTAATGATTTTTTTAAGAGAGAGAGAGTAATGAAGAGAATATGCAAAATACCTGACTAGTTCTCCTTAGAACTATCAAGGTCATTAGGAAGGAAATGCTAACGGGCTGCATAGTCACAAGATGTCTAATGAGACATGGCAACTGAGATTACCATAGTAACTTTGATGGATCTTGGAACAGAAAAAGAACATTATGTTAAATCTAAAATATTTGAATAATGTATGGGCTTTATTAAAAATAAAGTGTCAATACTGGGACATTAATTATAATGTATTATCCTAATACAAGATATAAGCAGCAGGAGATAGAGGTTGTAGGAAGATCTCTGTACTATGTCAATCTTCCTGTACTTCTAAAATACAGTTGAAAATTAAATTTACTTTTTTCTTTTATTGAAATGGATTTTTCTCACATGCTATATCTTGGTTATTCTTTCTCCTTTCTCTACTCCTTACAGTTCTTCCCCACTTCCCTTTCCCTCTGGATATACTCCCTTTCTATCTCTCATTAGGAAAATAAACAAGCTTCTAAGGGATAAGAATGAAAAAATGGAATATAATAGATACAACCAAAGCTAACTCATTGGCACAAGAGAAAGAGGAGACAGAGAGAGAGAGAGAGAGAGAGAGAGAGAGAGAAACTGCTGATTTGATGATTTGCACACTTAGGAATCCTATAAAAGTAATAAATGAGAAGTCATAATCTATATGCAAATGATATATAGAAAACAAAATAAAGAAGAATGCACATATATCTCAACCAATATCAATCTAATTTGACAGAAGGCCAATTAAAAACAGTAAGATGAAATTTAAAAAAAGGAAAGCTTTAACATGACATTATGAGACAAGGAATCTCTATACATGATATTGCTGTTGGCCCTCTACTACTGGGCATGCATCCTAACCTGAAGAGTAGTTTTTTCTCAAGCAATAATCCCTTGGAAGAAACTAAGATTTTATTTGCAAGTGATTATCAATTAGAAATGGCTTCTGGGCTAGGAAAGGAGGAATGTGTTTGTTTTTTCTGTCAGTTCTGGGGCCCTGTGCACTCTGCCTCAGGATCTATGAATTCATATGTGTGGTGATCATGCTGATTTAGAGGGCCTTGTTTTCTTGGCATTCTTCATCTACTCTGGTTCTTAAACTCTTTTCCTCTCTTATTGCTCAGAATTGCTTGAGCCTTGATAGATTATCATGGGAACATTCCATTTAGGGCTGATTATTCCATGGTCTCTCACTCTGTGTACATCTAGATATTGGTGTCTATATTTGTTCCCATCTGCTGCAGGAGGATGCTTCTCTGATGATGGCTGAACAATACACTGATCTAAGAGAATAGCAGGTCAGTAGGAGTCATTTTATTGCTACATCTAGTGTCAGGATCTTCACTGATCAAGCAGTTTCAGATATGGCCTCTTAAGGAGTTGGCCTTAAGTCAAACCAGATTGATATTGGTTGATTACAAGCTTTATGCTACTCTTGCACTAACATATCTTGTAGGCAGGATATCATTATAGACTGAAGGGTTTGTCCCTGGATTGCTGCTTATATTTCTCCTTTGGTATACAGAGTACTTTCCTGTACCAAAGACACTACTAGCACAGTAGGTATAAAGGTTCCATGTAGTCTTAGTATTGATGTATGCATGTTCAATGAGTTTTGTAGGTGATGTCTTTAGTAATAGGGAGACCAACCTTGGCAACAGTGTTGGCAACAGTCAAGAGTTTAGGGATCCTCATGGAACTTCATTGGCTGAAAACTCAATTAGATGTAAACTCATATGAGTACTAGAAGTTTCTTTTGGCAACAAGAGATTTCCAGATGGTGCTCTGTCACCCCTATTATTTGGCTTTAATTTAGATTGTCTTCATATATGTGTATAGTTTAGAAAGCTTCTACTTTATTTTTCTTGTGACTACTCAAATTGCCCTTAATTTTAGCTGTCTCTTCTCATATTCACTTCCTTGTCCTTCCTTCCCTAATCTTCACCACTTGATCCTCATATAAGAGCAACTCCCAACTCTCCATAACTATCTGTTCTATTTCCCTTTCCTAGAGAGGTCTATCTGTCCCTTGTAGTACCTTACTCTATACCTAACCTCTGTGATTCTATGAATTGTAGGTTGGTTGTCAATGGCTTAACAGCAGGTGCCCACAAATAAGTGAATGTATATCAATTTTTTTTTTGATTCAGATTACCTCAGGATGCTTTTTTCTAGTTCTATCCATTTTCCTGAGAATTACATAATTTATTTTTTGTCTTGATTTGTTTCGCAAAACATGATTTCCCTGTGTGGCTCTGTTTGTCCTGGAACTTCATCTGTAGACCAGACTAGCTTCAAACTCACAGATATCTCCCTGCCTTTGCCTCCCAAGTACTGGGATTAAAGACATTCACTACCACCATAGGATTTTATGATTTCATTTTTAACAGCTTAATAATAACTAGATTCTGTAAATGTATCACATTTTCCTTATCCAGTCTTCTATTGAGGGACATCTAGGTTGTTTCCAATTTCTTGCTATTATGAATAGAACATCAATGCTTATGGGTAAGCATGTGTCTTTGTGGTAGGATGAAGCATCCTTTGGGTATATGCCCAAAAGTGGTTTTCCTGGACTTTGAGATACATATGTTCCCATTTTCTTGAGGAGCTGCAACACTAATTTCGATAGTGGCTGTATAAATTAGTGTTCCCATGAGCAATGGATGTGGGTTTTTTTTTCCCACATCCTCACCAGCATGAGCTGTCACTATTTTTATTGACCTCAGCCAGTCTGACCGATATAAGATGGAATTGCAAAGTAATTTTTAATTGTATCTCTCTGATGGCTAAGAATGTTGAACATTTATTTGCTTCTCAGCCATTTGAGTTTCCTCTATTGAGAATTCTCTGTTTTTATCTGCACCTCATTGTTTCTATTTGAGTTACTTGTTTGCTTGATATCTAGTTTTTTTTTGAATTCTTTATATATTTTGGATATCATCTCAGTATCAGATGTATAGCTGTTAAAAATATTTTCCAAATCTGTAGGCTGCCACTTTGTCCAGGTGATGGTATCTTTTGCCTTACAGAAGCTTTTCATTTTCATGAAGTCCCATTTATTAACTGTTGCCTTTAGTGCCTGTGCTAAAAATGTTCTGTTCAGAAAATTTTTTGTTTGCCAGTGAGTTCAGGGATATTCCTCACTTTCTATTCTATCAGGTTTAGTATATTTGTTTTTTTGGTTGAGTCTTTGATCCATTTGGTGTTGCATTTTGTGCAGGGTGATAAGTTTAGATCTATTTGGAGTTTTCTATAGGAAGCTATAGAGTTTGACCGGTCCAAATTGTTGAAATTGTTGTCTTCTTTTCCAAGTGTGGTTTTCTTGCTTCTTTATAAAAAATTAGGTTTGCTTAAGTGTGTGAATTCATATCTAGGTTTTTTATCTCATCACCCAACTCCTGACTGCATGGGAGAGAAAATACCTATATTTGCAGCTGATATGATAATATACATAATTGACTGTAAATATTCCACCAGGAGACTCCTAGAGCTTTCAGCAAAGTTGCTAGACACAATATTGATTCACAAAAACCAGTAGCCCTCCTGTACGCAAACTACAACCAGACTGAGAAAGGAATCAGGGAAAAGATACCTTTCACAATAACCTCCAATAATACAAAAATATCTTGAGGTCGATCTTAACAAGCAAGTGAAAGTTTTATATGAGAAAACTTCAAGAGATTCAAGAATGCCATTGAAGAAGATATCAAAATATGGAAAGATCATCCAAGCTCATGTATCAGTAAGATTACTATAGTGAAAATGGAATGCCTTCCAAAGGCAATCTGCAGATTGAACCCAATCCCCATTAAAACTGAGTGTATATGGGGCTCAAATTAGGAGAAGAACATCTGTGCGACCCAATGGAGATGAGAGTAGGGGGAATACAAGTGGCTGCAACAGGTGGTCTGCTGCAAAGGTGGAGATGAGGCTTAGGAATTAGACTTGGAGGGGCTGAGGGAGAGGCGAAGATTTCAAGTCAGCCACCCTGTTTCCCTGGCTGGAGTCAGATTGATGATGTGTAAAATTGGGGATCCTAATTAAGACATCTGTAAACCGATATGCCTAGATATTTACTGATAATGGAAAATTAAGTTGACATGGTGCTTCTGCTGAATAATTTGACAATATCTACAAAAGCTGCAAAAGAAGTTTACATCTCCTTTCATACAGTGATCCCAATACTAGAAACTTTTCTCATCCACATATGTGAATTTTTTTATTTGTATGTGCAATTGTCTCCATGCTTACTGATTGTCAAACTGATGTTAACATTTGTTTATTACTTGTCTTTGTCAGGATTTGTATTCCTGCACAAAACATCATGACCAAGAAGCAAGTTGGAGAGGAAAGGGTTTATTCAGCTTATACTTCCCACTTTGTTGTTGATCACCAAAAGAAGTCAGGACTGGAACTCACATAGGGCAGGAAGCAGGAGCTGATGCAGAGGCCATGGAGGGATGTTACTGGATTGCTTCCACTGGCTTGCTCAGCTTGCTTTATTATAGAACCCAGGACTACCAGCCCAGGGATGGCACCACCCACAATAGACCCTCCCCACTTGATCACTAATTGAGAAAATGCCTTACAGCTGGATCTCACAGACACATTGCCTCAAGAGAGGCTCCTTTCTCTGATAATTCCAGCTTGTGTCAAGTTGACACACAAAATCAGCCAGTATACCACTTTAACAATACTAAGAGCAGAATCATACTAAGAACAAATCTGACCTTGATTGCTCTTACAATTAAATGTATTAATTCTGCTGTGTTCATTAAATAAAGAATGGATTTTCTCCCCCACTTTCCTCTTTGCTTACTCTCTTAGCTCTTCTTTCTTCCATGGGATGACATAATAAGAAGGCACTATCTTGTTTCATTTCTTTAGTCTTGGACTTTTTAGATTTTACAGCAATGTGAAATCAATTTGTTTATTATAAATTGTTTAATCCATGATGTTGTATTATAATAAAAATCACTAAGAAAATATGTCAAAGATATTATTAAAAGCAGTATGTGAAAGAAAAGTATGTAAAAGGATGTGCAGAAATATCTATCAGTAGATACATATAAAAATAAACTTAAATAATACACACTGTAGCATACTTTCTGTTCTTAGGAAAAAGAAAGATTTACATATCCTTGGATATGTACATTATATACAGGATATATTTTTGGTAACTATATGTTGTGGGGCTTCATGTTTAGCTTCAAACTGACTATGTAACCAAGGATGACCTTGAATTCTCTTCTTCCTGTCTCTACATCTGGAGATTTGGCATTACAAGCAGGCTTTATCACATAGAATATTTGTAGTACTGGACATTAAATCTAGTGTATTTACATACTAGACAAGAACTCTTCCAATTTAGCTAATTTTTCAATCTCCCTCTCACTTCCCTCCCTCTCCCCCCACCCCCTCTCTCAAAACTGCTAAGCCTGGCCTTGAACTTGAAGCAATTCTCTTTCTCAGGCTTTCCCAGTGCCAGGATTATAGGCATAAATAAGCATTAACTACCACTCCAAGTTTAGATTACACACACACACACACACACACACACCACACACACACACACAGGAGTAAGTGTTAGTATAAAGATGTTACAATTTGGGACCGATGAGATTGCTCAGTGTATAAAGAGCTTTTCACTAACTCTAACAATCTGAGTTTGACTTCTGAGTCCACATAGTAGAAAGAGGCAACTGATGCTTGCAAGTGTCCTCCAACTGTGAGGTACATACATACACCCACTAAATACATAGTAAAAATGTTATCACTGGGTGCAAGTTTATCACTCTTAACTACTACGTTTTTGTACAATCTTTAGAATCCATATTCTCGATTATCTGGGCAGTACCATGCTCCACCTGGGGTTCTGGGATTTCTTTCTTCATTTTCTCTGAGAGGTGAGAATTCCTTATTGTTACATGCTTTAGCTACAACTGATGAAGCTCCTTTTTATGAGAATTGCTCTGGGGCCATGGAAGTTAGTGTGTCAACAGAGTAATAAAACAGATCTACCCAGAAGGTCTTACCTCCTGACCTCCTAGCAAACTGCTGAGCATAAAATTTTAAAGCTTTGCTTCCTCCCACATTTGCAATGCTTCTAAAGTATACCTTCCAGCTCATTAGTTGCATCCAGCAGAAGGCTGCCTACTCTGGACTCATGCTTTTGACCATATCTGTTGTTGGCTTCTTATTTTCTCTCTGCCTTGCTTTCTCCACTTCTTTACCTAACTCTTCCAGGATTCCTTCTTGGATGGATGAATTGCTGTGATTTTCCCAGTAGTATCTGCTTCAGGGGAATCAGACATTACCCAATCATTTCGTTGTATTATTGCCATTCGTGTTCTCTTTATTGTTGTATTTCTTCTCTTAAAATATATCATCTAATAAAATAAAACTCAGTCAGCTTACAGGAATCAGTATGCATGGATCTTTAAAATAATTCATAAACATTATTACCTAGTAAAACAAGTTACAACCTTCGACTTTGACTTTTTCAAACTAATGTTAAGTTCTCATAAACCATGATATGATAGGACTATTCAAACTAGGATACTGGGTTCCTTTCTTCTATTGCCTCAGGCAATGTACCTAAGACTAAATCCATAGGGCTTTTCTTGGGTTCCTTGCAGTTCTTTGCCTGTTATGGTTTGTTTTATATGCCATTGTTCCTCAGAACAAGATTAAAGCATTTAGTAGCAAACAAGTGCCAACCAAACCCAAATGGATAATGATGTTCTAGGCTGAGTCCCAGGAACTGCCATTTTTCTGTGTATGAAAGAGTCTTAAGTAACAGGAATCAATTTTGAAAGTGACTCTTGGAGGGCTTCTGATTATTCAGAGTAATCACAACTTGAAAGCACGAGATGAAACTAGATCTTAGAGAAGACACTTTCTTTTTTTTTTTTTTTTTTTTTTATTTTTTTATTTTCAGCAAATCAAAAAAATTTAAAAAGCATTCAAACAGAATAAAATGAAAAGAAACAAACAAGCAAAATACCAAGTGTCAGATATACTTATACAAGAATTCTATAGAGCCTTCAAACAAGCAATACTTTTTGAGTTATGTTTAAAAAAATTCAGAACCACAATAAGCTCCTTCACAAAGCAAATAATATTGAAATAGTGAAATCAAGTATAAACCCAACAAAAATATATAAGTTATAGTCCAGTATCCCTCATGAATATACATACAAAAATTCTCAATGAAGTAGTTGCAAACTGAATACAAGAGATATAAAAAAATAATATTCCATGAACAACTGAACAACTGTTTTTTTTTTTAGAAGACCATACTCCATATACAGGCTGCATGTTTTGGGATAGCCCCCACTCCAGATGTTTGAGACCTACATGAAAACCAAGCTGCACATTTACAACATATGTGCAGGGAGGCCTAGGTTCAGCCCATGGAGGTAGATCTGTGTAGACTAGGTATGCTCCACGGTTGGTGATTCAGTCTCTGAGAGCTCCAAGGGTTCAGGTTCGTTTACTCTGTTGATCTTCCTGTGCAGTTCTTATCTCCTTAGGGCCCACAATCCTTCCACCTATTCTTCTTTAAGAGTCCTCAAGCTCCATCCACTGTTTGGCTCTGGATGTCTGTATCTGTCTGAGTCAGCTGCTGGTTAGAGCCTCTCAGAGGACAGCTTGCCCCTGTCTGTCCTCAGGCTGGAGGTTTAGATCCTGGGAGCTCTGGTTGAATCTTTTGATACTCGTTCTAAAAAGGACAAAAGCACCCTCACTTTGGTCTTCCTCCTTCTTCTTGAGTTTCATGAGGTTTATGCGTTGCATCTTAGGTATTGTGTGTTTTGGGGCTAATATCCGCTTATCAGTGAGTGCATACCATGTGTGTTCCTTTGTGATTGGGTCATCTCCTCAGGATGATATTTTCTAGCTCCATCCATTTGTCTAAGAATTTCATGAGCTCATTATTTTTAATGGCTGAGTAGTACTCCATTGTGTAAATGTACCACATTTTCTGTATCCATTCTTCTGTTGAAGGACATCTGGGTTCTTTCCAGCTTCTGGCTATTATGAATAAGGCCGCTATAAACATAGTGGAGCATGTGGCCCTGTTGCATGTTGAAATATCTTCTGGGTATATACCCAGGAGGGGTATAGCTGGGTCCTCAGGTAACACCATGTTCAATTTTCTGAGGTATCGCCAGACTGCTTTCCATAGTGGTTGTACCAGCTTGCAATCCCACCAACAATGGAGGAGTGTTCCTCTTTCTCCACATCCTCGCCAACATCTGCTGTCACCTGTGTTTTGCATCTTAGCCAATCTGACTGGTGTGAGGTGGAATCTCAGTGTTGTTTTCATTTGCATTTCCCTGATGACTAGGGATGCTGAGCACTTCTTTAGATGTTTCTCAATCATTTGAGTTTCCTCAGTTGAGAGTTCTTTGTTCAACTCTCTACCCCATTTTTTAATAGGGTTATTTGATGATCTGGAATCTAGTTTCTTCAGTTCTTTGTATACCTTGGATATTAGCCCTCTATCAGATGTAAGGTTGGTGAAGATCTTTTCCCAGTCTGTTGGTTCCCGCTTTGTCCTGTTGACCGTATCCTTTGCTTTACAGAAGCTTTGCAGTTTTATGAGATCCCATTTGTCAATTCTTGATCTTAGAGCATACGCCATTGGTGTTCTGTTCAGGAACTTTTCCCCTGTGCCCATATGATCAAGGCTTTTCCCTATTTTCTGAGAAGACACTTTCTATTACAGCAAATTTGGTGAACTCTGTTGACATTTCTTTAAGTATTCCAACCAGCTCTGTCATAATGGTTTGATAGAATGCATACTAGCAGAAGAATGGGCTACTTATAAAATATGTTTGATGTTAGTCCAAATACATAATGTATTTCTAATCTACGGAAATTTTATTTTCCTTAGAATTTTATTTTTGGTGTTTTATAGTCATGGTATACATTGACACATGCACAAATCATACACCATACTATTAACTCATAAACCATGATATGATAGGACTATTCTAACTAGGATACTGAGTTCCTTCCCTCTATTGCCTCAGGCAGTGTACCTAAGACTAAATCCACAGGGCTTTTCTTAGGTTCCTTGCAGTTCTTTGCCTGTTATGGTTTGCCTATTCTTTGCCTGTTATGACATCACCTACCTGTTTATTCAACATAAATATTTGCAAAAGGTAGAACCATTGTGCGTTTACATGTTTTTTTTTTTTGTTTTTTGTTTTTTTTTTTATTGTATGTACGTCCTATAAGAGATTGGTCATGACCATTAGCCTGAAGAACCTCTGTTACCACAACACTCTTCTTTGACCATTTCTCTTCCATATTAGAGATTACAAATATTATGACTTTTATCCACAGATTTTCCTGTTATACACTGTATATCAATGGATTCATTTACTGTACTATTTTAGCCTACCTTTTTTTTTATCGTAATGTTCAGGAGATTCTTCTATGCTATTGAAGCTAACAGAAAAGCATTTTATAATATTATTTTATTTTTACTGTTGACAAGTTGTCCAGTGAATTAATATACCAAAATTTTATTTAAGGATTGCCAGTGTTCATAAATATGTGAGTTGTCTAGGGTTTTAGTTCTTGTTAACAAATCTGCTACAAATATTCTTGTGCAAGGGATCCTTGATGTATACTTCCATTTTTCCTGTGCAAATATGTAAATATGTGTGGGGGTGCAGTTGCTAGATCACAATGCAAGGGTAGTTTAGCTTCATAAGAATGGCCAAACCTTTTAGCAAGTGGTTCTTACCAATTTACATTCCAACCAGCAATGTGGGAGGCTTCTGATTGCTCTCCAGCATGAGATTCTTTCTGTCTAGTGGTATCTGATTTTAACATCTTTCATCCTTGCATTCAATGTGGTTTTCATTTGCATTTCATTGATAACTAATGAAGTCAAATGAAGTACTTCTTAGCTATGCATACTTGGCTTTTGAAAGACAGGTTGTGCATCGCTAATCTGAGAACTCAGAATCTAATTTACATAGAAATGTCCGTGGGATAGGAAAGCTTGGAGAAACTGGTGGAGCATCGTGTGTGTTTTTGTGTATTTGACATCCACAAGATAAATACAGGAAAGGACAAATGAGTAACCTTATTCTAGGAATGATATTGAGCCATTTATAATGGGAAAAGTGAGTAGAAATCACTGGACAATCAGAGTCATGTTAGTGGTTTTGCTAACTGAAGTTCATTGTAGCCCTCATTACCAACCTGTATGATCAAAGCTGTCTTCCAGCTTTGGTATTAAAAAGGACATCTATTTCCATCGAATCATTACATCTTGCTGCATGTAAGAAAATACAGATCAAATGGTGCTTTCTGTAAGTATAGCTCCTTAATATCTTCACATTTAAGTAACCATTATACCCATTAGTAATGCTTTAATATGGCATGTCTTTAGCACCTTCATAAATGAATACCAGTTGCATCCTGCCATGGTGTGTGTATAGACCCTTCTTTTCTTTATCTATAAACAAAACTTGTACATGTGTACATGAGGTATTCAAAACTTTCTTTTGTCTGAAATTTCATCTGGTTCTAGAGCCCTTGTCTTTCTCTAGATTTTGATACATTTATTTCATCCCAGATTTTTCTTTCATCTGTCAGTAAGTACCAGTTAGTGGACCTAAACTTTCTCATGGTATTCACTTTGACCAACCTGTGGTTTTCTCCTTTTTTATTCTCCTGACTCTGCTCCAGCCTCCCTCCATTCATGTTCCATACTCATCCTCCAGTAAAGTGCTCAGTTAACTGCACACACTGTAGCTGTGCTCACTTGTTACTGGTCTTTTTTCCTGTCAATCGCTGACATCATTAAGTCACACTTCCACTAACTTTTGCTAGTGTTCAGCTTTGCTTCTCTTTCACAACTGTTATATAACTTGTAGGGAACAATTTACTTTGTCCAGATTTAAGGGGATCTACTAGTTCATTTCAGTGATCATTGCAAATCTGAAGTCCATGGTTGACATAGCCTTAAATTTGAACTTTTGTTTAGCCAATACCAGCACAACTACATTTTTTGTTTCATACTTGGCTATGCATACTTGGCTTTTGAAAGACAAGTTACATATCCCTAATCTGAGAACTCAGAATCTAATTTTTTGTTACTTTTGCTTAGCCAAATGTAGTACAACTACATTTTTTATTGCATGGGATTCTGAAACACTGTTTGTAAAGATGGTTTCTGTTCAGTTCTAGTTATCAATAACCAGGACCACCATCAGATATTATTTCATACTAGATTTTCTGTGTAACATTATGGTCTATGGATACTTCTTCTTTTTTGTTTAATGACAATTACTTTGGAGTTCACAACATCCAATACATTTTTTTTCATAGTCCCAGAGCACTTAGGATGACTATTCCATCTACAGAAGCTAAGAAAAAAATACTTCTAAGGGCACTAAACTTGGATCAGTTTTGACAACACAAACACAGTCATTTGTCACTGTTTTTCATTTTATTTTATTTTTTGAGAACTTCATGTTTAAGTTCAGCATTTTCACTGTTTCTATTGTCCCCATCTTGTCTTTCCAACTTCTTCAAAATTGAGCCTCTACAAACTATCTCTAGAAATTAATTCCATCTCAGAATAATTCCATCTCCTAAAGGATACAGATACAAATACAGACAAAAACGAAGAAATCTATTTTAACCTAAAATAATCAAGGAAAAGAGGTAATAATATTTGATCTAACATTATAGCCAATGTTCATTGGTTATACTTCTTAATTAAGTCCCAAGTTTAGGAAAAAAAATAAAAAGATTTGATTTGGTTTTTTTGGTACATTTTGGCAAGACATAATGGTTCCTGCTGTCATTTGTTTTAGAATGAGCATATATAAAGGAAAATAATGTATCATTAGGTTCTGGTTTATGGAGAGCCCTGGTCACATGTTCACAAATTAAGATACTATTCTGTTGTCAGAATCAACAGGTATCCAGAGGAGGAGGGTGCAATTAGATTCTTTTTAGATTACATTTTTTAGAGGAGACAAAACTCTACTTCTGTTCTCTCAGGGCTTCCAAGTAGGCCTGAAAAATCAGTAACAGAAAAGCATTTTATAATATTATTTTATTTTTACTGTTGACAAGTTGTCCAGTGAATTAATATACCAAAATTTTATTTAAGGATTGCCAGTGTTCATAAATATGTGAGTTGTCTATGGGTTTAGTTCTTGTTAACAAATCTGCTACAAATATTCTTGTGCAAGGGATCCTTGATGTATACTTCCATTTTTCCTGTGCAAATATGTAAATATGTGTGGGGGTGCAGTTGCTAGATCACAATGCAAGGGTATGTTTAGCTTCATAAGAATGGCCAAACCTTTTAGCAAGTGGTTCTTACCAATTTACATTCCAACCAGCAATGTGGGAGGCTTCTGATTGCTCTCCAGCATGAGATTCTTTCTGTCTAGTGGTATCTGATTTTAACATCTTTCATCCTTGCATTCAATGTGGTTTTCATTTGCATTTCATTGATAACTAATGAAGTCAAATGAAGTACTTCTTAGCTATGCATACTTGGCTTTTGAAAGACAGGTTGTGCATCGCTAATCTGAGAACTCAGAATCTAATTTACATAGAAATGTCCGTGGGATAGGAAAGCTTGGAGAAACTGGTGGAGCATCGTGTGTTTTTGTGTATTTGACATCCACAAGATAAATACAGGAAAGGACAAATGAGTAACCTTATTCTAGGAATGATATTGAGCCATTTATAATGGGAAAAGTGAGTAGAAATCACTGGACAATCAGAGTCATGTTAGTGGTTTTGCTAACTGAAGTTCATTGTAGCCCTCATTACCAACCTGTATGATCAAAGCTGTCTTCCAGCTTTGGTATTAAAAAGGACATCTATTTCCATCGAATCATTACATCTTGCTGCATGTAAGAAAATAAGATCAAATGGTGCTTTCTGTAAGTATAGCTCCTTAATATCTTCACATTTAAGTAACCATTATACCCATTAGTAATGCTTTAATATGGCATGTCTTTAGCACCTTCATAAATGAATACCAGTTGCATCCTGCCATGGTGTGTGTATAGACCCTTCTTTTCTTTATCTATAAACAAAACTTGTACATGTGTACATGAGGTATTCAAAACTTTCTTTTGTCTGAAATTTCATCTGGTTCTAGAGCCCTTGTCTTTCTCTAGATTTTGATACATTTATTTCATCCCAGATTTTTCTTTCATCTGTCAGTAAGTACCAGTTAGTGGACCTAAACTTTCTCATGGTATTCACTTTGACCAACCTGTGGTTTTCTCCTTTTTTATTCTCCTGACTCTGCTCCAGCCTCCCTCCATTCATGTTCCATACTCATCCTCCAGTAAAGTGCTCAGTTAACTGCACACACTGTAGCTGTGCTCACTTGTTACTGGTCTTTTTTCCTGTCAATCGCTGACATCATTAAGTCACACTTCCACTAACTTTTGCTAGTGTTCAGCTTTGCTTCTCTTTCACAACTGTTATATAACTTGTAGGGAACAATTTACTTTGTCCAGATTTAAGGGGATCTACTAGTTCATTTCAGTGATCATTGCAAATCTGAAGTCCATGGTTGACATAGCCTTAAATTTGAACTTTTGTTTAGCCAATACCAGCACAACTACATTTTTTGTTTCATACTTGGCTATGCATACTTGGCTTTTGAAAGACAAGTTACATATCCCTAATCTGAGAACTCAGAATCTAATTTTTTGTTACTTTTGCTTAGCCAAATGTAGTACAACTACATTTTTTATTGCATGGGATTCTGAAACACTGTTTGTAAAGATGGTTTCTGTTCAGTTCTAGTTATCAATAACCAGGACCACCATCAGATATTATTTCATACTAGATTTTCTGTGTAACATTATGGTCTATGGATACTTCTTCTTTTTTGTTTAATGACAATTACTTTGGAGTTCACAACATCCAATACATTTTTTTTCATAGTCCCAGAGCACTTAGGATGACTATTCCATCTACAGAAGCTAAGAAAAAATACTTCTAAGGGCACTAAACTTGGATCAGTTTTGACAACACAAACACAGTCATTTGTCACTGTTTTTCATTTTATTTTATTTTTGAGAACTTCATGTTTAAGTTCAGCATTTTCACTGTTTCTATTGTCCCCATCTTGTCTTTCCAACTTCTTCAAAATTGAGCCTCTACAAACTATCTCTAGAAATTAATTCCATCTCAGAATAATTCCATCTCCTAAAGGATACAGATACAAATACAGACAAAAACGAAGAAATCTATTTTAACCTAAAATAATCAAGGAAAAGAGGTAATAATATTTGATCTAACATTATAGCCAATGTTCATTGGTTATACTTCTTAATTAAGTCCCAAGTTTAGGAAAAAAAATAAAAAGATTTGATTTGGTTTTTTTTGGTACATTTTGGCAAGACATAATGGTTCCTGCTGTCATTTGTTTTAGAATGAGCATATATAAAGGAAAATAATGTATCATTAGGTTCTGGTTTATGGAGAGCCCTGGTCACATGTTCACAAATTAAGATACTATTCTGTTGTCAGAATCAACAGGTATCCAGAGGAGGAGGGTGCAATTAGATTCTTTTTTAGATTACATTTTTTAGAGGAGACAAAACTCTACTTCTGTTCTCTCAGGGCTTCCAAGTAGGCCTGAAAATCAAGTCAGTTTGAAACAGATTAACAGGAGAGGGGTGTACAGATTCTTATGTGTATGTGGGAGCTTCACGGGAAGTGAGATCCAAAGATGAACTTAGAGTTGAATATTCATATTCTAATGTGAACAAAAAGAGGCGACTGTGAGCAAGTAACTACAATGTTTGGAAAGCATAAAATAAAACGAGAGCTGTTTTCAATGTTATCGCAGATATTCTCAGCCTTGATTCCCTTCCCTACATCCGGTTTAGGAAGTGGTTTTCTCTTGGTAGACAAAGAATGGCATGTGAAAGTTTATAGAAGAATTTAATTACTCTGTTAGTGGAAAAATGAGGAAGGTTTAATTGCCCTTATAGCTCCTACTCTTATGTAATTGCCTTTTATTCAAAATAATCTCCACAACAATAGTATTTTATAGTTGTACATTCAGCATATAATTGGAAATAACATTTCCACAATATTTGTGTATATATATATATATATATATATATATATATATATATATATTTGTGTGTGTGTTTAATTTTTTTACATATTTAAATTTTTAGTAAAACATTCAGTTCTATGTTTCAATAGTTGGTTGTAACACATATAAAACTGCATTTAAAATTTATATTATAAATGGTATATGTAATTCAGTTTGTTTTGGCTATCATGCCTAAAACGAAATCAGAGGGAGGTTTTAATTCCTGCATTGTGTTCTTAGAATATATACAGAAAAATTCCTGAGAAAGAATATTGGTTAGAATATTTCAAAGAGAAAACATATCCAACTACATTCAATTATTAAAAATATAAATGATTCTTTGAAGGATTTTCCCACCAAAACAAATTGTGTAAACATTAGAGCATTTTTTTCTAAGAACCAAATCTATTAATTAGACTTTTACAGTTTTTAAATATTGGAAGCATGTATGTGTATATGTGTCTGTATGAGTGTGTGCATGTGTAGATGTGTTTGTGTTTGTATTTGTGTTAGTGTGTTTGTGTGTATCTAAGTGCATGTTTGTGCGTGTAAATGTGTGTGTGTGTGTGTGTGTGTGTATGCATATGTGTATAACCCTCTATGCTTGTCCTTGTCTCCAGTTTTCATCAGATTCTGAAGTTATTTTTTAACCCCTGACATAGGAGAAGCAACAAGCATGCTAAAGATTAAGAAATTTTCAAATTCATTATTCAACATCTGCAATAGAAAGATTAACATAGTTAATTTAGAAAATTTTAACCAATTACAAGAGAAATATAAAGATAGACAGGATACACTGGATATTCAATTGCAATCTTTGGGTTATTCTAACTGCAAAAGAAAAACTGACCTATGAAATTATAAAAAGAGAAGTCATATGGAAAGAACACCTAAGTGTTTATAAATTTGCCCTTTCAGTCAATGTAATGTTTGCTAAAAGCAAATACAGCTAGGTGTGTGTGTGTGACTAAGGCAAGAAGACAGGCTTTCTACAGTGGAGTGAATTAAATTTAAAAGTCCTTGAGCTGAGATGAAATTACAACCTATTAATAAATAAAACTAATACCTGGAATAACAATAAGCTCATTCCTTTGTTACTATTCTTGGAAAGACACTGTCTTAATTAGGGTTACTTTACTGGTTTTAGCTGGTTTTGTTGTGTCAACTTGACATAAGCTGGAGTTATCACAAAGAAAGTAGTCTTCCTTGAGGAAATGACTTCATGAAGTGCAGCTGTAAGCATTTTCTCCATTAATGATCAAGGGGGGAGAGCCCAGCCCATTGTGGTGTGGTACTATCCCTGGGCAGGTAGTCCTGGGTTCTATAAGAAAGCAAGCTAAGCAAGCCAGGGGAAGCAAGACAGTAAGCAGCACCATCCACGGTCTCTGCATCAGCTCCTGCCTTCAAGTTCCTGCTCTGTATGAGTTCCTGTCCTGACTTCCTTTGATGATGAACAGTGCTATGAAAGTGTAAGCTGAATAAACCCTTTCCTCTCCAACTTGCTTTTTGGTCATGATGTTTTGTGCAGGAATACAAACCCTGACTAAGACAGTTACTATGGCTGTGATGATATGTCATGACCACAGTAACTTGGGCAAAACAGGTTAATTTGGCTTATTCTCTTATATCACTGTTCGTCTTTGAAGAAAATCAGGCCTGGAACTCAAAACAGGGCAAGAACTTGGAAGCAGGAGCTGATGCAGAAGCCATGGTAGGATGTTGATTATTGCCTTGCTGCACATGGCTTGCTCACACTGTTTTCTGATAGAATTTCCGACCACCAGTCCAGGGGTGACCTCACCACAAAAGACTGAGCCTTCCCACATTAATGATGAATTAAGCTTGCCTATAGCCTGGTCTAATGGAGACATTTCTCAATTGAGACTTTCTCATTTCTGATGACTCTAGCTTGTGTCAAGTTGACATAAAACTAGGCAGGACACTAACATGTCTGAACATTTATACAGCAATAAATGTGTCAATATAGGTATGAGGTATATGTAGCTCTAAACAAAAATTTGATATTTGTATGCTTTTAAATTTATGCCCTAAATGTTATGTAATTTGATCAAAATCTAAACCTTCTAAGACATATTTCTTTATTTATATAATATATATATATAATATGTATATATTTAATATATATAATATTGGTTATTTTATTTGTTTATATTTCAAATGTCCCCCCTCAAGGTTTCCCCTCTGCAAGCCCCTATTCCATTCCCTCTCCCCCTGCATCTATGATGGTGCTACCCTCACTCACCCACCCACTCCCACCTCATCTCATCTCCCAAGCATCCACCTATTCTAGAGTAAGGAGCCTCCACAGGATCAAGTTCCTCCCCTCCCATTGATACCAGATAAGGCAATCCTCTGCTACATCTATGACTAGAGCCATAGGGTCCCTACATGTGTATTCTTTGGTTAGTGGTTTAGTCCTTAGAATCTCTGTCGGGTCCAGTTAGTTGATATTGTTGGTCTTCCTGTGAGGATGCAATCCCTAAGGGTTTGTCTATCTCGTTGATTTTCTCAAAGAACCAGTTCCTAGTTTTGATGATTCTTTGTATAGTTCTCTTTGTTTCTTCTTGGTTAATTTCGCCCTGAGTTTGATTAATTCCTGCCATCTATGCCTCTTGGGTGTATTTGCTTCTTTTGTTCTAGAGCTTTCAGTTATGCTGTCAAGCTGCTAGTGTTTGCTCTCTCTCAATTTCTTTATGGAGGCATTCAGCGCTATTTTGAGATTTTTTTCCCCTTAGCACTGCTTTCATTCTGTTCCATAAATTTGGGTATTTTGTGCTTTCATTTTCATTAAATTCTAAAAAGTCTTTAGTTTCTTAATATCTTCCCTGACCAAGTTATCATTGAATAGAGAGTTGTTCAGCTTCCATGTGTTTATGAGCTTTATGTTGTTTTTGTTATCGAAGACCAGCATTAGTCCCTTGTGATCTGTTAGGATGCATGGGATTATTTCAGTCTTGTATAGGTTGAAGCTTGCTTTGTGTCCAATTATATGGTCAATTTTGGAGACGGTCCCATGAGGTGCTGAGAATAAGGTATACTCTTTTTTTTTTTTTTTAAGGTGAAATTTTCTGTATATATCTGTTAAGTCCATTTGGTTCATAACTTCTGTTAGTTTCACTGTGTTTATCTTAAATTTCCACAATTTTATTCAATATTAGAATGGCTATTCCAACTTGTTTCTTGGGACCATTTGCTTAGAAAGTTTTTTCCATTCTTTTACTCTGTGAAAGTGTTTGTCTTTGTCCCTGAGGTGTGTGAGGAATTGAACCCATTGATGTTAAGAGAGATTAAAGACCAATGATTGTTGCTTCTTGTTATTTTTTTTGTTAGAGGTGGAATTATGTTTGTGTAGCTCTCTTCTTTTGGGTTTGTCTTGAGAAGACTAATTTCTTGATTTTTCTTGGGTATAATTTCCTACCTTGTGGTGGAGTTTTCCATCTATTATCCTTTGTAAGGCTGGATTTGTGGAAAAATATTGTTTAAATTTGGTTTTGTCATGGAATATCTTGTTTCTCCATCTATGTTAATTGATAGTTTTGCTGGGTACAGTAGCTTGTGCTGACATTTTTGTTCACTTAGTGTCCATATGACATCTGCACAAGATCTTCTGACTTTTAGAGTCTCTGTTCAGAAGTCTGGTGTAATTCTGATAGGTCTGCCTTTATATGTTAATTGACCTTTTCCCCTTACTGCTTTTAATATTCTATTTTTTTTGGATAGTTTATTTACATTTCAAATGCTATTCCCTTTTCTGGTTTTCCTTCTGTAAACTCCTTATCCTATCTTCCCTCCCCCTATTTCTATGAAGGTGCTCACTCCCACACCCACCCACACACTCCCACCTCCCCACCCTGCCATTCCCCTACACTGGGGCATCCAGCCTTTCCAGGACCAAGGTCTTCTCTTCCCATTGATGTCTGACAAGGCCATCCTCTACTACATATGTGGCTGGAGCCATTGTCCCTCCATGTGTACTCTTTGGTTGGTGGTTTATTTCCTGGGAGCTCTGGGGGGTGGGGTCTAGTTTGATATTATTGTTCTGTGGGTTGCAAATCCCTTCAGCTCCTTCATTCTTTCACTAACTCCTCCATTGGGGACCCTGTGCTCTGCTCAATTGTTGGCTGCAGGCATCTGCCTCTGTATTTGTCAGGCACTAACAGAACCTTTCAGAAGACAGCTATATCAGGCTCCTGTCAGCAAGCACTTCTTGGCATCTGCAAAAGTGTCTGGGTTTCTTGTCTGTATATGGGATGGATCCCAGATGGGGCAGTATCTGGGTAGCCTTTCCTCCAGTCTCTGCTCTACACTTTGTCTCTGTATTCTTCTCCTTGCTAAGAAGGACTGAAGCATCTACACTTTGGTCTTCCTTCTTCTTGAGCATCATGTGGTTTGTGAATTGTATTTTGGACTAATATCTACTTATCAATGTGTGTATACCATATATGCTCTTTTGTGACTGGGTTACCTCACTCAGGATGATATTTTCAAGTTCCATCCATTTGCCTGTGAATTTCATGAAGTCATTGTTTTTAATAGCTGAGTAGTACTCCATTGTGTAAATGTACTACATTTTCTGTATTGTCCCGTTGAGTTGAGAATCTTCACTCTTTTCTATACATACTATTTTTAGGTTTGGTCTTTTCATTGTGTCCTGGATTTCCTGAATGTTTTGGGTTAAGAGTTTTTTGCATTTGGATTTTCTTTGACTGTTGTGTCAATGATTTTTTTTATGGTATCTTCTGCACCTGAAGATTCTCTCTTCTATCTATTGTATTCTGTTGGTGATGCTTGCATCTGTGACTCCTGATCTCTTTTCTAGGTTTTCCATTTCCAAAAAGTTATTTCACTTTGTGATTCTTTTTTATCATATCACTTTCTATTTTTAGATTCTGTATTTTTTTGTTGTTGTTCATTTCCTATCACCTGTTTGACTGTGTTTCCCTCTATTTCTTTAAGGGATTTTATGTTTCCTCTTTAAGGGCTTCTACCTGTTTACCTGTGTTCTCCTGTACTTCTTTAAGGGAGCTATTTATGTTTGTTTTTAAAGTCCTCTATCTTATCATGAGATGGAATTTTAGATCAATTTGTTTCTCAGGTGTATTGTTATGTACAGGAGAACTGGGTTCTATGTTGCCAAGATCCTTGGTTTCTATTGCTTATTATGTTCTTGTGCTTTTTTTCCCCATCTGGTATCTGGGTTAGCTGTTCTTGTGCTCTAAAGGGGCCTGTCCCCCCTATGAGCCTGTGATTTGTGCCCGGGATGATCAGAGCCGGGGTGCTCTCCCTGTGGTGGGGGGGTGTTGGGGTTTTCCCAGAGCCCTGGTTGTTCCTGGGCTCCTGCATGACAGAAGGACATGTTCTGCTGGGCGGGGGTGCCTAGTCCCATGGTCCTGGGTGTTACCCAGTTGCCAGTATGGAGGGTGGGATCTCCTGGTCCTGGGATGTGTTGAAGTCCTGAGGGCAGGTGCCTCTGTTGTGGTTGACATATTTCATCCAACTGAAACTTACCTGATTTTCGACATAGCTTTTGTATTACTCTTGAGTCTGTAATTTTCCTTCTCAGATGTTTGTTACTTGTTCATAAAATTGTCTTGATGATTTCCTCATTAAATTTAGTTTATAATTTCTTCCTTAAATATCTCAGTTTTAGTAGAAGCATGGTATTAGGTTTTTGTAAGAGTACTTGTCTGACATCCTGAGATCATGAGTTGATCTCTCAGCATATAAAATAAACGTGTTGACAGCTATGTGCAATTAGATATGGTACTCTTTGAGTTAGAAGATTGGGAACAGGACAATTCGTGACAAACTTGCGTACTACCTTTGCTTAGTATTAGGGAGGGACATGTGACTAATCTGAACTTACATAAGAATTGATAGCGATATTTTGGGAACTTCTTCAGTCTCACACTGTACATGTATCTGTACACTAATCAGCACTATACCACACATACTATAACACCACAATATATCAACACATTTAAATCATACATAACATAAACATAAAACAATATATCAGACATTTATTTGAATAGAATAAATAAACAAATAAATACTCACCTTTAGGGAAATCATCCAGTACAGATAGGCAGGAAGACCTACAAATTATAATGCAATGATATAACCACTAAGGTAGAATAATGACAACAGCCATACAGATTTAGGAAACTCTGAAAAGAGAAACTGGATCTCTATGAAGAGGCTGTCATGACTGAGATATGTTTCATCAGACATTTGGAAAAATGGTACCTCTACCTAAACTGAGTTGAAAGAATTAGAACATACAGGCCAACTGAGAGAAAGTGAGTTTTCATGGAAGCACACAAATATGAGGTGACAAAATTATGTCAAAATCAAACACTGTTAGCATGACTTGATATAGGATGCCAGTGGTAGCCTGTCAGAGTGGAGCTCAGGGAATCTGAAGGGGTTCATAGGAAAGGAACTGTCACTCTGCTGAAACACAGTTTAATTACTTCTCATTCCTCTCTGGATAGTCCCATTTCTAGATGTGGCATTTAGACCTCACAGTCTGTTTTATAGCCCTCCTCTGCATATCACTGAGCCTTCTTATATTCCCGAAAGTTACTTCCTGGCTTTCAGCCTTTCTGTTTCCCTCGTAAGTGGTCTGGATGCCAATATTATTTCATTGGTATTGAAACCAGCATGGGATAACTTCCTGCCCATTCCCTTCTTTTGTATCTTCATATTACAATTTCAGTTTTCATATGTGCGGAAGCCTTATGTACGTATGTGGTCACATGGTACCATACACATGGTACATCACAGACAACTGTACCATGGACAATATTCCATCGAAATTGGGACACAAAACCCCTCTGTTTCCAGCTCCATATAACTGGCACACTCTAAATGAGAATTTACCCTGGTGGAGGCATGCTTTTCTCACTAGTCTATTCATATTTAATTTCTTCCTGAAACTTCCACAGTTCGGCAAGGAGAGAAGGTTAGGATTCCTCTTGTCCTTACAGCAAGATTTTATTTCAGATGTTGTAGGAAGATCAAATCTTTAACTTGACTTTTGAGGGCAGCAAATGGGCTAGAGAGTTATGTTCACTTACAACAAGTTAGAAGAAAAACATACAAATGTTATTTAAGTTTTACTTGATACAGAATCTTTTTGAATAAGGAAAGGAGACCCAGATATGTGGCAAACCCTCAAGTTTTTGTTTTAGAGTGTACAATAAAGAACAGTTGTGAGAAAGTCAACTGAAGAAAGACTAAAATGTTGGAATTATTTTAATAAGTTCTGTGGAGAAGATTTTTCCTTGTGACTTTGCAGAGAAATATTTCTCTTTCCCTGGTACAAGAAACACTCACTTCCCAGGGGAAGCTTTATCTGCCACTTACAGGAAGAACAAGGGAGATTAAAATGGCTCTGTTGCAACTACTGCTTTATAAGTGCCTTCAGCTCAAAATAATCCTTAGTTTTAAGTGGCATAATTTGAGGTGGAGGAAGTACATTCTCTCACCTTTTGTGTTTTTTTTTAAAAAGACAGCTCTGAATTAGGAGACTCTTAACAGTAGATTTGACTAGATTTGGCCTTCTTATATTTGGAAGCTTAAAGAATTTGGAAAATCCTTCTTCTGGTAAAACCTTCTTATTGAAGTCTCTAATCTTATTGTAGTATCACAATATGATCCTACACTTTAGTACATGGCTATTGAGATTTTCTCTTCTTTTATATTCATCTCCGATCCTGAAACTTGAGCCTAAAGAACACATTCAATAGAAAAGGGAAACTTTTAGAAGAAAACCCAAAAAAGAGAACTGTGTTCATGCTGTTCTCAGTGTTACCTGGGTGCTGTGCTGGCTAGGCTGTGTTGATGAAAGGAATGCAATGCTTAGAATTTTTCTTCACTAATTAACTTATTTATTCACATTACATCCACGTAGTAGCCCTCCTCATCCAAGTCCCCCACAGATAGCTCCTCCCCTTTCCCCTCCTAGAGGTTTCTCTAGGTACCAACTCATCCTGGCACTTCAGGACTAGGTACACCCTCTCCCACTGAGGCCAGACAAGGCAACCGAAATAAGTGAAAGGGATCCACAGGCAGGCAACAGAATCAGGGACAGGCCCTCCTCCAGCTATTAGGGGATTCCAATGATGACCATAGTACACATTTGCTACACGTGTTTGTGTGAAGGGGTAGCACATCCATGTACATTCTTTGGTTGGTGCTTCAGTCTCTGAGATCCCCCAAGGATCCAGGTTACTTGACTCTATTGGTCCTCTTGTGAAATCCCCTTGGAAGCTAAGAGAGAAGGCTGATATAGAATTTTATTAGGGCCCTTTTCAAGACTGGCATAAATTGGAGTGTTGCTACTGCAAAATAACACAAGTCAGTCAGTCTTAAAAAACTAATACTATCAAAACAAAGAAAAGTGTTGTAGTATTGCAGTATATACTTATTAGAGAATGCCAAGGACTGCTGGAATACAGAATTTATATGCTGACTCTGCGGTTGCCAATTTACTCCTCTTTGATTCCTCTGAGAAGTAAAATGCAGGAGGGAATGACTAAAGGGGATTCCTGAACTAATTACGGTCACGTGAAAGGTATACTTCTGCAATTTGGGATGGTATTTGGTTGTTGTGTCTTTTATGAAGAATATCTAGTCACAAGTTTCAGATTAAATTTAGGCCATGCTAGCCAAATCCCACAGAATGAGAACAAATTGTACACATTTGGGGCTTTTGAGACAAAAACCCCATGCATCAATTTATTATCATAAAAAAAAGGGTAAGAAAGTCTAAGGCTAAAGATTAGGTGATAAAAGACTTAATTATATTGTAAGAAAATGTAGCCTTTGATTTCTCAAAACCTACTTTAATTATGGTTCTTTAATACTTTAACTTCCCTTCTTGCCACTACCCACAAGAGGTAAGGGAAAAGAAATGTTAATAGAAAACAGAGGTTGTTGACCTGTTTAGAAGTAGTTATTTGGATCAATTCAAATCTTCTTGTCAGCAGTCCAATCCACTAGCAAAAAAACAAACATGAATCAGTAGCAGCAGCTTAATATAGAAGAAACCACAGGGCTCTGCTGATTTACGTGAGTCGACTGAAGCAGCAAGAAGCAGACAGAATACTACCAGAAGTTCTTTGGAGTATTTCTCTCTATGAAGTCACTACAAGCAAAGATCAATGAAGAAAGACAGCAAGGAGAACTAATACAAGGGTGTTGTCAGTGAAGACCAGTATCAGGAAAACATAAATATGACCAGCAAAGTGTGGCATGGCAAACCAATGCAAAAGGATTGTCTACTGTCTGTAGGGTTATAGTTGTTCTTCCAAACATTATGAGTCCTTTCAAGTGTGACTTCAACAAAATATCACATTTCCTTTCACCAGGCAGCTTCCATAAAAACATCATGTGCTTGGTCTCAGCAAAACATCCTCTCATGTGTCTGCTTCAGCAAACATCTTCTAAAAAGACAGTTTACAGGAGAACATCACATGATACCACTGAGTCTCCACAGAAACTAGAAATTTCCATTTCAAGAAAAATGTTAGGTGAATTGTATTCACATGTAGATTTGCATGTATGTAGATTCTGAATCATTTGTTAGCCCAATTACCTTTCATAGTTTGTCTTTATATTCTATTTAATGTAGGCAGCCATTTCTTAGTAATGGCTGTGATTCTTTTTGTTTTTACAAATCTTGATATTCCTTGTTTCTTTCACTGCCTTTATGTATTTTCAAGAAACCCCAATAAAATGTTGACTTTTTTTTAAAAAAAATTGGTTTGGATATCCATTACTTGCTGTCCTTTCTAGAGAAAGTTCCTAGAATTTAGGAAATTATTTTGTAACCTGGGAAATTTTCACATACCATTTTTCTCTGCAAGATGTCTCAGGTTGCTCATACTCTGTATATAATAGATACAAGCATGTTGGAAAAGTAAGAAAAGCTGGTGGAAGAACAAGGAATCTAGATTTACACAGAGAAGCTCATGGTTTGTCACAGACCAGTAAGGTGAGAACGCTGGAAGCAAAGAGGTAATTATTATCAACGGCCTACACTCATGCCAAAACTTCAGAGCAAATAAAATAAACTAAGAAAAGGTGGGTTAAAATGTTCCAGTCTGTTTCTGGAAAAAGTTCTGTGGTTTAATATTCTGTACTTTGCGTAAGCCACAGAGGGTATGAGAGGTCATTAAAATAACCTTGGGTGAGATTGTCATTCATCTTGGTAGGAACTCAAGAAGAATGAGTCAGGCTGAAGCCTACAGGAAGCTACCGCAATGATAAATGTCTCTAAAGAGCATTCTAGGATTACTTGTTTCTGTCTCCTTGGATACTTTAATACTCACTGCACGAGTGCCTGCTGTATCTTACAGGGATCACTTTCATTTTTCCATTTTCATTCTGACTTCTTGTCCATTTGTACCATTCTCTTTGCTTTGCTTTATTTGTCCATATTTTTTCTGTTCAGTCTGTCCTTAGACGTCAATTTCAAGTTGTAAAGTTTATCCATGTGTCAATTCACCTCCTCACGTGTGGAACTAGGTTAGACATGTTTTTAAAACCTTATGGTTTTATCCCAGGAAGTACAGTGGTCCTCTTTTTATGGTTGTAGTTTCCATCATTTTAATTTCCCACACTGAACCACCTGAAAGAATTAATTTATTTTTATTTTTTTTGATAGTTATGATTGTTGTTATTTTTTTTCAAGTATAAACCCAACAAAAATATATAATTTATAGTCCAGTATCCCTCATGAATATACATACAAAAATTCTCAATGAAGTAGTTGCAAACTGAATACAAGAGATATAAAAAAATAATATTCCATGAACAACTGAACAACTGTTTTTTTTTAGAAGACCATACTCCATATACAGGCTGCATGTTTTGGGATAGCCCCCACTCCAGATGTTTGAGACCTACATGAAAACCAAGCTGCACATTTACAACATATGTGCAGGGAGGCCTAGGTTCAGCCCATGGAGGTAGATCTGTGTAGACTAGGTATGCTCCACGGTTGGTGAATCAGTCTCTGAGAGCTCCAAGGGTTCAGGTTCGTTTACTCTGTTGATCTTCCTGTGCAGTTCTTATCTCCTTAGGGCCCACAATCCTTCCACCTATTCTTCTTTAAGAGTCCTCAAGCTCCATCCACTGTTTGGCTCTGGATGTCTGTATCTGTCTGAGTCAGCTGCTGGTTAGAGCCTCTCAGAGGACAGCTTGCCCCTGTCTGTTCTCAGGCTGGAGGTTTAGATCCTGGGAGCTCTGGTTGACCAAAGTGAGGGTGCTTTTGTCCTTTTTAGAACGAGTATCAAAAGATTCAACAAGAATTAATTTAAATGTTTTGAATATTATACTATTTTATTCCTACCCAGCCCCACTTATTCTCGTGAGCTACAGCATGCTTACATGATCTTATGTTCTACTTCAAACTACATGAGATCAGAATCACTCTGTGTCCAGCATATTCACACTGTGTATGCTACTCATTTCTTAGTTCCTTTTAGCCATTTTATGTGGGATTATTTTGTACAGTATCACAGTGCTTCTATTTAAGAAATTCCTTATTTTAATGCCAACATTACTAAAGTACACTAATTGCAATACTAGCAATTTGGGCATACCAAGGGGAACAGAAAAGGACTTCCTTTAAGTGAATAGGCAGATGTTCTTCAGTTCAAATTTTTGTGTTGTCTGTCATTGAACTTCCACTAGAGGTCTTGAAACATATTCTTTATGTATAAGGGGAACTACTCTACACATTTACACTATACTCCATTGTTCATTTAAAATATTATGATGTTTATAAAAAAATGTCTTAACCTCTAACCCAAAACATGAAAAAAAAATCAATGTCATAATATTTGAACAAGAATTTTACAGAACTGAATATGAAAGTTAAAGCTTAAGTTTTATTTTAATGTATATACATATGAACCATTGTTTATATATACTACATGTTACTTTCTCATGCTGTAAAAGTATCCAATTTAAATTTCAATTGGAATCACAAATGTATCATAATTTGTCAGCATGGGTAAGGTAGTTAAACTTGGAAGCTTATAGCCCATTGTGGACATCTTAATCACAAAATGCCTCATGAAAGTAGAATAAATATTTACCACTGGTGGTTTAATACCATGGGCATGTAGCTACTCTGGTGGATTTCCTAGTTCAGTATGTTATAACTGACTTTAAATTTGGTTTTCATTCTCTCTGAAAAATAAAGATATTTTTACATCTGTAGCCTCTCAATTCTTTAATCAATTTCATCAAATTTGATGATGAAAGCATAGTAGCAGCACTGTGGAAATTTCACTGTCTTCTTTATATCTATAAAATAGATTTCTATATTACTGACTGTAGGTTGAGTTTGGCACTTTGTCTTGGGCTTTTGCCATTTCTCAGGATTGCAGTACTTCTCTGAATGTTTGTTCTCTTTTATATGTTATTCAGATGAATGTAATGCATTTAAAAATCCAATGCTTGTGATTTCAAAAATTCTATGGTAAACTTAGAGAGATAGTCAAGAATGTAGTAACAGCATGGCAGCTACTGTATTGATCATTTATAAAGGGCGTTTTGGAAATCAGGAACAGACTGGAGAGAAAAACTGGCATAATCAGTATGTTTCCATAAAATATTTATTTCATAGTATTCTGTTAAAGGAATCAAGTCCTATAAGGTAACCACCTTAACAAAGTTTGTTACCTATAAGGTAACAAACATGTTGTTAACCACATACACTAGGCAAAGCAAATGCTGTTGAAATATGTTGAAATGTTTAGAAAATTGAAAGTAATATAGCATATCTGTATTAAAAGTTAATTATGCCTTCATGTGAGGCATAGAACAATTATTCCACTACAATGAGGTGCTTGTAGTATTGCATAATCTATCATACATTCACAACATCATGAGTCATGGCAACATTCAAAGGAATATGCACATTAACAAACCTTTTATGTATGTCATGAGTTATGAGTCACAGGGCTGAACTGATGTAACACACATAGCCTCAGGCTCTAATTCTAGAGTTATTTTTCTGAAAGATACTTATATTGCTATAAAATACTGTTGAGAAGTATTTCTATACTACTTTGTCTTTGTCATACAGTAAACAGTTGTATAAGATTACATTTTTCCACTTTCAATTGATTGTTTTATTATGTGAGAATTTATTAAGTGGTTGAAATTATATATAATATATATAATCTACAATAACTATTACATAAACTCACTCTCCTCTCTTCTATGTTTTATAGTAGTATATACAAAGTATTACATTCACACCAAATCACTGACATAGTTTCAGTGTTATCCATCTTCTCATTTGTTCTAATAGATTAGATTTTGATATAATTTACCCTGACCTCAGAATCTACCACAGATGTATACAATATTTATCCAAGTACCCACATGAATGCAATTTTTATTAAAATTTTAAGTTATTTATATCCCATTAAAAGGTACTATTATGAAAGGATCATAATGCTAAAAATACTGCAGGTGGCTTTCAAGTCTTTCCTGTTACCAAGGAAACCTAATGCAAATGTTGGTAAACCACTTCCTTGTTTTCTACATGTCTCACCAATTAATGAAACTCCAGGGTGAAAGAATTAGAAGGAATTGGGGGAACAGAAAATAATAAAATAACTTCAGTCTTGCCATGGCAACAGTAAATTTTAATTTTGGCAATAATAAGAGCAATATTTAAAGTGAAAGTCTGCCTTACAATATTTCTTTGTGATAAGTTAAAAAAATTTCATATTTTAACAATCTTTTCCTCAACATCACTAATTGTTTACTATTTTATTTTAAATTATATTTTATTTTACTCTAAATTCAGTATTTAAAGACATATGTGGAACTAGAACTCCTGAATGTTGAGAAGTGTTTGATACACAAAAATGATTGACTTTATCTATTTAGAAAAAAAATACTGCAATGGCCCTATTAAATAATAAACTGTCATGCAATCAAGAATCCAATTTTAATGGTGATATACTGTGACTCAACAAAATATAAATATTATGCAGTACCAATGTACCAGAGTGAACATATGAATTTTAAAACTGATCCTGATTCTTATTTCTAAACTTTTAACTTCCTCTATTAATGGAGACTGAAAACCATTAGCCCTTATCATCTGAGGGATACACGCAGTTAGCTAGAGAAACCTTTAGAGTTTAAATTGCTTTCTGCAGACTCATTGTCTCCTTTTGTATGGGATTTTTCTTTGCTTAGATTTTCCAGTTCTACTAAATGTCTCCTGAGCAGGGTTCTTGATCCTAATTAGTGTCATCTCAATTTTAAAACCTTAAGATGACGAGGGCAGGGATAAACGTGGAAGAAGAGGCAAAGGAACAGACTATATTTGCCCGAGTGTTAATTGAACTCTTGTCTTGTTGACCTTAAAATAGCTTCTAGCCTGTCAGAAGGAGTCACATAAAAACAATTTTGCTGTAAAATTCACAAGACTTATTTTAAACATTACTGTCATTGGCTTTTGTGTTTATTTTTCATATTTTGAAAATGCCTGCTGTTTGTAAGCTGCAACAACATTTTAGGACCATTTCATTAGTAAATGTACAGAAACTGAAGGCAAACTCATAGCTCCAATTTTCATACTGAATATCAATTAAGCAATAAAGCAATTGTCAGCTTATTAAAGAATAAGCACACACTTAAGAAAATACATACATGTTAAATGTGAACAGTTGTAGAATGCTCAAATTAAATTATAAACATCATTTAATTTCAAGATTTTCTATCCCCTCTCTTTCTCCAGTGGATTCATCTTAGCAAATACAGCATGGGTTTTCAAGGTTAATGTCAGTTCCTCTGTTTTATAGTTATGCCGGAACTTGCAAGTCATTTATACTTTTTCTATTTAAAACCATATTTTATGGGACTAAAGAGATGACTAAGTGGCTAAGAGCACTTGTTAATCTTACAGAGGACCTGAGTTCAATTCCTGTTACCCATTTCTGATGGCTCACAGCCACTTGTCCTTCCAACTCAGGAGATGTGACACTCTATTCTGGCCTCTGTGGGAACCTGCACACATGTGCATCCATATACACCCATATACACATGCATTTACATGTCTTGAACTCTCTATATGGATGATGTTGGCCTTGAACTCATAGATCTGCCTGCCTCAATCTACTAAATACTAGAGATGAAAATTAAGTATGTGATATATATGCATAAACGTTCAAGTGTATAAACATATATGGGGAGGCCAGATGTTGATGACAGATGCCTTTCTCAATAGCCCTTCACCATAGTGTTTAAGACCATATCTCCTGTTGAACTTGCATGTTAATTCACCAAGACTGGCTGGCCAATAGGTCACAGAGATCCTCCTGTCTTTGCTTCTCCAGTGTGGGGATTATGAACACTCATTCCTATGCCTGAGTTTTTAAATGGGTGTTGGGGATCTAGATTCAGTTTTTCATGAATGAGTGAGAAGCCCTTACTTACTGAGCAATCTCTCCAGCCTCTGATGGTATGTTGGAGACTCCTGCTGTCGAGGTTGCAGTCCACCATGACTTGATGGTTTTCTGGGCTTGGTATAAAATAGAACAGTCTCTTTCTCAGTGTACTTCCCTGTCTTTGTCTGACTTTGTTTGAAGAGAGTATCTGAACACAGTTGACTGGCCTTGTCTAAAACATGACCTTGTGCAGAGCTCTCTGCAAGGCTGCATAACTTGGTTCAAAAGCCCCACTTTGGTTCCAACCTACATAATAATTAGGTGCTTTTATTATAACCAAGCAGCCCTTCCCAACTGCTTGATGCTATGACTAATTAGCCCTTTCCATTCATACCCTAAGAAGCCCTCATATACCCTATACCAGGAATAATAAAGTAGACTTGTCTGGCTGTATTGATCCCCAGAAGTTCTGTCATACTGAGCCGTTAGAACCTTGCTCACTGCTTCTGCTCCCTTTGTCGTCACAGGCTGGTGGAACAGCTTTCAAGAAAAAATGAGGGCCACAGTGGTTGAGATGTTAAATTATATAACAAAATAATACAGACAGAATAGCATATAGTTGAAATTAAGACTTGATTATTTTGATAGCATATCTTAACATTATATACATGATTATTTCTCATACCTATTTTCTGAACTCGGATTCTGTCTTCTGTAGTATTAGTACTGAGTCAACTTATTGAGAAAAATTAGACCAATAAATTAATATTTTCAGGTTACATTTTTTCATGTTGGAATGTTGAAGAAATTGCTTTGTCTTTGTTCATTACTCTTTCTTCTTCTCCTTCTCCTTCTCCTTCTCCTTCTCCTTCTCCTTCTCCTTCTCCTCTCCCTCTCCTTCTCCTTCTCCTTCTCCTTCTCCTTCTTCTTCTTCTTCTTCTTTTTAAATAAAGTTGCCTACATCTAGCATTTCCAACCTATTGGCATCAGTTAACTTATAAAAACCAAATACTCAAAAATAAGAAGCACAGAAAAGTGGAACATGGTTTACTGTTAAGATATACAAGGTGATGAGACCTTTGTGGATCTTTTTGATCATAATTTACCATCCACATGTGGGCACACACACATGCAGGCACATGTACATCTACATGCACACACACATATGTGCGTGCACACACATGCATTCACATGTACACACATGTGCACACACAACACACACAAACACACACACTCACAAACACACTTTCTGTGGATGTAGAGCACATTGTGGTTCCTAGTGATGACTAAGCACTTCCACGATCAAACTGTAACTGAACTGGAAAATGATTGACAGAGAAGTTAATGATTTGGCAGACTTTCCACTGAACCTTCCGGACTCTTCTGTTCTTTAGTTTATCCTTCTCTGAACTTTAAATCTTTCATTGTCAATTTTTCTTAGACCTCATAGTTAATCAGTTACTATAAGAAAATGTTAATATCTTTACTTATTTTCTAGTCTCTAATTCTTCTTAATGATGTGAAGATCAAGAATGTATATTTATCAAAATTGCTTCATTTCTGTAGATTACACTTCAATATTTATAAAATAAGACTTATGTCAGTGTCTCCATAAAACTCTTTCTTAGTGAAGTTAACATGTAGAATTGTCTGACTCCCTGCAAATGTTTTTTCACTTTAATATAGTCTGTCAAACCACTGTCATCAGTCATCAGTGAAATTAAACTCATCAGATTATTTGAATGACATTTATAGTTCCCATACCATAGGAGGGAGCCTTCTTGTCATTTACATTCTTTGCACATTTGCAAGCTAAAACACTGTTTCATATTTACAAACATAGTGACTTTAGGCATATTGTAAATGTGAACTAAAATTTCATATTACAGATCCACAAATTTCCTGTCTCAGAAGTACAGAATGGCTCTAAATACACGTTAAATGGTTTGATTGAAGTTAAAGCTGTATAGGTGTAGCACAAAATGATTCCTACCTATAGTTATTTGTTGATGTAGTGAAAACTTTTTAATCAAAGCCAAGTTGGTGGTTGTAGTGCGTAGTTAAAATGTTACAGAGGTTTCAGTCACTTTGCTTAGGAAGTAACATAAGGCATAAATAACGACATGAAAATGGACAAAAAATATCGGCTTTTACTCTCCTTGTAGTTCAGAATCATGAGAATCAAATATTTTGATAACATAGGAACTTAAACATGAACTGATGGTATTTGAGATCATAATATTTTTACTGTGTATTAACATAATGTTGGGCTTGTTAAAGGGTTCAGTGAGTAAAGGTACTATCTCCACAAGTTTGAGATCATGATTTTAAAACCTGAAAACTATGATGGAGAGAGAGAGAGATCAGATCCTAAAAGTCATCCTCTAACCACTCATGTGCTATCATATTTCCCCATGCTTTTCAGTGTGTGTGCACACAATGCACACATAATACACTAATAATAAATTTAATGTAATTTTAAAAATAACAAAAATATATAGTATACTGAAAAGCACAGTGGTTAGTAATAATAGAGCAATTAGCAAAACTATATCAACAACATTAAATATGACCATATAATTAATTCATCTTTATATTTGATTTTAGGATGCATTACCATGTCTGTAAGGTTAGTTATTTGAACATGATGATCTTAAACATGTTTCCTTATTATTTAAAATAACAGTGTCTTCATGAACTATTTCAATCTTTCACTTCTTAAATTTTACAGTGTAAAAAAGCTATTGCAAACCCATTCAGCATCAGTCCATGAAAGATTTGACTTAAAGTCAATTTCAGAGACTTTTCTACCTGCTTTTTGTGTAGTTTTTCTCTACTTTTGAAAGAAAGAAACACAAATCCAATACTGCATTGGCTTTAGGCAAAGTATTAGTTTAAATTCCATAATATTATAAAACAATTGTATATTGATTAGAGATTATTGATTACTTATAAAATGAACTAACAGAAAAAGGAGATAAAAGAAGTGTTTTTGTTTCTGTGTCCTGCAGCTTCTGCAGATGCAATTTCCTGCCATGCTTTGCTATGAAAACTGGAAGAAGTTTTTTTGTTTCTCTGAGATTTGACTAATCCAGTAGATAAATATTTTAAATATTGAACAGAACAGGTATGAAGAAATAAAAACAGTCTTATCAATTATGCTAATAACATGGATTCTGTTATTTATGTAATACAAATAATAGAATAGCAGTTATTCCTTTCAAAGAATGTCATCTATTTTAAGGAGCTTTTAAATATATAAAACTTATGCTTTGAGCTCTTTTATTTTCTGTGTCAGAAATTTTGATAGTGTGTAAACTCTCAGTTAATTTGCTATTAAACTTTATCCCCACATTCCTTAATCCTTAACCTGGAAGGGAATATGTTGCATTGTAATATGTTAAGCAATAACTCCCACAGAAAATATGTTTCAAATGAGATCAACATGAAACTGAAGGAAAGATCTCTGTCTGCGTCTCTAGTTCTCACTTGGTGTGCTACTGTGTGTCTCTTTCAGTCTCAGTGTATCTTAGTGTTTATACATGTATACATAAACATTTGTAATGTGCATTTGATTCACTGAAATAAGAATGAGATGAAGCCACAAAAATAAATTATTATTTGCGGGGTCAGTGAGTATATTTGTTTCATAATTCCTTACACATACAATTTTGTAGAATTTTATTTAAAAGAATTTTCTAGTACTTTTTGTTTCAAAAGAAAAGCACAATGCCATGAACACGCTTATGATCAATAGTTTGAGAACAGATTCTGTTTACAAGAGCAAGAAATAGCAGACTTGTGAGTGGCGAGTAGAAAGCACTTAATGTTTAGCTGTTCACTGTGTGGATAACACAGTGTATTTTCAGACAAATCCCTCCTCATACCATATAAGTAGATCATGGATAAGAAGATCAAAACTCTTTCCTTGACCAAAGTTTGGTCCCTTTTTTTCCGAGCCCTTAGTGAGTACTCTTCTAATTTGGTTATCTGCCCTTGGAGTACTTAATTCAGTTTTAGCATGAATTCTTCCAGGTTATTATTTTTTTTTTTTTGTTATTGTTTTGGTGTTTGTTTAATAGAAACTACCCTTGACATCTGATCATATATTTTTTCCTCATCCACCATGTCTTTCAGCCTCATTTCATCAAGAATATTGGTGAATCAATGTGGTTTAGAATCGTTCTGACACTAATGTTTCCTCCTAGTAATTTTCTACCCACTGACCTCTGCCTGTCCATAAGTCCCTAACTGTCCTTCTAACATTCAAAATGGAACTTGGTTCTAAGCTGAGGAGTATTTAATTCAATTGTAAATCTTCTTGGATAAGGTTTGTCTTCACTGCTTTAATTTGCATGCAGCATTCAAGTCTCATTTACTTGAGTGAATTCTCAGATACTAGTAGAATAGTGGACAAGAAGCAACTGGATAACCCAACATACGATTTCAAACATAAGAGGACATTATAAACTAAATACATAAGTACTCCAAGCACATCACAGTTCTACTACTGTACTTTGATCCAGATTTCATGGCCATGAGAGAGTACTTGGCCATGCTGATTTATACAACATAGTGAAGAAGAAACAAATTTCAAGTCAAGTTTAAGGAAAGAAGCAATTGTCGGGAAAACAAGTTGAGATAAACATGCAGAGAAAATTAAGCATTTGGTGGTATTGAAATTGATAAATATAGTCAGGATAATGATAGTAACTTTAAATTATAACATTTAAATTATATTAAATTATAAATATTATATTTATTAATGTTATAGATACAATTAAACATATTATAGTAATAGAATTGATTTTAAAAGTCATATTTACAAATAAATTTATTTATACTGTTGTAGTCACAATTTTTTTATATTTTATTTACATTTTATTGATAGATAACTTTAGCTCTTATTCCGAGATTACTTTGCCTAATACTCAGGCTGTGTTTCAGTCAAGTGATTTTGCTGATGTTAAAATGTGATGATTTTCTAGAACTGTGATGTCCTAGAAGCACTTATAGAAGAACCATTATAACAGTTAATGAAGGCCAGCTTGTTGAGGAAATACATGCCAATTTAGCAAAGAACTTCCAATCTACAAATTTTACTGGACCTTGTGCAGTAAATTTGTAATGTTATGGAAAAGGTTGTTATAAATGAATGTTAGGTTCTGCAACATTGAGAGACATGTTATACTCTTATACCATACAATAATAGTTTTAAATTGTCTTACATGTTAAAGTTTCTATCACTTATTTGTTACTGCACTATCAATACACTCAAACCTCATTGAGTGATGTACAAAAGGCAAGGTAAAGATTAAAATATAAAAGATTATCAAATGCTCCATTAAGAAACATTGCCTTTAAATAAATCAAGTGATTTAGTGAATAAAAAAATTTTAAGGAAATGCCTCTCAAGCAGTAGGCATTGATGCAAGATCTTTTATTCTATCTTAGTCATAAAGGAAGCACCCTGACAGATTTTAGTATTCTTTGAATGATATATTCTGGGATAAAAATATCACGTGATAGTTTGTAGCAGGGGAAATGTATTATGATTTCTGAGATAAAATTTAGTAAAATTTTACTCTACAGACAATTAGACAAAAGAGAATCACAGTCTTGAAAAACATTAATTTTTTATTCTGATCAAATTATCTGCAGTTACATGAGGAAGACCATATATTGTTCACAGGTTAATGATTATTAGAGAGTTTTTTTTAGCTGCAAAATTAAACTAAAAGTCATATAACAAAAACAAGTTGATAAAATCATGCAGAACATTTTAATACATTTGAATCACAATGTTTTGAAAACCGTCTGTCTGGACTGAAAGGGAGACTCAAATATCCTCCTCAGGAAGATGTGCTTTCGATGTGTTGACAAGAACTCGTATCATAAAATAGCAATTCTTCTCTGAGGTATAGGCTGTTAGACCATCTTTTCTCATTAGTAAGTGATGTCACTACACAACACGTAAAAAGAGTTAGTGGAAAAATATATAACATGGTGTTTTCAATTTTGTGTCCCACAATACCCATAAAATGTCAAAAGGCTTTACTCTATGTTTTCAAAGTCTTATCACTCATCATCACATGCTAAAATGTGAGCTTAAGGAGCAGCTTCTGTATAATTCATAAAGACAAAACAGCAAAGAAATGCAAAATTATTCAACAAGTTCAAGTACAGATTTACATCTGAATCCTTTCTTGGCATTTAATTCAGAGTTCCTATTTCTCAAGAACGTTGAAAAGCTTGGCTGAGACTGTGAATGGAAACAGTGTTCTCTGAAGATAATTTTTGCTCATGCACTTCACAGAAAAATAAAGTATTAAAATAAACTTAATCAGGTCATTATATTTGAATTACACCTTTAATCTAAATAAAAGCATTATGTTTATTTTATAGTTTAAAAAATTTGTATCATTCTAAGACTTTATATATCTTTATATCTGAAATACATTGAATAAATATTTAATTTAAAATAAGTACTAAGTTATAGGACAGGATTTAAAGTTACTGAAAATAATTTACATGGAACTTTTATCAATATCTTTTACTAAATATACAATCTTATATTTCATTATTTTGCAAACCTGAATACATCTTATGATTTGACAAAGTGCTGCAATGAATTTCTTAAATAAATAAAATGAATAATATGGATATTGAATTGGGCAGACACAATGATATCAGATATTAGGAAAGGTAGAAGGGACTCTAGTTGGGACAGAAGTAAATGGTTTTGAATGACAGTTAACCTTTTCTTGTGCAAATTATGCAACAGCAAAACAGGCTGCTGACCTCAGTCTCTGGATGGGAGCTAGGGGACTGTCTAAATAGTACAATATTATTCTTAGTGATGTTTGCATTGAACGTGGTGTCTTTCTTATGCCAAGCAAGCACTCTTCCCATTGAAGCACATTTCTGTAGTAACTACATAGTATTAAGGAAAGGACTCTAAAGTCCCCAAAGAAAATGCAATAATGAGTTTGGAAAACATTGAAGAATCATGTAAATCTTTAATGGAATTTTAATTGTTTTTGGCAATACTTTCCACTCTCTATTATTCCCATAAGTTCAGCTAAGGTGTTCTTGTTAAAATTATTTGAAAACAAAAACAAAAACAAAAACAAAAAAACATTGCATCTGGGAACTTTTTTAGATTTACTGGTACAGGTTAGACAATCTTGGGTCCAGTTTTATAGGACTTGAAATGTGATATTTAAAATATTGTGCAGTTTGATCTCTAAGTTCTTTCCCAAATGTACAAAAGTCAGGATTTATTTTGACTTTACAGTGTCCTTGAAGCCACAGAGTTAAAAGGATTAGTGCCTCTATAGCAAATCCTTGCTCAGCCTTGAAGCCAACCATAGGCAATATAATCAGGTTGATCTTGCTAAAAATGAATGCAAATTAACAGGCCAGGAATACAAGTACTATAGTTGTGCTTGATTGTTAGATATTAATTGAGAGAGCCTTACAATTTCAATCAATAATATAACAATCTCCTCATAGAGATAAGATATTACTTATGTTTATAGGTCATATTTTTATTGATAGTAATTGGCTTAGATAGAGTGTCAAATTAAATTGCTCCATGGTTAGAAGCCATACTAATGTGTTCCTAATATGTAAATGAAAATGTCCACTCTATTATAATCTTTACCTTTTCAGTTTCAATGAATACTGAGCATTTCGGCTGAAAAATAAAAAGAGTATATGCTGTTAATTTTAAAGAGTTTATGATGGTGTAAAGTCTATTTTAGAGAAGGTTGGATTGTATTGCTTCCATTTTCCAACATTAATACTAAAAATATTTCCTTTTTTATTCTCTTACCTGTCATCTTTTCATAAGTCAACTTCATGTGGCGCACATTTCATAAATAAAAGGAAATTTAGTTGCCAGTATAATACCTTTTCTTCCAAGTAACTTGAAGACTAAAATATATCATGCTGAGATTAGAAAACTATGTTTTCACAAAATGAAATGGGGGTAATTTTAAAACAATATGAAATATACACCTAACTATACTCAAATAATGTGTTCATTTACAAAAATATTAGAGTAGCTACGAGCCCATAATCTTCTTTTAAATATATAATTTATTTTTCATAATTTTCATGATAACTTCCAGTATATTATATAGATACTGGACATTCATTTAATCAATGCATATAATCATGTATTTATTGTTCAGAATTAAAATTAAATTTATTAAAATATATCCATAGGAGACTGAATGGTGGAATATGGTAAGTGTTCATGATGCTCCGTGTAGCAGAGCTGAGAGCTGATTAGATCTTTGGATAAGTGTAAGGAAGAAAATTCTGGAGAGAATAAGGATGGTTTAAAACTATTCTTTCTGATGTCTAAAGTAGTTCTGATATCTACTTTAAGTCATAAAGAAAGTTCTAGGTCTTGTAGTGATTAGTGAAGAATGAGAAAGTTGTACACATCTATACTAATAAGAAAAATGGATCACCTAAAAATACATGTTCTGTGAATCCAAATATTTCAAGTTAAAATGAATAGATTTTAAAATTAAGTGAAATAAATATCATGCATGCTCCCCCTCACCTCCGCCCCCTGTAGTTGCAATATGGCTAGTTCGGAATACTTCAGACACTTTGCACTGGAATTCCAATTTAAATGAGTGGCGATTAAATGAATATTTAAAATATTTCTTCCCATTGCTATTTTTCTGGCTTTAATTCTAGTTCGAGACTCAGGCTGTGGTTTAGTAGTAATCTCTTCCCTCACATGTAACAAACTCTGGATGCAACCCTCAGTACTATGGATCAATCTCACTGAACACAGGTATTTTGATTCAAGGATACCTCAGGATGCAACATACCCCAGGATGTTGTTGTTATAATTTTAAAGGCTCTGTAATGTCTCATTAGTTTATTAGAGAGATATTCTTTTAAGCCCTCTTGAATCAGCCCTGTTTGCTTAGTAATGGCTGCCTTGTAAGAGAAAGCTGTTTATAGTGTTTTCTTTGTGTTGGAAGGCAGGATAAACATAATAGAAAGCAGAATTACTTATAAGGAAAGATAAGGAAATGTACTTTTGAGATAGCAATATTTCTATAGAACTAATGTCATTCTTGCCAAATTTTCTCGTGGCTGATACATTATTTTCCAACTTCAGAGATTAAAAAAATGAAGAAAACAACATCTAGTGACCTCAAATATGAAAGCTAGTCACACCTGTTGTTTTATCTGGGGCATATGTGTGTTTGTGATTATTATATTTCTGTTTGCTTCTGGCAGAATTTACTCAATTTAAGTAATGTTAGAAAACTTTTGAAGGGAGATATATTAAGTAAAGAAAAATGTATGCTAGTATTTTGTCAACCTTGAAGGGATTCAGTCCATCATTACTTCAAACTCTCTGGCTAGCTCTCAGCATAAGCAATGTATCTTGCTCTAATATGTAATACATGAATATATTTCTATGGGTTTTGCTCATAGACAGCAAAGGATAGCATGTATATTCAATTTTCACGCAGAGGGAGCACTTGGTAATGAATTATTTTGTATGTAGACTTTGCATAAAACCACAAACACAATGTTCTTATCTTGTGTAAACTAGTTATAAAAGTGGTATTTTGCCTTTTATGGGCAAACACTGCTCAGCATGGAGTACTTCTTAAAAAGTGAGTTTTAAAATCTATGGTTGGCTAACTGAACTACAGAGACATTGAAAAGCTTTAAGCTTTAAATGGCAGTTTCTGCTCTGAGTTTTGGGAGTCGTTGAAGCTCAGAAAATAGTACCATTGGGTTCAAAAACTTGATTTTTCTATAACATATCTGAGGTTTTTAAAATTCTTGATATTTTTCACTGTATATAATTTTATAGACTAATCAATAATTAAAATATCTTTAAATCACTCCAAAGGTTTTAAAGTATGATATTAATGACAATAATAATTAAGAAAAACAGTAAATGAATCAGAGATTGGCAGTTGCTGCATGACTGAGCTAACAAAACTTCAATACAGCTGAAATAATTGCATGGGTCATGAACAACTCTCAGGCAAACTTGCTTTTAAATTCTTCACAACTCGTGAGTCCCTACTATTTTGAATGCTCATAAAGATTAAGATAATCTCACTTGATGGAACTGATATGTTTAAATCACTTAGAATTAAAACCTATCCTCCTGCAATTTGGAGGCATTTTGGGTTCATGGATTACTCTGATGAGAAGAAATTTTAATGAGAGAAATGATTCTTATTAAAAATCTTTTATGAATCTATTTGTTTTTATCAAAATGTAAGTGCTTTAGTGTGAGTAATACTTAAAGTCTCATTCTACACTAAATAGAAAAGTCTTATTGGATCTTGTTAAGTTACAGAAAAACGCCAAACATACAAATAAGCCACTATTAAATTTAAGAAAAGCAAATGTATTGGCTTAAAGTCGTTAGTGTTTGTACCTAATTAAAATAAATGTAACACTTATTTACAAGCAAAGACTGTTTTCAGTATCTTCTTTTTTATTCTTAGACATGTAAAGATAAAGTAGAATTTTATGAACATGATTGCTTAAGCCATAGTGTCCTAAATGATGGCTTTCATTTTGACCATCTGATTTTTTTTTTTTTTTTTATTTTGGGTGTTGGTTCTACACTGTTTCTATGGATACTTTTCTAACAGGAGTGACCTTGACATTTGATGATCTTGTTATCTTCCTTCATTAATATGCTGTATCTCTCAAAGTTATTTTATTATCCTCATCATTTTGTTATACTTGCTTTACAAATTTTATTGTGTAAATCTTGATTTCACAATGTTTGCCATAATTGAATTAAAATCAAGACATCCCAATGTAGTTATCATGTCTACTCTATGTGCTAGTAAAACATATGCAACACACATTCACACTAGGAAGACAAGAAATCACCCGTCAGGAGTATGAGGCAGGACCACCACGATGTGTAATTTGTATCCCTTAGAAGAACCAATCTGTCTCACTATTTTACATAGGAAATCAAAATAAACTCTTGCCTCATATGCTGTTCTGATGAACTGGCTCTCACTTGTACCCCAGACACCCCCCCACCCCCCACTCCTTTGGCAGGAAATCTTTCTACTGAATGCACTGTATTTTGTATGACTTCAGAGACTTAGTCTTGCTGCTGGTGAATGTCTTCATGCCTAAGGATTTTATAGATAACCCAGTAGAAAATGTTAAAAATCAGAAATGCTAACGGAAAGCAGGCTCGGGAGATGGTGTCAATCTTCTTAGCCCTGTCGATGAAGACTTTCCTCATTTCATCCGGCTCTTTGGCATGACCTGGACTGCGTGGTTGGGGCCTTTAGGAACCACACCATCCTTTGCTTGCAGACAGGGCCCCATTCCATAGGCAGTGAAGCTGAACCGACTCTCCCTCACCTCATCATCCTGTTTACAAAAGAAACAAACAAACAAAGAAACAAAAATAGCAGGAGGTGTTTTAGTAAGGAAATGGCTGACAGGCGATGCAGGATTTCCGAATCACGACTTAACTTCTATAATGATGCATGTTTGCTTTAATACGAAGAACAGACAGCTGAAGCACATGAAGATGAAGATGAGTTGGTTTGAACGTTCCCTTATCTTGCTACATCATACAGATGTACTGATTATTATGAACTCCCAAATGAAATTTTAATAGATAAAAATTCTGTGGTGTTTACATGTCACAAAGTATCAAAATGAGAATAAGAAAAAAAAAACTATTGAGAGATTTAGTATAAAGACACACATCTTAGACTTATGAGTTTAAATGCATAAATTCTCAACCAAAGGGGAAATAAATACCAGAATCATTGACTGCATTTTTCTTTCTCCTAGAGACATCTTTTGATGCTTATTTTTCACAGTTCCAGTTACTACCTTGGAAAATACAGTCTATCAGAAAATGTTGCTTGCTTTGAGTTACCCTTTATGTTGCGCCTTTATTTTACACTATCCTATTCGGAAGCGCTACTGGATAACCCCAGGCTCTAATTTGTATATAATATCTTCACAGATACAGTGACTTGGTCAGTTATGAATGAAAATCGAAAGACCTTTACTTCATGTTCAAAAAGTGAACTTGCTATCACTTCTTGCCCTTTTCATGAAGATCAATTGCAAAAAAAAACTTGTTACAAAGTTAAAATTCACAAATGATCTTTGTTTGAAATTGTACTATTACTTTTAAATATGACAAATTAAAGAGAGATTTCCATATATTTATATTTAAAAACACCTTGAAATTTGTGGTTGGACAATGGCTTGGTGAGTAAAAGCACTTATTGCTCTTACAGAAGATCTGAGTTCGGATCCCAACACCCACATGGTGGCTCCTGACTGCATGTAACTCTGGCCCCAGGGGATCCAGTGCTCTTTTCTGGCTTCTACACTGTAAGTGCACGGTACGAATAGACTTTCACATACACACATACATACACATAAAATGTTTAAAAACTCTACACAATGTAATGTAAAATTAATAAATATAACATTTGTATGATAGAGAAACATTTTATTAAACTGATTTATAATAAAAATCAACAAATAATTCAGAGGATGAGAATAAATGGTTACTGCTAACAAGGGTCTGTTTTTCTTTTGCTAGTAAAACTGCAAGTTTAAAGCTACAGGTTAATATATTTTGTAGTTATATCTCTGCTTGGATAGTTCCTTTACAAATTAGTTTAAGAGAAGAATTAATCATTTGGTTCAATACTGCATTGGGTCTACGAATGTAGCTGCTCAATTAATAGTGTATTATAAAATATGAATGTGAAAATAACCATAATTATGGATTGGAAAAGTGAGAAAATGATCAAAATTGACTTAGTAAAGTCTGAGATAGATTTTTAGAATTATGAAGGTAAGGCATTTCCACCTGAGAGACAAAAGCATATCATTACTGGAAACATTTCAACTGTAAGATTTTTTAAACACCTGGATTTTAATGGAAACAATTAAAATATCATAATTAAAATCATCTCACAATAAAGCTTCAAAGGAAGCTATCTTTGTCTATTGTTGTAATTTTGCAGAGAAAAACAGAAACCTTTTTTTTCAGGACTCTAATAAATGTGTTTGTTTATGCAACCATATTTTGACTTCCAAAAAACCAATTTTATGGCAAACTTATTGCATGCTGTGAAATTGTCTGTCTTTAATAAAGAATATATGACTTCAATTTTTATTATGGAAATGGTATATTTACATCTTTAAATGGTATGTTATCATCTTTAGGATTTAGTTGATTATGCTAGTACTTGCTTTTCCAAGTGGAAACATAAGTTATCTCACTCATGTATATTGTGAGTACAGTTTGCTTAATTTTGAAATATATTATATTACTTAAATTATATCAAGCCACAGGTTTAAAATACATCTTTAAGCTAGACAAAATAGCTTCTTCCATGAGCATTTGCATATATTCGCACAGTAGTGGAAGCAATTGGAAAGTTCATTATCAAGGTACTAAGATTTCATAATTCTGCAATATATCTTTAGCAAAACAGAATTCATTGACTATCTTTTCATTCTGGACAATTTGTTTTAAAATCTTTGAGACCACTGCTGCTCTTCTCAAGTAAAGGTTTCTCATTTGAAATTCAATATAATGAGTGAAGACAAACTCTTTCTGTTGTTTCTAACTAGCTTTATGTAGTGGGTTAACATCAATCCTGAGCTGTTATGGCACTCTGAGAATGACCCCTGAGCTCTAAGTCACTTTCTTAAGAACATAAAATTAAACTAAATGAGAAATAGACTTCACCAGCATGAAAGAGTCAAGAGAGGCTGTACTTAAGCCTATAAATCTTTAGCCACTATATAAAACACAGTATAAAACTTTTGAATATAATGGCAATCACATACCCCTTGACTATTGTGCTTGGATCACCTACATAAGCAGAGGCAGTTGAAGCCAGAGAATAGGGAGGAACCAGAATATTAGAACAAACTGTCAGAATATGTTTGAGGTCAAGCAGAATAATTCAGTGAGAATCTGGGAGAAGTCAGATTGAACTAGCCAGCTTGGAGAGGAGTTTGAGTCCAGGACAGCTGAGTTGAACCAGCCAGCTAGAGTTCAGAAAGTACTAGAAAGGGTGAGTCTATCCAGCAGTAGGCCTCGAAGACAACAATTACCTCTGAAGAAATAAAAGTTACTTTTAGATAAATTTTTGGGCCTGAGTCTCATCATGGGGATATGGAGGGCACAGATGTATCCCCTGGTGAAGGATTATGTGGAAGAGCAACAAGATTAAAAATTAAAGAGAAAGTTCTCCCAAGATCCAATAATTTATTTCCTAATTAACCTTCCTCATGAATTTGGAGACAATTTGCAGTAAGAAAAACAGCAAAGGAAGAAAGAGGTTTACTGACCTGGCTCAAGGTAAAAAACTTAAAATATATATATATATATTTAATTTTGATGACACTGGATGGTGACACTAAAAATGTGTATTTATAGTACACTTTGCCCCATAAAAATATGTGAGCTACATGTTAGCATTTGAAATAGACAAAGTTAATTTCAATATAAAAATTTGACTTCAGTATTCCAACCTGATATTTCAACACTTGTACAACATATAAAATGAAATTGTTCACCTTCTTAATACTAAGTTTTGGGGGTATGGTGTGTACTTTGTATTTACTTCATTTATAAATTCAGACTATATTTCTAGTTGATATCCATATATTTCCAGGAGCTATCAAATAGGGCAAAATAATTTCAGTGTAATATTTTTGGTCATTTTGTAGACTTAGCAGACCTCTATGTGATCAATGGTTTCATAAATTTTGAGGTAAGCTGATGTAAGAGCTAACAATAAAATTTCAGATGATGCAATGTTTGGTAGAAATACTGATTTGCAGTGTTCTTATTCAGGAATATTGGCCTAGGTGATCAATGGCCAATTTTTGAATGAGCAATGACCAGTTTTGGATAAAGTCTGTGTGGTGTTAATCTATCTTGAGAAGGGAAATTGGTTCCTACTAACTATGAGGTGAAACTCTTTCTGGAAGTACAGATATATTAAGTGCAAGAGGATACCAAGAATAGCCACATCACGAGAAATGAGCTTACTCAAGCCAAATTCTCTCCTCTAAACTCTGTATAATGGCCACGAATAGAGGAAGTCTTTTATTGCAGAAGGTGCGAGGACTTGTAGATTCATGAGCATATTTATTACTGCAGATGTCATGCTGGGTTCACTAGGGGAAGGTAAAATCTCTCTGGACTACTGAAAAGATCACTAGCACTTTTCACATGGGCTATTAACAAACTAAAAGATAATAGTGGTCAGGCTTCCTGTAAGTGATTTCCAGGCACTATCTGATTTTTGTCACTATCTGAAAGACTGGAATTAGGTTTAGTTTTAGAAGCTAGCACCCTTAAGAATGTCTAGTTGATTTGTTCATATCAGACTTTAAAAGCAATGGTAACAGTGGAAATGGAGATAAAGACACAGATACAAGTTTTTTTTTTTTTTTTTTTTTGAAATTTATCCCCTCAAATATGTTTAATTAGACAAATGAAGTTAAGGCCATTGACACATAAAGACTGTTTTGAAGGTCAGGATTTTCTTGCCCAACTCTAAGTAGGAATCCAAACTAAAACACTATTTAAAATGGATCAAGTACACCAAAACCACGTTTTTGACATACTGGAAATCAGTGAGATATATGGCACAATTACAAAGGAGCAAGTATACAATAAGAGGAGACCAAGAGATGTGGGTGGGACAGGAGAGAGGAGGCAAAACAAAGTGACTGGCTATGGCTGTAGGCATCAATGGTCATGATGATGCTAGGTAGGAATAAAGAGAATTAGAGAGGACTTTAGCTCCATGTGCAATTGAAAGAATAGAACACATATTGCTACTTAAGGTCTGAGTCTAATTCTTAAAAAGGTTGTTTTTAGTATAGTTTTTACTGAATGTATTATAATGGGAACTGTCACCATTATCCAAATATTTATCTGAAGTAAATACAAACAATATAGGTTAAAAAAAGTGGTACTTGCCATTGTCAGCTCTGATTAAGTGAGTGGAGGCAGGGGTGCTAGTTCTAATCATTTCACCCTTAAAACAGTCTGTTTAGCCTTTGGAAAAAATTAAATGAATCTTGGCAATCTGGCTGATCTTTGTATTCAGTAAAGAATTCCTCAACCCATCTTCATAATCTGGATATAGCGAAACTTTTTGAATTTTTTTTATCATGATAAAGGAGGTAGATATGATTTGGCTGATGTTTCTGATATTTTCTTTTAAATCCCAATCTGAAAATAAAGCTGTACAAATTCATGTGGGGGAGACAGAGTTGCTGTCTTCTTCCTTCTTCGAGAACCTGCAGTCCTAAATCTATTGTAGAAGCCAGATGAACACAGCTAAAGTTAATGAGTTAATGGTGAATGTTATCTCTTCTAGTCGAGGAATAAGTCAGACACGTTTGGAAGCTTTAGTAGCACACATGACTGGGTAATAGAGCTCAATTATTCTGAGTAAAATTCAGAGTTCAGCTTCATTGGTCTCCATCTAGGGCTCACGGAGGCTAAGACCAACATATGTAATTAATAAGAATTGAAGGAAAAATTACCATCACTTCTGGACACAAGTATGAGAAAACCAACAGGTCATATTCCTGAACACTGTTGGTTCTATTCTGGACTTTTATTGGCCCATTTGTAGTCTATAGCTTAAAGATAAAATGCATTTGACACGCAAACAAAGGCAAACTGTGAGATCTAAGGTGCACAGCCTTAAAATTCACTAATTATGGAGGTATCTACTACTAAAGACTGCATTATAGAAAAAGATCAATAGTAGAATTTAAAAATGACAGCTAGAATGTAGGGAAATAAAGCTTCCAGTGCTAAGAGCAAGGACGATGTATTTAAATAATTGCTATGAGAATTTTGATAAAAATAGCCATCAAGACTGAAGCAAACTGCAGGGCATTGGTCTATATTTTGTTCTGATATATATTTATGTATCATGGGTCATTTTAAAAGGGAATTTCAATCAACAGTTACTTATAAAATGAACACTTTATATTAGGGAAATTGTTTATTTAGGAATGTTCAAGGAAGTGACTTTGGTGGTATGAATCAAATTCATATAAATGCAGTTTATCTGACAATGAGCCCCAAATGGAATATCCTACTGAGTTGTCAAATGTCCTTTAACCTCATGACTATGTCCCTCTTGAGACAGGAAAAATAACTTATCTCACTAATGAGAAGACATATTTTAAAGGATACCTTCTCATGAGTTTTCCTACTATTTTTCGAGTACCATAAAAGTCAAGTGAATTACTGAAGTGACTTGCAATTTCTCTGAAAAGCTGATATTAAGTAATTAAACAATAGTAAATCTGCTTTAGAAAGCTATTATTATTATCAGGTTATTGATTTAGAAGATAATATGATACATTATTTTATTAATGAAAATCATTTTAGTTTTGAATAACTGAGACAAAAATTATGTTTAGAAATAGAGAAAAAATGTTTTAGTAATTATGCATCAAAACAACATTGACAATTTGAATAGCCTTTTTAGTTTATTTTGAGCCTAATTTTGAGGAACAACTCAAATAACTGCATATTGTAGATTGAAATGGAAGAGATAGCCTGAATGTCGTAGCCTAGATGTGGTCAATCAGTAAAATTGCCATGTCTCTGTCAACACAATAATATATTATCATACATGTAATCTCAGAACAACCAGAGTGAACTTTTAAATCTTTTTCCATGTTTTCAAAATGACAAATTAAAATATAAATATAGAATATGAAAATGACAAAAGCAGGAAAATTACCACTGAATGATTGCAAAGCATTATGCATCTAAGTCACCAGGATGTATTGATAATTACAGTAAGATATTGTAAAGTATAGTAAGATATAGTAACATTACATATATAATTTTCATCTTAATGTTTCTATCTTATTAGATGTCTTTCAAGCATTCTTTATACAGTTAAGGAATAGATAAGATCTACTTGTTTAAATAAGTTTTACAAATTTATTGTTAAAAGAATAAGTAACAGAGAAAGGCAATTGGGTTGATTTCCATTTAGTTGATTTAGAAATGTGTGGCTTTAAAAAATTGCTAGAAACTACAATAATTGCTTACTTTATAGGGGAAACTATCATTTAGAGAAATATGGGATCAGAGGAAAGATGGCAATATATATTTTTAAAAATCAGTCTAAAAGAAAAAATTTTGTTAGTGTGCCTACACATGTTTCTGTGTCATTTCAAAAATAAATCATATGAAAGTACAAGTACTGTCAATGAAACTATTCTATAGTTGAAATTCAAACATCAGTGTGAATTTCTTTGAACACTAGTTGAAGGAGAAGTCTGCATTTATTCATCCCACTTAGCTTCAGAACTGAGTACGTGCTTGATATATGGTTCATTGGTTCCAAAAATAATTAGGAGTTAAAAAAAGAGGGAAATTTTAAGATTTTAAAGATGAATGTTTAGGACCTAGATGAGTTATGAAAATAAAATATAAAATATTACAAGGGTAAGAAGTGAATTCCACAATCTTTAAAATATTTTTTTCTACTTCTGGTATGATATATTAAATTCTAAAAATGAATAGTAATTATTTATTGAAAGTTATGAGATTAGAATAGATGGTATGTGGGAAAATAGTATGCTTGTTTTAGTTAACTTTGAGATAGAGGCAATTACAATGAGTTTCAAGTAAAACGAAATTATGTTGTTTCTTTACTTTCATTTATTTTAAATTTACCTACTAATTCTCTTTATCTGTCTCTCTCATCTCATTTCTCTCTCTCTCTGTGTATGTGTGTACGTGTGTGTGTGTGTGTGTGTGTGTGTGTGTGTGTGTTGTGTATGCACGTAGGGTGGGGCATAGGATAGCACAGGGTTAGAGGTTAGAGAACAGTTTGGGAGATTCAGTTCTCTCTTCCTCACTTTGGTTCTGAGAATAGAACTCAGTTCAGTTCATCATTCATTTTAATCTCAAATACTCTTATCTACAAAACCATCTTGCTAGCCCTACATTACTTTATTGAATAGGTATTTAAACAGTATATACCTCAAAGGAGTAGTTTGCTTAACGTAAGTTCTAAATAGATGTTTTCAGAAATAATCAAAATCTTATAATTTTGTTTTACTTGAGAAGATATAAATTTAATGCCGCATATAAGTGGGTTTTTGGGAAAAAATTCTTTTTCAATTTTAATGATGGAGAAACTACTTTTTAAAGGTATATATAAAAATTGTAGGTCATACCTATATAAAGAATGTGTTAAGTCTAGAATATAGCATAAATGCATCTATAATGGAACATGTCAAATGATTTTATGTATGTAGGTAACATATAGCATCAGTCATGATATTTCATCTTTTCAAACAACACATTACACATAAAATTTGTATTTGTTTTAAGACTGTGGAGCTGACAAAACACAAGACAAAAAAATAATTTACACATTAGTCTTAAAAGTTATAATGAACTATTTTAAAGTAAGACAACATATACATTTACAATAAAAGTAATTTTAAGTTATTAAACAAAAATTTAAAATGCTGTCAATTGTATCTGTGTTTTATAAAGACAATTGTTGGCCTAGCCCAACACAAACTTAGGTTATAAGTTGTTAAGTTTAATACTAGTTCATTTGTAATTTATTTGTATATGCAGATAATACATTCAAAGACAGAAGTTCTAGAACATGGTGCAAATAAATTTTCTCTTAGCAAAGCATTGTATCATTATTGTAATGGGTAGGAAGCTACATGAAATGCGCTGAAGCAGTCCCATGTCACTCAAAGCTCTCAACAGATTAGCTCATGTTCAGAAATACTACAGTATCTGGATCTTTCCATTCTCAAGAATAATAAACCCTAACCAAAATACTTTCATATCATGCATGCACCCACACACATTCAGCACTGGAGGTAGCGTCTATGACATGGTGCAGTGGAGTCAGCACACAGCAGGTAACGACAGTGTGGGGTGGGGAAGTTTGGATATAAGAGCAAACTTTTATTCCTCCACATAGACAAAGTGTTCACTTGTAACTCTAATAGAAAGGAAGCAAAATCCCAAAGATGACATACAAAATTCAAGTCAGTACTAAACTATAAAAACATTTCTAGGTACAGATGGAAATCTGTACTACTATAAGATCTCTTCTTGTGACAAACTTTCTAGAAGGAGGCAATTTTGTTTACTTTGGTTATCCTTCCAAATTAGCATAAGGAGGGATACTCATGTAAATTTGTGCTTATGAAAATAGACACCCGTATTAATTTGGTCTTATTTTGATTATGTGGATTTTAAGTCTTAGATGGCTCAGAGCATTTCAAAATAGAATATGTAGTTTAAGAGAATAAAGAATTTGGTAAGCCAAGATAGTTATTAGATTTTACATATGCTTATAGTATTTATTATATATTACTCTACATATGTATATAACTCTATATTTAAATCATCATATTTGGTTATTCATATTTCAAGAAATTAAAAAGTTTTAATAGAATAGTTACAGTTAATAAATCCTATGTTTTTTTTACAGATTTAAAACAAGAAATATTGGACTAGGAAATAAAATATAAATTAGACTACAAAACAAACTAGTTAAGTGATTGTAGATTCTAGGAGATCTCAGTAAGTACTTGTCTCAGTTAGGGTTTCTATTTCTGTGATAAAACATCATGACAAAAGAAGGCAGGGAGGAAAGAGTTTATTTGTCTTACACTTCACATCATAGTCCATCACTCAAGAAAGACAGGACAGGAATTCAAGTAGGGCAGGAACCTGGAAGCAGGGACTGATGCAGCTATAGGCCATGGGTGCTGCTTACCAATTTGCTCTCATGGTTTCCTCAGCCTGATTTCTTATAGAATCAGGACCACCAGCTCATGGATAGCACTGCCCAAAATGGGTTGGACTCTCCACTGCCAATCACTAATCAGGAAAAATGCCCTAGAGCTGAATCTTATGGAGGCATTTCTCAGTTGAGGTTACCTACTTTCAGATCACTCACGTTTGTGTCAAGCTGACAAAAAACTAGCCAGAGTACCTTAAAGCAATACTGGGTAAAGATAGTACACATGAAAGTTGAGATGGTAAAAGTGTTTATTTAATATTATTTTATTTGCTAGATTCTTAACTCGGATGCCCAGCCAAATCATCTTGGAAGCTACTTTAAGAATATAATTGACCCCTAAACTTTCAGTTTAGCAAACTAGACTATTCGTATTGTAATTTGATGGACTAAATTCTTGGCTTTGGCACAATTCTAAATCATCTATGGACCAATATTCTAGATTTCCTTCATAGAAATTTATTATGCTTGGATATATATCTTTATGATACCTTTGTATATTTATATTTATAAATTTCAAAAGATACTCTTATTTAAACAAAATTGCTAAATTTCCTAAACATAACCATAATGAATAGATTATAAAGATACTCAGACTGGACAAAGCATTTTGGAACTCATTTCCAGGTTGCTTGTATAGTTGCTGTTAATAAGCAAATGGTAATAAGTAAATTTCCTATTTATCTCTTTACTTATTTATTGCTTCAGTGCTTATGTATAACTGATTAATTAATTAATTAATTTTTGAGACAGAGTCTGGTCTCACAATGTATCTTGGCTGGACTGGAACTTGCCGTGTAGATTAGGCTGGTTATAGCACACAGAGATCTGTATGTGTCTGCCTTCCTAGTGCTGGGATTGAAGATGTGTTCTACCACACCCAGATCTCATTTCTTTTGAAGTTAAATTTCCCCACTTCTATGATTTTATTTCCTGTGGAGATTATAACAAAATATGGTGTGTGTGTGTGTGTATGCTTAAAATCACTGACTAGTTAAATAACTCGGTGAAAATAAATGCATCATAAGTTAGGCTTTTGTTGAGCAAGGAAAGACAAGAGTATAGCTCTTAGAAAGGTCAAAGGGAAATGCTGTTTGCTTAGCTTTATGTCTGTAAGTGGCTATGTTTCCCCACCAAACACTGCCTCCGAGCAGAATATACTGTCCACTGTTTATAGATGATCACATTCCTCTACTTAGAGTTTAAAAAGACATTTACCGTGTCTGAGAAACGGTAAAAACTTCTCCAGTGCAAAAGCTTCTGTCTGTGGAAGGTAAAGTGGACCAAGAGGGATTGAGAAACCAGAGAATCAAGTCACGGATAATTACACAGTTGATTTTAAGCACATACACGGTTTTAGCATACATATGTATCAATTCATTGATGTTCACAGATGCAAAAGTATTGAATCAAAATAAGTGGCTTTCTTCTGTGTTAAATATTAATAACCCTTTATCACATATGCTTCCTGAATATTTCAAATCATGATGAGAGAATGATAAACCATTATTATTTCTACACTGAGAAGATATTAATCTTTGCATCTTTACCATGCGCCAAAGAGTAATAGACATTAAATGCATCAAATATTTTATCTCACACATACATGTGGTAAAATTGAGTAAAGAGGGCATCTTAGTAAAAAAAAAAAAAAAACCAATATTGAAAAGAGGAACCAGAATTTAATATCAAATCTGTGGGATGTTTCATTATTTAGTAAAATTTCATGTTGAATGTGTATGAGCTAGCAGTCTTTTCCTATTAGACAGCGTATGCATGATACTTCTCAATTCTAGTGTAGGTTGTCTGCAGTTTAAGCATGCTATAGTAGATAAGGAAAAAATTAAAAAGTGAAAATAAAAGTGTAAAATGAGATAGAAATAATGACAAGTATTGCCCCAGTTTTGACAAAACGATGATCAGGTAAAATGACTCAGTCATTAACAGGAAGAAAATGCAAGTGTGTCAGCCTTGTCAAGGCATGGTTCTATAGCAATGTTTCAGTTCAGTCTAAGAATCAAGAAAGATCAGGAAAAGATGGCTGCCTAAGAAGTGGGGAAGAAAAAGGGAGGGGAGGAGAGAGGGCTTGAGAGAAAAAGAGGAAGAGTGGAGGAGGTGAAAGAGGTGGTAAAGGAAGAGGAGGGGAGGAAACAGGTTATAAGAAGAAGAGCAGGAAGAGAAGGAGGAATGGGAGGCAGAAGGGAAAAATGGTGGAGCACCAGGGAGAAAAAGAGGAAAAGGAGGACTCAAACTTAAGTGACCAAAGTCCAGGGGAAGATGGAAGGGCAATATGAAAGTTAATCTCCTCATTACAGTCTATTTCAACATAGGAATGGTAAGGCTTTTCTCATGCAAATTTAACAAATGGAAAATTGAATATTGTTTTATGTCCAATATAATATTATCTCAGTGCTAATGCTCCTTTCCTGCAGTCGCTTGCAGATGTTTATTGGGTCTGTGATAAGTTTTGGAAATCAGTTGCCTTAGAATTCATTTAATTCTAACTGGACTTTAGCTGATAGATCAAAGTCTCTTGCTTTAAAATATTTAGTAAATATAAGTATTAGATAACTTACAAACTACTTTAAAAATCATTAAACACCATAACATATAAGCCAGACCACTGTCCTTAAGATTTACATTTTGTTTACATATCTCAGTATATTAGGACTGTGGCAATACTTTTATGTGACTCTGACAGGGTTGTGTTAAACAGATGATTTTGTTTAAGTTGTCAGTTGGCAAATTTGCATTGGAATAAGTATGTTATGGATCTACTGTTGAGAGACATTCTCTGTTATTATAAAACAAAGAACGTTATTTGAAATCATGTGTCCATAAAGAAAGATGCCTTAAGAGGATTTAATAGAGAGGAACAAACATTCTGCACAATAAATTCAGCTAGCATGTTACTTCCACAGCTTTTTATGACCTCCTATTGAGACTCCAAATGAACTTTCATATTCATCATATAGGAGCAGGGCAGCATTAGCACTTGGTTGTGTTACTGAAGAGTTTCATAACAAAAATATTAAAATATAAAAATGTGCATAAGAAAGAGACTTAATTGCATGACCTCATCACAATATCAATACTTCCATGATATTATATGGAAACAATTTAATTAGCTTAGAAAAAGGGATAATTTTCATAATTAAATTTGATGTCTATATTAAGTAATGCTATCAGGAATACTCAGGCACTGCAAGTAGGAGATGGAATGTTTATCAACTGAAGCACAACCAGTGTTGTTTGTGGAAATATACTAACGATCTTGATAAAATGGATCATGTCATCAGATGTGCTCCTTAGGTATAACTCAATACCGCAATTTCTCCCTGAACTTATCCTAACACGCTTTTTTTTTTTGATTGAACAAAACTGAGAGGTCATTATTTCATTTAGTTCCTGGTCCATATTTCCCTCCTGTACATTTTCATTAAACTGAACAAATGATTTTGCACAGCAAATTGATATTCCACTGAACCCAATGAAATAATCACTTACCTTATTCTTTCTCTTTCGTCGAAACCTCAGCAGCTCTTTGTGTTGCCTTGAGACAAAATTCACAGCTGCGTACTCCAGAAGTGCTGAGAACACAAAAAGGAGGCATACTGCCATCCAAATGTCAATAGCCTTGACATAGGACACCTGGTCAGGGAGGGATAAAAGGAGCAAGAAAATTGACTTTTATTGCTACTGCCTTTAAAAACAACATTAATTGTTACTTTATGATTCTGAATATAAATTACAGATCAGATAAAAATAAATGAAAAGTCTATTTACTAAAAATGTCGAGATATGGCTTTTTATAAACTTATAGATTAGTCATAATTGTAGAAATTGAACATATTTTGTTATTATTTCCAAGTTAGGCATTAACTCAAATACAAGAAAAGAAGAAAGATGAAATATTCTATATCTGAAACTTTATCAAGGGAAATAAATAGGAAAGGAAGTCAAGTTATCTTTATTTGTAGACAATTTGGTTCTGTGAATAAAGGATCTTAAAAACTCCACCAGAAAACACCTACAGCTGATAAATTGTTTCAGCAAAGTAAAAAGACATCAAATTAACATGCAAAATTAACAGTCTTCCAAAATAATGACAAAAAGGATGAGAAAGAAATCAGGGAAAAATACCTTTCACTATAACCTCAAAAACTATCATGGGATAACTCAACCAAGGAAGTGAAAGACTTGTGTAATAAAAACTTTTAAGACATTGAAGAAAAAAGATATAGAAGACATCAGAGGACAGAAATATTTCCTATGTTCATACACCAGTAAGTTAATAATGTAAAAATGCCCATCCTACCAAGAGCAACCTACATATTCAACACCATCCCCAACAAAATTCCAACACAATTCTTTACAGAAATTAAAAACAATAACAACATCAAAACCTTCAACTTCATATACAAACAAACAAAGGAAGAAACAAAAACAAGGAGAGCTAAAATAATCCTGAAAAATATAATAGAACTGCAGGAGGTATGACTGCTCCAGATTTCAGGTTGTTCAGATTACAGAGCTAAGGTAATAAAACCTGGATGGTATTGACATAAAAACAGATATGTAGATCAGTAGAGCTGAACTGAAGACCCAGATCTAAGTCTACATACCTAAGGACACCAGATTTTTATGAAGAAGGTATAAATACATGCTGGAGTTAAGTCAGAAGCATTGTTTGCCCCTATATTAGAGTTACATGTGACTGTGAGCTGTCTGAGGTGTGTTAGAAATCAAACTCCAGTCCTCTGTAAGAGCATACTGTGCCCCTAAACACTGGGCCATCTCTGCATTCTGTATGAAATAATTCTTTAGTAAAAGGTGTCTTATAGAAATGAAGGTCAGGGTGTATGCCTATTGAATATTGAACTTCACAACAAAATATTTATCTCATGCTCTTACCACATACTGTTATAGTTGACCCAAGTGACATTTTTAAATTGACAGTTAGGATTCTCTCTCTCTCTCTCTCTCTCTCTCTCTCTCTTCTCTCTCTCTCTCTCTCTCTCTCTCTCTCTCTTTCTCTCCATCTATTCTCTCCCCTCATCTTCTATTTATTCTATCTATCTATCTATCTATCTATCTATCTATCTATCTATCTATCTATCTATCTTATCTATCTATCTATCTCTATCATCTATCTAGTTACCTAGATAGATTTTTATCTATAAAGCTGTCTATCCATCCACCCATCCATTCAACTTAAATACAGGGTAGTATCACTGATTCTATTTTAACATCTTTGAGTTTGTTCATCCTTTACCATTTTCTATCCCAACCCAATCTTCTGTAAACCACAGCCTGTGCTGTCTTGGAACCATTTGTCACCTGTTCCAAGCTATATTCTTTTACCATTCTCCATTGTCTGTAGCAAACTGGCTTCATCCTAGGGACCCTCAGGGAAGATCCCACAGCCCTTGCATTCTCCTTATCAAGAGGCCTGTAAAGGCTTAGCGTTCCTCAGAACTGGAGTTAGTTGCAAATTATTGTACAGTGTCATGTGGGTGCTCAGTAATGAATCCAGGTTCTTTGACAGAGCTGCAAGTGCTCTGAACTGTGGAGCTAAGTCTCCAGTGTCTCACAGACTATTTTTAGGGGCTAATCTAACTGTGTTGCCTTCAAGTAAAACTCAGTATTTTCTCATCTTGAATTTCAAGTCTCAAATCTGTCAGAGGGCACATAATCCCCTTTGTTTTTAGGCTCTATATTACATCTCTTGTTTTTACTATTTTATGCAATACTTATTAAATATCAATGATTCAACCAAATTCTATTTATTTGTGTGTTACAGAAATAGATGATTACTGGAGCTTTGCAGTTATTAAGTAAGGGATGCATAACAAAACTATGGAAGGACTAAGATAACAAGAGAACTCTTAAAAAGAAAATACGGAATAATGGAGGAATGACTGGGCAAAGGAGACTATACTTAATAAGGACCTCTCTGAGGATGTGTTGATCACTGCCTTTGCCATTTGCTTACTTAGTTCTAGCTTCCATTTCGTCCTTTGCATTTTTGGAAACTTAAAGCAATCAGCAAGTCCCTTCTTGCCTTAGCAGCTTTTTGCTGTCTTTACCTTTGTCTGGAGTAATCTTTTGAGATACTTCTGTTTGTCCTTTGGATGTCAGCATAATTCTCAGGAAACCCTTTTTTAAATGTTCATAACAGAATAGCTCTTCATACTTCCTCTATCTTTTCCAGAACCAGAGGCAAAGCTACTCATTTTAGATATTGAAGTCTAGTGAACTGCCTGCATAAAATCATAGAGCTACCAAATTGCAAAGCTAACTTTGAATACAATTAACCTACTTTATTTACCTCCCTTTTAGACTAATTAAGTCATCACCAAAAATTATCAAAGATATTGTAAGATGGAATTCATTTTGTGTCATAAACTGCCATCTTTAATCTTCTGCTAAAAGTTAAAAGTCAAAGGTCATCTATGTTTGTTTGCTTTGATCTAAAGCCCAGACCATTCCCTTTTTAACAGACCATGAGAAAGGAGACATGGTAAAGGTATTTAGAAAAGAAAGACAAAATATCTTTAGATCAGGAGAAGCAAAACAGTTAAAATCAGAGAAACATTTGATTCTTCAAAATGGACTAAAGACTCTTCCTGATTATATATAATATAAACAAAGCTCTTGATGCATCTGGATCGAGAAGATTATTTTCTACTGAATTTATATTAATCCTAGGCAAGTATTATCAGCTTTATAGTTTATGTTAAGTATCCAGAGCCAACTTCCTCCAAGCCTGGTTTAAAACAAACAAACAAAACAAACAAACAAACAAACAGACCCAAACAAAAAGACAAGTTTATGGTTTACTCAAGTTCATTCAAAAAAGTAAGTTTATAGTCAATCTGCTGCAAAAGGGTGTCACTGGGGTATTTTTGCCATAAATGACACATCTATATTACCATTTCCCATCCCAAAATTGAGAGACAATTGTAGAAGAGGAGCCCAAAATATTTTAAGAGCCAAATCCTTGAGGACCAGAATTAAACTGTTTCCTAGACATATTAGAACCACTGCACTCAAGAGCTCATAACAACTGTAGTTGCTTGTGTAAAATCAAGACAGTCTGCATTCTAGTGTGGAGGGAGTATGATTCATGAACCACTATCCAAACTGTGGCACTATGAATATTTGATGATTTATGGGAAAGAGAGAGAGTCAGTTGTCGATAAATTGATGGTTACTCATAGATTGGCAACATCTAGTGAATGGTCCCACACCCAAGAATATGTGGGCAGCCCAAACTGGACTCAGTGGATTGTTGAAAAAAAAAATAGATACAAAACCTATTTTTTCTACTCTCAGCATTCTTTAGTTGGTTGTTGTCTTTTGTGGAGGGTTAAAGACCTTGAAAGAGAGCAATGAAAGATTTATGGGAGGGTTTGGAGAGAGGAAAGGGAATCAAAACCTGTGAAGAAAAAGGACACAGGAAATGATGGGATTATGCCTAAATTTCAAAACTTAAAAGAAAAAAATAGAGAAAAAAACTGGTGCAAAGTTGGATGGCATAGGGAGATGGAGATGGATGTTTATATTTCAGAAATACTGTGTATCTCTTATATTGCTTTAATGTTATAATTAGAAAATAGAGCAAACTTATATTACAAATAAGATAAAAATATATATTACTGAATTTTGTCATTATTGGCAAGTTTCAATATAGACAGAGCCAAGTCCCTTGGTCCTGGGAGAGGACAATTTGGGAGTTTGGCTCAGTTAAAAATTCTGTTTTCCACTTTAAAACATAATATAATGGAAGTTGGCTTGATGAGATTTCCCATATGAAATTATATAATCAATAGACAACATCAAAGTCTCACTGGCTGAAATAATATGTGCCATGCCCACTTTTGTTGAAATGTGGTCCTGGCGAGGTGCTGTCACGGTAAATCTTTCTTGTGACACAGAGGTAGAGGAAATGCAGGACGCTTGTGTTGTCAGTTGCGTGATTAATGGGCCAGGCTTCAGGAGGCCTGGGTCATTTTGGTTAAAGTTCAGCAACCAGAACTATTCCGGGTCAGCCTCATCATAGAACAAAGCAAAACCAAAACTGCCAAGTTTCTCAGGTACCTGGAAGGGGAAACCCAGAAGGAGTGGCACAGAATTATGCTAGAGACAGAGGGGGTCAGAGAGGGATTTTTTTTCTACCTTTTGTTCTAAAACAAATTCAAGAATCCCCACTGGCTTAGAAGTTATGATATTTTGAATAGTATAAGATAATATTAGTGTAAGAGAAGCTTCACTGAGGAGCCAAATACACTGCCTTCCTGGAGAAGATGGAAAATATGGTGACAGTAAATGTGTGTGCATGCGTGCGTGCGTGCATGTGTGCGCGTGTGTGTGTGTCTGTCTGTCTGCAATGTAACCAAGTTTTCTAAAGCCACACTGCCAGATAAACATAGTCAGTCATTAGTAAGGAATGACAAACACCAGGGTCACAGTAATGCTGCCACAGAGCCCATCGTGGTCTAAGAAACACAGTTGTCTGGAGACAGAGAATAAAGGCAGAAAGGCTGCAAGCTATCCCACCCATGAAATATCTTTGAGTCATGTAATTTCTACAAGCAGAGAGAGGAAATATAAGAGAAGAGGAGGAGAGGACAGCAGAGAAGGAGGGAAGGAGAACGAGAGAAAGAGGAAAGGAGAGAGAGGGAAGAGAAAGAATAATGTTTTCTAATCCTCGAAGGCAGTCGATCACTTTGCTAGCACATTCAACTCTGTTCCAGTTGATTGCTCATTTGTGGATTTAGTCCTCAAATCATTTCATTTGTACTCACTCTCTGATGACCAGTGATAGATAGGTTGTATCTATCCCTGTAAAATAGTTCATAAGTTCATACTCCTGTGCATGATCTTGATAAGACCATTCAAGAGCAGTGTTTCAGGTTTTGTTGACTGACAAGCACATTGTGAGAACTATATTGTAGGTATGGGGACTTGCTAAGATTAAGAGACCTGCCAAGACACATGCCTTTACTATAATCTAATAAGGTAGTCAAAAGTATTACCATGAGGCCAGTTAATTCCTATGCTAATGCTCATAGATACAATGTGTTAGTGGATGAAGATATGTTGGAAGTGACTTGATAATTATTAGCCAGTCTAGTGCTCATCAGCTATTTCCATAAATGAAAATTTAGATGCATTTAAAAGCTTAAATTTGAGAATAGGAAACTGCCTGGTGGTGGTGGCAGATGCCTTTAATCCCAGCACTCAGTGGGCAGAGGCAGACATATCTCTTGAGTTCAGGGCTAACCTGGTCTTCAGAGTGAGTTGCAGGGCAGCCAGGCTACACAGAGAAATCCCATCTTGAAAAAAAATCAACCATACAATCAATCAATCAATCAATCAATCAATCATCAATCAATCCAACAAACAAACAAATAGAAATTGACTAAAGCAGAACCCTGCCTAAGTTTATGAACTGCATGAATACACATCTATAAGGCAAATTTCCACAGTTCACTTAAGAGTGATTGTTTTGTCAATTTTTCTGCAATCTAAATTTGCTTTTCTAAAATAAAGAAATACATATTACAGAACATTGCATTGTATGCCTTTGGGTAAGGCAATTTGTTCTTCCTCTAATGGCAATCCATCTTGGTAGATTTCTCCAGTACCAGAAATGTCAAGTGAACGATGACAGATATGTTTGACTGTGGAACAAGCAAGTGGCTCAGATACACAGATAAATGTGTTTCCCAAAACATGCTGGAAATTTGTGCGTTGCTTTGTTTGCTGGGGTTTTTATTTCTGATCTCTATGAATTTTATTTACTTCTTTTGCTTATTCACCAGAATGTGAGATCCTGCATAAAAGTTTACAGTTTTTAAATATTTATAAGGAAATATTGCTCTGAAATACATCTGAATGTTATCTAAGGTCAGGGATAAAGTAACTACAACAAAGAAAAGACTAGATGGTGCTTTAAAGTCATCTGCTAAAGCAAATAGTGTTGGCATTGAGAGCACAAAAGCAGAGCTCTAGGCAGGCGTGACAGTGAGCCTTACACAGACAGAGCTTTGACGTGTTGGGAGTTTTAACCCATCTCCTTGGAGGGTGACTCTCAGCAGCCTCACTGATGCTCTACTCATTCGGACTATACACAGAACTATCGTAAATCCTCTACGCTCCTATGCAGCATTCATCACATACATAAAGACTTTCACTTTAAGAGATAAAATTCAGCAGAAAATCCTGCCATCCTTGGTTGCATTGTTTCTTTTTTTTTTTTTTTTTTGTGGGTTCTTATAAATCCTGTTTTTTTTTATTGGAAATTTTTTATTGGAAAATTTTTTACATTTCAGATGTTCTCTCCTTACCCCATTTCCCCCCCTCCCTCCTAGGAACTCACTATCCCTTCCCCCCTCCTCCTGTCTCCACGTTGGTGTACCCCCACCCACCCTCCCCTGTACCTCACCTCCCCACCCTCGAGTACCCCCCCCCCCCCACGACGTCCAGCCTTCATGGGACCAAGGATCTCTTCTCCCACTTATATATAGCTCCCTTGCATATATAGCTGGAGCCATGGGTCCCTCCCCAAGCGCTCCCAGGCTTGTGGTTTTAGACCCTGGGGGCTCTGGTTGGTTGGGATTGTGGTTGCATTGTTTCTAATGAGATGGGTCATCCTTCCAGCTGCCTAAAGAAAGGGCAAACGGAAAGAGCAAAGGATTACGACGATCATTTACCTCCTAATTCAGTTTCTGTTGCCCGAGCTTTACTTTCATATTGTCTATATCTTGTGACTAATGGTTTTTAACTTTTACATGAAAAGGTAAAATAAATCTAGATGTCACCAGAGATGTTTCTTGGGAGGATGCCATTAGACTTCCTGGCACCTATAATATAACTCTTGACCTATTCATTTGTGATGAAATGAGGCGTGTGACTTCTAGCTCCAGTCTTTACATGCTGGAGATTTTGTACTCTGCAGCTGCCTGCTTATTACGATCATCTTTCATCCTAATTCTTTTTACTCAGGTGTCTAAGAGTGTTATTTATGACTTCAAACTAGAGTCATGGAGACAGATATTGCCTATAAAGGCCCTTTAAGTACTCATTTTTGAAGCAAGGTCTTTCTTTCAACAGAGATATAGTTTTACATGCTCTTTTATCATTTAGAAAGTTCATATATATGGTTCTGAGATAGCAGACACACACATATACACATATATCTCAGAACCATGTATATGTACATGTATATGTGTGTGTGTGTGTAATTTTTAGGTAAAAATAATCTTAAAATTACATATGACATTTTTTCTTTTTAAATTTAGTTTCACCATGAAGCCATTGTATAGTTATGATGTTGTTGCTGTTATGAAAATGTAAACTTAGGAAGTCTCTTAACCTCAAAATTGTATACATATGTGTTTATACATGTGTGAATGTAATAGCAATCCATGGAAAAAGTCCATAACTTTTAAAGAGTGAAAGAGAGTCGGGAACAGAGTTATATGGACAGGATTGCAGGGCATAGTAGCAAAGGGAACTGGGAAAGGCTGTATTTTATGATCTCAGAAGAAAATAAATAAATAAATTGAAAAATTATAAGGCCGGTCTGTCTATATGTCAGGTAGAGAAAATGTTTATTAATTTTAATTTTAGATGCATTAAGACTCATGAAGACTAGGACATGTAGCAAGATGTGAGGACAACCACAAGTACCCATCGACTGATCTTCTTATAGGACTGTTCTAAACTGTAGAAATTATGTTTTAAGATATTCTTATATTAATAATAAAACTTTTTAGCTTAACATGTGTTATATAATACTGGGCTCAAGCTATTGTCTCTCCACCCTTAAATACTCTTTAGTCTTGAATTTTCAATCTATGCTGCTAGAGGCCTCTGAGCTTCTGTGACAAGTTTAATTATTTAGACTTTCAAGTATTCTTTGTCCTTTTGTGGTGTTTTGTAAAGGAGAGCTGAAGTGGTAGGGATAAAATGGGAGAAATCTACACAGAATCTCTCTCTCTCTCTCTCTCTCTCTCTCTCTCTCTCTCTCTCTCTCTCTCTCTCTCTTTCTCTCTCATTTTCCAAAATAAATATGAATGAACTACACTATAGTCTATGAAAAGACACAATGTTTTAGCAGATAGCATTATTTGCTTGAAACCATTTCTTTCCTTTCTTTGGCAAAGTTTCCGTGAGCATTGGCTACACCCTCCAACCTATTGATTTTGGTTTTGGCCATAGAACTTGGTATAATTTGTGGGATGAGAGCAGAAATGAATTATATGCCCAAACACGTTAACAAATGTAGTGTGTGTGTGTGTGTGTGTGTGTGTGTGTGTGTTCCCAAGGTTAACTTCTGTGAGCTCTTTGAGACTGCATATTGCAGATGAGAGTCTGTACTTTTAGGTGACAGCTTCTAAATATACGGGTGAGGTCTCTGAATCTGTTTCCCTGGCCCTCAAACAAACAAACAAACAAACAAGCCCCACATCCAATCAGAATTCTAATTTCCAAGCGATATTCTGTTCTTTAAATAGTCTGATCTAGTATGTTAGTGATTATTGTTTATAATGGATGTTCTGAGTTGGCTCCTCTGTTATTTACTTCTAAAATGTCCAAGGTAATAAGTCAGGCTTGTATTGTCTTAGGTCATACCAAATTTCTTGTGGGACATTGTCTCTATTATCAGAATGAGTTGCATAATATAAATGCACATGTATATATAATAAACTTGAACTGATGATTGAAAATTTCTTCTTTCATTGAAATTCTGATGAAAATAATGTCTTTAATAAACAATCTCTATTTTATCTGTTTATAGATGATGAACTGTTTTAGACTAACCATTCTATTTTGCTTAAACTTATATCCCAATTTTGCCATCTTAATTTGAAATAACTCACACCTTTCAACTCTCTCAATCCTGCCCCACTCTGGGTCTTAAATATTTCATTTCTGTGCCTCATAAAACCAATTAATTTATAAAACAAAGCCGATTCCATCCTTTTTCTAGATGATAACATATGACTCCAACAACTTTTCATCATTTCCAGATAGATCATGACTAAGGTAAAAATGAGTAAATTTCCTTCTGATTTGACCATGAACTTTCTACTGTCACCTAGACTCCTTGTGCCATTCATACACAAACTCACAAGCACTGGATATCATGTTAAACAAATAAGGAAGTTTAACATTTTTACATTGGGATATGTTACAAAAACAAATTGATTTGGACTATTTAAAATGTACAGTTAAGTGTTAATAAAGGGAGACATCATTTTAAAAGACAGTAATTAATTCTTATTAAGAAAACTGAACTTTATCAAACGTCAAATTATTTCTGTGCTCTGTAACATTTGCAATGATAAATTATCTTCTAATCAAAGTTTATTTACCTATACATTTTTACTTAATTAATTAAACAAGAATTCATTCATAGAAACCACTAAGGCAACAATGTATGCATTTATAATTTACGTCAAGTAGCAGGTGCAGCATTCTTGAGAAGCTAATAATACTTTATTATATTGAAGTTCATTTTAAGAAAAATAATTTCTATCTTTTTAAATAGAAAAAGAAAACCTCTTCTCTTTCAGTGTATTTTATTAGGAGAGACTTTTTTATTTCACAGACTTTATATAGTAAACTGATTAATTCTGGATGATTAGACTGTATCCAAATTATTAAATTAGGTACGCACTCTTGCCCATTGACCTACAACTGTCAAGAGCTAGAAGATGGGGCACAGCATAATAGAAGCCAGGCTGTGATAATATGGAAATATGATACAGTCCTTGATGGGGAGTAATTGCTGTAATGTTTTCCTGGAAGTAATTTTAGTAATAGATTATAAACACATACAGCTATCAGAATTTTAGTTCATGTTAAGAAAATAGTATGAAAAGATTGTCTCTGTGTATCTTTGTACACATATCTATGCATTATACCAGCACTTAACATTATCATGGGGATCAATTTAAATAATTTTAATATATTTTAATCATTTAAATATATAGATACAAAAATTCTATGGTACCTATAATGATTGTTCATATTTAAATAAGAAATCATCACACACACTTTGTGAGTAGCAGGCTCATCGATTTATAGAATATATTTCTTCATCGATAGCTTAGCCTCATATTTCAATATTTAGTGGTTTAAAAATGAATAACAAATAATAAATATCTGAATGAATTTTGATCAATCTGGCATCAACATTTTCTGTATGTATCCAATGCACGTCCAATCAGGACACTTACCTTTGGTAAGGAAGCCCGAGATCCAGAACTCTGTGTGGTCATAGTGAGTACAGTGGTGATGCCCAAAGCTACCCTCGCTGGGGCTGCATCCATGTTAATCCAGAATGAGACCCAGGAGAGAATAACAATCAGAAGGCTGGGAATGTACATCTGGATCAAGTAGTAGCCCATCTGCCGCTCAAGATGAAATCTCACTTCTATGCATGTAAACTTTCCTAATTTTTCATAAAATAAATGCAACAATTAAATAAAAGTCAGGTTTTGTTATTATATCAAATAGGACTTAAGTGAAATAATAATTTTATTATAAGTTTGTTTTTTTTTTTTTACTAAAGTGAAGGAACATTAAGTCAAATACTCAAATTTGGTTTAGCTTTTTGATTTTTTAAAAAATCTGTGCATCTGGAAACAATGTGACAAGGGAATGAACTCTTCTAAAATAGAATGTAATCCTAATTTCATGTTCAAATAGCTTTTCATACTTGTCAACGATCTCTTTTTTTTTTTTTTTTTTTTTTTTTTTTTTTTTAGTTTTTGACACTCGTTGTCAGGTGGATAGAACAGTACATGTTTATTGTGTAAGATTATCTATACTTTGTGTTTCTGGAACTTACAAATGATTATTTAATCGGGTGGTATTTGTTTCGAAAACCTTTGTATTTTCTTTAAGCATTAAGAGAGAAATACAAATGAAGATGAGCAGTTTTATAAATAATACTATAAAAAGTATATATGTATCATTTTGCCTTAATAACTTTTAAGATAATTTTAATATACTTGGAAAAACAAATGGGTTACATTCACTGTTTAAATATATGCCTTTGTGCCTCTGTTATGTACCTCTGATTCTGCACACAGAGGTTATGAATGTTTAAGTCAACATACCTTTAATATTTTTACTTATCTCCGAGTTTTAATTCTAGTCATTTATCTCTACTGCTTTGTTATCCATCCTTCAAAGAAACAGTCTTCCAAGCCATTTGATTCTTGCTTTTATTATCTATTATTTTGAATAGTATGATGTCACGGATCTAATATGCTCTTTAAGTATCATTATCTGATATGACTATGGGAGAAAGAGATCAAAGAGCATAACTAGAAAACCTGCTGGCGTATGGCAAGAAGTGTGTCTAAGTGCAGACTCCTATTCATAGAGCAAGCTCATAAAGAATGGCACAAAGGAGGCAAGTGCATAGCCTCTGGAGCAAAATAGAAGTGACAGCAGAACTTTAAGATCTCTACAGTAGCTTGCCAGCTCTGGGGACAGTGGTTTTATATATACACTTTTTAATATATAACAATCAGAACCATATACAAGCCATACACAAGCCTTCTCTCAACTCATCAATGAAATGATTAGAGATTCTTGCAGTGTCTAAAATCATTTATATTTTAAAGCAATATTCAATATAGAACTTTAAATTTTCACTATAAAAAATGAAATAGAGCAAGATTAATTGAAGTAGTTATATCAATGCTGGTCTAGTAAGTAATCTTGTGACAAAATTAATGTTTTTTTTTATCATTTGTGTATGTTCTCTATGTTTCATGTGACTTTCAAAAAAATAAAAGATTTTATTATGTATTTTAAAGTCATTTTATAATATAACTAAGATGGAAAATGAAGTCATACAATATGCAAATATTATGATTGCACATAAATGCACATATAAATATATATGTATATTAACTTTATGGTTGTGCATGTGTGCATTTTTTATGTGGTTGTAAAGAGAAAACTTAAACTTGGACCACAGTGATGAGAGAAAAACTCATGCATACATAACAAGATGAGTATACTAAGAAAATAAGTAATATTTTAGATGAAAAAAACAGATCATATAATCCTGAAGTAACTTTTAGATTTGTGCAATTTAGTGTATATATATATATATATATATATATATATATATATATATATATATTTTTTTTTTTTTTTTTTTTTTTTTTTCCTCCTCACTGAGTAGTAGTACTGACTGACCTGAGGACTTACTATTTAATCCTGGTTGACCTCAAACTCATGGGAATCATCTTGCCTTTGCTTACCAAGTGCTGGGATTAAAAGCATGTCTCTCCACACCTAGATATGTAATTAATGTGTATGTGAAAGAATACTTCACATATTTCAATAATTTTATTTCCTTGCAACACCAGGCATTTACAAATATGGATGTGTGTATGTGGGTGTATGTGTGTGTGTTATTTTTTTCTTTCATATGCAGAGGCAATTATGTGGTATATGAGCCTACACTGGAAAACAACGAAAATAAGAATCTTTCACATTGGGGAAATAACATAAAACAAAGTTTAAGGTATGAGACAAATTAATCACATATGTGAATAAAGACATTACCAGATGTTTCTATAAGGTTTTGAGCCTTGGTACTTTGGGCATACTTTCATCTTTTGTATAAAACAAATATTAGACAACTAGGTATTCTAGAAAATTACTACTGAAGTAATTGCTTGAAGTAAGCACTCATAAACGTGAGCTGCAATATCAAGGTATGCAAATGTACTTTCAGCTAAGATGGGTCTCCTACCTCTTTATCATCAAAATTCTCCCTGAAATGTTTAGAGTCAGCTACTGTTCTGTGTTGAATATGTCTAAAATTCAAATCCTTAGAGAATCTGTGAAGTTCAGTTTATTTAGAAATCATTGCTTGATATGAAGAACGCAATCAAGTTAAAATTTGTTTCAACACCACTGCTGTCATTATAGAATGAGGATATTTGGCTATGGAGACACAGATGCATGCAGAGGTCAGCATGCGAGTATAAGGACAGAAACTAAAGTGCTATATCAAGAAGTAAAGAAATACCCAGAATTGTCGGAAATAGCGAACTAAGAAAATGACAGGGAAGGAACATTCCCTGAAGGCTACAGAGAAAACATGTTTGCTAATACCTGCTTTTTTTTAAAAAATATACTTAGCTACTAGAGCTATGAGAAAATGAAAGTTTGTTGTTTTAAACTACCAAATTCATGGTTCTTTGTGATGACAGTTCTACTTACCACCTCTAGAGATTTTCTGATTTTCTCAACATTTCCTATAAGAAATTATCCATCCTTAGAAAAATGAGCAAGAGTGCTGTCTGTTCTTTAATTTTATGCTGAGATGTTAACCTTGTTCTTGTTCAAAACTTAGCTAGCACTTTCATCTGTGAGCTGAATATGGTATTTTGCAAAATTTGATATTCTGAGTTAGTTACGGAGATAAGAGGGACTGGGGGCTTTATAGGGTGACGACTGAGCTCACAGTTCTGGAAAATACTGAGACCAAGATGAATCATGCTTTACTGGAATGAAATGGTAAGAGTAATGTCTAATGTGAGCATGCGGGCATCAGGCCATATGTGCATCTCTTTGGGTGGACACTTGAGTTGTGGACAGTTCAATGGCATTTTTGTTGGAGAAGGCTTATGGGATTTGCCCACAACACTTAAGAGAAGTGAGCACATTTCACCAGGGTACAAATACCACACTGAGTTTCTTAATTTTTGGTGTTCGTTGTTAAATATGGTATCTACTCCAGACACAATATTTCTCCATCAGTTCAAGAAGTAACTGAAAACAGAAATTAATAGAGTATCAAAATAAAGAGAAAATAGGAAAAATAGAATAGTGTTTTGGAATACATGAAAATATGTCAGATAATGTCATTGTTTAAAACAAGTCCTTTTGTTGGCATATAGAGTGTTTATGCCCAAAAATTGTTTAATTTATTTTCCTATAGAAATAAAGAAACATGTTTAAAATCATCATTTTACCCACATATGTGGTGCTCTATAGGGAATTTTCAAATGAACCTGAGCACCAAGCATTTTTTTCAGTCTCACACAAGTCACATATAACAAGACACAATGAGTAAAAAGCCCATCTATTTTGAAATTATTCATTTTGTACTCCATAATCTAAAAGAGTTAAAACCAAAACATTATAATTTCAATAATCTATATATCATTAGATCAAAAGTCAAAAGCGCTAGATAAAAGTTCTCAATCCTTACCTGTATTGTAGTGTTTAGTGCAGTATCGCAAGTCTTTTTCTTCTTTCAACAGAAATTGAGGCAAAGTGAGTCCTTCAGCCACTTGTACTGGGGCTTCATCTTGCCATTCAAAAATGAGATCATTCATTGTGTACCCAACTAGATAAAATACAGAAATGTTTATAGCCAAAGGAAGACTTTCAAATCGAAGAAATGAAAACCTTCTGGTATAATCACATGGAATGAAAGGACCAGTGTGACCTTGAGTCAATCAGTTGAACAGTGCATTATCTGATTCCATATCACACAAGTCTATAAGCAGTAATGTAAGACAATGATATAGGCTCAAAAGAACACAATATAGAAGGTAGTATTTATTCTTTCTTGGTGATGGGAAGCTCTTGGGTTAATTCAGAAAATGTTAACATTGTTCCACTATGTTTATTTCTAAGACTACATGATAAGGCCAAATAGTCCATGGTTTGAAAATGAATTAAAGTATAAATTTCACTGGGAAAAGTATTAATGTCTGATGCCTCCTTTGCTTTAATCTTCTCAGCTTATATTTACCTGCTTCTCTGTTCCAAGTTCCAATATGAACAAAATAATCCTAAAATGAAAGCTTGTTCTATTTGGTAGAGATGATTAAAAGGTATACATGGAATAGTTTGACACACTAGTAATTAGTTCAGCATTGACTTTACAAATGAATTTTTCAGTAAGCCAGCATCTTTTATTTTTTTTGGGCGGGGATGGTTTCAAGACAGGATTTCTCTGAATAGCCCTGGCTGTCCCGGAACTCACTTTGTAAACAGGCTGGCCTCCAACTCAGAAATCCTCCTGCCTCTGCCTCCCAAGTGCTGGGATTAAAGGCATGCGTCACCACTGCCTGGCTTGCCAGCATCTTTTATTAAGTTAAAGTATTATATTTCTCTTTGGAGAGGTTTAATATAAGTAGAATTTTCTTTTTTTCCCAGTCGAATGAAAAATTATTGAAATCTATTCTTCAGTGTTACTATAGTTATTATATTAGGAGTCTAAGTGAATGTGAACATGGCTGTTATTACTCTGATTAGTCAATTCCATAGTGTTAGCAAAAGAAAGCAAACATGATATGATCCATGAATTATATCAATTGGTTAAACTAGTAAATTATGGAGCTGTGTACAGAAGGAGTTTGTACCAAAATTTCATGGAATGATTTGGTACAACTTTTGTGGGTAGGTTAGGCAATGGGTAAGGGGATAGCAGCTCATCACTCTCCAGTCTCTCTCACAATCGTCCAGAGAGAGTGGATTCAGATCTAACTGTAAAGGCAATTGGGAATGCTTAGTAGCATGTACTCAATGGGCAGTGGGGACAGTAGTGATCAGAGTATCGACAATAAAAACTCTTTAGATGGTGTAAGAACAACAATATCAATCAACCAGATCGCCCAGAGCTCCCAGGGATTAAACTACCAACCAAAGAATACCCACGGAGGGACCCATGGCTCCAGCTGCATATATAGCTGAGGATGGCCTTGTCAGGAATCAATGGGAGGAGAGGCCCTTGGTCCTATGGAGGCTCAATGCCCCAGCAACATAGGGGAATGCTAAGGTGGTGAGGTGGGAATGGTGGGTGGTGTGGGTCCATAGAAGCAGAGGGAAGGGGGAATAGGGGGTTTGCAGAGGTGAAATTGAGAAGGGGAATAACATTTGAAATGTAAAAAAATAAAATAACCAATGAGAAAAAAAGAAGAAAAATATTTGACTAATGATTTTTCATAGATATTGTCAGTTTTTCTTTTGTTTGTTTGTTTTTGTTTGTTTGTTTTTGGCTCATTATAGACCAAGAGTTGTTTGGTAGAGTTTGTATAGCTATCCAAATTGAACGGTGCCATGTCTGAATTTTGGCTCAAAAATACATGTGTAACTACAAGATTATTCTCTAAATAAGTGGTTGTCAACCTACCAAATGTTGCAGCCCTGAAGCACCATCCCCCATGTTGTGGTGACCCACAACCATAAAATTATTTTTATGCTATTTCATTACTGTAATTTTCTACTGTTATGAATCATAATGTGAATTTATATGTGACGCACAGGTTGGGAACCACTGTTCTAGACTTAGAGATTGGTTTACTTATACTATAATAACCTCTCAGTGAAACCCCAAATTAATAATGATTGGATTGGTAATAAAAGGATGATTCACTTTGTTCATAAGTTCTCAACGTGTGCATTATAGATAACACTCTGCTTTAGGGCACATTTCTCAATGATCTCCAGACAGTAAAATAAGCACCAATTTTATCTGTTGTCTGATAAGGCAGGTCTCTTATAATTCACACAGAGAAATACAGAAGACAAAATGTTTGAGATGTTTTGGTACCAGTTTAGACAGATGAATGAAAAGAAAAGCAAACTCCCTTTTAGTTTTGAAGTGAGAGAGTTTCGTGTAATCGTCTATGAAAAGAAACTAGCTGCCTGAAATTCCATGGAAGTCATGGTCCAATTAGTCTCCCTTCCATTTTCTAGGAGCACATATAACTTGTTATTGTGGTGAGGAGCTATTCACATCAAGTGATCTATAAATGGACGTTTTACAGCTGTGTTATTGTACACTTATTTACAACTCACAGGATGTTTAAACTTGAAAGCAGAAGGTAAATAATGAGAAGGCCACGCTTAAGGAACATTTCCTTTATTCTGAGTAACTTAATGGGCGCTGAAGGAAACTTAATGACACTATTGCCTCAATAAACCTTCAAACAAACTTTTAATAGATTCTCTTCCACAGAGTTCAAAGTGTTTTAATATTCTTTTCCTTTGGATAACAAATATTTATAGAAGCTTGAAAATATTAAGGAAAATATATTGGATAATGAGAGCAACATGGTAAATTTAATTGTCTTGTATAATAATCTCACAATGAAAAAGTAATTTACATAAGGAAGAAAGATATTTATCTACACTTGACAAAAATTTTATTTGATGACTATGATGAAGCTTGCAAATGGCTATCTCAATTCTTGCTTTTCATCAAGTATTTACTCAGTATGAAGTGTAGGTAAGACATTCTGTCCCATTTCAGCTGGTCCTTAAAAGCAATGAATGACCCCTCCTCCCCAGTGAAGAACACAAGAGAAAGTGAAAAAATTTAGGATAAAGGAAAAGCCAATTTTTTTTGAAAGAAGTTAAAAACATCCAAGAATTGTAAGAGAAATTAATAATAGCTCTCTTCATCTTTGGAGACACAAAATGACTTCACAAAATTGTGCTTTATAAACACGATAGTAGCCTGATCATTTCATAAAATTCACAGGCCTAAAAGCTTTTTCATGGTCACGGTGACATATTGTTTGTAGTTTTCATTGTTCTAATATTTTCTATGATGTTGAAATAGTGTTGGTTATGCTTTAACATAAATACAGGCAGTGATACTAGACTATGCTGGATGTTCCTATATTTCTAAGTATCATATTCTTTAGTAAAGAAGGGCATTTTCATTTAACTATGCTCATGTTTGATAAAGTAGTAAATACCCTGTGGGAAAAGCAATGCACTTTCAAACACACACACACACACACACACACACACACACACACACACACACACACTTATATTAGTAACGTAAGTTTTCTTTCAAGGAACATCTCTAATTGACTAAAATACAAAGTGAACCATGCTTTTTCTGGTTTTGTAAAGGTGCATATCATTTCTATTTGAAACGTAAAATGATATATGAATGGCTGGTCACTATTAAAAATATTCTTGATCTGAATGCACTATGGTGAGGGAAACTGGTAATAGTTGCTGTGAATTATAGATTCTGAAATTGCAAGCCAAAATTAGATGTTTGAAGACATTTTCTACTCAGCCATCTGAGTGATCCTGAGACTAGATAGTTCAGATGCTTAGGATAAAACCAAATATACTAAAAGAACATAGCAAAATAGAAAACCCACAATAAAACATTCTGCTATTCTCAGTGCCTTGCTCAGCTATCATGAGAGAATTTCCTCCTGCAACAGATGGAACAAATACAGAGAACCACAGCCAGACATTATTCAGTGAGTGGGAGACCCTGGAACACTCAGCTCTAAATGGAATGTCCAACCAATTCCTCCCCACAAGTCTCAGAGAATGCTGCAATCCTCAGAGAATGGAAAGAGTATAAGAGCCATCTGAGACGGAGGACACCAAGGAAACAATGATGTCTAAAACAATGTGATAGATGCACATATGAACTCACAGAGAATGTGACAGCATGCACACGTGTCTGCACCAGATGGGATCTAAGAGCTGAAAGAAGTGGACACATGTCCCCATTTCTAACCCAGAAGCAATCTCCAATTGATAACTGCTTGCAAAACAGAAAATAGTTTTAGTTAAGAAAGTCTCATTAGAAAACAAACTACTCTTAAAAATAGGTGCATATCTAGCACTAGATGTCCAATAGAAAAGGAGCCTGATATAGCTGTCTCCTTAGAAGTCTGCAAGAGTCTGACATACTCAGAGGCAGAAGCCCACAGCTAACCATTAAACTGATCACGGGGTTCCCAATGGAGAAGATAGAGTGAAGGCTGAAGGAGTTGAGAGGATTCGAGACACCATGAGGAAAGCAACAATCCCAACCAACCAGAGCCCCAGGGTCTAAACCACAAGCCTGGGAGCGCTTAGGGAGGGACCCATGGCTCCAGCTATATATGCAAGGGAGCTATATATAAGTGGGAGAAGAGATCCTTGGTCCCATGAAGGCTGGACGTCATGGGGGGGGATACTCGAGGGTGGGGAGGTGAGGTACAGGGGAGGGTGGAAGGGGGTACACCAATGTGGAGATAGGAGGAGGGGGGGAAATGGGGTAAGGAGAGAACAGCTGAAATGTATAAAAAATTTTCCAATAAAAAATTTCCAATTAAAAAAAAAAAAAAAAAGAAAAGGAGCTCTATAGGATGTAGGATTAGTAAAGATCTTTTTCCAATCTGTTGGTTGTCGTTTAGTCCTATTGACAGTGTCCTTTGCCTTAAAACAGATTTGGAAAGATCTTTACAAATCCTACATCCAGTACAGGGCTAATATCCAATATATACAAAAAAAACCTCAAGAAGTTAGACTCCAAAGTACCAAATAACCCTATTTAAAAATAGGGTACAGAGCTAAACTGAGAATTCTCAACTAAGGAAACTTGAATGGTTGAGAAACACCTAAAGAAATGTTCAACATTCTTAGTCATCAGGGAAATGCATATCAAAACAACCCTGAGATTCCACCTCAAACTAGTCAGAATGTCTAAGATCAAAAACTCAGATGACAGCAGATGCAGGTGACTATGTGGAGAAAGAGGAACACTCCTCCATTGCTGGTGGGATTGCAAGCTGGTACAACAACTCTAGAAAGCAGTCTGGCAGTTCCTCAGAAAATTGGACATTGTACTACCTGAGCATATACTACTCTTGGGCATATACCCAGAAGATGCTCCAACATGTAATAAGGACACATGCTCCACTATGTTTATAGCAGCCATATTTATAATAGCCCAAAACTGGAAACAACCCCCATGTCCCTCAACAGAGGAACTGATACAGAAAATGTCGTATATTTACACAATGGAGTACTACTCAGGTATTAAAAAGAATGAATTCATGAAATTCTTAGGCAAATGGATGGAACTAGAAAATATCATCCTGAGTGAGGTAACTCAATCACAAAAGAATACACATGGTATGCACTCACTGATAAGTGAATATTAGCCCAAAAGCTCTTAATACCTAAGATACAACTCACAGACCACATGAAGCTCAAGAAGAAGGAATACCAAAGTGTGGGTGCTTCGGTCCTTTATAGGAGGAGTAACAAAATACTCACAGGAGCAAACATGGAGACAATGTGTGGAACAGAGACTGGAGGAGGGGCCTTCTGAAGACTGTCAGTCCTGGGGATCCAACCTATGTGCAGTCACCAAATGCAGGCACTGGTGTGGATTCCAGGAAGTGTATGCTGACCAGAGCCTGATATAGCAGTCTCCTCAGAGGCTCTGCCAGAGGCAGATGCTTGCAGCTAACCATTAAACTGATCATGGGGTCCCCAGTGGAGGAGTTAGAAGACTGAAGGAGCTGAAGGGGTTTGTGGCCCCGCTGGAAGAGTGACAATACCAACCAACCAGGGCTCCCAGGGTCTAAACCTCCAACCTGGGAACACGCTTGGAGGGACCCATGGCTCCAGCTGTGTATGTAGGGGAGGATGGCCTTGTCAGGCATTGGTGGGGGAGGAGATCCTTGGTCCCGTGAAGGCTGGATACCTCAGTGTGGAGGAATTCGAAGGCAGGGAGGGGCGAGTGGAAGGATGGGTCAGGGCACACCCTCACAGAAATAGCAGGAGTGGGGACTGGATAAGGGGTTTCTGGGGGAGGGATGGGGAAAAAGAATAACATTTGAAACGTAATATAAATAAAATATCCAATAAAAAATTGTTACCATGTGTTTTATGACCTAGAATATGATCTATCTTAATATATTTTCTATTGATCCTGAGGTAAGTATATCTGCTATTGTTGGGTGAAATAGTCTATAGATGTCGGTTCTACACAGTTGCTAGGTGTTAATGTTTAAAGAAGAGCTTCAAGCATTTTCTGCCTTTCTAGTTCTGATTTAAAAGGTGTTTATACTCACAACTGTAATGCATATAAAATTTATTTACATATAAGCATTTGCTAGAAATATTGAAAAAAGAAAATATTCAATAAAAGAAAAAAATAAAAATAAATTAAAAATTTTAAAACATTAAAAAAAGAAACTCAAATATTGGAAGTCTTTGCTTCATAATGTTGTATCATGACTCTCTTTGCTGTTGTCGTTTGTTTGTTTTTACATCTTATTTTTATTTAATTTTATTTCTCTCTTTATTTCTCTCTTTTTTTAATTCTAGAGGTTCTCTGTCTCTCTCTGTCTCTTTGTCTCTGACTCTCTCTCTCTCTCTCTCTCTCTCTCTCTCTCTCTCTCTCTCTCTCTCTCTCTCTGAGTATGTTTAAGATATATTATGGCTTCCAATTTAGTGTTTTTTTATGATTCCTGAATGTGTAATGAGTGAATATCTTCATCTGTATCTGCTTCCTGTGCCTTTTCTTAGGCTCTTTATATTCTGTTTGTTTTTGTTGTATTCTGATATATTAGTTTTTGTTTCATTTTGTTATTATCCCTTCTAATCATGTTTGTTTACTAATGACAGACAAACAGAGGGAGGATCTGTATGGGAGAGGAGAAGTCAACAACCAGAAGGAGGGGAAACCCTAATTAGAATATCTACTGTGAAGAAAAAAAGCTATTTTTAATAAAAGAAAAACAAAAGAATACAACAATAAAATGTCTAACTGTGAAAGGAAGCCTTTTCTGTCTTTTTTGGGTTTCTTTGTTTTTCCCTTTTTTGATCAAGCAGATGTTGTTTTTCTCAATGGAATAAAAGATAGTTCATCCAGCAGGATCAATAGCTAGTGATAACAAGTTAAATTTAGTAACACTTGTTGCATCTTTGCATACAAATTATTGTGATTTAATTTTAATTTTGGAAATCATTTAAAATTGCATTATAGCTCCTTAAAATCTATCCACACAAATAAAACCTTTCAGTTAATAATATTAGATGAGTACATTAGCGTAAATATTTTTTGTTGTTGTTGTTCTGCTTTTAAAAGGCATCATCTTCTAAGAGGAAAGAGATTAGGTCCCTTCACAGGTGTATAGGGCAATGAGGTTCTTGGATGCACGTGGTGTGGTGTAGATTTTTGTTGTTGTTGCTGTTTGTTTTTGTTTTCTAACCTTACTATAGAATACATGATCTTTCTTTCTGCTCTAGCATCCAATAAATTCTGGGATGGATAAAATGCATGGTCATTTCAATTGGTACTAATGTCTTTTGGTGTTCTCATTTGTTGCCATATCAACAGGGAAACAATTTAAGCCATAACCTCTAAGGAACACTTATCACCACTGAATTAGTCTTCAGTCTTTGCTCTAAGATATTTTTTTTACCGTTTCTAAACAACAGGACGTGGAAGTTCTTTATTTTAAACCCCTTGGTGGATGAGCTAAGAATCAAAATTACTAGCTCTGAGTTTATAGGACTCTATGGGACCATCTAGAAAGTCTAGACTATTTCCAAGTAACACAATAATAATAAATCAAAACAAAAAATGTGTTATTTTATCTCTCTGTTTATTTTTCCACTTTGTCAACCAAACAAAAATCTACCTATATATATTTTTATCCATTTGCTTAGCTATCTCATGCCACATGGACATAATAGATTATATGGCTCTCTGTGTTGGCTCAGGTCACTGGACAGGGAGAATCACTCTCCGAATACCTGATGAGAAACCTCAAACAAATACTTTCTTTTTCAGTTCCCTCTAACCTTTCTGAAGCTTGCGCCATTTTTTCAAACACCCTGTGATTCTACTGACCATTCTACTGATTTAGGGGATGTCTAGACAATCCCAACAGAATTCTTTCTATGCTATCACGCCTCTGAACATTTTTCATTAGATACCAGAAAAAATTATTTCCCAGTATTATTACTAGGAAATCACCTCTCATCCCACTTAGGATCTTTTCTCCAATTACTTTCTCTGCTATAGACTATTCACCTCTTCTCTCTAATGAAATAAGGCAAACATGTCTTCAAAGTAAAAGCTTGAATAAATGAAAAAATTAAGCATCACTACATCACTTAAAATTGAGATGACCATATCCTTATAAAGAGAAAAAAATTAAATAATTATTGAAAGGCAGAAATGTACAAACAGTGAAATATAATGATCTTGTGCAGAAGTGCATGCGGTTGTAAACCTTCTCTATTAAAATTGTTCCATATCTTTAACACAATTGAAATGAAAGTTTTACTGTGCTCCTCAACTGGTAGTTAATCCAAGTACAAAAATAAACACCATGGTGCCAGTTTGGAGAACAGTGTAGACCTGCTATATCTATTTATCTAGATAAATGAAGCTGTAGTCCTTAAATGATTTTAAATGATCAAGAATAGAACTCAGAATAAGACCTATGAAGAGATAATTAAGGTAAAAATTATACTTTAAATCAAGATGGAAAATAAGATAGATGATAATGGGAAAATATTCTATATTCCTAGAAAATAAAAATATTGTTTGGGTTAAGGGGGATGACACACTGAGTAAAAGTCATTGTTGTATCCTGAGGACTTTTCCTCAAGCCCAAGTAAAAGGAGAGAACTCATTTCCAAAAAGTTGTCCTCTGACAACCAGACTTGTTTAGTAGTAGCAGTAGTAGTAATAGTAATAATAATATTATTAATAATTATAATAATATTTGTTAAAATAAAACAAAATTAAAATGTAGAGGCAATCTGTCCTATTGAAATTCTGGGTTAAAACAAATGATAATATTTTTGTATAATTACCACGTACATAACAATTTATTTAGAACATTATAGATTTCTAATCATTTGAACCACTGTGCTCTGAAAGATGAAATACAGTTTTGTGATGTCACTAACAAAATAAAAATACACTTATTCAACTGTAGACTATGGGCCCTGAATATATGCAAGTTCAATTAGAGCCTAGAGGTGTATTGAAGAATTATAAATTTACATTTAATTTTTAAGTAAATCAGAAAAACATTTCACCTAGCTATTTCAAATGTTTTTTAGGAGAGAGACAGAAAAGTATTTCTAGTTTGACCTACTTTGCAAATTCTTGTGTTCTTAATCAACATCTGGATTTTAAAAAGAGAGAGAGAAGAAAATACTTGCTCTTGGCACATGCTGATTTTTGCTGGGAGAAATATTACTCAAGTCACTTTTATTAACTTGACAAGGAACAACTGTTATGTCAAAACACATTTAACTGAAATTTTTTTATGATTTGTGCATTTGATTTGAAATCCCTTTCCATAACTCATACTGTCACATGCAGTTTCATTTAAATTTTTAAGTCTGCTAAATTAAGTGCGTTTTACTTTCTATGAAGCTCTCTGGTATGTCTGACTTACAACTTATCTTACATGTTTATTGAACACTAGAATTACTTTAGCTTTCTCCTCTTTCTGTTTTGGATAATGGTGGAAATAGAATGAGTTGTAGTCTTAAATACCAATCAGAATAATCTCAAAATATCATAAGATTGATACTCACTGAACATGCAGTGTTAAAAGTTCCTGTGGGAGATCTCAGATAAAATTGGCAAAAGACCCAACCTTGAGCTAAACCATTTTCATGAGAAAAAGGTCATGTACATAGTTGGGTTTTTGCAGTAGGGCAGCTTATAGGAGGACACTGCCTGTCTATTTCTTTGGAAGAAACTTCACGTGATGGGAAAGCAGTTCATGTGAGCCTGCAACAGTTCAAATTTATGTAAAAAGTTGTCTCATTGGCTTCATCTCACACCAAAGAGATGCACTGTGAGCCAATCAATATGTCAGTACCTGGAAGCTCAAAATGTCCGCAGCAGAGACTAGAAAGGAACGGCATTTATCTTGCTGAGATTTCTTACATTTGATATTTCAGTCTACCACTATTTACGTCTGAAAGACATAACCTAGGATATGAATATTCAAGAGAAATGTTCTTTGATGCTAAAAAGGAGACTCTTCTTTCAAGAAGTATTAAATAGAGTCATGAAATATTATTCAGAGTGTTTTATAATTTAATTTAAAAATCATTAAGTAGATTAAAAACTAAAATTACCAAGTTGAATCTAATTACTCTCCAAAATGAGTATTATATAATACCTAACATTGTATGCCTTTGGAGAGGTGCAAGTGGGATGGAAATAACTAGCAGTTTTTGAGAGATATTTCAGACACTGAAACTGACACTTAATTCACAGTGCAATAAAATCTAGATGTTAGTGTAAATTATTTAATGTTCTGTAATTTGCTACAAAACCCTTTGTTTATAATAATATGTATGGTTCCTACTTTCAAATTTGTATTAAAATTCTAACGAAAACACGCTATTGCCAAAGACAAAACATAGGTGATGACTTCCACAATAGGCATGTAATATGTAATTAAAATATAAATAACTATTGTGCCACTAACTATTCACATAATTAGAATAAGTGACTATAAAATTCTGCATCCCACAAAATAATTATATTACATTCCAGAATAGCTCTCGAATGAAATGAATTCAGGTTTATGGGAGTCTTTGTTATATTACTGTGAGAATCACAGTACTAATAAAATGCTCCTAGGCTATTTTATTTTATATTATATTTTTCACATCAGAGAAAATATCATATCCAAAAGACCTAGTTTTTGAATTGAGTCTTGATTGACAATTGTAAATGGAACTGAACCAGAAGTTCTAAACAGTCCTTGCTTTAAATTATACCAGCATTATTTTAGAAAGTTAACACATGCTAAATAAGTATCAGAAATATTTGTTATCTGATTTTATTATAATGTACATCCACGAGATATATTTTGTGAATTCTCACCCACTAATTTCTAATTATATGATGATTTATAACAGGTAAACACAAAAGCTTCATTTTTGTTGTGAAGTGTTTTGTACCCAAGGGTATACATAATGACTAAATTTTGTGAAGATGATAGAAATATTATATGGACAGAAATTTAATTATAAAAGAACATGTTAACTACCTTCAAGGAGGATTTTACTATTTTTTTGTGTCCTGAGTACTCTTGACGTAATTCTTGAGTTCAAAATGATTATGTGAGGAAGAATTATGAGACTCTGATCTAAGAAATACAATCACTCTAACCTAAGCTGAAATATCTAAGGTTGGATATATTTTGAAGAATAGGACACCTGGGACTAGTAAGAGTGCATAAAATTGAGCAGGAATTTTTTTAAATTCCAAAGAAACTCTAAAATTCTCTGGAATTTGGGACTCTTGTCAAACAGCTAGAAAAGAACCAACTAATGAGGATCTTAGAACATGGTTGCTCAAAAGGATAAACAGATAGCAAATGGCCAAAACCACTCCCATAAGTCGTATCAGGTCCTGAGTGGGAATCACAGAGCATACTCAACTACATCTTAACTTTACCTCACCAACTTATTAAAAATGTCACTCTTCCATCACATATTTGTGGGTCTTTGAAAAGTAGACTATTATCTCCAAATTTTCAATTTCATTTTTTTATTTAGTTTCATTTTTGGTATTTTTAACTTTTCTGGTTTCTTTCCAATTATCATTACACACAATTCACATTGTGTTTGTTTAGTGGTTTGAGTCAATATTATGCACTATTGACCCATGGTGTGTTTATTCTATTATTTCTAGATTCTGTTTGTGATAGTTTATACAAGCTTGGCGCAGGGAGTGCCACTATTAGAAGGTGTGGCCCTGATTGAGTAGGTATGGCCTTTTTGGAGTAGGTGTGGCACTGTGGGTGTGGGCTTTAAGACCATCATCTTAGCTGCCTGGAAGCCAGTATTATTCTAGCAGCCTTCAGATAAAGATATAGAACTCTCAGCTCCTCCTGAACCATGCCTTCCTGGATGCTGCCATGCTTCTGCCTTGATGGTACTGGACTGAATCTCTGAACCTCTAAGCCAGACCCATTTGATGTTGTCCTTATAAGAGATGCCTTGATCATGGTGTCTGCCCATATCAGTAAAACCCTAAAGAAGACACTGTTTTTAGTTGTAGCTATTGGATTCATAATCTTGTATATGTATTTAAATATTTTATGGAATATGAGATTTGAGATGGCCTTTGTAGTTATCTAATGTAGCTCACTCATGTTACAAAAGAGACACTCATACCATGAACAATTAATGAGCTTGAAAAAGCTCATGTTATTCTTAACAAAAGACTTGGGGGCATATGACATTTCCTGAATTTTCTGGCATCTGAGAGTGGATACTTGGCATATGGGGTATTTGTTACTGTACCATGGAGACATCTCTAGGGAGAATGTTACCCAAGCTTTGAAAAAGCCTGCTCAGATAAGGCCATTTGCATGGAAATACAGCATTAAGGGAGTTGAAAATAACTGGGGATTTAACTAAAGAAGAGAATAAATGGCGATAAATACTAAGTAGACAAGAATAGCAAACGCAAGAATCACAGGAAAAAAAACTGTTATGCTTTAAATTACAGGTAATCTTTGGTGTCAATTTCATGGAATTAGTTTTATTTTTCCTACCTTTGCGTGGGTTGCTAATATTGACCTTAGGTCATCAGACACACACATTATCCTTTAAGTTACCACATTGTATCTCATGCATAGAGCCATTTGTCTTTATAACAATATTGAGAGACAAGCTCTTTTAAAATAATCAGACTATGAAATCTCTATCCTCATAGGTAGCTTTACTACTGCTCTAAGGAGGATATTCAGTCTAGAACATTTCTTTAGACCCTTTTATTTTTGTGTCATGGAAAGAAACAGCAGGAAGACTCTGGTAGATACTAGTGTCTTGATCAGTATCTAGTGACAATGTATTTGTCTATTTGAAATTATCCAGTATGAAGTATCCTGTTTTAGCAGCCCAAAATGAATAAAATTGTATGTTTAACTACCATTAAAATTATTTTTATTTGCACAAATCATCTTTCCTGGATAAGCGTAATTACTAACTAGTCATCAAAGCTCCTCTTTAAAGTAAATAGAGACAATCACAGAAAACCACAACTAGACAGACACAATGCAGAAATTAACCTATCATGGAGTACCTAGCTCCAGTGGATACAAATATATTATAGCTCTCATGTCTATGGCTTACGGACACAATGGTGGGGAAGGAGCAGAAGAATTATAAGAGACAGAATTTCTGCAAGTATTGAGTGAGCCAGTCTGTCCTAGGTATAGTCTCATGAACAAGAATAGAATGATGGCAATAGCAACAGCTATATTAATATGGAAGAGAGAAAAAATTTGCATGGCCTCACCCAAACAAAGAATTATAGGCAGCTGATGACTTCTCAGAAAGGGATAAGACTCTCCAGAAAGGGATAAGGCCCTTTATTGTTTGTCCAATGCACAGTGGTCAGTGCATGTGTACTCACACACACTACACACACACACACACACACACACACACACACACACACACACACACACGTAATAATTAAAAGATTTAGAGGTGGATAGATGGCTTAGTGGTTCAGAGAGCCTGCTGATCTTCTTGAGGATCTGAGCTTGGCTCCTATCACTATACTGGATGGCTATAATGTCAGCTCTAATGAATTCAATGAACTCTTCTGGTCTCTGAGGTCAACTGCACACACACATACACACACTCAATATTTTATAAGTAAAATACATTTTTAAAGTATTCAAAGGAATAGGAAACAATCCCAAGGGTAGAGAACTGAGGACAGCCGTTTGTGGAGAAGATCATGGTTTAACATTGCAAAGATTGCAGGGAGCACTAGGAAGATAAACTGAGTTCACCTCTGCAGTGTTTCCTAGGTAACATGAATGAATGAGTAGAGAGATGGAACAAGCAGTGACTTAGCGTTCTTATATTAAAGAATCTTTGGGTTAAGCATGATACCATATTCTGCTGCCATGTGTATGACCTTCTCTTATTAATGACTTTAAAGATAGAACATTTTCCTATCTTCGTGGGGATTTTAGTGCCAAAAACTAGTGCGTAAGATAGTCTACTAACCTCCTTTAGAGAATAGAGATAGGGTGGGGAGTAAGAATGTAAATATCTCAAATAACATTTTGAAGGAATATAACAGAACAAGTGCTTAGGGAGCATCGGGAAAGAGTGGGCAGGAGTGACCTAGAACTTTATAGAGGGTCGAGCCTTTTAATCTGTCTCTCTAGAGAAATAAAATATTCTGAGAAATGAGGATGTCTTAGAGCGCTGATAGAAGCAATGTTGTATCTGAGAAGTAGGGAAAACTAATTACACAGAGTTTAGTATATTCGAGTTTATTCACAGGCAGACACGGTGTTAGTGATAGCAGAGCTGAGTACTGAATCCTTACAGCTCTTCGAGTATGTCCAGACCAGAAGGCAGAAAGAAATGATAACCAGTAGGAACCAAGTTTGGAATAATGAGGATAAAACTGTTATATTAATAATGCACCATGTTCTTATTAACTTTCCTGGATTATTGTTTTACTATAGAGTCACTTAATTTTTAGATAAATATTCGATGTGTTATATTATTAGGATTTCAAGAAGATTTGGTCAGCAGTCATTGATGAGGGTTTAGCAACCTTTAGCTGGTCAAAATGTCATTTTGTTTTAGGGGTTAAAAAAGGAAATGTCTGTAGCATATTGTTGCCAAGCTTCCTAAGGTCTTCCCTTTGAGAAATGCATAATGGTGTGCTGTTTAAATCTCTGGATGATTAATCACATCTGGATGACAGGGTAACCCCAGAAGATGATATTTAACTAAAGGAAAACATAGAGAGTTGGTATTTATTTATGTGAGCTACATGGACAAATATAGGACAGAGGATATAGGATTTGTAATATTTTATTAGTTGAAGTGTAGTTGGAATCCAAAGTGGTTTGCTGCTGGGATCATAGTCTGACACTGCCAACCGGTGCCCTCTTTTGAAGGTTGAGGTCACTTTTAACAACTAAGACTATAGCCAGGAAGAAAGAAACTAAGAAAAATATAAACCAACCTTTTTTATATAAGTATTGGAGATGTATATCTTGTGGAGAAATCTTAAGACTGTCGTAGTGAGTTTATAAATAGACTCACCAGATTTTGAAGAGCCCTAGCAGGTCTGATCAGGGCAAACATGATACTGGTAGCCCTTGCCCTTCTCCCTTTCTTCCCCCTTACTAAGCCATAGATTACTTCCCTAAACCTAGCCACTAAGGTTTATCCCCTTAGACATTTCCTCCTTCTGAGGCTCACAACTAAGGAAGATCAGCATCCAAAACCCCTTTTGGCTTACCTAATTAGCATGCCAGTCAAAACAAACCAACTCATTCTAACCTTAAAGGGGCTTCCCCCTTTTGCTTTATGATCTGTGTTTTGCCTCTGAGCCATGGCTGTCTCATTCTGACTCCTTTGTCCTTCAGGGGAAAATATCCCTTTCCCTCTTCCTTGCTTTGGTCCCCTTCTTTCTTGTTCTCTGTTCCCTGTCTTTGTCTCTTTTTTCGCTGCCATTTGTCTCTCTGGGGCAAATAAATCTTTTTGTGCTTAGAACTTGGTCTTGGTGTGTCCTGTAGAACTCTAGATCTTTCAGGTTTGAAGGTGACTAATGTTTGTATAATGTCTTTGAGAGTTACTAAGTCACAGTTCACTGTTCATTTCATTGTTTTATGCTGTTAGGGAAAAACAACATCTTTAAGTATTGTTGGCTTATTTTTGAAGTGGAAATAAACCTATTCATTAAGTTGTGACTAGGATTAAATCAGGAAATATATTAGAAAGATATAAAACTATTTGAGACATCATTACTTCATAAGCTGGCAGCTGCGTCACATTTTTTTATTTATGTGGCCATATGTTTAAAAGATCTGGTAATCGGAAAGTCCAGTTACAAAGATGTGAACTAAAGAGGTGATAAAAGTCACTGCTGTTATGAGAGATGTGTTGCTTTAAGTTCAAATAGACATTTATTTTACAAGAAATGTGTTCGCCAGTCAATATTTTTGTCTTGAGAGAGCTTTTTCTTCCTAGCATTGTAACTACAGAGATTAAATAACAAATACCCACAAAACAAGAACCATCTGTATCTCTGAGTAAGCAAACAAAACGCACAATGGTACCCTGAACTTAATCCAAACTCCTAAATTAGGAGACAGTTTGAATAATGGTAGAAATTATTAGGACATAAAAAATATCATCACAAGCTCTATCTTTAAAAAAATAAATAAACTTAGTATAAAATCCAGAGTAAACAATCTATATATATTAGACCTGGCTATGAAATAAATCTGAAAACAAATATGTCAATAATAAAAACCTTTCTATGTTTACAGTTCTATTACACACCTCCACAAAAACATGGCCTACTTTTAGACATTTCTGTTCCCAAATCCCATTTAAGTACATTTCAAAGGTGTCCTGTCCTGTGCTGTGCTGTCCTGTCCTCTTCTCTCCTCTCCTTTCTCATTTCTCTTCTCTTTCATTTCTTTCCCTTCCTTCCTCCCCCCTCTCTTTCTCTCTCTCTCTCTCTCTCTCTCTCTCTCTCTCTCTCTCTCTCTCTCTCTGTCTCACACACACACACACACACACACACACAACACTCACACGCACACACACATTCTTTCTGTGCTTTCTCTAAGTTGACCTTCAAGCCCCTTTCTCATTAAAAAAATATTTCTTTTAGAGATTTAGGGCACTGCTTGAGGATAATTATATTTCTCTACTGTTTTGTTTCTCTTTTGTTGTTTATTTTTGTAAATTAATTACCATATTTCTCTCTTCACTCTACTCCCTCCAAACCCTCTGTATATACTCCTCCCCACTCTCCTTCAAAGTGCTGGCCTCTTTTTTTTTTTTATTAATTGTTGTTGCATACATATGTGTATTTGTGTGTGTATGGGTGTGTGTGCTTGCATGCTTGTGTGTGTGGATTTGTGGTTCCTCATGCATGCAAGAGGAACCCTGAACCCAAGCTGAGAGCAGTTTTTATACCATTCCATTTTTACAGAGTTCACAAGGGCAGTTTTACCTCTTAATCAATAACCACAAAGGCTGACTTCAGATTATTACATTATCTTTATAGCAGTGAGTGATAGCTAAGAGGCTTCTATTTGCTCAGGTGTATTACATTAAGGGCCCAGCCTCCTGATTACCCCTTATCTCTGGCCCTTCTTCTGGAATGTGTTAGTCTTTGGAATGTGCTTTCTCCAGGATGCGTCCTGAGGCAGTTAATTTTTGAGTTTAAGAGTCTTTCAATTTTAAGTTTAAACTGAGATCTGAAATTCCTATATAACCTGTTGAATCCGTATGTTACTTGTATGTGAGTTTTGGGGCCGATGATTTGTCACTGGCTTTTGTTTGCTTCTTCATTTTTACTTTACTTTTCTGTCTCCAAGAATTGGAATTTATTTAAATGTTACACATCAGGGATGTCTTTTCCCTACATCCTCTCTGTTGTTCTTTAGATGTGAAGCAGAGAACTAAAGCTTTGTGGTTATGATGATGATTAAGGTGCCTGTCATCTCTGGCAGACAATTGGTATTACCAACAAATTTACAAATGTTTTTTTATGATGTGAATAAAAAACTACAAATCAAATACAGAACCTTTCCTATTGCTGTGTATCTCTTTATACTATAAATTGTCTAGAAATAGGACCTATTTCATAATACATCTGTATTTGTGAGTTAGTTATTCCCAGTCAATACAAAGCACTTTACTAATGCATTTTATATAAATGTATTTTTACACAAAACTAATGTCAATACAAATGTCTTTTGAAAAGACAGAATGATTGAAAACTTCTCTTTAAAGAGCTCAGTCAGTGGGAAGTACAGGCCCATAAACCAACCCTGTCTAGACCTGAAGGAGAAGGCCATGGATCCTTTATGTCATACTCCTCTTCACTGGGAAGGGACTTCAGTCATCCTAACAGTCATTGCCACCACAAAAAACAAAACAAAAAAAAAAGAAACCTTTGTTTCCAACTGAAAACAAGGAAAACCAAGGCTTCGTCAATGCATAGAAATGTATTGACATTTTCTTTGGACTTTCAAGACAGTCTTGAGTATTGCTCCCATGGGACCAAAACAAAGACACAAGTCTTCTAGCTGCACAGCACTCCAGGTTGCTCACAAATATCCTCCATGTACATTCAATTCCTGATTTACCTGTGTCTTACTTAGCTTCACAGTTTCAGAAGTTATGTGGCTATGTGCATATATTTTCAAAACTATTTATATATTGTTTTCCGGAATGTTAAATGGTTTTTATTATTCTTATAGTATTTTCCTACATTTATTTATTTATTTATTTTTTTTTTTTTGGTTTTTTCGAGACAGGGTTTCTCTGTGTAGCCCGGGCTATCCTGGAACTCACTCTGTAGACCAGGCTGGCCTCGAACTCAGAAATCCGCCTGCCTCTGCCTCCCAAGTGCTGGGATTAAAGGCGTGCGCCACCACCGCCCGGCTTATTTTCTTTTAAAATTGAAATTAGTATACTAGGGAGTGGGTTGTACCTTAGTTATAAGGTACTTGTCTAGAATGAACATTAGACTATATTAGTTATCCAGGATTGAATAACTAGGCAACTAGACAAACACAGACAGAAAGACAGGCTGGCAGGCAGGCAGGCAGGCAGACATGCAGGCTGACAGGAGGGTACATAGGAGGTCTATACATTCCATGTAGATTTATTTCTTGAGTGTAGATTTCTTAATTTTCTCCTCTCAATTGCTTTTGGCATGACACCTTAAAATGGATACCATTTGGCTCACTCTTAATGCTTGTTTAATATATAGTTTTAGAATGTAGAGCACACTTTTCATTTACTTTCATTAATTAAATTTATCTTCAATGTGTATAATGGTTTGAATATGCTTGGCCGAGGGAGTGGCACTATTTGGAAGTGTGTCCTTGCTGTAGGTGTGTCACTTGGGAATGGGTTTTAACACTCTCTTCCTAGCTGCCTGGAAGTCAGTATTCTGCTAGCAGCCTTCAGATGAAGATGTAGAACTCTCAGTTCCTACTGCACCATGTCTGCCTGGATGCTGTTGTGTTCCTGCCTTGTTTATAATGGACTGAACTGCTTAACCTGTAAGCCAGTCCCAATTAAATGTTGTTCTTAGGGTTGCCTTGGTCATGGTGTCTGTTCACAGCAGTAAAACCCTAACTAAGGCAATATGCAAATCTAACAATATGTAAATTTAAGATTACTTTTGTTTTTTGACATGATACACAGATTTTATTTTCTATTTAAAAGTTTGTTTCATTCTAACATTCACCTTTCTTTTTTATTCTCACTCATGAGTTACTCTTTTTTGTTGTTGTTGTTTGGGGGCCATTTGTTTGTATGTGTATTTTCTTTGATGGTTCTTCATATACACACTCTCAGTCACATCACTACCTCAGAGGGTTCCTATCTGTTGACTTGCCTGTGGATTCTTCCTTCTTAACCATTTCTTTCCTTCTACACTGTGAATGATGCATAGTTTTAGAACCAAGCCCTAAGTACATATTTTGAGACATGTGGGATCATTTTTCATTTTCTCAAAATACAACATCTGGATATCTTTTTTCCACTGTCAGTTTTGTTCTTAGAGGAATCATCTTTGTGCAAGATTCTCACAGCATTTCTTAAGAAAGCTTAACAAATGGTGCTTCCAATATAAATAAAAGCAGTTTCTATCAAGAGGGAAGGCAGTGTTCAAAGACTCATGCTAAAGGACCACTTGAGACGGGACATTCATTTCCCATAGAGCAATGAAGAGAGAACGAGAGAAGCATCAGGAGGCTCCTTTTTTCATGTATTCAGCTTTAGATTTCTCTGGAAACATTCTGAAGAAGTCAGATACATGAAATGTATGTGCCAGCCCTTGGATCCTATCAAATAGTCCTGATGAACTTTCCTTATTAATTTTAATATTTATTGCTTGAAATTTTTATATTGTATATAATGTATCTTGAGTCCCCCCTACTTTTCCTCTCATTTCCCCTAGGGCATTAAACACATTTCCCTGTCAATTTCATGGTTCTTTTTTTTTTTTTTTTTAACATTATTAATCCACTGAGTGGAATTACTGCTATCCATATGTGCAACAATATACAGTCACCCACTGAGGCATAGGCAACCCACTAGAGATAATTTTTTAAACAATTGTTGACTATCTGTTGTTCTCATAGAAGACCCCAAAGACTAAGAACTCTCCAGCTATGGGCTGGACCTTTCTGGCCCTTCCCCCATCCAAGGCAGAACTTTTAACTGTCTTGATCTTGTGCAGGTCTTGTGCATATATAGCCTCAGTTGCTGTTTTCTTTTCTTATTCACCTTACATCCCACTCACTGCCTTACTTTCAGTCACCCCCTCCCACAATCCTTATCCCTTCCCTACTCTCCTTCCCCTCTTAGCAGGTGGGGAACCCCTGTTATCCCCCTACCCTGCCACTTCAAGTCTCTGAGAGGCTAGGTGCTTCCTCTCCCACTGAGGGCAGACAAGGCAGCCCAGCTAGTAGACCATATTCCACATACAGGCTTTTGAGATAGCCTCCATTCCAGTTGTTCAGGACCCACATAAAGGTCAAGCTGCACATCCGCTAGATATGAGCAGGGAGGTCTGGGCCCAAGGGTCCATGTTAATCGACTCTGTTGGTCTTCCTGTGGAGTTCCTATCCCTTTTCTCCTATTCTTAAAACAAATACATGAAATTTGGAGGCAAATGAATGGAACTTGAGCCTATCATCCTGAGTGAGGTAACCCAGTCCTCAAAGGTATGTACTCACATATAAATGGGTATTAGCCATAAAATATAGGTACATAGACCCACGGAAGCCAAACAAGAAAAAAAGGTCCAAGTGAAGAAGTTTGAATTTTATTTAGAAGGGGGAATAAAATAGTCATAAGAGACAGATGGTGGGAGGGAATTTGGAGGAAGCGGGATGTGAAGGGGAATGGGAGATTCAGGATCAGGTGTTGGGAAGGACAAGAAGGATGGCTAGATGGTCATGAAAATGAATGGAAATCTGCAACTGATGGGGATTGGGGGTGGGGGGCATCTCTAGGAGACAGAGACCTGGGGTAAGGGATGTGCCCAAGAATAAACTGGAATAACCTTATCTGTGATTCACTACTTAAGGTATATGGAACCTAAAGAGGTCACCTCCTGTATCCAGAAAGGAAACTCAGTGGAGACACCACCAACCACAAAACTTTCAACCAAAAATTTATCATGTCTACAAGTAATGCAGGCAGAGAGGAGGGAGGAGAGACTGAGGGAATGGCCAACCAATAACTGACCCAACTTGAGACCCACCTATGGGCAAGTACCAATCCCTAGTACTATTAAGGAGACTCTGTTATGCGTATAGACATGAGCATGCTGCCTTCTGAGAGGCAGCTGATTCAGACAGATGTAAACACCCACAGCCAAACAGTGGACCACAATTGAATTTGCTCTGAGCTCTACAAACCAGTCTTCCCTCAAATGCAGTGTTCTTCATATGCCTCTCTTCCTCAGCTACTATTCATAGACTGCTGGACTTCATTGTTTGTTCCTATTTTCTTATCATCTAATCTTTTGCTTTTTCAGTTGTTTAGAATTTAACTTTTTTATCCTCATTACTCCAATCACAGTTGTCATTGTCGACAATCATACTGATTCTGTTTTCTATTTTTTAAATTTCATTCAATATAGGTGCCGAACTGGATCGTTTAGAAGAGATCTCTACAGTCTCTTTTTTAAAGCTTTATTTATTTTATTTATTTTTATTGGTTATTTTATTTATTTATATTTCAAATGTTATCCCTTCCCCTCCACAACCCCCCTATTCCCTCCACCCTCCTTCCCACGTCAATAAGCGTGCTCCCCCACCCACCCACCCACTCCCACCTCACCGCTCTAGCATTCCCCTACTCTGGATCATCGAGTCTCCACAGGGGCTCCCCTCCCATTGATGCCAGATAAGGCAATCCTCTGCTACATATGCAACTAGAGCCAAGTTTAATTTATCATTTATATTAAGTCTATTCTAGAATTTCTTCCTAACAACTTATACATGAAAGGTTTCCTTAAGGGCATGTTCTTTGTAGTTATTTTGCTTTCTTTCAGTAAATTCATCTAATTTCTTGAGTCAAAATTCATACAACTTTTAATAATATGATTTCAGTTCTGTCTTTGGCTATGGAACTGAATATGCCAAACCACAAACATATTAATATTGCATTTGTTAATAGTCCTATAAATACTTCCTTTTTCATACCTTTCAATTGTTTCTTAATGTCTATGACATGATCCTACTTACATGACCTTATGCCCTTTTTAGCTCTGATTCCCAAGTACCCAGAACGGTTCATGTCCACATTATATTAATCATCTCCATTAACTATTGTCCTTTCTACATTCATTCCCTATTGTATCATTCTTTCCTTTTCTCCTGTTTTATTTGTGGGGAGTTTATTGGAATTTTAACCTAGGACCTTCTTGAACATGCTAAGCAAGTGCTCTCTCTACACTGAATGATGTCATAAGCCCTCTAATATGTTTTCATTTTGAAAAAAAGGACTCATTAAATAGCTCAGGCTGGCCTTGAACATATGATCCTCATATGTTAGACATATGATCTTCATATGTCAGACTCCCAAATACTTAAAATGACAGTTCTGAACCACAGTGCCCTACCTTATCCCTATTTTCTATTCCTATTCTATTAGTATTTAAAAATGTATTGCATAATCTTGGTTCATTGGTAAAATAATCTATGAGGTTATTTGGTGTTAGGACATGGCTCTCTAATGAAAATGTTTGCTATGCAAATATGATGACCTGATTTTAATCCTCAAACACTCATAAAAACCTGAATATGCCTTCAATCAGGCACAGTGCTGGGCAAATCAAGACAGGAAAAACACCTAGGGTTTTTAGGTTTTTGTTTTGTTTGTTTTGTTTTGTTTTTGGATAGACAGTAGCCAAGTCAATGAGCTCTAAAAATAAGTAAACAAATAAAGTAAGTAAATAAAGTAGCAAATCAACTGAAGGTGACACTGATATCTCTGGCCCCCATATATACACATCTCCATATACATGTGCACTTGTGTTCACATAGGCACATGCATGTACACACATGTAATACATAAATATAGAACATTTGGCAAATAATTTCTTTGCTCCATAAAGTTTGAACATTTCCCCTTTGGCCTCTAAATAGCTTTCAGTTATATCTATCTATCTATCTATCTATCTATCTATCTATATCACTGATATATATGTTTCAGTGATATATATGATTCTATATGTCCTACTTTTCCCTATAAGATAACTATAAAATAATTATTCTATAATTATCTTTTAATAAGATAAGTTATTAAAACTTTATGAATTTTGGCTCAAGAAATCAGATGAATTTACTGAAAGAAAAATATACTTAGTTTCTCTATATCCTCCATTGATCAAGATACACAGTTAACTGTCCTAAAGTTTCTCTTCTTTGTTGTACAAAGTTCAAAGAATGTACTGCTAGGCAGTTTTCCTTCCTTACTCCTCCACAAAACATCTAAATATCCCAACTTTAGATTGCCTTGCTTTTCCTTCACTGATGTTTTCATTTTATCCATGCCTGGCTTTAATATTTAAGAGACACAGAGTAAACCATTTACAATTTAAAGACAAGAATTATTATTAGAGAAATAAATATTTATAAGCTCTAAGGAAAATAGTGTAGGGTCGGATAGAGGGTTGGGCCATGTTCCCCCACGAGTTTTGCACGCCATCTAGTGACTAGTCCACCTTACTACAAGCTTTGCCTGTCAGACCCTGAACTCTGCAGATAAATTTTCCAATTTTCCTCCGGAAAGGGTTCAAGTAAAGTTTTCTTTAAAAAAATAAAGATTATATATAATATATATATATATATATTATATTCCTTTGAATAAACATTGTAAAACATTTTACTGTTTATACTAATTATTATGTATATATTATTATGTATATATTTATCATTTGTGTAATATTATACCACTTATATTATTACAAAAGCATTTCATGAAACATTCTTCTGGCACTTTGTTTTATGTTAGTGTTAATCAATGATATTCATTTACCAGAAAGACATCTGAAGGAAACTTGAAAGCTTCAGTTAGTCTCGATACATTAAAGATCCTTTCTTCTGATGTGACCCACACAGCATATTCAGCTAAAATGCCAAACACTAAATCTCGTAGAATAGTCTAAGGTAAGGAGGCGGGCAGGCAGTTTCCATTGGCTCTGACTTTTTAAACATTACCCAGACACTCTAAGGGATGATTTTCATATCCAAAAACATGGGAATAAGAACACTTATTGCATCTGTGGTGACATGCAGAAATGCTTGGACCATTGCAAGTTTTCAGCAAATATAGATGCCAGGTTATATTCAATGACATGCCTATTTTATTTTTGTTTCTCAATAAAGATGCAGAAAATTATAAAATAAATTATATGATCTAGCCACTAAAGGCTTACATCTCCTACACTTAAGAAAAATACTCAAAAAAGTAAGTCAGTCTTACTTACAGCTTTCAAGTTGCATTATGCATGTTTGTACATCCATTGGGAAATTCTTGAGATCCATTGGACAGGAGAGTGTTAATGTTAACCTGAAAGGATGAAAGGAATTCTTTAAATGGTAATTCACACTGACGCATGCATCTTCTACTGTGTAGAGAACCAAATTCTCGCGTCGATAGAAACTAAAACTGTGCAAATGAAAATTTCTCCAGCTTAAGAATGTTATTTATTCTGAAATAAGTATATATTTATAAATAAATATTTTTATTTTGGTGGGAGAGATGTTCAAGTATCATCACACCTCTAAATATTCTGCTGCACTTATTTATTTATTTGTTTACTTCCTTACAGTAGAGATACCTAGAATAAGCATTTCTTTCCAAAAGTGATTCCCAGAAGATAACTATGAATGTGGATTCTATACAATTACCAAAACGTGAAAAGATGCGTTTCATTTAAATATCATATTACTGTCATTCAAGAGGACAGTGTATACAGGAAAGTCAAGTTCTAAATGTGGAGAGACAGAATGTAGAGAAATAACCCTATATGACAGACAGTTCTCAGTATTTTTGCAGCTCTCTCTGGGAAGTTGTCAGTGGATAGAGAGGCATTGAACACAGGATATTGGAAGAACTTCAGTGTTTGCTTGCAGAGTAAGCAATGGATTCTGTTCTGGCTTGAGCATTCTACAAGTTCCTGTCAGAGTCAGGAAATGGTTCTCTAGTATTTAATAATAGTATCCTAGTAAGTTTATCCTAATAATAGTAGCCTAATATTAGTAGTATCCTAATAACTTTTCTCTTCCCCCACCTCTGTTGAGTGGTAGGCTAGAGGAGATATTGAATCCTTATTAAAAGCAGGTTGCAAAAAATTTATGCTTGTACATATATATACATATATATTATATAATGTAATGAAATATATATATATATATTACATATTTCTGATACATTTTTAATTTTTACTAAGACATTGTATTTTATAAAAGTGAGAAAGAAGAGAAGGTGATCCAGATCCATGGTCAATATTCTTCAAAGTTCTTCTCTGAGAAACCCCAGTCAGCCAGGTTTATGTTAATTTCCTTACTGAAGCCTATTGCACTAGTGAGCTGGCTAAGTGCTTAGTTTACCTGAGCTTGTGAACAAGAGGCATGTTACTCTAACCTCCCTAAACAACAGCTGTCTTAACTTTAAACTGAAGAAGGCAATGATACTTACTGGAGAGTTGAGGGAGGAATCCTGGGTAGGTCTGTGGAATTCCCTTAGAAAAGTGCTGGATATATAGGCACTACTGAATGATTATTAAAATTTAACGATTGAATGTTAACTCTCCACATTCCCTTTCTCAAAATTCTAGTTTGCAGGAACAAAGATGAATTAATTAAAGTTCACGTGAGAACTAGTTATATATTCGTTAACAAAAAATAACTAGCAATATAACTACATTCTTTAAAATGGATTTTTTACGTAAAGCATAGACATAAAGTTACAATGATGTACTGTATCCAGTGAACGTTTTGCTGACATAGGTCCAACTAGCAGAGTTTGGGAGTCATAAATAGGCACATGGGATACTGGATTTTTAAGAATCTCAGAAGGATCGTTGGGTAATTCACTCCTTGGCACACTAAAATAATCAGAAGGCTCTATATGCAAAAGCAGTATTTTTTTTTTTTTTTCTGGCTCAGCTAGGTTAAGTGATACTAAGTAATATATTCTCTCTTCAAAACTGCAATTTTAATACTAGATGGACACAATGTTCTCTGCCTTGTGAAAGAGTTTATCAGCAGAGAATAGACATGCACATTCAGAAATTCACAGGCATTCATTCTCCAAATATCCAAGGCTTTTGCCAGCCAGTTTCCTACGCTGACTTGCAGAATGCTCTGACCTTTTCTAGAGAAGTAAAAACTGTTTCAGAATCTTTTCCTCACTCTCACAGTGCATGTGTTGTCACATTCATATCCTGGCTATTTCTCCATTTGAATGGGAACCGCTGCATAATCCCAACAACAACAAGTTCAAAGGAATTATTTGGCAAAGCAAAACAACTTGCAGAAAACCTGTTGTAATTATCATTCCTATAAAAATCAGTTTGTTTTCCTTTGTTTAATGTAAACAATATTGATTAATCAAAACACTGATTGATCAACAAATGTCTACTGCTTATAATATAGAGGGTTTGTCTATCCAGATATTATATGTAAAATAAAGATGTGATCTGACCACATCAAAGGTAAACCAAGCAAAGAAGCAATGACTCATATTCTGTTTTGGAGATGAATAACTCCTTGTTTAAGGAGGACACCAAGTTCTCTTTCTGAGAAGAGATACGTAAACAGGATATAGCACTTCTTCCTCACCCTCCAAAGTCTTGGCTTCATGAAACAGTGATGATTTTCAAAAGGCTGACTCATCTTTGAAAATCATCGGCCTCATTAAAATTTAATTATTATCCACTTTTAAAATAGCATTACTTATAGTTCTGTGTCTCTCCCGATGTCTATTTGAAATTAAACATGTTTTCTGACTCCATCACTGCTTTCTTGGATCAAAAGAAGTATGCTTATGTTTCTATTGGTGTATCATTTTATTGGTGTAACATAAATGGATTGAGCATAATAACATTTTTTGTGCCCAAATACATATTACAATATTGCCCAATATTCTAAGTTGATAACATAAAGACAATGTTTCTTCTTCAACAATCTAAGGGGTTAGAGAGTTTCCTCAATCCCATACTAAAATATTTATGTCACTTATTTTTATTAATTATTTTATTTATTTATATTTCAAATGTTGTCCCACTTCCCAGTCCCCCTCGATGACCCCACCACCTCATCCCCCATCCCCTTTTCCTCTATAAGTGTGTTCCCCGACCCCCTCACCCATCCACTCTCACTACTCTAGCATCCCCCTTTTCTGGGCATCAAACCTCCACAGAAAAAGGTACATCCCCTCCTGTAAAGGCCAGACAAGGCAGTCCTCTGTTACATATGTAGCGGGGGTCACAGGCAAGCCCTTGTATGCTCTTTGGTTGGTGGCTTAGTCCCTAGGAGCTTTGAGGGGTCCAATTATTTGATACTGCTGTTCTTCCTATGGGGTTGAAGTCCCTGTCAGCTCCTTCACTTTCCCCTAACTCTTCCATAGAGGTCCCCAGGCTCAATCCAATTGATTGCCTATAAATACTGTATCTGCCTTAGTCAGGTGCTGGAAGAACCTTTTAGAGGATAGCTATACCAGGCTCCTGTCTGCAAGCACATCTTGGCATCAGCAATAGTATTGAGGTTTGATGTCTGCAGATGGGATAGATCCCAAGGTTGGTGGGTGGTCTCTAGATAGCCTTTCCTTCAGTGTCTGCTCCATTTTTGTCCCTGCATTTTCATTAGACAGGAACAATTCTGAGTAAAAAATGTTGAGATTGGTGGGTGGCCCCTTTCCTATGGGGTCATGTCTATCTACTGGAAGTAGTCTTTCATGTTCTTTCTCCTCTTTGATGTCCATTTCAACTAGTGTCATATCCATTGGGTACTGGGAGCCACCTACATCCTAGGTGTCTGGGACTTTCTAGTAGTTTCCCTCCTTCCCCACCCCACAATATTGTATACATGTATTCATTCTCCTGGCCCTCTGAGCTTCAATTTGGTCTCCCCGATACCTGATTCTGTCCTGCTTTTTTTCTTCTCCCTCCCCTTTCCCACCCAGGATCCTCCCTCTCTCTTCCTCCAGTGACTATTTTGTTCCCCCCTTGTAAGTGAGATTGAAACATCCACATTTGGACTGTCCTTCTTGTTAAGCATCATATGGTCTGTGAATTGTATCATAGATATTCTGAACTTTTCGTCTATATCCATTTATCAGTGAGTACATACCATGTATGTCCTTTGGTACTGGATTACCTTATTCAGAAAGTTATTTTCTGGTTCCATCTATTTGCCTGAAAAATGTGTGATGTCTTCATTTTTAATAGCTGAGTAGTATTCCATTGTGTAAATTAATCACATTTTCTCTATTCATTCTTCTGTTGAGGGGCATCTGGGTTGTTTCCAGCTTCTGGATATTATAAATAAGGCTGCTACAAACATAGTGGAACACATGTCCTTGTGATATGGTAGAACATGTTTTGGTAATATGCTCAGTTGTGGTAGGCTGAGTCTTCAGATAGAACTATTTCTAATTTTTTTTTAGTAACTGCCAGATAGATTTCCAAAGTGGTTGTACCAGTTTGCAAACCGACCAGCAATGGAGGAGTGTTCCTTTTTCTTCATATCCTTATCAACATCTGCTGTCACTTGAGTTTTTTATCTTAGCAGTTCTGATTGGTGTAAAGTGGAATCTCAGTGTCATTTTGGTTTGTATTTCCCTGATGACTAAAGATGTTGAATATTTCTTAGCTGCTTCTTGGCCATTCAAGATTACTCAGTTGAGCATTCTCTGCTTAGCTCTATACCCCACTTTTAAGATTGGATTATTTGGTTTTCTAGAGTCTAACTTCTTGAGTTCTTTGTATATTTTGGATATTAGCTCTCTATCAGATGTAGGGTTAGTAAAGATTTTTTCCAATCTGTAGGTTGCCAAGTTGTCCTATTGGCAGGTCCTTTGTTTTACAGAAGCTTTTCAATTTTATGAGGACCTATTTGTCAGTTGTTGATCTTAGGGCCTGAGCCATTAGTGTTTTGTTCAGGAAAATTTCCCCTGTGTCAATGTGTTTGACACTATTTCCCACTTTCTTTTCTATTAGACTCAATGCATCAGGTTTTATGTGGAGGTTCTTGATCCATTTTGACTTGAGCTTTATACAAGAAGATAAAATGGATCAATTTGCATTTTTCTACATTCGAACAGCAAGTTAGACTAGCATCATTTGTTGAAGATGCTTTCTTTTTTTCCCCACTGGATAGTTTTGGATTCTTTGTCAAAGATAAAGTGAACATAGGTGTGTGAGTTTATTTCTGGGTCTTCAGTTTTATTCCATTGATCAACCTGTCTGTCTCAGTACCAATAACATTCGATTTTTAATCACTATTGCTCTTTAGTAGAGCTTGAGGTCAGGCATGGTCATTCCCCTGAAGTTCTCTTAATGCTGAGAATAGTTTTTGTTATCCTGGGTTTTTTGTTATTCTAGATGAACTTGAGAATTGTTCTTTTTATTTCTGTGAAGAACTGAGTTGGAATTTTTATGGGATTCTATTGAATCTGTAGATTGCTTTTGGTAAGATGTCTATTTTTACTCCGTTAATTTTATAGATCTATGAGCATGAGATATCTTTCCATCTTCTGAGGTCTTCGAGTTCTTTCTTTAGGGACTTGAAGTTCTTGTCATACAGATCTTTCACTTGCTTGCTTAGAGCCACACCAAGGTATTTTATATTATTTTTGACTATTGTGAGGGGTTTGGTTCCCTAATATCTTTCTCAGTTTGTATAAACACTTTACTGAAGTGTTTATCAGTTGCAGGAGTTCTTTGGTAGAATTCTTATGGTCACTTATGTATGTATCATATCATCTGCAAATTCATTTCCAATTTGTATCCCTTTGAACCCTCTTGTTGTCTAATTGCTCTATCTAGAGCTTTGAGTATTCTATTGAATGAATAGGGAGAGAATAGGCAGCCTTGTTTTGTCAATGATTTTAGTGGAATTGCTTCAAGTTTCTCTCTATTTAGTTTGATGTTGGCTATTGGTTTGCTGTATATTGCTTTTATTATGTTTAAGCATGTGCATGAATTCGTGATTTCTCCAAGACTTTTAACATGAAGATGTGTTGGGTTTTGACAAATGCTTTTTCAGCATCTAATGAGATGATCATGTGCTTTTTTTCCCTTGTGTTTGTTTATATAGAGGATTACTTGATGGATTTCCTTATATTGAACCATCCCTGGCATGAAACCTCCTTGATCATGGTGAATGATCATTTTGATATGTTCTTGAATTCAGCTTGTGAGAATTTTATTGAGTATTTTTGCACTGATATTCATAAATGAAATTGATCTGAAGTTATCTTTCTTTGTTGGGTCTGTATTTGGTTTAAATAACAGAGTAACTATGGGTTCATAGAAATAATTAAGCAGTGTTCCTTATGTTTCTATTTGTGGAATAGTTTAAGGAGTAGTATACCAACTCCTCTTTGATGTCTCATAGAATTCTGCACTAAATCCTTCTGGCCATGTGGGGCAGTTTTTAATGAGTGCTTCTATTTCCTTAGGGTTATGGGACTGTTTAGATAGCTTACCTAATCCTGATTTAACTTTTCTATATGGTATCTGTATAGAAAATCATTCTTTTCATCTAGATTTAAGTTTTGTTGAATGTAGGCTTTTATAGTAAGATCTGATGATATTTTGAAAATTTTACTTAGCTGAAATAAAAGTTTAAATTGTGATCTCTGAATTGTGTGTAATACTTCTGAAATAAATTTTCTCATTATTTGATTTGAAAGGGAAGCTTTTGCAGTATCAGGCACAATGTGATTTGTGTGCTATTAAAGTAACCAGTATTTAATATTTAACTGGCTCTGTTGTGATTTCTAATTTGTGATGAGGATATTGTTATTTCAGTTTACAAGTCATAAGGCTGAAGTTTACATAGGACCTTCTGAAAGTGTTCAATATTGATCAGTGGACTTGGTGAAACACCATATTTATGTTTCATCATCTTGTTTTACTTTATGTTTTCAAAAAATAAAGGTAAAAACTTTAGTACCTATTATATATCTGACACCATGCTATGTGTTTCACATTCATTATTTTAGCTTAATTTAGTTAATATTGTTGTTTTCATATACATAAGAAAATGAGGGTCATTATTATAATTATGCATTATTATTATTAATTATTATTTTAGAAGAAAAGAGTCTTGTCTCAAATCATAGCTAGTAATCAGCACAGTACAAATGAGGGCTGGTGTCAGAACGACCTAAGACAGGCTCAAGGGGGAAAGGCGGTGAGCCCTTGGGGCTGTTTGGCAAGAATCTGTCATGGCCAAGGACAAGGAAATGGGCTGCTTGGCAGGAATATGACATTGGCCAAGGACAAGAAAGAAGGCTTCAGACAGGAATTGGACTATAGGCTAGAACAAAGAAGTAATTTCAGACAGGATTCTAAATGTTAGGCTAGAACAAGGAAGTAGGCTTCAGACATGAAAATTGCCATGTGATAGGACAGGGAAGTAGACTCAGATACTTTGGTCATCCTGATAAACCCTTAGGAATAGTTATCACGGGAGTGTTCACATAATTGGGTTTTAATGCCTTGCTTTTTCTTTGACTATTTGTGTTTATTGTCTTGCTTGTTCCTTGACTATCTATTGTATTGCTAGACCCTCAACCTAGAACTGACCTTAATGCATGCATGTAATTAAAATGGTATAAAAACATAAAGGAGGAAGGGGGATGGAATAGGGGGTTCTAGGGAGGGGAAATGAGAAAAGAGGATGACATCTGTACTGTAAATAAATAAAATATTCAATAAAAAATAAAAGAAAAACAAATGAGGGCTGGGAGATTTATTTAGTCTTTACTGTGCCTCTTGTTTCCTCCATTTGTCTTGCTGAGCATACTCAAACTAAGAGCCCTGACAGCATTTTACCTGTACCACGTCTAAGGATTAAACACTCTGAAAATATTCTGACATGGGATTACATTGTTCACTTGGAAAAAGGGAAGGTTTGTTTGCAATTTGATCTAAAAACAGTATGTTCTCCAAGCTCTCTCTTCCAGAGTCACCGTACAACTGGCTGTGCATTTTTATTCATCTAAAACCATTGCATTGGTCCAGGGAGAGTTGGGGAGATGTGAGAAGTATCCTTGATGCTTGTTTTCCCATAATAATAAAATCCATTATTTCCGACTCAGAAATTTTGTGTTTTCAGCAACAATAAAACAGTGATAGGTTGATTTTATAAGCAGGATAAAAATAAAATTTGAAACTTAATCTTGAGGCAAATGTCTGACTCCAAACCCTTAATCTAAAAAGCTATTTACTTAAGTGTTTTTTAGTGAAATCCAAATATAGAATTTAAAATTTCAAATAGCTCCAATAAATCATTAAGCAAAACAAAACAAAACAAAAACAAAACAAAACTATAATCTCTCTAAGCCTGAAGAGTTCAGTCAGTGATTAAAACCACTTGCTACTTTTTTAGAGGCCCTGGGTTTGATTTCCAGAACCTACATGGTACCTTGTAGCTATCCATAACTCCAAATATCTGACACATCCTTCTGACTTCTGCAGACCACTGGCACAATGTAATGTGTATATATAAACATACACATATCCTTTCTCAGTTCTATTTCCTCAGTGGTAGACTTTTTCTGCTGTTTGTATATTATTTATGTTAATATATAATATGCTATTATAAAGTGATTGTGTGCAGTATTTAATAGTTGAAATTGTTTAATATCCTATAAAGGATATACAAGTTTTTTTTTTAAATCTTATGATCTATGCATACTTAACTTCCCACCAATCCACAGACTTACTTATAGTTACACAAATACCAAACAATCATATGTTAGGAGTCTGTGGTTAATGTTAGTGTTAAGGTTGGTAATTTACATAATTACTGTTCTTGCATAGTGTTTTCATTTTTTCTTGATATTAATAAATGTCTTACATTAACTATTTTTATAGATTTATATTCTTACTGCTGCTTCAAATTCTACTGTGTCTCACTGCTTTGAAATCGCTCTTAGAGGCTGAACACAGCAGGGTATCTGTCTGTGCCATTTCAATGAAAATTCGTCCTTTTTGTCTGTTCTGCCTTTCAACTCAGATTTAGATTTCTATACTGATGTTCAGATTTTACATCCTTCTGACAGTCATCTGATTGTGTGTGTGTGTGTGTGTGTGTGTGTGTGTGTATGTGTGTGGTTATGTGTTTATATGGTGTGTGCAAAAGTGTGTGAATTTGTAGGTATGTGTGTGTATGTGAGTGTACATGTGTGGTGTGTATGTGAGTGTACATGTGTGGTATGAGTGTGTGTGGTGTATGTGTTTGGCTGGTGTGTGTGTTGTGTGTGTATGTGTGTGTGATGGGTATATGTTTTGTGTGAATGTATGTATGTGTATGTATGTATGGTGTATGTATATATGGTGTGTGTTTATGTGTATATATGTGTGCATCTTTCATATGTGTGTGTTTGTGTGTGTGTGGTATATATGTGTATGTGCATATGTATGCATGCACATGTGCGCCTGCATGTGTGTGTGTGTGTATGTGTATGTGTGTGACATGTTTGATTCTACTTACATGGAAGTTTCCACTAACTTTCCCCACTGCTTGATATTACATAGTATCACAGTCTTTATTCTTTTATTCCTGGAAGTATCGTTTCATACATGGTTAATGGGATAAAAACTATCCTTGATTGAAGAGCCTGGGTAAGGAAATCGGGACAGAGATTCACTGGTGTTCCTAAAAGTTAAGATCCATACTGCTTTTCTTCTCTCCTTTTTTTTTTTTTTATTTTAGTTCTTTGCTATCCTACATTTTCTAAAGTCTGTCTTGCTTAAAATTTCTTTAAGTTAGATGTTAATTATTTTCTGCCTTCTGTTGTTCTCCCACTTTGTCTTATGCTCTGCTGTCTCTAAGTTTTCACACTCACTTCCTGGCTTCTTCGATGATGCTCTCAGCACTTGTCTGTTGTTGATTTATTGTCTGTTCATTTCGGCTTCCTGTGTCACAATACCATTGCTCTTCTAAATTCAGTTCAATTAATGGTTTCAGTGAGACTTAAAGAAGGAATACAGATGATAGCTCAAATTTACTTGATTGAACTTGCCAGGACCTTCTGCCTTCATTAAACAGCCGGGGAAGCCAGATCTCATATGAAACACCACAGATGCTCCATTTGCAAACTGAACAAGATTTGTTTTCTTGTACAGTTCTTTTTTCCTAACAAAGAAACTGATGATTTGGAGCATTTGAAGATTTCAAAGTCCTGTGAGGTATCCAAAATCAACTCACAAAAATTATTTTTTGTTTGATCATTTGATCCAGGATACAGGAATGACTGTTAACCAAAAGGACTTCTGTTTTATTTGAATTCATACTGAAAGATAAAAGATGCATTTCTAAATCATTCCATAACCTTTTCTCCAAATGTTAGAAGAAATACAACCTATCTATAATAGATGATACCATTTACAAAAGAGATAAATTCAGCTTCTTCCTCTATTTTCAAACAAAATATTCCAGCATTTACAGGAAACACATTAACACTGTCTTGATAATTATACTGAATTCTCTTTTAAATAAATGGTGATACTTTTAGCATGATGGATTTCAACTGGATAAATTGATTCAGTCTTAAAATCATGTAATCTTCTTTATAAATACATCTGTTGTATTGGATGAATCTTCAGAATGGAAAGACCTCATGGTTTTAAGCTTCCAAGATACTATATTGTTATCAAAAAGTTCATCCTTACAAAAAATGACTCCAGTTTATTAATGTGGGAATATGCTATATGAGCTTAGTTCTTATTCTTTTAATTAACATTTCTAACTTTCAGCGTATTTATGGGAAGAGGGTCCTATGCATGTCATGTGAACATGTGGAAGCCAGACCACAGGAAAAAGACAGTTGGTCCTTTTCTCTTGGCATTGCATGTCTTCAGGCATTGTGGAATGTGCCTCAACTCACTGAAGCATCTTGCTAGCCCCAAACTTAGTTCTTTATGTTAATATTTTCCAACTCCAATAAAATTATATATAACCAAATATACATAATCATAATATATATATTTCACACTCAGATGCACACACACACACACACATACACACCAACTTCCATAAAATTCATATGTAAATAAATACACATAATCATGGTAGATATATTTAACACTCAGATGCCACACTCAGATGCACACCCAGAGATACACACACACAGATTCATATACACATACCATATTTTAGTTCTGTTAAATGAAATAATCTGCACACTCTAATTTTGAAAAAAATATGATGCTTCCATTTGATCTGGTCCTACATTTTAAAGAAAATTTAATTTATTCTGATTAATTAATTAATTTCTGCATGTGCGTATACACACGTGTAAATGTACAGTCCATAGCACATGAGTAAAGGAAAGCTTGCTAGCAGTAGTCCATGATCTCTTTCCAATTTGGGGATTGAACTCAAGTTCCTAGGTTGGCATCAAGCATCTTTCCTTGCTGAGCCATCTCCCCAGCTCTGGTGCTTCCTCCTCTTTTCTTTCCTTTTTTAAAAAATATAACCTCTACCACAAAAAGCTATATAGACAGGTTAACACTTTTATCAGGAAAAAATATAATTGACAAATGTCCATTTTTGACATTCTGGTTATTGCACTCAGGAATTTTAATACAGTAAGCAAGCACTGTCTCATGGAACCACATTAGCAGCAGCAAATACACAAGCTTTAAATTAGCCAGGAAGAATTGAACTTGTTAAACGTATACTCTGTGAGGATTTATTGAAAATTACCATGGGTCTACAATCCAGAGACGTCAGTATGACAGGAATAAATTAATGGAATCTGTCACATACTATATGTATTTGTTTGCTAAGTAATCCATAGCTCATTGTTTAAAATTCAAATAACATAAATTTACTTAGGGTAAAATTTATAGTTCTTTATTACTGCATAAATCCTACCACTTGTTTTTATAGTTGGTTATTTTAATCAATTATAAGTTTCTTTCCAAAGTTCTTACATAGATCTACACCCATCGTCACATTTTACTTAAAGTGTGGATACATTTTGTGAAAGGTGTCCTGGTTGATCATTGTATAAACACTATAGAATGCATTTTAATAAGCCTATTAATATATGATATATCTTATTGAAATCTAATGTATAAGTGATTAGTCTATTGTGTGATAATCTTACAATGGTTATATCCTACTAGAATAAACAAAATCACAATATAAATCTTACTAATTTGCTTTCAATTATTTAAATTTTGTATTAATTAATTTTGTATTTGTTCATATGTGTGCATATGATTATAAGTATATGTGTACTTGTGAGTATAGTTGTATGGGGCCAAAGTCTTAGTTGTTTGTTTTTCCTAAGGCCTCAGGTACCACCCTCCATTACGCTTTTCTTCTTTTACGTCCTTCTTCTTCTTTTGGCCTACAACTCACCAAGTTGGCTAGGCTGACTGACTAGTATGACTAGTAAGGCTCTGGACCAGTCTGTTCACCTCCCCAGCTATATATATGAATGATATAATTATATATATATATATATATATATATATATATTATATATATATATTTATAATATATATATTTTTTAAAAATTAAAATAAACATAAAATGTTTTCATTTAAACTTAAATATGTATTGTAGGCAGCTGCTATTCAATGTATTCATGGCTAGTTTAGATAAAATATTTAATGATATGAATCTATGGGTTCAACCATATTCTTTTAAAAAATTACACATATATGTATATGTATATTATATATGTATTTGAATGTTTTGCCTCTGTGCATATTTGTATATCACATGTGTGTCTAGTACTGTGAATGTCATCTCTACATGTTGGTTGAGAATCACACCTGGGTCATCTGGAGGACCAATCAACTCTCTTAGCTGCTGAGCTATATCTCAGACTATTTGCTCATGCACTTATTGATAATCATATACACTACTTCGTTGTTGTTGCCACACGAGGTCTCTTTGTGTGCAAATTTAATACACATACATTATGTATGTAATTTAGATTCCTAGAAATAAAATTACAAAAATTGAGGTACATATGAATCTTATCATGTTTAAACAGAGCATCTTGTGTCAACTGAGTTAACACTAAATATCATCAACATTATTAATTTCTTTTTTTATGAAAGTAATCACTTGATTGAATTTGAGAATCACCATTGACATGTTAAAATGTATTTTATGTATGTCTCATTTGTTACTCATATTGTCTTTCTGCTTCAGTTATAATTTAAGACAACTTATTAATATAATTTAATAAATTCTGGATTAGAAGGAAAAAAACTATTGTATTAACTTTTTTGCTATTTAGTTTGTCTTCTAAAGTTTCATTGTTGTAGAGGAATTTTAATCCTGCAATTGGCTGGACTGGGAAGGGATCACATCTAAAGATCTTCTAGGTCTATGTGATCTGCCTGGAATATAAACATGCCTCCTTTAATCCCAGGAGATAGAGGCAAGCAGATCTCTGAGTTCAAGGCCAGCATGATATAGAGCAAGTTTTAGGTAAAGAAAAGCTTTGTTCCATGTGTGATGGTACATGTCTTTAATCCCAGCACTCAGGAGACAGAGGCATGAAGATCTCTGATTCAGTTGAGTCAATACATTGAGAGGCAGTAAAGTGGAGTGTAGTTGTTGGCAGTTCAGTTCCTGGAATTCGAGGCAGTTTTTATAGTTTTACAGAAACAGGTAGAGAGAACAAATTAGACACAGGTGAAGACAGAATGAGCCAGAGAATGAGAAGGAGTGAGAAGATTAGAATATATGGCCAGAGTTAGTTTGAAGCCAAGCAGAGCAATTCAATCAGAAGCTGAGAGAAACCAGTTTGGATCAGTCAACTTGGAAAGAGGTTTAGGCCAGAACAACTGATTTGAACCAGGCAGCCAGAGATCAGAAAGAACTAGAAAGGGTGAGCTTATTCAGCATTAAGCCTCTGAGACAAAAATTACATCAGACAAATAAGAGATACATTTGCACCTTGTCCCTTCTTTTACTATTTCTTTCTGCTATAAAACTTCCTTAGCTAGACTTTTAGAATAAATTTACTTCTAATAAATTCCTACAGCTTCTTTCATCCATGAAAACTCCCATTTCCTTTTCATTTTTGAAGGATGTTGTGTTTTCAATTCTAAAGCTATACTTCTTTGCTGATGCTTTACATTTTTTTATTTAAGCCAAGCTAATATTTTCCTCATTGAAAAAATTTACCATGGCTAAAGCTTATCTAATATTTAGTGTGCCTGCTGTATTGATATTTGGTATTAATTCTCTTTTTCTTCTCGTATGTGACTTTTCTGGTGTTTTATATGATAAATGAATTTTGACTAAAGTATAGGCATAGTTACATTATTTTGTTGTACTCTCAATCTCATTTTAACTTTCTGTTTTAACTGTATTTCTCTGACACTGCTCTACCAAGCAACAGGAAAGGTTGCTACTTGATGACTTCCAATGGCAAGTAGAAATCAAGATTTTCTAGCCAATATCATATTGACCTGTGAGTGAATAGTCTTAGTTACCCCCACTGACACCATGGATAGAGTAGCTTTATTACTAAACAGTGGTTTGCCCATCTTGAGTTTCAATTAAACTCATCTGATACTACATAAACACAGAAGAAAGATTTGATTTTTGATGGGGGAATGTAGTTCTATATTGAAATCTTTAATAATGCTTTAGTCTGGGAGGGTGATACAGGCTATGGCATGTTGACCTGACTCCTCTTTTCAGACACTGACTGTTCTTACAAAATAGGATAATTCATTGTGGTCCCTCAAGACTGGAAGTCTAGGCTCACATGCTGAGCACGTGAGCTTTGAGATACCTGAGGCAGTGTCACAGTTTGTGTTCTCACTGTTGTTCACTATTTAGCTGGACTGTGGAAATTGGTTAAGTTTTTTTGTTTTTTCTCTTGCTAGGATGCTGCTTTCCAACCTAGACTAGCTAGAGAAAATAAGCTTTGGCTGTGACTTATTTTGTCAGCACCTATTGGTGATTCTGTGTTGACAGCTTCTTCATTTCTAAGTGTGGGATATATAAGTCCAAAAAAGACCAGAAATCATTAATGTTGCATGGTTCGTAGACTTTAGACTCCATGGTAAGCTTGTCTGCTTCATCCATCTCTGAGTGTGTCTTTTAGTTGGTTATATGCATTGTGTTCCGAGCTGTTTTTTGTATTTACGTAGAATAGGAAAATATTTTTTTTTCTGACACAACTACCCAGTGGTTTATTTTGACAATTTCCCAAAAGATTTTAGATCTCTTTTGTCTAGAAAGGGCTCCCCATGGAGCTATTCTTTATATAGGAAGTTCTTAATTAGGGAACAGTTCAAGCACTTTCTTTATATCATGAGTATCACAGACTCACAGGTTTTCAGAAATCTGAAGAAATTGCCAGTTAATGGTAGACACTTTTAAGGCACAAAAAATAATGTATTAAAAGAAAGTATAGGCACATGAAATAGGAAAATAATAATAGCCATTAGAGTACACTAGGATAACGTTATAAGGAGTAAATACAGGACAAAGTACTCTTGGAAAATCCCTTGGCAGGAAAGTTTTAAAATAACCACTACAAATTAAATTCATTTTCTGTACTTACTCTACTACTTGGTAAAAATAGAAACACCTTTAACGTTGTGAAGGTAAGATGAAAATAAAAGACCTCTATTCCTTATGAAAAAAATAATTAGCACAAGAACAATAATAAGAACAGAAAGAGTTAATTTTATGGCTAAAGCCGATATACGTCTAATTTTTTATATTTAGAAACATGCTATTGTTGATACAAACATTTCAACAACAACATGTTAGTTTCAGCACTGCATTTTTCTTGTGAGAATGATGTCATGAATTCTGTTTTTGACATTTTATCACAGCTAAGAAAATAACCGTAGGACACTTTTGAAAGACATTTCAAATGTGAAGCTGGTTAAGTATATTCCTGTAAGTAGCTGTTTTTTCTATTTCCATAGCCTGTACCTATTTGATATCTAATGACTTACAAAAGTTGAATAAATTCTAGAGCCTTGATATGTGACCCAGATGTCTTTCAATTGCCTTTGTGAATATTGCCAACTTGCTTATCTAGTAATCATTACTGACTTGTTAAGATGGACTTTTGGAATTCACATTGTCACTGTATTATATACTTAAGACTGTTATTGATTAGATAAATTTAGAATATCATATGCCAGCACAAAAGGGGAACAATGGTTTTACCCCAAAATTTCAAAACTACATCAATAGCTATAAAGAAAGCAAACAAAATGCAAACCCACAATACCTTATTTTAGTAATATTGACCATTTAAGTCTGTGTTTACCTTATTGAGTAAAGAACATTTCCATTTTTGAAAATTCTTAGCAGCTTGTTATCTGTGGTGACTTCGTGAAAGTTAGCCCCCTTCTCATTAGCAAAGAATAAGTCAGGTTTCCAAATGGAATCCAACATGGATGGGTCAAGGTCTAGTGAATCATCAGGATATTCACTGTATGCAAGACGAGGATCATTCCACTTCTGGCGAAGAAAAATGTTTACTCTGTAATCCTGAGAGAAAGAGACAGGTGAAGGGGGAAGAGAGGGATGGAGGGAAGGAAGGAGAGAGAGAAAGAAGTTTTAAGAAATATATCAATGTCTGTCATTATAGCTTAACCAATTACAATATGGAGCACTATGGAATATATAAATGATGGAAAAACTACAGATGCAGGCATGTTTTGCTGTTTTGACTATGTCTTTTATGACCCACAGGCCTTCCATGAAAAGGTCACACAGAATGACATTTTATCATACTTTGTTTTTCTCTTCAAATGTTGCTTTCCTGGTTTGTCATAGTAAAATATTAGATAATGGTCACATATTTGAAGCCAAATGTTTTCTCCATTACACTTATTTTTAGAATCATGTCTTTTAGATATCTAACAAGATTAAAAATGCTATTTTTGTAAGCTTTCTATGATAGAAAATAGCCATGTATATTTTTTTTATAATTATGATACACAATTTTAATTTTACTATTTAAGACAAGGTCTCACTATACCATCTTGGTAGGTAGGCCTCAGACTCATTATGTAGACCAGGCTGGGTCAGAACTCATAGAGATTCTGTCTCTGCATCCTAAGTGCTGGGATTAAATGTGTGTGTACCCATACCTGGCATAATGCACTTATTTAATATGTAGTGATGTTTAATATTAAACTTTGTTTAATATGACAAGTCCTCTAAAATACTTTAGGAAAAACAGATGATTTATGAGTACTAAAAGAATAATAATGGCTAATCCCAGCAACTATTTAAGGTGATTTTAATAGTGACATTTTCCAATCATACATTTTTAAAGATTATTTTAAAAGAAGAGTCAATGTTTTCAACATAAGTTTAGCTTAGTGAGTGCATGCATGGTTGCCTGCATGTACGCCTGTGTGTGCATGGGGGTATTTGTCATGCATACAAAGTATATAAAATATTATACAAAATTATCTTTTGCTTTTGTCTTTTTAAGCCAGAATCTCAGGTTGGCCTCCCGCTTACTATGGAGTCCAGGATGATCTTGAGCTGCTAATCCTTATATATTCACCTCTCATGTTAAAGAATTATTGATATACAGGACCATGCCACATCATGTAAACTTTTTCATCATTAGTTTTCTCCTTTTATTTTTAAAAAGGTGAAATATATAAACATCATTAAATGTGATTTAAGTATATGTTTGAAGAAAGTTTCAGTTATCTAGAAACTGTTGGTAATATAGAATGTATATAAAACCTGTCCATTTTCTTATTTCTTTAATATCCAGTATGGTAAGCAAGCCCTTCAAAGGGCAAACTCTCAGATGTTGTCTTTTATGCAAATCAAATCCAGCCTTTGCTTTGAACGCTTAAAATATATGTCCCTCTGGTCAGGATTTGACGCTAATACTAATCACCTCTAACTTCAACTAAACTTACATACCAGACGTTCCCCCCTCTGCCTGCTAGATGTTCCATGCATCTTCCTCTGTCTCTTCTTCTGGTTGTACTTTATCATCTCAAAAAAGAATATAAGCACTACTAAATGTATAGCATTTAGCAATATAATTTTTTAAAGAATTTTACAAAATTTCTTTTGAACATATTAACTCCATCTCCCAGCTATCCAAGATCCATCCTCCCCCTGCCCTTCACACCAAACTTTGTGTCCTTTTTTATTATTATTATTATTTTTAACATGTAAACTGTTTAGTTTAATTTTTTTTCTACCCAGGGATACGAGCAGATTCTGCTATCTATAGCTTTCACATGCACACATTTTTTACATTTAAATAATGTATGCACTTATTTTGAGTGCATACATACGTGTGTATGTGGTGTGTGTGTATGTGTGTGTGTGTGTGCATGTATTTGTATTCTTGTGTACACAGAGGCCAGGAAAGAGTATCAGTTGTCTTATCTGTCACTTTTCATCTTTTTCATTTGAGAACCAATATTGAGGAAGATAGCTCTGTCTTTTTTTATAAACACATAAATTCCAGTTTGTGCTGTCCATGTTCTTGGGTGTATGATTTTCCACTGCCGTGTTTCGACCTATCATGAGCCAAATTACACTCTTAAAAACTCCTTCCAGCATCAATCGATTGTAGGTAACTTCTCAGCTATAGATGGAAATTTGAGTACATATTCCCCTTCCATCATGATATTTGGTTAGCCTTGGGATTACACAGATTTTATGCATAATGTCAACTTATTTTGCAATATGCATACATGTGCATATATTTTAAGATATTTCTAACAATAGAATTCTAATTGTAATTGGAAAGGGTATGTGATTTGAATAAAAAGTAAAAATTCATAGACATATTGAAAAATAATTCAGAATTTCTGTTTTAAGGGGTCTAATCAAAGTTGCTGCCAGAGTTTACAAGTAAACAGAAAATTATTATTGGTCAAAGAAATAATAAATATAACTCTCTCCAATATTCATCTCATTAATTTTCTAGAGTTTTCCAGTTTTGAAGAACTTCACAGTATTAATCTGTGCATCACAAAGCACAGAACAATAATATTCTATGGTGATATAATTGTTTCTAGCACTTTCTCTGTGATATCCCCCATGTTGCCTGCACCATCTGCTTCAGGAGCATCCACAGGGAAGCTGGTCGTCTGGGACCACTGACTCTGAAATAATGGCCTATTGGAAAAGCCTCATTCATTCTTCAGTTACTAAACCAATAGGGAAGAAAGCCATTTTATATGAACTATTTAGAATCTTTAAAAGGTTATTTCAAAACACCCTCTGAGTTTCTCTTCATTATCCATATGTTTATTCTCTTTGAGAAGGTCAGAATCATTTATAAATTACCAAAAACTGTAAAGTAATATAGTTTTGTACCAATTCTGACATAAGACAAAAAATAAGATGTATTGGTTAGAACATAAAATGTGTCAAATTGAAAGAAATACATTCTTTTTAATAATACACAATAACCTCTTTGGTAGTTAAGAGTTAGAGTCACAGATCAAGAACACTGTTCAATCCTTACTCAGGCATGTCAGAATTGTTGAAAAGGCAAAGTCATTTTCATGAACATTCTTACAAAATTTAGAGGTTTATTTCAGTACAATGAGTTCATTCAGTTCAATTCAGTCTTAGTTTTTCAGAGGAACACTGGCACACAGCCAGTGTTTCTAGTAGCTACTGGATATCAGTGAAAAGTAATAATAACCATTGTTCCTTGACTGAGAGGTGAAAGGCATTCATTGTGTGCATTACAGTGATCCAAAAGTCCCTACCATTCTCATCGTCATCTACCACACTTGTTCACTTCTGTCCACTTCCATTCTTATTCAATTCCATTTTATCTGCACATTATGTGTCTAATTGTCTTCCTTCCTTTCATTGGCCTGGATAAACAGGCCAAGTACATTTTCATAGCCAATTGTGCCAATAAACTGGTGGGTAGGAATCAAGAACAACTTCCTGCAGTATGCTTCTACCCACTGCTTCATTTTATGTTATACCAAATAGGAAAACAAAGCAAGAATTCTTGTTTAGACATATTAGATATAGAAATCCTTCCACTACTACCATTTTCTGTCAAAGACCCAAATCTGCACCTGGACGTTTTGCTCACTACAACTTAGAACGTATTACTATACTTGTTCTTATTATAATACTTAGCTGTATTATATCTTGATGGGAATCATAATTTGCATGTTAAAAATAACACAACCACTCATGCATGCCATTCACTTGCAATATTTATTTAGCATTATGTGAGCATGATTTGCTTGTCATTTTAAGGCTTCCGTTAAAAAAGTACCTTTCCTCATCATAAGAATGTAACTCAAATACTAAAAGGCACTTGGACTTTAAAGAAGGATAAGACCATCACTAAATATATTTCTGAAGACCTTCCAACCAGTACATTTCCTGAAATATTTTTGCAAGTTATGATATATGCAATAAGTGTTTAAAATATAGTGTTAGATGAACATAGAGTTAGCTATTAGTGACATACACTACTTTGATAATATTGTGTACACATAACATGTATTCATTTCCAGATTATTTTTGTCACTCCAGGAGGGAAATCATTACCTATTGTTAAGTCCTTTGTCTCTACTTTTTTTTTTTGTTTATTTTTTTTGGTTTTTTGAGAAAGGGTTTCTCTGTGTAGCCCTGGCTGTTCTGAAACTTACTCTGTAGACCAGGCTGGCCTCAAACTCAGACATTCACCTGTCTCTGCCTCTCAAGTGGTGGGATTAAAGGCATGCGCCATCACCGCCCAACTTGTGTCTACTTTCAACCACTGATAACCAGGACTCTACTTTCAAACTTGTCTACATCAATAGTACTAGCCACCTTGGTTCATCCAATGACAGTATTATTAACTGATGAAACGTAATTATATTAAACATGAGTCTACCTGCTTTAGAACATTATCTTCAAATAAAATACTGAATAGATAGGAAGAGAATGGACAGCCTTGTCTTGTCCCTGAATTTAGTGGTTGGTATTGCTTCAAGTTTCTCCACTTAATTTGATGTTGTCTATTGGCTTGCCATATATTGCTTTTATTATGTTCAGGTATGTGTCTTGAATCCCTGATCTCTCCAAGTTTTTTTTAACATAAAGGCGTGTTGGATTTTGTCAAAGGCTTTTTCAGTATCAAATGAGATAATCATGGGATATTTTTTCTTTTGGTTTGTTTATATAGTAGATTACACTGATGGATTTTCATATATTGAATTATCCTTGCATACCTGGGATGAAGCCTACTTGATTGTGGTGGATGATATTTTTGATGTGTTTTTTGCATTCAATTTGTGAGAATTGTATTGAGTATTTTTGTGTTTATTCCTAATCACAATTGGTCTGAAGTTCTCTATTTTTTCTTTTTTTATTGGATATTTTCTTTATTTATATTTCAAATGTTATCCATGCTATCCCCTTTCCTGGTCCCACCCCCCCAAAGCCCCCTTATCTCATCCCCCTTCCCCTGCTTCTATGAGGGTTTTCCCCCACCCACTCACCCACCCACTCCCGCTTCCTTGTCCTCAAATTCACCTACACTGGGGCATCTAGCCCTCACAGGACCAAGAACCTCTTCTCCCATTGAAGCCTGACAAGGCCATCCTCTGCTACATATGTAGCTGGAGCCATGGATCCCTCTATGTGTGCTCTTTGGTTGGTGGTTTAGTCCATAGGAGTTCTGGGGGGGTCTGGTTTGTTGATATTATTGTTCTTCCTTTGGGGTTGCAAACCTTTTCAGCTCTGTCAGTCCTTTCTCTGACTCCTCCACTGGGGACCCTGTGCTCAGTCCAATAGTTGGCTGTGAGCATACCATCTATATTTGTGAGGCTTTGGCAGAGACTCTCAGGAGACAACTGTATTAAGGTCCTGTCAACATGCACTTCTTTGCATCCACAATAGTGTTGGTGTTTAGTAACTGTATATGAGATGGATTCCCAAGTGGGGCAGTCTCCGGATGGCCTTTCCTTCAGTCTCTGCTCCACACTTTGTCTATGTAGTTGATCTCATGAGTAGTTTGCTCCAATTTCTAAGAAGGAAAGAAGCAACTCTTCCTTCTTCTTGAGCTTCATGTGGTCTGTAAATTGTATCTTGTGTATTCTGAGCATTTGGGCTAATATCCACTGATCAGTGAGTACATACCATGTGTGTTCTTTTGTGATTGGGTTACTTCACTCAGGATGATATTTTCTAGTTACATTCATTTACCTAAGAAATTCATGAAGTCATTGTTTTTAAAACCTGAGTAATACTCCATTGTGTAAATGTACCATATTTTCTGTATCCATTCCTCTGTTGAATTGTGGGGCGGTGGGCTGTGGGAAGCAGCTGGGTGCTTGGTTGAGCAAGCCTTGAACCCCGGACCTTTACCAGGACGGCAGGTGTTCGGCGCTGCCCCCAGGCTCTGGTTCTTTTCATTCAGCTTCGGCCCTCCACAGCCTCTCCCAAAGGGAGGTCCATGACTATCAGTCACGAGGAACAGTGCCTCAGGCCCTCCCACATGTAGATGAGGTATCTCTAAGCTCTCGACCAAGCCAATAGGCATTATCTGCCAGACCCTAACCCACATGCAGATGAGGTATCTCTAAGCTCTCCGACCAAGCCAATAAGCATTATCTGCTGTCAGACCCTAACCCACCCTGAAACTATATATAAAGGCTCTATTCGGGAGAAGTAAAGGTGTGTGTTCGAGAATCATCTTGGTGTTCGAGAGTTTCTGTCTCAAGAGCTGTAACACTTGGGGAGAGATCCGCTCTCCCGGAATCTTCCTGGGGCACCAAGCTGCTTCCTTGCCTGCTAGCCGGTTTCTATCAGCCCAGCCCGGGCAGCTCAGCGTGGAGAGACAGGTACAGCACCTGGGAGTGACCGAGCTGTGACAGTGGAGACTCGAGCAGAAGCAGCAGCGGAGGCAGGCAATCTCTCCTCCCTGCTTGCACTTGCACCCTTTTGGCCCAGACCTCTCACACCAGGCTGGGCTGAAGACCAACAGACAGTGGAGACGTGGGTAGAGGACCCTCCTGCTCTCACTCTGTCCTCAGCCGGGAGATCATCGTGGGACACCTTCCAGAACCGGGGACCCACATTGAATGACATCTGGGTTCTTTCCAGCTTCTGGCTATTATATATAAGGCTACTATGAACATAATGGAGTATGTGTCCTTGTTATATGTTAGAGAATCTTTTGGGGTACATGCTTAGGAGTGATATAGCTGGATCTTCAGGTAATACTATGTCCAATTTTCTGAGGAACCGCCAGACTGATTTCCAGAGTGGTTGTACTAGCTTGTAATATCACCAACAATGAAGGAGTGTTCCTCTTTCTCCACATCCTTGTGAGCATCTGCTGTCACCTGAGTTTTTGGTCTTAGTCATTCTGACTGGTATGAGGTAGAATCTCAGGGTTGTTTTGATTTAAATTTCCCTGATGACTAAGGCTGTTGAACATTTCTTTTGGTGCTTCTTGATCCTTCAAGTTTCCTCAGTTGAGAATTCTTTATTATTATTATTATTATTATTATTATTATTTTAACTCTGTACCCCACTTGTTAAATAGGATTATTTGATTCTCTGGAGTGTAGTTTCTTGTGTTCTTTGTACATATTGGATATTAGCCCTGTATCGGATGTAGGATTAGTAAAGATCTTTTCCCAATCTGTTGGTTGCTGTCTTGTCCTATTGACAGTGTCTTTTGTCTTACAGAAGTTTTACAATTTTATGAGGTCCCATTTGTTGATTCATGATCTCAGAGCATAAGCCATTGGTGTTCTATTCTGGAAATTTTCCTCTGTGCCCATGTGTTTGAGACTCTTTCTCACTTTCTCCTCTATCAGTTTCAGTGTGTCTGGTTTTATAAGGAGGTCCTTGATCTACTTGGACTTGAGATTTGTACAAGAAGATAAGAATGTGTTGTCTTTGCCAAAAGCAATCTACAGATTTAATGCAATCCCCATTAAAATACCAACTCAATTCTTTATAGAGCTAGAAAGAGAAATTCTCAAATTTATTTGGAATAATAAAAAACCCAGGATAGCGAAAACTATTCTCAACAATAAAAGAACTTCTGGAGGAATTGCCATCCCTGACCTCAAGCTGTACTACAGAGCAATAGTGATAAAAACTGCATGGTATTGGTACAGAGACAGGCAGGAAAATCAGTGGAATAGAGTTGAAGACCCAGAAATGAACCCACACACCTATGTTCATTTGATCTTTGACAAAGGAGCTAAAACCATCCAGTGGAACAAGGACAGTATTTTCAACAAATGGTGCTGGTCAACTGGAGGACGACATGCAGAAGAATGCAAATCGATCCATTCTTATCTGCTTGTACAAAGCTCAAGTCCAAGTGCATAAAGAACCTTCACATAAAACCAGACACATTGAAACTAATAGAAGAGAAGGTGGGGAAGACCCTCGAATATCTAGGCACAGGGGAAAAGTTCTTTACCAATCCCACATCCGATAGAGGACTAATATCCAATATATACAAAGAATTCAAGAAATTAGACTCTAGACAACCAAATAACCCTATTAAAAAATGGGATACAGAGCTAAACAAAGAATTCTCAACTGAGGAAATGCGATGGCCAAGAAGCACCTAAAGAAATGTTCAGCATCCTTAGTCATCAGGGAAATGTAAATCAAAACAACCCTGAGATTCCACCTCACACCAGTCAGAATGGCTAAGATCAAAAACTCCAGTAATAGTAGATGCTGGCGAGGATGTGGAGAAAGAGGAACACTCCTCCATTGTTGGTGGGATTGCAAGATGGTGCAACCACTATGGAAAACAGTCTGGCGGTTCCTCAGAAAATTGGATGTATCACTACCCGAGGACCCAGCTATACCACTCCTAGGCATATACCCAGAAGATGCTCTAACATATAAGAAGGACATATGCTGCACTATGTTCATAGCAGCTTTATTTATAATAGCCAGAAACTGGAAAGAACCCAGATGTCCTTCAACAGAAGAATGAATACAAAAAACATGGTACATTTACACAATGGAATATTACTCAGCTATTAAAAACAGTGAATTCGATAAATTCTTATGTAAATGGATGGAACTAGAAAATATCATCCTGAGTGAAGTAACCCAATCACAAATGAACATACATAGTATTCACTCACTGATTATTAGATTTTAGCCCAGAAGCTTGAAATACCCAAGATTCAACTCATAGACCACATAAAACTCATGAAGAATGACAACCAAGGGAGGGGGGGGGCTTCAGTCCTTCTTAGAAGGAGTAACAAAATACTCAAGGGAGCAAATATGGAGACAAAGTACCAGACAGAAACTGAAGGTGGGGCCATCTGCAGACCATTCCCCTTGGGTATCCATCCCATGTGCAGTCACCAAATGTAAACGTTGAAGTGGATGTCAGGAGTACATGCTGACAGGAGCCTGATATAGCTGTCTCCTTAGAGGCCTGCAAGAGTCTGACATATTCAGAGGCAGATGCTCACAGCTAACCATCAAACTGATCATGGGGTTCCCAACAGATAGATAGATAGAGTGAAGACTGAAGGAGTTGAGAGGATTCGTGACACCATGAGGAAAGCATCAATATCAACGAACCAGAGCCCCCAGGGTCTAAACCACCAGCCTCGAGCACTTAGGGAGGGACCCATGGCTCCAGTTATATATGCAAGGGAACTATATAAAAGTGGGAGAAGAGATCCTTGGTCCCATGAAGGCTGGACGTCATGGGGGGGTATTCGAGGGTGGGGAGGTGAGATACGGGGGAGGGTGGGTGGGAGTACACCATCATAGAGTCAAGAGGATGGGGGAAGGGATAGGGAGTTCCTGGGATGGAGGGGGAAAAGGGGGTAAGGGGAAAACATCTGAAATGTAAATAAAAATTCCAAAAAGAAAAAGAAAAAAAAAAAGAAGAATGTGTTGCCTTGCATTCTTCTACATGCTGACCTCCAGTTGAACCAGCACTATTTGTTGAAAAATGTTGTCTTTTTTCCACTGGATGGTTTTAGTTCCTTTGTCAAAGACCAAGTCACCATAGGTGTGTGGGTTCATTTCTGGGTTTTCAATTCTATTTCATGAAGTTCTCTATTTTTGTTGAGTCTTTGTGTGTTTTAGATATCAGAGTAATTGTGGCCTTGTAGAATGAATTAGGTAGTGTTCCTCTTATTTCTTTTTTGTGGAAAAATTTGAGGACTGTTGATACTAGCTCTTCTTTGAAAGTCTGGTAGAATTCTACACGAAATCCATCTAGACCTTGGCTTTGTTGTTGTTGTTGCTGCTGTTTGCTGTTTTTTTTTTTTTTTGTTTGTTGTTGTTTGTTTGTTTTTGGTTGGGAGATTTATAATAATTGCTTCTATTTCTTTAGGGGTTATGGGAATGATTAGATAGTTTACCTGATTTTGATTTAACTTTGGTAAGTGGCATCAGTCTATAAAATCATCTATTTTGTTTAGATTTTCCAGTTTTGTGGAGTGTAGGCTCCTGAGTGAGGTAACCCAAGACCCAAAGGGACATTCATGGTGTGCACTCACTTGTTAGAGTTTATTATCCATAAAACACAGAATACCCATCACATATGCCATAGACCCAAAGAAATTAAACAAGAAGGAAGGCTCAAGCAAGTATGTTGAATCACACTTATGAGGGGGAACAAAACAGTCATTGGAGGCAGAAAGAGGGAGGGAAGTGAATGGAAGTGGGCAGTGGGAAGATGGGGATACATGTGGGGAGAATCAGAAAAGAGATAGGGGAGGGCCAGGAAATGAAAGTAAACCTGCAGCTGCCAGGGTTGGGGATGGGGAGAATCTTTAGGAAATCCCAGAGACCTTAGATGAGGGAGGCTTCCAGGATTCAATGTGGATGACCTTAACAAAGATGCCTAAAAACAAGGATATGGAACCTGAGAGGTCACCCTGTATAATCAGGCAGGACCCCCAGTAGAGGGATAAGGACAACTGACCCATAAAACTTTCAACCCAAAATCTGTCCTGTCTAAAAGAAATTCAGGGAAAAAGATGGAGCAGTGACTGAAGGAATGGCCACCTAATAACTGGCCCAACTTGAAACATATCCCATGGGCAAGTATCAATCACTGAAATATTAATAATTCTCTCTTATGCTTACAGACAGGAGACTAGCATAACTGTACTCTGAGAAGCTTTATTCAGTAGCTTATTGAAACAGATGCAAATACCCACATCCAGACATTGGAAGAATGTTGGGGATTCTTAGGGAAGAGTCAAGGTAATGATTAAAGGCCCCGAAGGACATGAGAACCCCACAGGATGACTAACAGAGTCAATTAACCTGGACCTCTCAGAGCTCTCAGAACCTGAGCCACCAACAAAGAGGACAGTGGAATGCAGCCCCTGGCACATATGCAGCAGATGTGTAGCTCAATCTCTATGTAGGTCCCCCAACAACTGGAGTGGAGGCTCTCCCTAAAACTGTAGCCTGACTGTGGTATCCATTACCCAACAAAGCTGCCTTGTCTGGCCTCAGTAGAAAATGATCTACTAATTTAGTAGAGATGTAATGGACCAGATTGGAGAGATAACACGGGATGGGGTACATTCTCAGAGAAAGGAATGGGAGATGGAGGGTGGAGGATGGTATCAGTGAGGGCAGCTCTCGGGATGTAAATGAATAAACTAATGAATTGATTAATAATTTAAAAGAGAACATAATCATGCTAAGATTCAGCATTCTATTAAATCATGTAAAAAGTTTCCAGCTTGATCTTTATCATGAACACATTTAACGGTGGCAATGTCTAACCGTCAAAGTATCACTATACATTTTCAGCAATTAGATTTCATTTAATATCATATTTAATTTGAGATTAATATTTTATAAGTAACTAGCTAATGGTTTCTTTTGCGTCTATGTGACATAAAAATTTAACAAAGATAATTATGTAAGCCAACATTCTTTACTTCAAAACATTCTACTTTAAAATTATTTATCTAGGTTTATGTTACTAGATGGGTTTGTAAATTACTTGTAGGCATAGCCTCCAGGCATGAAAAGCTGAATTCTGTCCCTCACAGAACATTTTTTTTTTTTTTAAAAGACAGCTTGGTAATACACACTTTTTATTTCAGTGCTTCAGGGTGAGACAGGTAGATCACTGAGGTTCACTGACCAACCAGACTGCTCTACTCACCAACCTCCTGGTTCATTAGAGAATTTGATTCTAAAATCAATATGGGCAACACATAGGAAATAATGCCCAAATGAATTTCTGGCTTTACACATACATACACATACATACATACATACATGCATACACACACACATAGAGTATCTAGATTTTGCTATATACATGCATATTTTCAAAGCATAATTTATTATTTTGGTATACTATTTACACTTTACAACATCAGTGTTTTCTTAAGACAGCAGCTTTGTGTTTGATGAAAACTCACAGTTTAGTAAACATGAACAGAAGAAAAGATATTATTGGCAAACTATTTTTGTTGTAAATAAAGTTTGAACAAATAAATAAAACATTGTAATGATTATTTTGAATATTTTAAATAGTTTGGAACACCACTGGCTTCATTTAAAATATATACCATTATTTACATTTTTAAAGTTGAAGTTCATTGAAATTTTATAGTCAATGAGAGCTTATATGGCATGCACCATTTACTATGTAGTATTTATTACATGTTGAAGATTCAGAAACATTGTTCCATTTTGCAAAAGTTTTTGAGAGAGTTAAACATTGTTCAGACAAAATTAAATTGTTTTGCATTTGTTTTTCTTCTGAGCAATTCTGATAATTCTTTAGAAGCTGTTTATTGATTTGGAGAGTGGCCAAGAAGCTATGCGGAGTTTGCTTAGTGTACCATACAGATGCAATGGAATTAACTTCGTTTTAGAAACCATTATTGAATATTTCAGGCTTACTTACAGACTTCTTCAGGGTAACACAAAATTTCTGCTGCTTCTGAATCAAATGAAGTAAATACTTAATTTCTTTTACAATTTAATGATATCTAAATAGTATAAAACAAAACAGAACAGAACTACAGAAAAGTTGTAATGATTCTTTAAATATTTATTTCCTGGGTAGATGATATACTATTTGCATTATTTCATATATATATATATATATATTATATATATATATATATATATATATATATATGAAATTTAAAATATGTCATTTTTTCCCTTCCTATTCCTCCCTCAATCCTCTCCCATGTTCCCCCCCTTTGTAACTCTCAAATTTATGTGTAGTTTGTATTTATTATCTGATAGTTGAATATAATGTGTTATGGTACAAAAAGATAAGTTACCAAACTGTGGTATGTTTTCATTTTTCATACTTGTACCTGATAATCTCTCTCATCTTTTACTTGAATACAGTGTGAGATGTTAGTATATTATATGGAATGTAAATCCTAGGACAGACTACCATCAAACTGGTGATAAAACTGAGAAATGTAAGTACCATTATTCCATTTCCAGATCATAGTTTTTGTCTTGATCTATTTCTGAATCTACTGATATATTAATTTTTCTCTAAAATTGGCTTAGTATTTACATTTGATTACTTTCATAACAGAAAAAGGTATTTTAACTTACTAAATTCCCAGAGATTGAAAGCATCAAGTTGCTTTATTAATGCCACATGACAGGCAAGCATTAAACCTGAGAGTTTGTCATTTTCCTTCAGGCCAAAGACTAACTCAGTGTGCTACACAATGCACTGCCTTTTGCAAGTGATGTTGTCTCAAAAGCAAGGTGTCCTTTGCAGAAGCAGATTTTTGTCTGTCAGGTAAGGTATCTATCCCACTCATGGATTACCACTGTGTGACCTTTATTGACACCATGTGGAAACGGCCCTGCAGCATGTTTTTCTCACCTACAGAGCATCATTTTTTGCTCACTTGGAAGCAATATTGTGTTGAGAAAAAAAAACTTTTTAGTTGTGATGACAAAGTGGTCCAGCAGTCTTTGCTGAGCAGTCTAGAATGATATTTTCTTACAGTCCTTTTGTGACTTCTAAGAAGAACTGATTTTTAAACTATATTAAGTAAACTCATACGTCAGGTTATTTCTTCAGCTTTGAATGAAAGCACTTATTTTTCTCAGATACAAAGGATGATTTCTAATATGTATAAATACTCTGCCATGCTTTATGTAAGTGATGATTTAAAAAATAATAACAAAACAATGGCCAAACCCAAGTGTGACAAAATAAAAAATTATTTCAATATTTTTTTTAATTTAAACACAAAAATGGTAGGACAATAATACTCTTTGTTAGGAAGCTGAAAAGATAAAATTGAATCTGTGTATTGGGTGTTTATGTGCATATGACAAGAGACTTTCTTAATTCATTTGGCTTAGAAGATTGCATTGTGCAGAGCTTTAATAAGCTATTTTGAGAAATAAGATTTGAAGAGGTAAGGCAATAAAACTACCTTCATGGCTGAATTCTCCAGAATGAATTAAGTTTTAGAACACATTCCTCCATGATCAGGGTGGTAAAAATTGTCAAAGGCAAATAATGTAGCCCTGATAAATAATGAGAAATAAAAGTCCCATAGAGGATAGAAGATTACAAAAAAAGATTGCCTGCATCAGAATAAAATAGTTATTCAGTTTTTATAGTGGATGATACTTCTATACTCATGGCAAAATTTAAGAAGAAAAAAGTCTCTGTTGTTTCTTTTTTTTTTTTTAATTATGTTTTATTTTTACTTTCTTGTTTTGAGTTAAAAGGAAGGTAGACTAATTCAGACTTATAAATTAAATAATTCAAGTCTTATTTCTCAAAAAATTGTTAATTAAAGCTTCAAACAAAGGATTCTTCTATTGCCAAATGAATTAAGCAAACCCATTGTCAATATGCACATAGACACTGAACGCACTGATTCAATTTTAGCTTATCAGCTTCCTAACAAGGAAAATTGTTATCCTTCCATTGGTTTGTTGTAAAATTTCATCTTCATATCAGATAGATAATTGAGTGAACATGAGGGTGTGCAAAAATAGGTCCAGGTTATTATTAAATTAGAAATTTAATGATAGGCAAGTTTTTTATATAACAAAAAAATAAAAAAAGATAATTCAAAACATTTTATTAATTCCTCTATCATTTCATACAAGTTTTATTTGTGTTCACCTTCCTCCATAAGGATTTATACTGTCAATCCTTTGTCCTTCTCACCCATCTTTGTGCTTTTCCCCACATCAAGGCCAGTTTGTGCTGCCCAGATATTCTTGGAGTTTGTTTGTTTGCTTGTGTTTGCCTTCCACTAGATGATCCTAGACTTATCAGGGACTACATTCTTAGGCAAAAACCACTCTTACTCTCACAGAATACAACAATTGCTAATAACTCCACTACTAGTGGTGGGAATGTGTCCTGACTTCTCATCTCCATGCTGGGAATTTTTCTTCTTGGGTTCCTACAAGGCTTGGGCATGTTGTCACTAAAGTTGTATGTTCATATGCTCAGCTGTCCTTCTGAGTCCTGAAGACACTTTTCTAGTAGTCATCTACTTTCTCTGGCTCCTGTGCTCTATCTGCTTCCATAAGCTATGGAGCAGTATAGTATATTTGTTCCATATACTATTGTAAAGTGGATAAACTTCTAGTTATTTCTATTATACAAGAAGCAATTTATTAATGTCAAAATTTGAAACTAGTTAGCCTAATTTTACTCACTTTAAGATAACAGGATATATGTAAATATACATACAGACATACATACATACTTATGTACATGTGTACATATGTATATATACAAAGCAATATGCATTAAGACATAAATCTTTATAATAAACTAGATACAAACAAAGACAAAACTCTATTTTGTTGCAGGTGTGACATGTCTAATTAGAAAAAAATTCTCTGTTCTGAAACATAAATCTTCCAGTAAATATAGATGAATGTAATATATTTTGAGAGTTTATTTTCTATTTGTTCAAACGCTTCTAAATAAAACTTTAAAACAGCCCAGAATAAGCATGCATAACCCAGATTCATCTATGGCAGTTTCTTAGCAAAATTTTAACTTATAAAAACAAAGAGTGTTTTAGCCCAAACAACCGCATATAAAGAAGAAAACTGCTAAATAAAATGTTACACTGGTTCCAAGACTGGAAGTCTCACCTGCAGCTAACTACATTGAGGCAGCAACAGAGACCAAGTAATCCAGAAGTCATGATGGAGCCTTTGCCAGTTCAGGCTCTGCAGTGATTCTAAACTTTGGACCTTAGGCTTAATCCCATACTGTGTGTTGACTAACCAAATGCCCTTCCGTTGTCAGTTCCCTGCTTCCTAAATCCTCTAGTGGGCGGCATCCAACCTTGTCCCTTTCCACTACTCTCTCTCTCTCTCCTGGTTTTCCATCAAGTAATTATAGTAGAGTATCTCATGTCCATATGTCATGCCTAGTTTTCAAGTTTCCAGAGTAGCCCAGTCTCAAGCAATAGGCCTCCTCTCAAGACAACACTAGATTATAGTTCTCTGAGAGACGGTGAACAACAGAATCGATTTTTTCTCTGCTTCTCATCAGATATGTAGGAGGAATCACCATCTCATCAAATTTCTCTACTAGAATCAAAGTTTATGAGAACTGGAGGGTCATCTTGTGATTAGTACAGCTCAAGTATTGTCACTGGGATTACCTGATGTCTTTATGTTTATGGCTTTAGGTTCTCTTCCCTACAGGAGGTAAGAGTAGGAACTGTTATCTTGCTGCCTCTTATATCACCCTTTACACAATTCCTCTCTTTAGCTCTTGAGATTTCTGACTATACTTTGTTACCAAATCTTCTCATTTCTAGAGTGGCTCAGAAGAAGCTGCTAATTCAACTTCTACACTGTTGGCAGCAGTCAGCGGAGAGATGTGTGACCTGGGAAAGTGCTGTGAGTGAGATTTAGTGCTCAGCCAGGAATAGAGCATCTTGCTTAACCCCACTACCCATCACCACCAAGACTCAGGAGTATCCCAGAAAAGGAGACTGAAAAAAAATTAAGAGCTGGATTATGGGGAGAGGATTGTTGTGAAATGCTGTCTTTTGGATGTGACATTGGCATCACAGCGACTGGCAAAGATGGTACAGGTGGTACCCAGGATTCTTCCCATACTGAAGATATATTGGCAGTGGATAATTGCTGAGGGTGAGAGAATAATTATTTATTGAGAATATTATAAATGATAATATTTATGCTCCAGTGAATGTCGTATAGAGATTCATATATGGGCAGCACAAACTATATTTAGTGATCAAAAAACTTAGAAATCAATTCTGTTGCCATTGGAAAAAGATACAAAGAATGAAATTTGCAGAAGATTTTTGAGAATAGTTTTACCATATATTGGAAAAATATGATTCAATAATGCCTAGATGAGTGTAATAAAAGCATAAAATATCACAGACTATAAATGAAATAGAAGTCTTCCTTGCATCATAATGGGGAATAAGTCTGAAAGAAGTATGAATGTATCTTTAATTGAAGCAGGTGTCTATTTGCACACATGAACACATATAAAGTTTTGAAAATAACATCTGGAACAGACACATCATTATAATAACAAAAGACAAAATATAATTTGGCTTTCATCTTTCATATATTAATAATTTTTCAAATGAATAGAAAAATAATGTTATATTACTGTTTTCTCAGAATATATCCTGGATTTGCACATCCTATGTACCATTGAACAAAGATAGATTACTTTGTGCTAACTGTACTCATGAATACTATATAAATATATTCTTTGGGAGCTGAGAATGTCGCTAGGTGACAGAACATTTTCCAAGCATGTGTGAGGTCATGAGTTTGGTTCCAGGACCACTAAAACAATAACTACAATTATCAAATATGTAATTTGAATATCCAATTTCAAGAAGGACAAATGCTGTTCTCAAGGGAACAGAAAAGTGATTCTTTGTGTTGAGAAAAGTCATCTCTCCTGAAATACTCATCATAGATAAATAAATCTGTATTGTAAATGAATTGTTAAATTTTCATAGGGTGGGAAATTAAGTGGGAAAGTGTGTAAAAGGGATCTGTAGGGAGATATAATGTAAAAAATAGCACTTATGAACCATCATCCTAGTGAGTAAAAGCAAAGAGGAGATGGAAAATGTATTTACTTCTCTTTTCGTGTCTTCTGTCAAGTATTGATTAATAATTTTAATTTCATGCTGCATTGGATAAAGGATAGCAATTATCTTGGTTGCTACTTACAATAGAATAAATAGTCAAATATATTTAGAGGTGAACTTTTTTGCCTGTTGTAGCTATTTTTCTAAATGTCTATTTAAAACATTTGATATGCTGTAATTCAGCAAATGATCATTGGAAAAAGTGAGCAGAAATCACAAGAGTACTGTGTACATAAGAAATGGCAGTAAAGATCAGGGGAATGTGAAAAAGCGAAACCCAAGGTAAAGGAAGACTTCACATGGTTAGTCTAGTGCTAATGGTTGGGGTTTGAAGATCTGTAATAGACAGCTTCGTGAAACAAGGTATTGGGGGGCAGATAGAGAAGGAGGTGAGAGGAGAGGAGAGGGGGAGAGGAGAGAGAGGGAGAGGGAGGGAGGGAGAGGAGAGGAGAGGGAGAGGGAGAGGGAGAGGAAGAGGGAGAGGGAGAGGGAGAGGGAGAGGGAGAGGGAGAGGGAGAGGGAGAGGGAGGAGGGGAGGGAGAGGGAGAGGGAAGGGAAGGACAGGGAGAGGGAGAGGGAGAGGGACAGGACAGGGACAGGGACAGGGACAGGGAGAGGAGAGAAGAGAGGGAAGGAGGGAGAGGAGAGAAGGATGGAAGGAGGGAGAGGAGAGTCAGAGAGATGCAGAGAGACAGATAGACAGAGACAGACAGAGAGACAGAGAAGAGAGAAAGAGAGAGAGAAGGGAGAGAGACAGACAGAGGGACGAAGACTGAGACAGAGAAACAGAGACAGCGATATTGTGAAAAGAAAGAAAAGGAAGAATATTTTTTTGTTCATAGATTTGGGGAGAGAAGAGAATGGCACATATCCAGGTGTATTTCCTGTCTCAGAGATAAAATTAATGTTAATTCAACTCAACTGATAAAGTAAATGAGATCACAAGTGAAGGTTGCCAATGATTTATTTGCAAATACTTGACGTATCTATTTAATATTGATAGATATTGTTAAGAAGCTCATTTTTGTTGATTGAATCCTTTAATATTACTTTGTGACAGGATTATCTGTCTTATGATTCAGCTACTCTCTGAATGGTTGGCAATAGTCCACAAGTAAAATCTAATTTATAAAAGGATTCTCTAGATTATAGCACTAATGTGCTACTCAACTTATTTTGTGTGTTCTCCATAGAGCAAAAGGGTTATGTTTTCAATTCTCCTTGAAAAGAGTTAAAACAAGCTGGTTTTGTTGTTTTTGTTGTTTGCTTTTGTGTTGTTGTCATTTTTTGTTTTTTATTTTGTTTTTTACATCGAATGTAAACCTAGTCTCCAGGTTTTGTTCAGAGAGGTAGAGAGAGGGAGAAGGAAAGGGAGATCCTGTCCAGTACAAACCTCTCATTTTCTATTAGTGTTTTGAGTAACACATATTATTTACCTCCTTCCTATATATACTGTATTTTACAAGGTATAGGGGTACAGAGCCACTTTTTTGTCTCCCTGGCTTGTTTTGAACCCCTTTAATACAAAGTCAGGCCAACTGATGTTTTTGTAAACAGACTTGTACTGTTAATTCTCAGCCAACGAAACGTGGCAGCAGGCTGGTTCAATAGTGCTTCATGGTTAGTGTTGCCTTCTGTATCAGCTAGACTTAGTCAGTAGCTGAGGATCCATGGAAAGTGCTTACCACATACTTACCACTAATTGACATAAAAGAAACACATTTTGATTGCTGCCAATCATTTTAGAGAACATCATCTCCAACCTTAGTTCCTATTTATTATTCAGAGAGTGAAATGATATTTTGCAGTGTATTTTTTCAGCATATCACTTTCTCTAAGTATACAGTTTGAGATGAGTTCCATGAACTGTTCATGATGATAGACTGTCATTTGATGGGCAACAAAAGGTGTTTGACTGATCTGGTGGCTAATAATTATATACCAAGCATGCTTCTGAAGAGACCTGCAAAGATCTTCATTGCAAATTCAGAGTAGAGAGAAGTGAATTAAATTGAGTGGCATATGCCTTTGCCTTTACATTTAACATTAAATAATTCATCTGAAACCTTTCAAATATCTAATACTAGGAAATTAACATTTTAATCTACCGATCATAACGAAGCTCTAGATAGATAAGCGGTACTCTAAAGGAGAGGAGTCACAGAGATGAGGGTCTGAAATTGCTTCCCTCTCAACACATTTTTCTCCCTGAGCCATCAGCATCTTTTGTCTTTGGCACATTTCTGTTTTCACCTGAAATTTAAAAAAAAGCTTTTAAACAACTTTTTGTTTAACAATACCAAACTGCCACTAAGCAATCATATATTTTATAATATTCCTTGCAGGACATTTAACACTAAAGAAAGATCTTCAGGGTCCCTTTTGGAGAGATGATGGTTAAGGCCTGTCTTGTGGATGAATATATTCAAGTGAGATTTATTCATAAACTTGATGGAGGTCACTAAGGTGTGTAATAATTTCACACACCTATTTTCTGCAACTATTCCCATAAATGAGCCCATTTCTGGTTGATGCTTAGAAATGAAGAGTTCAGAGCACATGCATGCTGCCTGTTACTGGTTACTCATGCATGGAATTAAAAGTATTCCAGACCAAAGATATTACTATGCTTTGGGGTTGCTTTACTATTATAAAAGAAATGCAGTGAGGTCAAGATGTTAACAGATTCAATGTTAATACTAAAAGTCAATCCATATATTTTCAGGCTATTCCTAAAAGAAGTGAAATGAGTTATTGAACCTAAATGTAACATAGGATTGCTCTCTAAATGCTATTATAGTACTCATAAAAAGTAAAAATGTCTTTATAGGAACTTATCTCATTGGCAACAGACTCAAAGGACCAAGCAGTTATTTCTGGGAAAGCTTACAACAGGACAAAGCAAGAGACTTCTCTTAAATTGTACACATTTCCTTCCAATTGTTATGAGAAATATGTTACAGTGAATTTAATAAGTAATTGCTCTTTAATATTTTAGATTTAAAAACTGTTCCTGTTGAAGGGACCAATATCCCTCACAAGACACCTCAAGACCAAGTTATCAGCACAAAAGATATTTTATTGGCCCAGAGGGGCAAAAGGCTGGGAAGAAGAAACAAAATCAGGAGACAGAGGAAAAAGGAGAAGGGGAAGGGAACAAGGGACAGGGATATTTGTCTTGGAGGGCATGAAGGGGGTAAAGGACTACCTCCAGATAGAGAGGAGACAGCATAGTCTGTAGGCAAATGGTAGTTTATAAAGGGAAAAAGGGAAATCACATGTTAGGTTGAGATGGATTGTTTTGAGTGAGCATGTTAATTGAGGCAGAGGAAGTAGAATCTTTGATGGTTAGACTTCAATATTTCGATATCTGGACCTTAGTAGTCAGTCTCAGGAATGAGAAAATGGTCAAATAAGGGAATAGACCTTGATGGCTGGCTTTAGGAATGTATCTATCTAATGGTTTTCAGCAAGGCCTGCCAGAGCCATGTTTGCCATATCTGAGACTACTATAACTCCTCCACGTATATCACCGTAAATACTGTAGATTCTCTAATTTCTGGTCATATTTAATTTTTCATAGAAAGCTATGAAATTATCTTTGCATCAAGATTGCATGAAAGCCAAATTCCTCTTGAGGAATTATTGAACTCTATAGGAAGGTGAATGAGAAAAGAATGAGTACATTTAGAAATTATTAGCCTGAATTCATCTTATTGTACAGTGAAACATCTAACAAATTTCAGGGCCAAAGCACTGATTTAAGACTGGGACGCAAAACTGTAGAACACATGAAATGACAAGAATAAAATATCCTCTATTCACCTGTGTCAATTATATTATAGCAAGCTATCTTTGCAGGGGAATGTGCTCTGTCTGCCAGAACGGGAAAATTACCTGCAAATATGCAACAGCATGCAGTTGGAAGATAATTCATAATGAGTATTATAAGAGTTTATAATAAAACAGTAAAACATGTCTCAGAGAGAACCATTGTTTTACAGATCCTGTGGTTGCAAAATTTTAAGAAAACATTTAAGCAGAATATTAAAAAGAAAGAGAAAAGGTTGAAACCAAAATTGAGAACATTGTGATTCAATTGAAGTATATTTTGTTACTTTGCACTTGAAGCAAAGAGGCAAAGTTACTCAAGTAGATTAGATGAAAACAATTACAAATTTTCAGAAATGTATTTGTCAATGCCAATTCTTAACTGCAGGAATTAAGGGGATAACAACACAAGAATCTGAAGAGTATGGAGGATACAGTACAGTAAGTTTTCTGAAACAATGACACAAAAATTGGCAAGATTCTTCTTCAAAGATGGATATTGGAGGCTAGAGGGATGGCTCAGTGCTTAAGAGCACAGGCTGAGCTTGTAGAGGAGCGAGGTTAGATTCTCAGAACCCATATAGTGGTCCATAGCCAACTAAATCCCCTGTTCTAAGGTATCTGATACCCTCTCTGACCTCTACAAGGACCTGGCATGATATGAGGTAAATGTGTATTCACAATAAGAATAAAGATATAAAGTGATAAAATGATAAATATTAATAAGTTCAGACAGCAGCAAAAATTTTCAACACAACCAATAAAAAACATAGCTTATTTAAACTAATTATGGGAAAGACCCCAAACACCAAGGCACCTACAAGAGAAATATAGAGAAGACATTTACAAAGATCTTATGAGTGGGAGTATTCATTGATAAAGAAAGCTATGGCTAATCTGGGTAATAGAGAAGTCTAAACAAGCCTACATGCGGTCAAGAAATGGAACTTACTGTTAAATGCCTTTGGGCAGATAAAACTGTTGAGACAGCTCATAATAAATAATATGGGAGAAATAAGATTTACAGTAAGTATCCTAAAATAATATCAAAGAACAAACATTTGAGCTAGTTTGGAAAAGTGTCATATTGGCATTGAATAAAATTATCTAAGTATGTGAGAAAATGTAGTACATTGTCATAAAGTGAGGGTTATGATCAGAATACAATTTAGTTTCTCTTTGGAATTCAAGCAATGATTCTATGATCTTGCCAAAATAAAGAAGTCACACAATTAACTCAACCCTGGGATATCACTGGATAAAACACAGTGTCATGTCATTTACAACCAAAACAAAATGACAACAATCAAAATACCTTTCCCCCCCTTTTTATTGGTTATTTTATTTACATTTCAAATGTTATCTGCCTTCTCAGTTTCCCTTCAAAAGCCTCCTATTATCTCCCCCTTCCCCTCCCTCTATGAGGGCGCTTCCCTACCTGTCTACCCACTCTTGCTTCAGTGCCCTAGCATTCCTGTATTCTGGGTTATCGAGCCTCCACAGGACCAAGGAGCTTACCTCCCAGTGATGCCAGATAAGGTCATCCTCTGCTACATATCCAGCTGGAGCCATCAGTCTCCCCCTGTGTACTCTTTGGTTGGTGGTTTAGTCCCTGGGAGCTATCGGGGGGTCTGGTTGGTAGATATTGTTGTTCTTCCTACAAGGTTCAAAACCCCTTCAGCTCCTTTAGTTTTCCCTTAACTTCCTCATTGGGGTGCTGGCACTCAGTCCGATGTTGGGCTGCCTGTATCTGCTTCTGTATTGGTCAGGTTCTGACAGAGCCTCTCAGGAGACAACTATATCAGGCTCCTGTCTGCATACTCTTCTTGGCATCAGCATCTTAACAAGTAGGCATAGGGCAATGGCAGGTAAAGGGGGTTGTCAAACATCAAGAACTCACTTTGATCTCTAGTTGCACTGGGGGAAAGAGAAAACTTACTGTAGTGAGTGGTTCCCTGACCTTCACATAAGTGTAACGGTATTCAGACATACATGCACACACAGAGATAAACACAAAAACATGCATGTATTCACACATGCACATGCACATACATAAATGCACAATAAAATAATTTTGAGAAAAACTTAACAAACAAAAAATCTTGTATCTGATAAAAATAAATTTATGGGAAGTAACATTTAATGTGCTTTTATCAGGAATTTGCAGATTTATAAAATTTTAATTCCACGGATACTTTACATAGTCATGGTTTTTATGGATATCTTCATACAAATATGTCATAGACTTCTACGACATTAATCCTCCTTTCTTCTGACAACTTATGTTGATTCACCTAATTCCTTTGGGTAATTTCTCATATATGTGGTTGTATGCATGTGTAAAATGTGATATTTATAAAAATAAAGTATCTTCAAAAACAGATTATATATATTACTAGTCTTTCTGAGTATGGTTTGTTACCCTTGATACAATAATCTCAAATATGTCTATTTTCAAGAAAACGGAGAAAATTTCAGTTTTTCATTATAGGTTAGTTATGCTCCTTATAGATATATTTTTACTATACATCTGTAGCGGGATCTCTCAGGTCATTCTGTAACTTGGTGTTTGTGTATAGAGCTGCAATGAACATTGATTTGTATATGTGTGACATGTTGACCTGGAATTCTTCAGGTAAATACACAGAACTTGGTGATAAAGTGTTTCTACTGATTTCTCTAGTACCTGGATTAGTTTGCGTTCCCCACAACTGAGTATCAGAAGTTCGTTTCCCTCACAGCCTCACTAGGATTTAATGTTTTATATTTTCTTAATGATAACAATTCTGAGTAGAATGAGATGGGTTCTTAGTGTAGCTTTAATACACATGCACATACATACGCACACAAGTAATTTTTATAAATATTTATTAGTTATTAATTACTCTAAAACAAAAAGGGCTTATAAAAGACCTTTAATAAATATATAAATATTTAAGAATAAATGTAATTTACATGGCAAACTAAAAACATTTTTGAGAGTAACTGAAAAAGGCAAATAACTGAGAAATAAATAACAAAGTCATTGTGTTCATGAATTGAATATTTAATTTTTATTGTTTATTTGTACAGTGTATTTAGCTTTATTCAGAAAGTATGCTAAGTACTTAGTCTTTTAAGAGTGTGAAAAACAATTCTATTTTAGTTGAGTGAGCAATATATAAAAAACGCATAAATCATGATGTACCAAAATGTTGAATTTAACATGCGATTATCCCTAGATATTTAAATTATAGGAAGAAATTGAGGAATCCTTCAGCCTACTGGAGACAAAGTTTATCTGACACCAGGCTAAATTTCTACAAATATTTTTGTGTGCTTTTTACTAAAATTAAAACATTATATCCACCTGAAAATAGTCATTCTACTGTATTAGTTATACATGGGTAATTAAATGTATTTTAATGTATATTTTTAAGAAATGAAGTGTAAGGGAAATGGAAGACCCAGAAGAACGTGAAATTACTGTGAAATTGCATCTCCTAGAAGTGTCAGAGAAGCAATATTCATAAAGTCTCAACAACATAGCTGCCCTAAACGAGACCTTAACAAGGATGACACCAATAGATGCTAACATGAAAGGGGAAATCTCATTAGATCCCAGTGGCAGATAAAGAAGTAAGGTAACTAAGGAATAGTTCCCAGGAAGAGACCACCAATTGGTTGTCTAATGCATATACATAGAAGGAAAATTATACATACTGTAATAGTTCTGTTTGTATATTTAGGGAAAATAGATATAACAGCAATTAAAAAATGAGGCCATGGATTTATAAGAGAGTGATGTACATGGATACAGGTGGAAGGAGGAAAGGGAAGGGGGATAGATGTAATTATATTTTAATTTCTAAAATAAAAAATAATTATTAATAAAATAATAAAATTAGAAAACAGAAAAAATCAAAGCGATGTCAAAGTAATTTGATATTAACTATGTATATGAATTCATTAGATGTTATGTGCTATTTTGAATGACAATATTCATCAAAGGGCCCAGAGCAATGAATGGCTCAGCAGTTAACAGCAACTAATGCTCATGCAGAGGACCCTGGTTCAGATCCCAGAGCCCACATGTTGGCTAACAACCATCATAACTCCAGTTTCAGGTGATTTGATGCATTCTTCTGACCTCTACCAGCCCCAGGCAAACACATGGTGCAATATATACATGTAGGCAAATAGTCATGTGCACAAAATGAATAAAAATTTCATTTTTTTAAGAGCAGGGAGGCATATAATATTTTTATGAACAAAATAATCATGGGAGACAAGGGAAGAAGGAACTTGGGTGGGAGAGGGGAGGGAGAGGAAAAAACGGGGGGCAGGATCAGGTATAGGGGATACAAGAGAAAAGCCCAGGGGGGGCAGGAGAATGTGTTGAAATATGGATCAGAATGAGATGAGGGGAGGGAAACGCTAGAAAGTCCCAGAGACCTGGGATGTGAGAGACTATTAGAATTCAATGGGATGACCTTAGCCAAAAATGCCCTGCAGTGGGGAGATGCAATCTGAAGAGACCACTTCCAGTAGATAGACACGGCCCCAAGTTGAGGCAGCAGCCACCCATCCATCTTCAAATTTTTGACGCAGAATTGTTCCTGTCTACAGGAAATGCAGGGACAAAAATTGAGCAGATACTGAAAGAAAGGCCACCCAGTGACCAGACCAACTTGGATCCGTCAAATGAGCGTACACTGAACCCTGACACTATTACTGACACCATGTTGTGCTTGCCTGGCATTGCTGTCCTCTGAGAGGTTCTACCAGCAGCCGACTAAGACAAATGCAGATATTTACAGTCCATCCATTGGATTGGGTCAGGGACCCCTAGGAAGAATTAGGGGAAGGACTGAAGGAGCTGACGGGTTGGCAAACCCATAGGAAGAACAGCAATATCAACTAACCCAGACCCCTAAGAGCTCCCAGTGATTAAGACAAAAACTAAGGAACATACATGGGCTGGTCCATGGTCCCAGGCACATGTGCCTTGGCTGGCGTCACTGAGAGAAAATGCACTGAATCCTGTGGAATATTGATGCCCCAGGGATGAGGGACGCTGGTAGGGGAGTGTGGGGGACTTGGGAAGCACTTGCTCAGAGGCTGTGGGAGAGGCACTGGGGTGAAGAATTCAAGGAGGGGGTCCAGGAAAGGTGACAATTTTGGAATGTAAATAAATGAAATAATTTAATAAAAATAAAAACATTTATTGATATTATACATTTACTTCATTATTATTAATTATTATTATTATTATTATTATTATTACCTGACCACAGTTTTCTTTCCCTCCTCTTCTCCAGTCCTTATCCACTTCTCCTTTTCTCTTCAGAAAAGGGAAGGCCTCCCAGAGATATCATTCAAACATGACATATTAAGTTGCAGTTATATTAAGCACTTCTACTTATATTAAGGCTTGAAGAGGCAACCCAGTATGAAAAAAGAAAAATGGGTCCAAAAGCAGACAAAAGAGTCAGAGACAGCACCTGCTCTTTTTCTTATTTTTTAGTTGTCTTACTAATTTCTTTTATTGGACATTTAATTTATTTCCATTTCAAATGTTATCCCCTTTTCTGGTTTCCCCTCTTTACACCTCCTATCTGATCTCCCTCCCTTGTTTCTATGAGGGTGTTCCTCCATCTACCGACCCCACTTCCATCTCACCTCGCTGGCATTCTTCTGCACTGGGGCATCAAGCTTCACAGGACTAACGGTTCTCTTCCTATTGATGCCATCAAGGCCATTCTCGGCCACATATGCATCTGGAGACATGGGTCCCTCCATCTGTACTCATTGGTTGATAGTTTAGTCCCTGGGAGCTTTTGGAGGGTCTGATTGGTTGATATTGTTTTTCTTCCTATGGGATTACAAACCCCTTCTGCTCCTCAGTCCTTTCCGAACTCCTCCATTGGGGTCCCCGTGCTCTGTCCAATAATTGAATGCAGCATCCTCATAGGACTTCCTTAAGTAGATCAAGCTATAAAACCACAACATATGTACAGAGGGCATAGGTCAGAGCCATGCAGGCTCCTTGATTGTTCATTCTCTCGAGCCCCTATGAGTCCAGGTTAGTTGATCCTGTGGTTTTTCTTGTGGTGTCCTTGATCACTCTGGTTTCTATCTATTTGGCTATGTATCTCTACCTCTGTTTTCATCCATTGCTGAATGAAGTCTCTCTGATGACAATTGGGCTTATATTGTCTCCAAATTCTATGAGTTTAACAGGGTAAGCACATGATTCTTCCCTTCCTTTCCTCCCTCCAAACTCTCCTGTATACCTAACTTGCTTTGTTTCAAAATCATGGGCACTTTAACAGTAGTACAGGATAGTTATTTTGGAAACACATGTATAAATATGTATGTATATTTTGCCCCATATTTATAATCAAATATTAAAATACCTTCAAACACACACACACACACACACACACACACACACACACACACAGAAAATTAAATAACATAATTTGGATGAAAGTTTTGGTAATCTCCAAAATATAAATGTGAGCAAAGAAAGTAAAATTAGTGGATAATTCAGTATAGTCATTTGGTTTATATTTTCATACAAACACCAGGAAACTGATTTTAATGGACATCAAATGCTTCTTTTAAGTATTTAGAGAAACCACTCTTTAGACTGAAGTAAAAAATATAATTGGTCTGTAATGTTCAATTTTTAATATAGTGATGAGCATATTAGTTCTTATCGCATTATCTATTAATTTTGATATGTTTAAAATTATTTGATGAAAATATTTTAAAAGAATCAATAATTTAAAGATCCTATTAAGCATATGTGTAATTAATTTTTTTTGTCATGTTTCTTTCAAAGATATGAACAGTCTAATTGCTAGATAATCTAAAATAATACCAACACGTACATACTAATTGTAGGAAGAAAATTGAAACTAGCCTTTGTGTAAAAAAATAAAACACTTAACCTTTTGAGAGTTCTCTGACAATACAATGACTTCATAATTTTCTTTGAATTCTTGTTATACATGTATGCATAGAAATGCATGTGAGTAGCTATCAAAACAGAACCTGAGTTTTTCTTTTTACTTTATAAAATACATTTATTCTATTAGTGTTGACAAAAAGATAAGTTTTAAAGGGTGAATACTGATTTTTACCACATAACAGAAACTTCCAGTTCTTTAACACATGTATCAAAAGATGGATACCAACTGTTCTCTTGGCTAGATAGTTAGGACAATATATCCATTTGTTATACAGTTATAATACATATCTAAACAACTACTTACCCACCTATGAGTTAAACATAAAGCTACTTGAGAAGTGTTTCATTTAGGATGTAAGTCTTATTTATTGTTCAACCAATGATTGCAGGAATATACAACATTGTCATAGCAATCTTGGGCTTGGCCTTATAAAAGAATCATAAGATGTTTTCATCATGGGCCCAAGGCACAGGATAGATGTGCTTTGCATACCTGACCCTCCCTCAACACACAAATATTATATATTAATACACCTTGATCTAAGAATGAAGAGTAAAATATATTTTTAAAAGCTTCAAAAATAAACATCTTGTAGCGAAAGAATAATGTTAACTTCAGATGAGAATAATACTATCTATTGAAATAGGAAGAGGCAATAGTTGATAAGCTCCATCCAGCAGAGGGAGTTCAAATATTTGGGTCGTAGGAACACGAACACATTTCATATGGTTGCTAAGCAGATATGTACATATATAGGATAATGTTTTAATATATTTACAAATGAATTCTTAGACACAAAGATATTTATGAATAATTTAAAGCAATGTGGAATTACATTCTTTTGAGTGGATAACTTTAGTTTTATAATCAGATTATATATAAAACATATCTGGAATAATGTGAATGTATTTAAAAATATGGGGATGGAAAGATGGTTTGGTGGGTAAAAGCATTTACTATCAACTCTGAAAACCAAAATTTACTCCTAACAAGTCACATGGTAGAGAGAAAAGCCTACAACCATAAGTTGTTCTTTTTGCAGTCCATGTGTGCTCTGGTGTGAGTATGTGTGCACATGGGTGGGCAAATCACACACAGAAGTAATAAAGTAAGTAAGTAAATAAATAAAATGAAATAAAATATTAACATGTTATTACATAAAATTAATTTTAAAACATTTTAACATATTAATAGCAGAAAATTTGTTTGACAGATACAGCCACTAAGCAGTAGAATGGAGTTAAGTTGCAGAGGAATGAGGATCAACCTTGTGAATAAAATATAACAAATTAATTAACAGGAAACAAAATAATTTATTATGCTTCTGATCAAATATATGAGCAAGTTCCACTTTTCTTTATTCCTTTAGAGAAGAGCAGCTATAGTAGCTGATAGTATGAAACTTTTAAAGCATCTTATCATCATTTTAATAAAAATAATGGCATCACATATTTAGTAATATATAAAAAAGAAAGATATTAATCTAAAATACTTAATGAATACTAAATCTCTGGATTCTTTATTAATATCTACTTATGCTTGCTCATGAATGTCAAAAAGTGAGGGGCAGAACTTTTAGTAAAGAATATATAGGAATGAAAAGATTGCTCTGCTTTAAGAAGACATAAAACTGAGTCATATTTGCCACATCTGTATGTTTTCTATAATTCAGAAACAGTATGCAGAATACTAACAAACTTGGTGAGGACATATTGTAGCTATGAAGGATACATATTCATATTGTATGAATATGTATTCATACATATGAAGAGTACATATTCATATTATAGCTATGAAGAATACTTCATAAGGAACAGAAATCTCTAGGAACCTGTCAGCCAGAGTTCCTCTATTTTATTCACTTCCTGTGACCTTGCTTCACTAACTTTTCCAACTATTGTTGTGAGAGGCATTTTCTAAAAGCAATCTTGCATAGGAGAATAAGAATCAAATGTATTTCCAGGATTTTAGGATTGCAACTCAAGTATAGAAGAAATGAGAACTAGACAGTTGCCAGAGAATATAAATATAACTCAGGAAGTACACAGAAAAAAGCTAATTGTAGTTTTCATTTGATTATTTAGACAAAGCATATACACATGCAGAAACTGAGTTAGAGCTAGATATCCAGTGAGAGTCTAGAATATGCTAGTCTGGAACAACTGCAGCTACTTTAAAGAAAGACTCTTGACAGAATCACACTGTGCTTATATAAGAAACCATATTATTTTCTTTACATTAATACACATGTTTTTATATGGTGTGTTAAATATGACTACATTTTTTTTATCATGCATTAAAGTTTGAATCACATTATTTTTCAATAATGCTTTTCTTGTAACTATATTGCACTTGAGGGGACCATGGAGATTTTGTTTAATGGTAAATATTGCACCTGTTTGCGGGAAATGGTAACTGAAGTGCTCCTTCTGTGGAGAGGAATTCAATTCCGTTGGGTATAAAACAACTGACAGAGAATAATTCACAGATTATCAATTACTAATTGTTTGTCAGATATATTTCATAAGGAATTTCATGTGTGTGAGTCTGAGTCTGAAATGTATAAAGGATTAGAATTTTCTGATAATAGATTGAAAAAGATTAATTTTCAAGTATTTTATATGATATTTTATTTAAGTCTACTTGGGATATTGATGCAAATTTATTCTTGCTAAGTTTAAGAATGCAGTATAAGTAGGTAATGAAAGAATCATAAAACGTGTTTTAAATGTTGGCAGCTTGAACATTTTCCAGTTGCTCTGTAGTTCGATGACATACTTTTGCCTTTTTATATCAGCTAAACTTCTCAGTTAATGTTATAGGTTAAACAAGAAAATACAACAAAATATTTTAGATTAATATCAAATAATCTGAAACAAAGCTGATCTATAATGATCAGCTTTCTTTTCTAGGGCTTTATTCACAATTTTCTATGGTTCTCTTAGATTGCAATGTTAGATGAAACTGTACAATAATTATTATTTTTGTAGGTTATTTTAGTTTTGGGTTGGTTTTGATTTTGGTGCTGAAGTCTGAGCTAAAGTCTTCAGGGACAGGGTTAGCACTGACATGAAACACCATCTCACCACCGTTCTGTTTTTTCTTTTACTTATTTTTTTTTTCATTTTGGTAGTGTTTCATTAAATTTCTTAGGCCAGCCTTCAACGCTTTCTGAAATCCACACAGCATATGAACCTATGATCTTCTTGCCTCAGACTCTTGAGTAGCTGGGATTAGAAGCCTATATCTCTAGAAGCAGTGTCTACTATAAATCTTTATTATTATTTGGGGAAGTGCTTTATTCACTTGAGAAATGAATTAGTAAGATACATAAATGTTGGTATAAATAGACTATAAGCATGCAGAAAAATTAAATATCAAGATATTTACTTATATACATACTGTGGCTATTAATGAGCACTGGGAATAAATAATCAGGTAGAGTTTTAATTTTAACTAGGAATTTAATCGTATTGGGTTGAATTAGGAAAGTCCAATCTTATTTTTAATGTTTTTTTTAAATTTTCCAATTAGACATTTCTAGATAGATATCATTATCTACAGTTGATAGCAATTTAGCCATTCTACTAATTTCATTTATTAAAATTTCTTTCTATCAAATTAAATTGTAAATTCTCTCTAATGTAATTGCAAATTAATCCAGTTTGAAACTTGTTGCAGAGTGGACAGGCTTACCATAGTTGTCTCTGCGATGGAACCAAAGCTGTTTATGAATATGTTGCACGTGACATTAACTGGAGGACCTGAAAAAACAGAAGAATGTCATATAGGCTGATAGATGCTCACTTAAAATATTTACAAGTAATCCTGTAATTTTCATTGAGGTATTCTTTATTTGTTCATAGATATGCAATGACAAAGGCAGTTACTCTGGAAGTCTGGATGTACAATCTCAAGTTTGTTATGTCTTTTGAACAGTGACAATGGCTAGTATGCAAAAATTTATTCTAATGAATATAGAAAATGTATGTGACTGAATGGATGTAAAAGTCTATTTTCATACCCCACAAAGACCAAATTGAACTAACTCTGGTTGATCTCAGGCTCTGCAATGCAGGAATGAAAGGCAAAGATGGAGTCTATTTCCTTTAATCTGGAATTTGTAGTTTTGTCATAGTCTAGTAAATATAGTCTATGAGCTACAAAAGAGACATTCAACTGTTTCTTTCCCTGGGATGATATTTTTCTGTCTCTGCATGTCTCCTAAAATTTTGTTGAATATTGGAAATATCAATGGTGTCATATAGCTAGACAATGTATGGTGGTAGTCCTCCAGGCCCATATACACAGTTACCTCCCATTCACACTTTTCATTTTTTTATTTTTATTATTATTAATTTTTAGTTTTATTCAGTAAGTTACAGTGATTCCCAGTCACTGCAATCTGTTCTTAGAGCTTTCATGTCAGAATGCTTGGACAGCTGTTTCCTAAGTTCCTTGAGCCTCTAATTATCTACTTAGTCAAGGAGTTGCCATGTTTTGGAGGATAGGACTCTCTCCCTTAGCTTTCTCTTCTTATTACTACACGGCACACACTCAGCCAGAGCTGGCTCTGTTTCAGTGTGTGTTGGTATGCTCATAACCCTCCACTCACTCCTACATAATCTCCAGAGTTCTCGTAACACAGGAGAGCTTTTCAAAGCTCAGATCTGTTTACTATATTGTGCAGACTAACTTGAAGTTCGGAACAATAAATGGCAAAATCAATGTCTGATTGTTTTCAACAAATGTCCAGGAAATTAGGACTGTATCCAAATGTGTTCTTAGGCAAGCCAATTATCGAGTAACTTCTGTTTTGAAGCTTCCAAACAGGTCATCCAGGGACAGTTCTCTCTGGATGCGCCGTCTAAAGAGCTCCAGTCTTGTGTGTTGTCTTTGAGGCTGCTGGAATGATGCTGCATTTCAGGTTACTGTACAGCTGGGATTGAAATGGAATTTAAATGCCTTTTGATGCTAAAGAATTCCATCATCTCTTCTTTAGTAAACACCTCCCAGACTGGTCCAAACTTGTGGTTTACTTTTAGGATTCTGAAATCTAATTTTGACAATCCTCTACCACTCCTCAACCCCCTTCTAAATGCTTGATTCTTTATACACCTTAACTTTAGGGAATTTAATTTTTATTCAGTCCATTTATTCACTTCACTAAATATCTAAGGCCTGCATACAGCACATGGAAGATTCACAAAAGCTCAAAATGTTGGAATCAGTTAACTCTTAAGTACTTCGCGTCAGGTATAGGACATTATTTGTTCCAAAATAATCCAGGAGTGGACAATATTCTACCATTTGAAACATTAAGGTATCAAGAATATCAAATGCAATAGGAAGTCTTGTGGAAAAGTTCGGAGAAGGATTGAGGGAACCAGAGAGGATAGAGAGTCCACATGATGACAGAGTCAACTAACCTGGACCCTTGGGAGCTCCCTAAGACTGATTCACCAACCAAAGAGCATACACAAGTTGGACTTAGGTGCACACACATATGTAGCAGCTGTGCAGCTTGGTCTTCATGTAGGTCCCCCAACAATTGGAGTGGAAGCTGTTTCTGACTCTGTTTCCTGAATACGGATTTTGTTCCCCTAACTAGACTGCCTATCTGGCCTCAGTGAGAGAGGATGCTCCCAGTCCTGTAGTGAATTAATGTGTCAGAGTGGATTGGTACCTAGGAGAGGGGACCTGCCTTACCCCATCTAAGAGGAGAAGGGGATGCTATGGGAGGATGGACTCATGAAGATGGGGCTGGAAAGAGGGGGGCTGGAAATGGGATGTAAAATGAATAAAGAAATAAATTCATGGAAAATTATTCAAGCATGCATGTTTGTATCTGTAACCACTGGAGATAAATTGGTTTTAGGAGCTTTCTGGTTACCCTAGTCTAAACAACAAACTTTCTGTCCAGTGAAAGACCTTGTCTCAAGGCAATATGATAGCATCTTCTTTTGCTGATAATGTTTGGGCACATGGAATGCACATCTGCATACACACACACACACACACACACACACACACACTCACACACTCACACCCCAACATTACAACAAAAAGAGAGAGATTCTTCACCTCAAAGTCATCTAAATAGGATAATTAATAGTATAGATGTACATTCTGATGCTGACACAGAAGGATTGAATCTTTTCTTTATATATCTGTCCATATGCCAAACACAAAAGTATTTTTAAATATCCTATTGCCTATAAAGAGTTAAATTTTCATTTGATGTCATATTACTTTCTAACAATATTCTCCAGGTGTATATTAACTTATCCATAAGTTCTGAATGTGGCATTATCATCTCTAGTTGACCATAGGATTGAATATAAAGGTTCATGAATGGCATAAGAAAACAAGTCTGTACTTACAGAAGAGCAATGCTTAAAGGAAAAGTAGGTCATTTAAGACATTTATACATAGTAGGAAAAACAAACTAAGCCATAAAATACTTATAATCTCAATTCATTTCTTACACAACCATTTTCTGAGATTGATGATTTTATCATATATTCTACATAGCTTTTGTCATGTTCATCATTAATTGACCTCAAGGTCTGAAGTACCTTAATTATCTATGTATGTGTGCAACTCACTGATACCCTAGTAGTTTCATTTTCCTTGGACTCTCAATCCAGAACATTTTTCTCTGGAGCAGAACAGCGAACCTGTTTAGACTCTGCAATTTCCAAACAGTGCACTGGAGAGTGTTCCCACAGCCTTGGTTTGTGGGATGATCTTTCATGGTGACTATTTCTTTTCTATAAGGTTGTTTCTTGACTAACTGAAGATGCCTTTTGTTAGTTTTTTTCAAATGATACACGAGGCTATAAATCTTTTAAGCTTCCTTACCTACAAATGCATTTTGTATTGTTTTCATATTTAATATGCAGCTAGTTTCTCTTATAAAAATTTAGCTAGAAATAATATTTTGCATCTAAGTTTTTATGTCATTCCTCCATTTTCCAGCATGGGCATAGAAAATTACAGATGAATGATTTGTGGTCTTTGTAAATGACTTATTTTCCTTTCTAAAGTTGTGCCAGCTAGGCATGGTAATACAATATTTAGATTTGTAGATGAATTAAAGATATTTGAATATTTATATTGCTATAAAATATTAGAAAGTGAATATGATATAAATAAGAAATTTCTAACTATATATGTGAGTAATGGAATTTTTAAAATATTGTGTTTGGGATATGGGTGGATAGATAAGGAAAAGACTTAACCTTTATTTTCTGGGTTAATATAAAAACATGCCTACCCCATTAAATACCTTAGTTATAAAACTCAAACCTATTAAAATTTTGATTTTTTTGGAGTCCAATTGGATATGTTTTCAAAACTCTATTACCTAAAGCTAAGAAATCATGTAGAATAAGATTTAGAAAGATTGCAAGAGCCAGAGGAATTTGTTATTAGATTATGTCTCCTAGTACTATGACAAGCTAGACTCATAAAGTCTCACCAACATGTTGTCAAACATGAGCTGAATAAGGACACACCACTGAAATCCCCAAAGTGGACAGGTCTCAACGCAATGCAAAGAACTATAAGCAATTGTATAAAGCTGGGAATGGGAGAGGTAGTCATTCCCAAGGAAGAACACAATAAATCATTGTCCACCGCTAAATGTCAGCCCTGAAAACATACATACAAGTAATATTATATGATTGAGCATGTTATATTTAAAATATATTTATGTTTATATGCATATATAAATGTAATAACAATTAGTCAATGAAGAGAACATAAATTTGAAAAATGGCAGAAAGAGATATATGGAAGAATTTAGAGGAAAAAGGAAGGGAGAAATACTTGAATTGTATTTTAATATCAAAATTAAATTAAAAGAGAATATTCAGATTATCAAAAACTATTTTATTTAGGTAACTTGAGGTGAATGAATACCCTAAAATTTTGATAGTAAAAGAAAACAGAATTTGTTCCACCATTTCTTTCCATTTCATGAAAAGGTAAGTTGAAGTCACATTTAAGTGTTAGAGATACTTTTTTTGTAGATTCTGAAAATACACAAAGGGTGAAAGACTTCCCACTCTTAGGCTATTAGCCCATGGTTCCACTAACAGTCAAGCACTGATTTTTCTCTTGCCATTTATAAATATACAAGTCTCAAGAGTCATTCTTTACTTTTCAGATTAATTAGACTTTATCAATCTTCTTTTAGAAAAGGAAAGTCATAACTCACTAGTATTGTTTTAGTTTACTATAAAATAAAATGCAGATGAGATACAAGCATGTTGGGGAAGACTGCCCAGGAAGCTATAACAGGCTAACAGCCTCATTCATTTGTTGAAACTGAGATAAAAGAGAAATGAATTTCCTATCTTGAATTTATCAAAAAGGCCTTGGTGGTTGTAAGACTTGATTTGCACTATGCATTGGGTAGAAGCTGAAATATTCTCTAATTATTTCCTTTTTAAATTATTAATTATTTATAACTCAAATGTTGCTCCCTCCCAGTCCATCCTCAAAGAGTTCTTTCCCATCCCTTCTCTCCTTCGCCTCTGAGAAGGTGCTCCCTTAGTATTACCCCACCCTAGGGCATCAAGTCTATACAGAATGATGTGTGTCCTTCCCACTGAGGTCAGAAAAGGCAGTCTTCTCCCATGTAAGTGCCAGAGCCCTTGGACCAGCAATTGTATGGTTTTTTTTTGGTTGGTGGCTCAGTCTCTGAGAGTTTCAGGGGTCCAAGTTAGTTAACACTCTTGGTCTTCCTATGGGGTTGCCATTCACTTCAGTTCCTTCAATCCCTTCCCTTACTCTTCCACAGGGGTTCCCCAATTATTTCAAACACCATCTTTTATATATGACTGAAATTCACAAAAGTATGAATAGTAGCAGAGAAAATAATTTAGTAACTTCTACTCTAATGACTTTTCTTGAGAACAATTCTTCAGAGCCTGTATATATCATCCCACTAATGTTCAAAAAGGGCTTTATTACATACCACATGAGGAAGAGAAACCACAGAATTTTTTTCCATAAAATCTTGTAATACCATCCTACATTAAGCAGATGTTTGAATATGAAAGACAAAGAATTTCACAAGGACACTAACATGTTTTTACAGAATAACGAGGATAAAAGGAAACATAGCCTGTTATGATTCTATAAATGGCATCCCCTGCCAGTGTTATATGTCTCCAACAGGAGGCCAAAGAGATCTTTGTAGAAATAAAACAGTTGATCCAGTTTTAATTTTTAATTTTAATCTGGGAGGGAACCCTTTTAGAGGCAAGGGCAAGAAGGAATGGGCTGAGGAACTGTTGGAGGGGGGCAAGGAGGGGGTAGTGCCTGGAATGTAAACAAATGAAATAATTTTTAAAAATTTAATCTGAAGATAAAGTAACTCCTAGTAGATGCAGATCTAAACTTTATACTCTGCCATATCAGAGCCTCTCTCTCTCTCTCTCTCTCTCTCTCTCTCTCTCTCTCTCTCTCTCTATATATAATATATATATTATATATAATACATATATATATATAATATATTAATATTTGATGTTCAGTTGAGAACTTAACTGGTTTGTGCAATCTTCCCTCAGAAGAAAGAACATCAACTCTAATTGCATTTTTCAAAAGTATAGCACATACTCTTTCAAAGGACATACTCATATTAAATAAGATTGATATGTATGATATTTTGAAGTATTAAAATAAACATCAGTTTGATTATAAAGGTCAATGTTTTAGATCACGAGTCCCACATGATATCAAAGTGTTTGTACTTCATGATATTTTGGGGCCTTTACAGATTCTTCATCATGTGACTGTGTGTCCTGATTAAATTTTGTCATCTTGACACAAAACTAAGGGTACCTTGAAGAGGAAGCATCAATTGAGCAATTGCCTCCATCAAACTTGCTAGGGTAAGCCTGTGGGACAATTTCTTGAATAATGACTGATATGGAGGACCAACTCTAGATGATGTCACTTCTGGGTGGCTGTCCTGTGTTACATAAAAACCCAACTTGAGTAAGCCAGTAAGCATCATTCCTGCACAGTTTCTGCTCCTGTTCCTGTATCCATGTTCCTACCTTGGCTTCACTTTTTCTGGAATGTGGCCTGTATACCAATAAAATCTTTCCTTCCCAAGTTGTTTTAGTTCTTGGTGTTTTATTACAGCCACTAGCATTAACTAGAACAAGGAGGTATCCTTTCTCTGTTGTGAAATCCCGAATTTTACTGGTAGCTAAAAGTTTTGGAGGATTGGATGTAGGATATTTTTTCAATAATACAAATGTAATACAGAATGGACCTGAGTTGGAAAGTGAACACGGAGACAGACTCAAAGAATAAGATGCATATAGATGCATGTTTTAAAGAAATTGTGTTCTGCCCATAAGGCTGGTCCAGGTCAGATAAGCCAGCAATTTTGGAGCATCCTTTTTATCTTAAGCATTGCTATATCTATTGAAAACTTTTATGGAGTATAAAGCGCTGAGAAGATTGTAAATCTACTTGCTATCACAGACAGCACCTGCTTAGCAGTTCTTGGCCAATCTGTTACTCTCTGTGCCAATGCAAAAGCTGTTATATCTATCCAATACACCCTATGTTTAGCAACAGAGCAAATAACTGCTACAGCATCCATATGGCAAACTGTGCTTCTAAATTGTTCATTACAGTCGACATCCTTGGCCTGAAAAGCAAATGACAGTAGTTGCAGATGTTTTCAGCAGCAATTTTTCTTTTAAATGTCCTTTAAAGACATAGAACATGGCTTTTAAGTTTAGAGATGAAATGAAGGCAGAATATCAAAGTGCAGTGCAGAGACTTGGTGATGATGTTATTTTTAATCACACTGGAGAAAGTGTTCATTAGACCAATGTAGAACAAACAATTAAACAACCCAAGAATGACTCTAAGGAATTTTTAACAGAATCCTGTACCAAAGTGTTTCCCTTCTTAAAGACAGAGTATAATTGAAGATTAAAAAACATCCAATCTAGAATTTTGTTTTTATTTTGGTTAAAAGCATATATATGTCACTTGGTGGATATCTTGCTTTTTAAGGAGCAAAATATTCTTAGTGACTATAAAATTTATAGTTTCTAATTTATGAAGTAGCAAGAATAATAGTCTTGGTGAAATAAGAATTGTTAAAATGAGAAAAGAAATCCTTAAGATATTCATATTACACTAAAAAATACATAGAAATAATTCATTAAATAGCATCTTGAAGCTTATATACATGTAATATATAAATAGTATGTATGTGATATATATATACATGTGTTTGTGTGCATATAAATGTAGTAAAAAGACAATAATAGTGTTAATTGATTTGCAAATATGCAAAGAAAGTTATTAATATGGAGAAATATTAGAAGTAGAAATCTCAAGGGCATGGTGGAAACAAATAATGTTATTTCTATCTTTTAAACAAACAAGCATTAGAGATAGAGTGTAAGAACAAATATAAAACAGATATTGGTGAAAAGTTGAGGTTTGATCTTTAAAGGTCATGAGAGGCCAACAGAAGTAATCAAGATTAGTAACAGTGAGATGAAGTAAATTCCATGAGTGGCTCCTACTTTTTTTTTTTTTTTTTTTTTTTTTTATTAAATACAGTGTTCTTATAGTGATTAAACTTTTATTTGTTATTCAGTTATTCTATGAAATTGCTTTGAGTTTCAGATGATCCAATTTTTTACTTCAGTTAAAAATACTTGAAAACAGTCTTCCTTGTGTCTAGAGAAGATGATATTGCCAAGTAAAAATGAGAGTTAATTAATATACCAAAGAAAATGAAAAGAAGTTGATAATTAGTTTAATGGCATAAAAAGTTAAAGGCTATGCTTGACAGATGACATAAAGCAACATGTTTTGTGATGCAAGTGAAAATGGAGAGTAAAAGGATCCACAGAAAGTTTCCTCTTTCTCATTTCCTGTGAAGCAAGCATGGCCTGGTATTAGTTGGCTTAAGGGAATTTTTGACACTGTCTTGACATTGGTTCCTCAAAACTAAACCTTCTTCCCGGTGTTGGCAAGCTTGGTATATTTGGAACTTTCATTTTTACTGTGGAAGAATATAGAAATGATGTAAATAAGGGAAGGAATATTTATTTGCCTCACACATTTTAGGGATACAGTTCGTCATGACAAGGAAGGCATTTTGGCTGGGACCAGCTTGGTCCAGGTGGCAGAAACTTAAAAAGTATAGCTTCCTCACAAGTCTACAAAGAAACAGAGAGCTGAGGCCAAGCAACTCTTCCTCCAGCTGGATAGGATGATCTGAAAGTTACATCATCTCCAACCATCTGAAGACCGTGTGCTCAAATGTCAGTGACTATAGGGATAACTTTACATCCAAATAATTACATTTGACACAACTAACTCAACATTTAACATTCAACACCAAGCAAAGATCCAACAGGGAAAGCCTTTCCTTTTCAATTGTCTTTTAAAGAAACAAAATAGAAAAATAAGAAACATAGCCCCCCCCCAAAACTATTCCTCCAAATAAGCAAATAAGCCTCCAAAACCAAACACACAAAAGCAATGAATGAGAGTGAAAAAGAAAAAACAAAAGCAGCTGCATGATGCTCATGCAATCCAACTCAATTGTTCTTTTTTTTTTAATTTTTATTTTTTTTTTATTTTCTTTTTTTTAAAATTTATTTAGTTATTTAAATCACATCATAATTTACTTATTTACACAGGGGTTATAAACACAAAAGGCAGGATGTGGGGAAGGAATGGCACCGGAGCATAGGTGTTCAGGGGTAGTACAGATACCTTTCAGAACAGGGTATCAGCTGGGTGTAGGTTCAGGGGACAGGTCACTATGACTCTGCCTATGATTCACTTGTCCTTATCTAAGTTGGTACTGTCCACCGAGGCTGCCTATTTATAAGACCTATGACTATTTGGGCTGGTAAATTTCCACAGAAGCTGCCTGTTTACAATAGCTTATAGCCTGCTGTTTCAGTTTTTTCCACAGAGACCCAAGACTTGGTGTTAGCATGCATGTATGTCAGGACTATTGCTGACTTTAGGCCTATGGCTGATTTTAGGCCTTTAGTGTATATGTAGGGCTGCTCCTGACATCTCCTCCCTTCTCTAAGTATAGAAGAGCCTTGGTGATTCTATTCTCGTGAAGGCGGGGATAGAGGCCTGACCTTCAATAATTGAAGGAGACCTTGTAATGGCTCAGGTCCTCCTGTCATTGTCCAGTGAGGACATCCTGATGTCTTTTTCCTGGAGAGGGGATACTTTTAACATCAACCCCTATGCAGTCAGGCTTGTCCCTCAGGGAACCCAGATAGATATTTTAACTTTTATTTATATTCCCTTGCAGTGCTTAGCCTCCAGCCTAAGCAAGAATTCAGATCGCTAGACAGAGAGGGTTCTGGGTAGCCCCTCTCTGCTTGGTCTAGGGGTGGAAGTCTCTTCTTTTAGTTGGGTGGAGATGGTTGAGGAACACCCTGGATAAAGTAACAACCTCATCTTGAGTCTCGTGATCCTCCATAGCTAACTTATGATAATGTATCTGAATAGGTTTTGCTACCGATTTATCTATCTGTTGTATCACAAAGTTATCAGCCTATTTAAGGCCCAGGGACAAAAGAAATCAGCAGAGATAACCCAGTTAATGGTCCCAAGATGGGAGGAAGTGGGGTTGACAACCATAGAGAGGTTGAAAACCAGTCCTTGTACCAGCTCTCATATTCCTCTTTCTCTCTCTGTCATTTCTCTGGGCCTTCTCTGACCTTTTTCATGTTCTCTTTAATCATCCCTGTCTTGTCTATGTAAGGGCAACATTCTTCTTTAAGGGCTGTATACAGTCAAGAGCTGTACACAGTCTCAATTGTTCTGAACTTAACTGCATTCTACTTCTCATAAGAAATTTGGTGCATGTTCCAAAACCAATATTAAGAAACACAATTTCTTCTGTGTAATTTTTAAATTTAGGAGTAGAATTTTTAAGGGCAGTGAATATATTCTGTATGGTGTAGGCATGGTACAAACATAACATGATGTTGTGAGTTTTATTGGCCATGAAAATTGTTCAAAAGAAAGAAACAGCTCTAGGGCAAAGTAGGGGTTCTAGGTCATCAATTATGATAAATTAACTACATTAACAGAAGAGACCAATAATGGAAAATCAGAATGAAATTATATGCTTTTTATAATCTATATTTTCTAATTCATAAGCTGTTTTAACAAGTTCCTATTAATTATACAACAAAGGTTTTCTAAAAATTAGAGCTATAAACTACGTATATTTAACTCTCATCCTGAAATTTAAAGAAAAATGAATTTATTTTATTAAATTCTAATGTTGCTTCTGTTATGTAGAGACATAGAAAATAAAACCTAAACTTCAGTTACATGAAGTGCACACTTGTGATCCCAGCTTTTAGGATGCTGAGGCAGGTGGATTACGTGGAGTTTGAGACTAGTCTGGGCTATGTAGTATCAGTCAGTTCTTATCCAGCTGGAACTGCATAGTAACAGACCCCTTAATGGAAACCTAGCATTAGTTAAGATATACATATAGTGTGTGTATGTACACATATGTACATGTACATAGATATATCATATTTATATAGACATACATATATGTGTATATGTATATGCATATATATCATATATACACACATGTGTATGCATATGTATATACATGTATATATACATATATTTCAGCTATATTTATATAAAAAATGAGAAAGCAAGAAGAGTACCTATAAACTAATTAAATTATTTTTATAATTTATCCTATTTTAATCAATAAAATACAGAACATTTAATTTGAAAAATGTTTAGAATTTGAGATACCTTGATGAACTTCAAAAAGTAAAATCACTCTCCTCTTTGATGATACTAGGAGAAGCAAATCTTCATCTTGAATATATAAATAAACAAGTAAACACAGTCATTTCTGTATTACTGGCTAGTGCTATTGGAATACTTCTTAGTTACAAAAGAATCTACCATTTATATTCTTCACATAAATTACTGTTATCATATTTTAAATAATTTGATATTTCTTTAATAAATCACTGAAATAATAAACCAGAATTAAATTGTCTAAAGGACTGGCAAAACCAGCAGAGATACTTTTGTATTATTAATAATTCATCTGCCTTTTTATTAAAATATCTCTTTGGGCTATTTGTATTCTTTCATAAGTATACACAGATAATTAACAATAGAATAGACTTTTTTTTCTGTAATTTTCAATGAAAATAAAGTAATCCTTCTGCAATACAGAATATGGAGTCACTAAATACTGAGTAGATTCATTCTGCCTTGCTGACATAAATGTGTTTGTTTCACTGTGAATTCAACATCAAATTCTTAGTGTTGCAAGATGGATTGCAATAGTCATAATTTCTTGCTTCCATGTCTACATGGTATCTCAGGAAACTGTTCTGTGTTATCACAGCTACATATCCACATCCCTCCATTATGTTAAAAAATATAGCTGAAAACTTAAAAACAAATCAGGACATAAATCTTTTTAAATGGGCCCCTTCTCTGGGAAGAAAGGGAGAAGGTAATGGGGGGAGGGATTTTTAAGGGTGGAAATGGTATGAGGATGGGTGCTATTGGGATGCAAAGTGAATGAAGAAATAAATACATTTAAAAACATGGACCACACTTCATGTTGAAGCAATCCAATTGATAAATTCACAGTCAGGAATTCACAATAAAATTTCGTGTCATCTTTGTCTATTCTTGCTCATTATTGTTTTAATTTTGGTTTTAATCTAATAATTTTAATGTTTGTTTGATATTTTAATTTTAAATGCTACTCATGTGAGTGAGAAATTTTGTGTGGACCACATGAATGTAGTGCCCTCAGAGGAAAAAAAAAAAGCGCTGTATCCTCTATCACTGGAGTTAAGGCCGTTGTGATTTGCTGTGGAGATCCTGCTAACTGAACCCTGGTTCTCTGGAAGAGCAGCCAATGCTTGTAACTGCTGAAACATCTACACAGTCATTATTGTTTTGACTTCCAGAATGAAAGTAGATTAAATTCCATATTATTAAAATGTTTTCCTTACTATGTAAATAATATTCAAAATAAAATAAATTGGAGCATTCAGACAGCTTTCTAATCTTTCATTTTAAAATTAAATTTCAGATAGTATGGTTATAGATAGGTCATTTATGTAAATACATTACTTATCACCACATGAAATAGAAGAAGGGATATTCTTAAACTACTTTTTACTTTGTTACAAGAAATTGATGGAAAATGTTTGGTAGGTAGAATAGTATTTTAAAGTTTTCTTTAAATCACTTTTAAATATCCAGCCCCTTTTCCAATAATTGAATAACTAGTTTTCTACAATACGAAGTCCTACTAGGGAACTTAAAATGATGAGAAAGAGCCAAGATTGTGGCTGAAGCATGCAATTCTATCCTTCCGGAAGGAGAAGCAGGGGGATCAGAAGTTCAAGACCAGCCTCTATTTAGACATGGGACTGTATCTGAAAAGCAAAAATGCAAATAAACAAACAAAAGGAAGGGGCTGGAGGTATGCTACAGTGAGACAACAATTGTGGACTGTAGGCAAAATCCCTGGCTTGAGAACCAGAGTTGGGGATGGGGCACTAAATGTTCCTCTTCTCTGCGCCCCCCAACACACACACACTCCTGTAGTTTAGAACCCAGGCACAGTGATGTATATCTGTAATACTTCCTCATTAAGACTAAGGTAGGAGAATTGCCTAAATTTTTTGGCTGGTTTGGGCTACATGGCTAGATACCCAATCAGTCAAGCATATGTAACAAGGCCTTGTCTCAGAAGACCATAATCAACCAAACAACAAATAACTACTAAGGAGAACATAGTACTCTTTGTTCACAGAGGGCACATTACACTGTCTCTGAACAAGAAAATGCACTTTCCTTTGCAGGCATAACTTTTATTAATACACTATTTTAAAGACCACTGGATACAAGTGTTGCAGTTTCAGGTAGAATCAGTTTTAAAATTTATCCTCTTTAAGAGTACTGCACCCGAAGAAGTAAGCAGAAGAGCTACCTTTGAAATTGGGCTGATTCTTGCATCGTAGCCCGATGTCCTCCCCATTAGTTTGTCCAGAAAATCAGAAGGTGTACATTGGAGCACTTCGAGACCGTGCACTGTTTGTTTCCTTCGTGGCCACCAAACTGCAAGTGAAGACAAATGAAATACTTTACAACCAGAAGCCAAACACTGCTTCCTGCAAATGTAAAAATGAGAAGCAAGAATGCCTTTGGCAATAACACAAAAGAACTTAGATACCCCACAGTGGACACTATGAAGCATATATTTATGGATGGTTTGATCAATGCTTATTTATAAAAGTTTCACATGTATTCTTTCATTTGGGCAGTATGTGGTCTTATACAAGGAAACAAAATTTATTTCCAAATTTTTAAGACTTCACAATCTGTTACTCAAAATTGATGTCAGATTGCCATTTTTGATAAAAGTATCCTGAGTGCTTGAAGTACAAAAGAATAAGGGTGTAGCCATGATGGGTAAATTTCATTGCTTTTATTTAGATAAAAGCCTCCACCTTTTAGGTTTTATGCAGTTTGCTCAGCAGTAACAAATGTCTATGGAATATATAAATAATGATACTTTTCCTTCCATTAGAATGTTGGTCTACTATTTATAATTTAGTTAAACTCATTGGTATTTATAAACAGTTCATCCATTATATACATTTTGTTAAGATCTTGAAAATATGTTTGTGACAATGTTGTAAAACCTACCATAAATTTGATCTGAGAACCTAGCTAGATTCCACACTGGATAGAAACTGTGTAGAGAAAAGATAAACTGTATTTGTATTTGTTTACATTTCAAATGATATTTCTCTTCCTGATTACTCCTCTGCAACCTCCCGGTCCTATCCCCCTTCTGTACCCTGTCCTTTGCCTCTAGGAGGGTGCTCCTCCACCTACCCACCCACTCCCACCTCATCACTCTAGCATCCCATATGTTGGGACAACAAACCTCCACAGGACCAAGGGCCACCCGGTCTGGTCCCATTGATGTCAGATAAGGCCGTACTCTGCTACATATGTATCTGGAGCCATCATGGAGTATCACTCCATGTATACTCTTTGCTGCTGCCTTAGTCTATGGGAGTTCTGGGTTGTCTGGTTAGTTGATATTGTTAGTTGATATTGACCAGAGAACCTAGCTAGATTCCTATGGTGTTGCAATCCCCTTTAGTTCCTTCAGTCCTTCCCATAGCTCTTCTACTGGACTCCATGGGCTCAGTCCCTTCCCAGGGTGACAATGAACTTAGAATTTTCCTACTTCAGGATCCTGAGTTCTGGGACAATAAGCATGGGTACCATATCTTACTCAGGCTCTCTCCTTTTCATATCATTGACATCTCTTAATACTCACAGTATGATTGAATTTTTCCTTCTCATTTACCTAGATTGGGTTAGCTAGGTGAGTGTAAATAATCTTTAATCTTCAAAACCTCAAGAAAGTAAAACTGTCCTATTGAATATACATAATGTTTGGATATCATATATGCAAGTTGCTTCTATTTCTCAGGATTTAACATCTCCTTTATTCTCTCATCTCTGCTAAACAATTCAGAATACTGCCAAACTTTGAACCATTTTGGTCATTAGCTGGCCATATCACAGTAAATTATTAAACCTCTTGTATTTCTCCTGCCAGAGCTAATGTATAGTGAAAAGACTTTAGAACATAACTACCAAGTATGTACCACACAGATGCAGGTAGTGATTCACTGTTGAACTCTAAGATGCATTTGCAGTGACACTGAGAGTGGTGTTTATGGAAACACTGTATCACTATAAACAGCTCCTATAATTGCTTGTCTAGTGGTCCTTCCTTATTCTATGCTCTCTACTCCCTGTCCCACTTAGTGGTTTTCATCCTGCTGTTTTTGCTTTTTATGCAGATGAAAGCATTTCCTTTCCTTTATTATCCTCTCTAGATTATTTTATGACCTAATCTCTAGCTATCATTTCTCAACTTTATTCCCTGTTTATGAGAGCAAGTAGATTTTTCTAACATGAAAAAAAAAATCCGTAATAATAAAAAGAGGAAAGCTGCTACCACCTCAGTGCTTCTAGAATGTTCCTAACCAGGTTTGACTGTTCTCAACATTTGCTCATATTCTAAGTTTAAGAACACCAAATAGAAATGCAGTGCTGGAACTCTCAGAGCTACACACTGCTCCATCAGAGCCCTTCTCTTTATGTCTATTTTCCTTTGACAAAATCCCTCCATTTAGGTATAAGGACATAAACTTCCACATTCTCCTATCTACTAGTTTACCTGGATAAGCCAACATGCTGTTTTTTTTTTTTTCTACAATTAAAAACAAGATGTAAAAATCTATTTTTAATAAAAGGGGGAAACTTAAAAACTAGATGATTGAACTGAAATCCCTCATATTACTTAGTGGATGGAAGAGATAATGAAATTCAGCTTTCTTTTTGATAAAATGATTGGTTTCTTTATAAAAAGGAAGGATGAGTTAGACTTCATGGGAGACAGAAAAGCAAAGGTAATGTGAAATAGAGGCAGGAGTTGAAATGTAGCACCATCACCAAGGTTTATAGACAACAGCCAGAAGCTATAAGAAGTAAGGTATATATGAGCAGCATTTTGTTTTTGATTCTTGTGCACTTCCTTCACAACTGTTTTTCAGAACAGTGAGTGCGTTCTTGGTGTCCTCTGTAGCACATTTGCTATGATCTCCAGAGAAAATGGGTGTGAGCCTTCCAGTACAGTCTTTAATTGTTCTATCCTTCTACTCTAGAATTGTTCTTTCTTAGTTCTTTTCTTTTAAAATTACTTTATTTGATACTGTTTTTCTACTTATTTGGTTTTTTTTTTTTTTGTGATACTTCCTTTTAGTTCTTGGGATACAATTTTTTCTTTTATGAAATACAACTTCCTCTTTTAATGTGTCTTAAATACCTAATTTAAAGGCTTAACTATTTCCTATGACTTCACTTCATCACTAACTTACAGTTGGTAATGAAAACTAGATAAGTGAAATGGTACAATTTGAAAATTTTAGAAATAGTCACTCTTCATCCCCCATAATTTGCTACTGTAGTATGTAAGGCTGATTCTTCTGAACTAAATCTGTATTGTCTACGTTAATCATTTGTCATCATAGGGCTATCTTCTTGTTTAAAATGGAACAGGTGTTTACAAACTCTTAGATTAGGACTCCAAGAGTGGTTGGAGGGTGGTTTCATGAGTCAGATAGAATTGAGGAGGCCTTCTTAGGTCTCTTCTGAATATACATAGGCTTAAACAAATTTACTGGTAGGGCTGCCATTGTGAAGTACTACTGATATTAAATTTTCTATTTTTCCGAAGGCTAGATGTTTTGTTTGTTGTCTTGTTGTGGTTGATGATGATGCTTTACTTGCATAAAACTGGATATACTTGGGAAGAAAGAATTTTAATTGAAAAAATGCCTCCATTAGACTGGCCTGTAGGCAAGTGTATGGGTGTACTTTCTTGTTGAATGGGCAAGCGATTGAGAGCAAGCCAGTAAACAATATTGTTCCATAGCCTTTGCATTAGTACCTGCCTCCATGTTCCTGCCTTGAGATCTTGGCCTGAATTTTCTGGATGAGGAACTATAAGCCATAGGTAAAAATCAATCTTTTTCTAAGTTGTTTTTGGTCATGGTGCATTATCATAGCTATAGAAAACTAACTAAAATAAGTGTAGACTCAAGGGACCACAAGTGTTGGCGTTCCAAATAGCCTCCATCTTCAACTTAAAAATGGCAAAATCTCTCTCTACTGGGTCTAGTTGTGTTTGTCTTCTTAAAGATAATCATTATTGTATGAGTGACTTCCAATAAAATTTCATTTTACTATAATTCTTCCATTTTCAATTAAAGTCATGTTTTGTGGTACTAGATTTATAGCATCAATACGAGTTTTTAAATGACACAATTCAGTCTACACCACATGATATACTAACAACCCTGTACCATACATGTGACCATTTAGATGTCTAGAGCACATGAATGCTTTTCAACCCCCCCCAAGTAAACATGCAAATCCATTGATTTTCCTTCTAGGAATTAATATGAGTGTATTGTTTCTCTTCTCACTGTTGTACATTGCCTCAGGTACTTGTAAAACTAAGCAAGATATCTGTAGTTTTGATAAATGTCTCCAGGAGAAAAGCTTTTTGCAGTGGTGAGTTACGAGTTTACATTAAATAAAAGGCTCTTTGCCAGTACATTTTCCCCGAGATATGTGAGAATAACAACAGCTCTCTGAGAATGAGGCACTGCAGGTTGAAGCTCCATTCTGCACCTTGTGATTGACTGCTCCTGTTTCATAGTGTCTCCAGAGAGCTCGAGAAGTTGGTCTAGGAATTCAGAAAGCTATAATGCAACAAGTCTCACTCTTCTCACCAAGAGTTATATATTCTCAGTAATTAAGTTACTTCCTAGATTGTGGCAAGCCTCTTATTAACTGGCAGAGTTTTGAAAAGGTTGGATGTCAGCTTGCTCCCACCATTTATAGAGAAGTTAATAGACCCCACTTTCCCCTAACATTCCCACAGTGTATCTCCTAAACCTCTTTTCGTATTGGTCTGATGTTTTGTTTTTTTTTCTCTAAAGACATAATGTACTTATGTCTCCATGTTAGTGTTCCTTTCTATTATACATAATTTTATTTCTTTTATTTATAATCCCAGATACTTCCTTAATATTATTTTTAGGAATAAAAGTCACAAAACTAACATCCAAATTTGGTAGTAAATGAAAGAATATTTGTAATTCTTTTGAGTTTTCAAACTGAGAAATCAAAACCTATTAATAATTACATACCAATAAGTATTCAGCTGATATTCTAGAGGTGAAATTGAAGGCAATATATTTCATCTGTCTAATTATCTATCATCTATTATACCTTTCTCTAAATATCATCTATATATTCATGAACAATGTATATTTCTACCAGAAAATGAGAAGCTATTTAGCTTCATAAAAGTAGTAAATGTTGACTTTTGGGTATTTTAAAATTTAACTGCATATCCTTTACAATACATTAAATGGTAAATAGCATTATAGAAAACAATATTACTAAGATCTGAAATTAAGATTTAACTTTCTTCTTCATTTCGACAAAAGTAATTATATTTTTTAGCAGATAGAAATAAATTTTTAGTGCTATTATATTGTGTTCACACAGTTTTTAATCTTTCAAAAAAGTCTATGTGTGTTTCCCAAATATTTTTGTTGACTTACTTCTCAACTATCTTTTGAAAATACTACATATATCCTCAGTCTTAAATTATACCGGTAAATACAAAAATACATCTTTTTATCACATTATAATCAATTATATATTCTTTGTAACAAATTATCATTTGACATTTGGATCAATCTGAAGAGTCACAAATTGAAATTTTTTATTAGTGGCTATAAAGATCTCATCTGTGCTTTGCCCTTATCAATGAACCGTGACAGGAAGCTCAAGGCAGGTTCCTCACTGGTAAGTTCAGAAAGTCACCTGAAGAAGATGACAGAAGAGAAGGCGGCCATATCACTGTAGCAATCAGTTACTGGTTTCCTTTGATAATGTATAATGGCTTACTACTGTCATTGTCCATGCTACAGATAATTTATTTTGTATTTTTGAATAAAGACATTTGTACATTCCAGATGCTGGGTGCAAGAGCCATATGCCAGTGTCCTGCTTTCAATTTAAATCACTGAGGCATCTCTACTGTTCTGTTAGTATCAGGACTACAGTGTTGTGTCACCACATGAGAAGTTCAGAAGCAGCCTTTCTGTGGAGGGTTGGAATAATTGTGTACAATGTAGAGAAGTATCCAGTTATGTGGCAAGATTTGTATAATAAAATTTTGTTTAAAGTTATAAAAATCTCATCTGTATATTTTTTTCTTTAATAATCTCTCCAAACTCTAGTATTGGTTAGTACTATATACTAATGACCTTTGGTAATTTCATTTTCTAACATATCACATTTTTTTTAAAAGAAGATATGTATGGTAAGAAAACACAGTAAATAATAAAGACAATAAAAAAGGATTTTATAAAGTTAAGGTGGCATGTTTCTACCAGTGAATATTTTTGCTCTGATTAATAGACATCATTAAGACATAGAAGGTAGCAGTAATAAGTTATATTCTACCAGAAGGTTTTTTTTGTGTGTGTGCATACATGTGCATATGGTGCGTGTGTGTGTGAGCGTGTGCATGTGTATTTGTGTGTGTTTATTATCTGAACAAAAGCAAAACAACTTCTCAACAGATCATCTATGAGCCCAACATAAAGAACATTGATGCACTACATTGGTATGACCCCCAAATTCCTGGCTGAATATTTCAAATTCTATTATCAAATATGATTAAACAAGACCCACATTCAATATCTCAAATTCTCCTTTTGAAGAATTGCTTTTTAAAAAGGAAAATTCAATTATTACTATTTCAGTGCCAAAATAAATTTTGACTTCATTTATAATCAATTATATAATATAATTTAATAAGTAATAAAATTAATTTCCTATGTGTAAATAAGACATCTAAAGTCAGAATATTTAAATGATTGTGCTTTTATGAAAATTTGATTTGGCTTACTCCTATAAAATTCATTTTGAAATATGATTTTGCCTTCATAATTTTGTGTTTCTGGGTATAGCACAAAACACTGTGATACTGGATTACCAGGAATGCTAATATGAGAATCCATTTTTGTTAAGGATAAAAATTCTATGAGCAGAACTTCATTACATTATTTATTAAGCAATAATTACTGAAGCCTGATAAAGATGCTATATTATTTCTTAGAAAATTTTAAAAGAAAGAGTTAAGAGAATGAAAAATGTTTATAAACAGAGAATATTTTAATTTAAAGGTATATGTATGCACACATTCATACAAATTACTAAATGCCAGCATTCTGTTAACAAAATTGATAGCACTCATTGTTTATACAATTAATAGTCAATGTAATTTGAAGAAGTGAAAACATTGCATCTCCTTGTCTCCTGTAGTCTAGTGTGAAACGTGGACGATATATTTCTGCCAAGTAGTTTTAGAAGTGTAAACTCTGTAAGTGCATTTCAGAAAAACCATTGAAATTTTCCACTTTCTCTAAAGAGCAACAGTGGATTTTATTGCCAAACATTAAATTATAATTTTGTAGGCTGAAATTTTTATAATAAATAAAATTAAATAAGAAATTATGATTCTTTTGATATTATATTTAATATAATTAGTTATCTTTCTTGATTACTAATTTTTGATAAATAAATCTTTTACATAGGAAGAAAGTTCATTAATAATAAAATTACTATGTATTTTACTGTATAATTCTAATAGAATGTCATAATTTACTTAAATATTTATACATATACATAGTAAGACAACTATTTTGATTTTGCACATAATTTACTAGGTGTGAATCACTACATAAAGAATAGTAAAGTAGTTATTCAATTATATACATCTTTATAGTTTAGAAAGATTCTAGAGTATTCAATTTACATATGGCTTTTTAAAAGGCTATTTGTTGTCTGTCCCCATAGTCAGATACTGTGGAAAATAATGCCTCAAGGAGACATTTTATTCCACCAAAATCACATAGATAGATATGAGTTATGTCTTGTTAAGTAGAGCAAGGACTGAAGGAGGTAAAGGGGTTTGCAACCCTATAGGAAGAACAACAGTATCAACCAACCAGACACTCCCAAAGCTCCCAGAGACTAAACTACCAACCAAAGAGTACACATGGGGGGATCAATGGCTCCAGCTGGATATGTAGCAGAGAACTGACTTATTAGGCATCACTGGCAGGGGAGCCCTTTGGTCCTGTGGAGGCTCAATGACCCAGGGTAGGGAATGCTAGGGTGCTGAGGCAGGAGTGGGTGAATGGGTGGGGGAATATCCTCATAGAGGCAGAAGAGGGGCAGGGGATAGGAGATTTGTGTAGAGGGAAACTTGGAAAGGGGATAGCATTTGAAATGTAAATAAAATAACCAATAAAAATAGAAAAAAAGAAAAGAAAAAGAACACTCAAATTATTCCTAAGAACACATGGCTTTATGTAGTGAGATAATTTTCCCACAAGTTGGGAGGAGCTAAGGTGAGAGAAAGAGGAGGAAGAAGACGAGGAGTGAGGCAAGGGACAGGCAGAGATGTAGGAGGCACCATGGATGACCACACATGTACTGGCAGCAGTCCTGGGTAAAAATTTATATCTAGGTTAGTTAATTGGGAAACATCTATAATTATGTGGGCACATTGTTATTGAGCATTACCAAATATATAAAGCCTTTGATTAATATTTAAACATTAGAGTCTCATTTCCTACTGGGCCTGTGTGGATGGTGGTATGGTCTGACCACAGGCCAGCCTTGTGGAGACAGAGTGGAAGATTGGCAGATCCATCTCCCATGCTGGCATCTCATGGGTGGCAGGGCCAGTATCTGGTATCTCCGGGTGCCTGAGCCTGCAGCAGCAAGAATACACCTCCGCTGCTCACTTGTAGCCTTAGGCCTAGCCTAGTCGGGGACATGGTGGCTCCATAATACAAGATTGGGTGCCTCCGTTTTAAATATCTCCTCCCGCAACAACTTTACCCAAAGATTAGTGCCTTGCTTACTCCTCATCAGAGAAGTTTCTTGAACTACATGTTAATTAACAAAAGAGTCCATTACTGGAAAACATTAAAGAGAATTACAGACTTTGGATCATTGAGTTCCAAATGGAATATTTTTATCAAATCGGTCTCCTCAAGACTTGGGAATCTAAGGAAAAGAGGAAGTGGAAAGATGCAAGTAACAGCCAGAGACATGAAAGACTCCAAGGGAACAGTGTCTTCCATTCACAACAGGATTGATACACATATGAAAATTAATTAATCTGGAAAAGACTACTTTTACTTTTCTAAAAAATGTACAGATTTTGCATACATATGAGACTTTGTGTCAACTCTAATTCTTGGTCTTACATGTTTCTAAAATGTTCTGCTTGCACAGTAGTATCTGAGATTTGTACCATATTAACATTAGCTGTAAGATACTTTATATTTAACATACCTCATCTCATGTTAAAACATACATAAGACTCTATAATATGATATGTGCACTGTTTTGAAATATAACTGCCATGTGTATACATATGCAAAAATGTATGTTTTTAATTTTTTTAAACTTCAGGATAGAAATAGGAAATGAGAAAGTTCACAGCATTAATTGAAAATATACTGAAGGAGGGACCGTCTACAGACTATTCCACCTGGATATCCATCCTATGTGCAGTCACCAAAGGTAGAGGTTGATGTGGATGTCAGGATGTACACGCTGACAGGAGCCTGATATAGCTGTTTCCTTAGAGGTCTGCAAGAGTCTGACATACTCAGAGGCAGAAGCTCACAGCTAACCATTAAACTGATCATGGGGTTCCCAATGGAGAAGATAGAGTGAAGGCTGAAGGAGTTGAGACGATTTGAGACACCATGAGGAAAGCAACAATCCCAACCAACCAGAGCCCCCAGGGTCTAAACCACCAGCCTGGGAGCGCTTAGGGAGGGACCCATGGCTCCAGCTATATATGCAAGGGAGCTATATATAAGTGGGAGAAGAGATCCTTGGTCCCATGAAGGCTGGATGTCGTGGGGGGGGGTACTCGAGGGTGGGGAGGTGAGGTACAGGGGAGGATGGAAGGGGGTACACCAACGTGGAGGCAGGAGGAGGGGGGAAGGGATAGTGAGTTCCTGGGAGGGAGGGGGGAAATGGGGTAAGGAGAGAACATCTGAAATGCAAAAAAAAAATTTCCAATAAAAAATTTCCATTAAAAGAAAAAAAGAAAAGAAAATATACATTATCATCGAGGACAGTTTTTGTTCAAATCTTTACCACAAAGCTAAGATATTTACAACAAATTACTATGATTGTTAACAAATTATGATCAGTACTTTTAAAAGAAGCAAACTTGACTTATATTTATGAGTCTTCTCAAAATCAGTGTTAATTAGCTTTCCTCCCACACTTGGCTGCTGCTCATGTCTATGATGTACTGAAGATCCCACTTACTATTAATTTTATTGGAAGATAATGTGTGGTCTTAAACACATTCTCTTTAAGGCTTTGATTTTGAACGTAAGTATTTTACATATTAATTGTAGAAATACACAGTAATTGAAAGTTCAGAAGCTTTTTAAATATAATTCTTTGAGGATTCCAATAAAATATGTTATGTTCATATTCACCCTCAGGCATCACTTCACCACTTCCTAGACTTAGGATCAACTTTGAATACTCTCTAACCTCTGTCTTCTTTTGATGTAAATAATGCACCAAGTCAAGTTAGTATCACCACACTCAGGTGAGTGGAACAATCCTCCGAGTGTGGTCAGCATGCCAGAGACCATACCCTTAAAAAAACCTGATTTTTCCTCCACCAGAAACCATCAATTTCCTATAGTTCTTTAGTTAGGTAGGGCAGGTGGGGGCTCTTGAGTCCTCCCTCCATATTAGAATGTATTCAGGCTTGAACTTCTGTAGGTCTTATGCAGGACAACCAGAGCTGCTGTGACTTCATGAGTGCAATTTTTTTTAAATTTATTTAGTTATTTAAATCACATCATAATTTACTTATTTACACAGAAGTTATAAACACAAAAAGGCAGGATGTGGGGAAGAGAATGGCACCAGAGCATAGGTGTTCAGGGAGAGTACAGATACCTTTCAGAACAGGGTATCAGCTGGGTGTAGGTTCAGGGACAGGTCACTATGACTCTGCCTATGATTCACTTGTCCTTATCTAAGTTGGTACTGTCCACTGAGGCTGCCTATTTATAAGACCTATGACTACTAGGTCTGGTAAATTTCCACAGAAGCTGCCTGTTTACAACAGCTTATAGCCTTCTGTTTCAGTGTTTTTCCACAGAGACCCAAGACTTTGTGTTAGCATGTATGTATGTATGTCAGGCCTATTGCTGATTTTAGGCCTATGGCTGATTTTAGGCCTTTAGTGTATATGCAGGGCTGCCCCTGACATCTCCTCCCTTCTCTAAGTATAGAAGGGCCTTGGCGATTCTAATCTTGTGAAGGCGGGGATAGAGGCCTGACCTCCAATAATTGAAGGGGACATCGTAATGGTTCCTGTCCTCCTGTCATTGTCCAGTGAGGCATGAGGGCCATACCCATCCTGATGTCTTTTCCTGGAGAGGGGATACTTTTGACATCAACCCCTATGCAGTCAGGCTTGTCCCTCAGGGAACCCAGAGAGATATTTTTAACTTTTATTTATATTCCCTTGCAGTGCTTAGCCTCGCAGCCTAAGCAAGAATTCAGATCACCAGTCATAAGGGGTTCTGGGTGGCCCCTCTCTGCGTGGTCTAGGGGCGGAAGTCCCCTCTTTTAGGTTGGGTGGAGATGGGTTTGAGGAATACCCTGGATAATGTAACAACTTCATCTTGAGTCTCGTGGTCCTCCATAGCTAACTTATGATAATGTATCTGAATAGGTTTTGCTACTGATTTATCTATCTGTTGTATCATAAAGTTAGTCAGCCTATTTAAGGCCAGGGACCAAAAGAAATCAGAAAAAATAACCCAATTAATGGTCCCAAGATGGGAGAAAGTGGGGTTGACAACCATAGAGAGGTTGAAAACCAATCCTTGTACCAGCTCTCATCTTTCTCTTTCTCTTTCTCTTTCTCTTTCTCTTTCTCTTTCTCTTTCTCTCTCCATGAGTGCAATTGTACTGCCGAATCCAGAAGTCACTGTTTCATTCTGGTTTGCCATGACTTCTGGCTCTTATGATCGTTCTACTCTGTCTTCTGAGATAGTTCCTGACCCTCATAAATGGGACTTGATATAGATGTTCCATTTGTGAATGAATGTTACATGGACACATTCTCTGCACTTTTATTAGGTATAGGTTTTTGCGTTAACTGCCACACAGTGAACAAAGAAACTTGTGAAATAATGTCTGAGAACTGAACTAATCAATGGTTGCAGAGATACGAATTTACAAGATGGACTGAACGTATGTCCATTTGGCAAAATGATAGTAGTAAGTTCACCAATGGGGCCTTGTAAATGTTTGAATACTTTATTAACTTAATTTCTTGAAGTGATCGTCAAAATTGTCAAGAACTTTGAATAAAATAAACAATAAAGTTTTTTGTGGTCAAGTCCAATGACATAATATAAATGCTTTTAATTTTTAGTTAAACTCTCAACTACTTTATCAATGCTAAATGAATGTTCATGTAATACATGGTAACCAGAGATTTATATTGGGAAAGGTATGGTAGATGTAAGAGAAGTTTTTGTATGTATGGCTACAAACCTTAATGCATACATTTTTGTGAGCTGATTAACATAAGGTGACATGTCCAGAACAAATAAGTGTTCCAATTCTAAGCAGAAATGTGATTTGAGCAACAGGAAATGTTCGCTGTGTCTTCTATATCTCCATTAGCACATCTTGTAGAGGTGTTTCTTGGGAACATAAAGTCCAGTTGTTATTGCTTGACATTTTCTTAGTGAGAGTAAAACACAGCCCAATTTGAGAAATAAGACCAAAGTGGAAGAAATGTGTCAATTATCCAATTTTTTTTATGCCTCAGTGTAGGACCAACTGAAGAAAACATAGCCCATCTTAAAATAATTGACATTCTGATTTTTCTAAACCAAAAATAATATCTTTAAGGGAATTATTGTAATTAAGACATTATTAATAGATATTTTATTTTGATTTTTATATTAACAAGAAGATCAAAGTGGAAGAATATAAACGGACTATTTTGGAACATCTCTACAAGAACATAAGTAAGTAAAAACTGGTGGACTACAGGATCTTGAATCTTGCTACTGGGCAACGTGTCAATAAAATATGAGTATTGTTTTTAAATTATCTCATTTCTTCCTGAAATGAGTTTGTGGAATTTTACATTTCCAACAGAAATGACAACTGCCTCCAGGTTACTAAGGTGCACAAGTTTTGTAAACGGTATCCCAATAACATTGGTAGGTATCATTAGCTATACATTAGGAGATGAGTTTGCAAGGTTTCCCCAGCACATTCACATACTAAAACCACCAAGATATGTTTTAAATCAAGTTAATCGTTCTTTTGCAAAGTTCTATAAGGGAGTGAAAACATGTAGCTTTTGTTCTTTCCTAATGAAAAAATACCATGTAGCCTTGCCTCTTTAACTAACTGTACCTTTTTACACCATGCTTGCTTTCAGTGTTAAAACTGTGCTGTTAAGTCTCCTTTATAACAAGAATGAAACAACAACAGACAGAAAAACCTTTTTTGAAACCTGAAAAAATGCACAGTGAAAAATATCATGGCTAATATCTGCAGAGCAAAGAAATTCACAGAAAACATGACATTTGAGGTTGTGTTTTATGAAGCAATAAATTTTAGGAGCAGCAACTGAGAACTTAACAATAGAGTGCAAGTTCTGAATGTTTTATGAGTCTAACATGAAAACAATTACATCCTGGGCTCATCTAAGGTGTAAATTTATAAGAACTAAAGATTCCAGAGAATTGTAACTGTTGGCAAAAATAAACAGAAACACAGAATCTTAGAAGTATCCATGGTTTCCTTGGAATCACCTGTTTCTAAGATTAGATTGAAACACAGTGATCCTAGATGTAAGTAAAAGTATGTAGCAGCCATGTAGGGAGAAAGAAAGAAGCAACATCCTAGATTTTCAATGATGCCTTATTATCTATCTATCTATCTATCTACCTATCATCATTAGAGATTTCTATATCTATAGACATTTATAGATTAAATAAATAAAATATATATCTATATCTATAAATATAAGTATATAGATATATCTATTTATGGATATCTATAGATTAGGCAGATATCATCTACAGAGATTTCTATGCCTATAGACATCTAAATATATAGATAGATAAAATCTATCTATCATCTATCTATCTATCTATCTATCTATTTATACCTATAGATATCTATAGATTATATAGATGCATAGACAGATACATAAATGGATCCATATATGATGAAGAGAAAGGACTAATAATAAGAACCAGGCTAAGTATATAATGAAGATTCAGATATTATCATCACCGGATTAACTTTAAATGCTATTTCTATACATTTAAAGAATTAAAACATAAGGTATAGAGTTTCAGCAAGGGAGTCTACTTTTATTTACCATCCAAATCAAAATGATACAACGTTAAAATAAATTAGGTTTAAGAGCACAATTGTCTTCACAACAGATTAGGCGCAACTCATAAGCGAATCACTCACTTCTAGGAAACATCAAAAGAAGATGCTTAAAAGGCATCATGGACAGATTCTAAAATGAAGACTCTAGGGCAGAGTGAAAAGGTCTGCAAAGAGCTTGTATAAATTATATGAGTAACTATAAAATAGTAAAACAAGAGGATGAATAGGAAATCCAGACAGAAGCCGTAACCAAAGGATTAGTTGGTAAAGACATCCTGAAACCAAATATATTTAGCTACAGAACTGCAGGATCACTAAGTACTTAAGATTTAAAAGGACTCTTTATAGGTAATCTTGATTTACATGCAATGTGCCCTAAAATAAGCAAAATAAGAGAACCATAACTTTATTATTACTATTATTATTATTATTTATTATTATTGCTATGTGAGCTAAAATTGGCAGGAAAAAGATAACCATAACTTTATTACTATTATTATTATTTATTATGCTGAAGATCAAACCTGAAGTCTCAAACATGCTAGGAAACATTTTGTCACTGAGCCTCAATGTAGCAGAAATAATTGAACAATATTAATTTTTATACAAGACATATCTTCATCATAAAATCACTACATTTTACTGAACACTTTAATAGTTCTAAGCTTAAAATTCTTGATGACTCCTGGAGCTTTGTGAAAGCTGATTATCTCATGGGTAACGGATAGTCTGCTTGGTAGTTTTGGCATCAGCTTATTTCAGCCGAAAGAACCAAAAGGCCATAACACAGCTAATTAACTCGCTAATTTGTAGTTTCCTAATGACTTATTTATTTTAAAGAAAACTAATTAAATGTTTCAGCGTACATAGAAATTGCTTAGAATCGGCTTAACAGCTCTTATTATGTATTGAGTGCACAGGATAATTAAACAGAAGGCCTCATGGTAGAGTGATTAAAGGCTCCAGATGCACAGCCAGGAGCCTCACTTTGTGTGCCTTTGCTGTCACTAACTAGTTGTTTGGCCTTCGGCAAGCAAGACATTCTTTTACTAGTAAGAAAAGAGACTTAACAGTGATCCACATTTTTTTCACAGATAATTTTAGTAGAACCAAATGGCAAAATATATAATATGTTTATTAAAATGCAAGGAAGTTATGACAATGATGTTTTCCTTTTGAATTTAGCAACATGACTCTTTGATTGAACATAAGAGAAATCAATGCATGCTAATTCACTTAAAATGTTCTGGGTGGGTAGAGTTGGATCTTAAAGCCTGCGTAGAAATGATACAGAGAAATCTCAGTGATAAGCAAGTAACATAAACAGAAAAATATTCAGAATGACTGCACCCCAGCTATGAATGCATTTCATATTTGAAACTGTTACAGCAAAAGAAACTCTCAAATTCAAAACTTGTCTATCTATATGGGTATTAAGTAACATTCTTGTCTACTCAAAATTCTCATTCATGACATTGAATCTGCTGTAACTCATGACTGAATTTGCACTTAATACTTTTGAGGTTAGATTGAAATTTTTTCAATCGATGGATTGAAATGTGTTTTGCTTCTGTAGTATATTTTAAACAACTCAAAGTGAATCTATTTGTACAAAGCTCTGGAAGTATGTAACAGGGGTGGGTATTGTTTAGAAATTCATACAGAAAAAATGCTTTAAAGGACAAATGACAAGAAAAAGTACCATGGCATTTAGATGTAAAGACACAGGAAATCCAGAACATCAAGATGCTTAGTGAAACTAGAATAGAGACAAGGGATGCTAGCACAATGCCAAGAGAGGCTGGAGAACATGATGGGTACCACATCACTCAGAGCCTTAGACAGTCATACAGTGTGGTCTCTATAGCATCACATGGAGATGATCTCATTGTTCAAGTTAGAGGGTGATAGTGATAGTGATAGAGAAGAGAAGGAGATTCATAAGTAGATCCCACAAAAATTAAAACATATCACAGAACTGGCAGAGACAACTGGAATTGTGTATGGGGGTGTATTTCAGGGGTGAGGTAGAAACCTAGTGTAGTGGAAACTCCCAGGAATCTACAAGGATGACCTTGGCTAAAACCCCTAGTAATGGGGCATACAGAGCCTGAATCACTCATCTTTTGTAACCAGACAATGCTTCCAGTGGAGGAATTCGAACACAAACCCAGCCACAAAACTTTTGATCTACAATTTGTCCTGCTTCATTAAAGGTGGCACAGAAATTGTGAGAGTAGCCAACCAATGACTGGTCCAGCTTGCAACTCATTCCAGTAAAAGAAGCCTGGAGGAGTAGGAACCAGAGGCTGGATAGCTCAGAGACCTAGGATAGAACCAAACATGACAGGCAAAAATTAAAAAAGGAAAAGAGATGATTCCTAATGATACTCTGCTACATTCGTAGACAGGATCATTCCATAATAATCATTAGGGAGGTTTCATTCAGCAACTGATGGGAACAGATACAGACAGTAACAGCTAAACATTAGGTAGAGTAAGATATTTCTGAAGAAAGAGGGGGAGGAAGGATTGTTGGAGACAGAGGTGCCAAGAACATTATTAGAAGAGCCATAGAATCAACTAACCTAGATACATAGGGGCTCACAGACTGTGAACTAACAATCAGGGAGCCTACATGGATCTAACCTAGGCCCCTGAAAATATGACTGTTATGAAGTTTGGTCTTTTTGTGTAACTTTTAATAATGGGAAAAGGGGCTGACTCTTGAGTTCTTTGCTAGTTTTGGGGACCCAATTTTTCATATTGGGTTGTCTCTTCTAGTCTTAATATGAAAGGAGGTGCCTAGTCTTACTGCAACTTGATATATCGTATTTGGTGGATATCCTGGGAAGCATGCCCTTTCCTGAAGAGAGAAGGAGGAGGAAGTACAAAATGGAAGTACAAAAGAGGGTAACTGGGAGGAAGGAAGAGGTAAAACTGTGGTTGGGATGTGATACATGAGAGATGAATAAATTAAAGGAGAAAAAAGAAATTGAAACATTTCTACCTTATATGAAGTAGAGGAATTTTCTAACAATAAATATAGTAATTTTAAAATATGTAACTTTAGAAATGCCGTTTTTGTTTTTACTGGCTATCCTAATTTTCTCCATTTTAATGTTGGCTGGACTAGTACTGTGAGTATAGTTTATACTATTTTCGTTGCTACTTGATAAAAATAGGTGAATCCCTTGTGTCTACTGACCAGCTGGATCTGCAGAATCATTGAACCCCTTGTTTGATGAGATACTCTGTTTCCAAAACAGCAGTGGCTTCAGAAGATGACTTAGTGTTTAAGAGTTTTAACCATGAAAATGAAAATGTGAATATCTGAGTTTGAATCCCCATAATCCAAGTAAAATCTAGATGCCGTAGAATAAGAATGTGCAATTCTAGTGTTTTCTATCGAGATGTAAGAGGCATACAAAAGCATCCTTGAAGCTTGTGGGCAAACATAGAAACCCTGTCTCAAATAAAGTGAATTGCAAGAACCAATACCATACATATCCTCTGAGATATACATGGGTTCCATTAGTGGTGTGGTGTGAACACACACACACATTCACAGATGTGGCTACATGCATACAGATGTATTACACAAGAGAGAGAGAGAGAGAGAGAGAAAATAGGAGGGGGAGATAGACAGACAGACAGACAGACAGACAGACAGAAAGATAAAATAGAACACAAAGTAGAGAGTTTTAGAACAATACATCTTACATCATTTCTCTGGTTTCAATAGGTGCATATGTGTGCGCACACATCCACACCCACACCACAATGCAAATAAAGAGATTACAAAATAAAAACATTCGTGTTACCACATGATATAAATATCATGTATTTTTTCTTTTTATTTAAAATTTATTTCTATGTATTTTCCAAAACATATGCCTATACATATGTTATTGTTCCTAGGTAGTAACAAAGCATCCACTGCAAACTATCTATGGAATACAGCATCATAAAAGTCTGTGTGGCCTAGACCTGTATATTACAATGGAAGAAGCAGAAATATAAGAAAACAGGAAAACCAGGTAGCATTCTAAGTCTGAAGGGAAGGCAATCAGTAGAATAAAACAGACAATGAATGAGAGTTTATACGAGATAGCGTGTTCAAGGAAATTTTTTAAAGGAACTAAATTGTGAGCAGAATGTGGGGTGAACTGAATAATGTTCTACATATAGGGAAGAGCGACTTGAAATTAACGGTGTCATGAAACCTCAACCATCTAAAAGATAACTTGATGTTTTATTTCACACCATGAATATAAATAAATTTCAAGTAATTTAAAGCTCTACATATAAGTAAATATTTTAAATATATCATGGAAAAATCACTAATAATCATTTGTCTTGTAATGACATCAAAGTGTTACCAAGTGACTAGAACCATAAGTTTATCTTAGAAACTAGTAGGAAAGAGACACAAGGAACAAAATCTTTTAAGTTCTTTTAAATCCTTTAAGTTCTTGAAAGACAAAAAGAAGGCGAAAATAATTTTCCCCATGTGTTTATATATCTTATCATGTAGATAATATTAAGAAGAGGATGAAAATATATATCTTTTCAAAGTAAAAGGAGTTCATTTAGATTCAGAGTAGGTCAATTTATGCTTAGTAAAATTATAAAGCATTAAAAATAAAACAAATATCCTCAATGGTCTTGCAAATGAAAATGTGTTCTTGTTAGAGCTATAAACCAGTCTTAAAAGAAGGATCTCTGCCTAGCATTGAATGTCCAACATAAAACCCACACACACCAATTATCAATCAAGAAAATTATACCACAGGCTTACTCATTAGCCAATCAGGTGTGGGCATTTTTGCCAACAAGGTTTCTTCTTCTAAAAGGACTGTATTCTGTGTCAAATTGACCTGAAAACTACCCAGCACAATTAAGTATTCTATAAAATCAAATAAGCAAAGACAGAGAAAAAATGGAAAACTAAAGGCAAAGAATATTTGAACCAATAATAAACAATCTGAAGTTATTATTTAAATGTGTGAAAATAATCATCACAGTAAAAGCAAGCATTTGAAAATACTGCTCCTTATGAATACAAATATATGGGATGCAGGACAAAGGAGTGCTAAGAAGATGTCTTTTTTTAAATTATTATTTTGATGCTTTAATCCGTATGCAAATTATTCTTTGGAAGAATTTCAAAGTAAAGGATTAGAAATAGAGCAGAATTTGGGTAAGACGTGCAGAAGAGAGTTTTGCAAACAAGAAAAATTCAAAAGTCATAGTAGGAAAATGTGATTTTTGTTTAATACCAACAGCTACTCACGTTCTCTTTACACTATTCTTAGAAAATATTCAATATACCAAGTGCTGTTTGAGGGACTCTGGAATCTACACAGAGAAATTGGGCCCAAATCATGTGTCTCATAGAATTCATATGGTAGTCAACAAGAGCATCATAAAGCAGACATAAACTCCAGTTTGAAGTTTATATTTGTGCAGGTATTTGCTGGGATCAAGAAGTTTATCTAGTGAATATTTATTATATTATATTATTATATATTATAAGTGTACTTAAAGCCTTTGAGACTATATAATATCTTTGGGAAAGTAAACAAAACAGAAAAGAGAAGAAAGAGCAGTTCAAAGGAGAAAACAGCCCAGCTGAATTAGAATAACAGGAGAGAGAAGGACACCCAGTGTAGAAAGGCCCTCGGAACCAGCTTGTACAAAGACACTAAAGGAGAGGAAGCAAGGGGACAGCCAATAAAAAACTGTTGACCGTTCTAAAATATGAAAGACTGGAAACTAACCATTTTCAATGTGGAGATCACTGTTAGTTAAATGGTACACTGTTAGAAAAATTGTGGAAGTCAAACTGGGTGGGCTATAAATGAATAAGAGAGGAAATAACACAGTGGGCATAACAAATTTATCGTCATAAAATAATCCATAATATTAGAAACTTGTCCATTATAAGTTTCCTTAATAATACAATTAGTACGTCACTTGTAAAGTGGATATCTAATAACACATTAATATTTAAACTATGTTTTACACAAAATCATTTAGTAAACAATTCACTGGAAGAATGAACAGAGTGTATGAAACGTATATAAAATGTACACATTTAGCGTAAAACAGACTACTTAAATTTAGCAGCAACCAGACAATGTTTATTTCAATTGTTGTAGACTTCACTAAAGTTGGTAAAAATTTTGACATCAAAAATTCATGAATGGATGGGTAAAAGATATTTTTATTTTACACACACACACACACACACACACACACACACACACACACAAGCACAGGGTGGATATAATTGCTATGGCCATTTTAGGGGAGATTCATCTGGTCTACCTAAGGCACACATACCCTGCTTTACTCAAAATTCATGGGAAAAGGCAGAAAGAGAGAAAGGGCTCTGTTTGATTTGATTCTTCTCCTAAACCACCCCAAAGGAAGTAGTGTCCATTATGATAGAGAGTGATCAGAGAGACTACCTGTGAAACTTCTATGTGTCTTTTTTATCTGTCTCTTCTTCTCTTTCTGTCTATCCCTGTCTGTGTTTGTCTCGCTATGTCTCTCTCTCTCTCTCTGTGCCTCATTCTCTCTGTCTCTCTCTCTCTGTGTGTGTGTGTGTGTGTGTGTGTGTGTGAGAGAGAAGGGAGAGAGAGAGAGGGAGAGAGAGAGAGAAGAGAAAAGAGAAAAAAAGAAGGAATGATGTGACAATCATGTGAATAGAATATTACTATAATTATCATATTTTAATGTCATATTCTTCTTGTTAGCTGAGTCTTTGAAGGAAGGTTCCTCTCAACTGTCACTTGTAGAACAGCCTGTCATGGATATCCACACCTGATGTTCATATTGAATTAATATAAAACATTTATTTCTAGCAGAACTAGTGATAAGGCAGAGCCTACATCTGTAATCATTGTGAGAGACAGAACACTAATATACTATTGCTTATTTCACCTGACAAGAAGAGAAAGAGAGAAACAGTACAACAGTACTACTCCTATTTAAATAATCTTGTCTTGAAAAATATAAAAATATATAAATCCTAAATTTATTTACATTGAGATGCACTGTTATGAGTGTGGAATCTGACCTGGAGAGAAGCTTGAGTTCTTTCATCACTGTAAGGAGAGGACCAGGGACAGTATTAGGGAGCAGTTTTGATTTATCTGAAGTATTTGGATTTCTAAACTGACAACAGAACAACCTAACTTATTATTGAAAAAGTAAAATTAAATTCACATAACGTATTTGAGATGGATTTGAAGTAAATGCCTATGGTGATTCGAAATTTGAATACAGATTCAATGTAGTTACACAACAATTATTACATTAGTAGTTACAACATCAACCCTACAAAATGTCAAATTAGTTCTGTATCCTGCTAGCAGGCCAGAGAAATGTGTATCATTAAAGTTTATGTTTTATAAAAAATGGAAAATAGTGCTTGTTTCTTAAGATGAGTTGCATATTTTAGAATGTTGTTCATAATTACCATGGGTCTTCTCTTCCTTTTGAAGTAAATATTTTATTTTTGACATATACTAAGAAAACTTCCTTTAGCCTTGGGTCTCTCATCTCTTTAGGTTGGTTTTGAAATCTGTTTATTCTATTTGTGATCATATGTCCCATGTGTTCACACACACATAATTCCACACCATACACGAAGTCTTCATTACCTCCATGAGTGTTATATCTTAAAAGGGGGGCAGAGAATATTCTCTATCTGAAATATGGAATATTAGTAGGGTCCACTTAGTTGTAATAAAAACTACTCACAATTAGGAGTGTGGACAGATCATTGTGAAGTAGAATATATATTTTACTTACTAGAATTTTATCAATTATTTTTCTTAAATATCAACTAATTTACATTTCTTTTGCTTAGCTGAGTCTTTGGAAGGAAGGTTCCTTCCTCCAACTGTCACTTGTAGAACACAGCCTGTGTCATGTGTATAGTCTGTCACTCACTGATGTTCATTATTGATATTTATATAAAACATCATTATATTCTCTACTATGCTAGAAACTTCAGTGATAAGGGCAGAGCCTACATCATGTAACTTCATTGGGATTGAGATGACCAAAGAACACTAATATACTATTTGCTTTTCGTGTTCACCTTGACAAAGGATAGTTGCTCAAGGTATAGCTCAAGAACATTTTTGTTTTTTTAGATACACATTAAGTAGTTTAATTTACAAAAATCCTTTGAGGTTGGTTTCAATAACTTTTTGAATGATTAATGTCAAACTTGCTGTATAAAATCATCAGCAAACAGTTGTCTAAGAATAATGTCTTGGTTCTGAATTTTAATTAAGAAAGTTACTCTTACGACTTAAAAATACACAATTTGTCAAAAAATGTAAATTTGTTTTTTTTTGTATGACCTAAGTGTATCATATAAAAACATGGAAAACTACAACATAAAAACAAGTGTTCTTGACCTTATCAATCAGGCGTGAACATGACTATCTGGAAGGACTTTTCACTTATGATTTAATAGTAAAGTTCACCAAGAAAAATATACACAGCATTAATAATACTAATTTACTTTGAATTCACTGGTTGCTATTTTGACTAAATTTGTATCAATGCATGTTCTTAAAGTATATTGTAAAAATAAATTCTCAACATGATAAGAGTCAAGATATAAAAGCAAGGTGTTTTATGGCAAAGCACTGGTCTTTCAAGTTTTTAGTCTAGGAAAGATACGTGCAGAGAATTTAAAACAGAATCATATTAAAAATGTGTTTCATAAATAGCACTGAGTCAATAGCATGGCAATACTCAAATTTTCATAGCTATTCCCATCTGTGTGACTATGAATTTTTATGCGAATGATACTTGTAGTGCAAGATGCTGTATCTAAAGTGTATTTAAGACAGACTGAAGATGTTTCTTCCTGTGCCTCAGGCAGCCTCATCGAACCTCACTATCATATTCTTTGAAAGATAGAGAATTGACACAGAACAAATTGAAAATCAACTAATATCACAAAACATAATTAGAAATGCTAAAGATAGAAATGTAGCAAAAGATATGGTATTACTAAGCTTCCCAACAGTTAAAATTATACTAGCCTTGAAGGTTTCTTATTGGGCCACATTCTCTCAAGTAGTAAATATGAAACAAACAAACAAAAAAATCACAGTCAAGGATGCTCGTGTTCTAATACAAGCTAGTAATCACCTTATACTTAAGCCAGAATACAGTGCAGCTTCCTCACCTTACATTCACTCCCTTATCTTTTAAAAATCTTTGATATATATGTGTAAATTGTTATTGGATGATGTAAAAAGTGTTTCGATAGCCATATGGTATAGAAATTATGGCCTTTAGAATTAGGAGATTTTGCCTGTACTTAATAAAATGTATCATCCTCCACTACACACAGTCAGTATTTTAGAATAATAGGTTGGCTATTTCAAAATGCAAACAAAACAAAAGAAAACGATCTCAAGATTATTAATGAATATATAGGCCAGAATTTCCTGCTTCAGTGCCCATACATAAAGTATTATAAGGAAGATGAAAAGTTTGAAAGTATCATATTTTCCAGTAGAAAAAATAATCAAAACTTTATGCCTCTAATCCCACCACTCAGGAGGCAGAGGCAGGAGAATCTCTGTGTGTTTAAGGCCAACCTGCTATAGAGAGCAAGTTCCAGGACAGCTAGGGTTCCACAGAGAGAACCTGTTTTCGGTGTGTCAGCACCTCAGTGCCATGGTGCACCTCAGAGAACCCAGAAGCAATCCCCAGGGTGCTAGCACTGACATAACTAGTCTTCCTTCCTGTCCCTCTGCTGCACTAAACCTGCAAGGGAGAGAAATGATGTCTTACTTAGCATTATTTGTCATTGTGAGAAATCTTTAGAGATCTCTTAGGAAATACTCAAAAGCAAGATGGAACTGTCTTATCTTTCTATAGAAATCTGAGATACAGTGTATAACTGTGGGAAAACCACTACCCTGTTGTAAGCTATTAACCCATAATGTCTATGGCTATATGATGTTTTCAACAAAGAAAAAAAATAAGGTCCAATTAAATTTTCCAAAGTTAAGAAAAAGAAAAAAGAACAACAACAATAACAACAGTATGCTTTTAATTTGATTCTAATTAACTCTGTCACATTTCAAACACTTTCTTTAAGTTTGTTTTGATTTTGATTTTGTTTTTGTTTGTGACTTAGTCTTATTCTATGGTCCAGGTTGACCTTTAATTTCAAGAACGCTTCCACCGTCCTCCCAAATACTGATATTACATACATGCGCCACAACCCTGGACTACCTTTCACCTTTGAAAGAGAGATTGTGTTGTTGTTGTTATTGTCCTCATAAGCTCATATGACATTGATTAGGAAAAATAAGCAGTTGGTGTTAGATAGCATGAATTCTATTCATGACTTTGCAACCCAAACCAGTGTGGTCTGACAAAGATTTTACTCTAATCCTGAGCCTCCCCCTTCATAGTTGACATTTGCTGCAGCAATGCTGGCCTGAGTCTTTACTGAGTCCAATAGTAGTTCCATGTTGCAGTGTACAAACAAACAAGCCTACTTTTGTAATGGTTTGAGCAACCATTGCAAGTCTGATTTACTGTTGTCTTTATCTCAGTCTATAGTCCTACCCTCCTACTAGAAAAGAATAACCGAACATTCCACTGTCTTAATTATAGAACCTCTCCTATTCCTATAGCCTATGATCCACCTATTTTAACACCCATTTTCATTCCAAAGACTTTGACCTCCTGGAGCTTCAAAATTGTCCCTTTCAGCTCTTGCTCTTATCACCCTTCTTCAACTTGTCTGACTCTGCTCTCCTTTTCTTCTTACTACCTATTCCAAAGCATTTCTTCATTCATGGGCCTCTTTTTCATAGACAACAAACTTAAGCCTTCTTGAGTTTCTAGTCTAGTAAGCAGTTTTTATACCTCAGTTTTAGGCACATGACAAAATTAAAAAAGGTTCTGAGCTGCTCCATACATGTCCTGTTCCTACCAAATCTCTTCTATTAAAAATATAAAATGAAATAAAAAAATAAAATAAGAAAATAGAAATTAAAAGTAAAACAAAGCAATTAACAACCTATTGTCTTCCCCCCCCTATTTCCTTTTTTTGTTTTCGCGTCTATCCTTTACTCCTTTGCGTTCCCCCCCTCTCTCCAAGTGCTTACAATTTTTTCTAATGGGTTACAGGTATGCTGTTAGTACCCAGAGCTCAGCTTCCAGTGTATGTGAATTGGCACAGGACTAATAGCATCACAAGTCACAGATCAACATGAATAGACCAACCATTTCACTCATGGCAATTTGAGTGAATACTATTAAGTATGAAAAGTGCTCTATGCTCTGAATAGTACCATCAATCATGTCTACTTCGAATCCTCTAATCACTTCTGAGATTTTCCACTAACAACTGGGAGAGTCATCAATGTCACATCTCTATCCTCAGTCTCCCTTCTGTTTCTGCTTGCATGTTTGCTGTGTGTGTGCTGCGTGTGCGCTCATGCGTCGCATGTTAATTATTTTCCTATGCTACTCTCTGTTTCTCACATGCAACTTAGTTGTAATGTTTTTCCTTCTATTTTTGATATATGGATCCTTCTTTATTTTAGAATATTTTATTGCATTGATCATACTTTATTCAGCACTTTGAATCCCTTACAAATGAATCCCACTTGAGCTATAATAATAACTTTTTGCAACAATTAAATAGCTCTTATATGTATGACTATAGTGGATGTTAGTTATAAAGTAGACATTTAGAAGACAGGCTATCGATATAAAACAAATAAAAAATTATTCCTCCAATGCTAAGTATGTATTTCTGCTAAAGAAATATGATCATATTTTGATAATGTCGTTTTAACTAATGCATCTGTCGATGCCTACAGCTGTAGACATAACAATTTAAAGATAAGCCAGCACAGTTGCAACACTCAGACCATAGAAATGTCACTTTTAAAATGAGAAATGAGGTTTAACTCAGAGTATTGTCTCCACATTTATTGTTTAGATGTTGTTCAGAACTGAGAAACCAGACAAAATGTAAGATTTGATATTTTTAAAAAAAAGTCTAAAATAGGTAATTGTTTCCTATAATGGCATACAATTTTACATTATATTCCAAGATTTGATCTTAGTTTTTCTAGGTCTTTGATATTTTTATATCCATATATGAAAACAGACACAAAGAAAATAATGATAACTTTTAAATATTAACTAAAGCAAAGGTTGAGGTTTATATGATGTTGGTTAAGCAGAAATATTTAGGCTGAAATGAGATTCAACGTTACTATAATCTCAAAGATACCAGCCGAGATCTGCAGTGGGATCACTGTCTTTGATGATGCTCACTGTTGAAGACTTATAGGAAGAAAGAGATATCCTAAATCCCAAGGGGTTAAAGGAGAAAAGAAAAGGATTCAAAGGTCTTTTCAAGTATTTTAAGATCCTTACAAAGGAACAACTTGAAGAAGAGTGCGATGTACAGTATTTTAATCTATATAATCCTTGCTGCTTCTATTTTCCTCACTATAGAAAATAGGAGGCAAAAAAAGCACACAAAGAAGGAAGTGTAGTTTTATTAGACAGCAGGATGCATTGTACAAGGAAAGGTTCTTTTGTATGCCTGTAAAGATAAATCTCTTCTTATGAAGGATGATTGAATACAGAATAGAAACACCATTCAATGCATCTTAGAGTTGTAATAGCAAGTAAGTCGTTTTACAAAGGTACAAATTTAAGTTCTTAGAATTAGGGTTGCCTGATATATTTCTGTTTTTTTTTAACAAGAAAATAATTACTTTATTAACATGATGAAATTCATAAATCTATGCATGTGTGTGCACTCATGTGTGTTCACGTGTGCTTGTATCTAATGTGTGTTATAAATCTATTTATATGCAGGTTCTATGGGTATGGATGTGTTTAAATGTGAGTGCTTCTCTGTGAATGTTGGAAAAAAAATTGTTGATGCACCTCAAATGCTATAATGTGATTTTGAGACAGGGCTTACCACTGGAAAGTGAATCTCATCAATTTTACTAGACTGCTTGGCCAGTGTGTCCTTGAGATCAGACATCTCTTCCTTTCTAGGCCGGAGTTGTAATCATGTACCCACAAGTGGTTTTTACAAAGGCTGTGCAGATAGAATCAGGGTGTTCTTGTTTGTTCAGAAAACATTTTACTAGCTCAGTCATATCCCTGACTCCTCTTTCCTGAATTTTTTGTTTGTTTAATTTGCCTATAGTTAAAGTACCCTTCTTAAGCTTCACATGTCCAGAATTTAAGTGATAAAATTAACAAATTAACAAATACATGTAACAAACACAGGCAGATACATTAGCTTTTCAGAAGGTTAATTTTCCCTTATGGTCAAGAAAAGGCAAATAAAACATTTTGTAATAGAGAATTTGTTTTTTAAAGTGCGTGCTGATGTCCTTACACATACTGCAGGAGTCCTAAAATGACATAAAGTATTCACTTATTTAAAAAAAAAAAGTGAGGTCCTGTGCTAGAAATGTCACTGTGAAGCTGACTGGATCCTCCATTTTGTTTTCTTGTGAAAATGTTGTCCCTGCTAATGTCGCAGTCTCCATCTGAAATGGCCTTCTTTCCCCTTCTCACACCCCACCTGAAGTCCTGTGTCCATTTAAATGACCTTATCCCTTAAGAATATTTTCTTTTTGTTTCCACTCCCCTCCAATATTGATTTTATTCAATGTTTGTAACTGCTGCTTTATTGCTAGTTATCTATGGTTATATATTCAGTGATAATCAGCTTTAAAAAAAAAAGAAATCTTTTGCAACTGAATTTTTATATGCCTACAAATAAATAGATTAAAAGGAAAAAAACCCTAATATTATATGATATCATGATTTTCAATGTATCGGGGGACTCAGAAACATGCCAGTGACTCTGATCTGAGAGCTGTAATAGATATAATAGAATTTAAGTGTGACCTTGTTAATTAACAATTGATTAATATCTGGTTCATGTTTGGTGATCTCTTGGTTATGTTTCTCCTTTCCAGTGTGGATCCATTATCAAAAATAAATGAGGGACTGGGCAATAGCTCAGTCAGTAAAGCACTTGATATCCAAACACTTGATATCAGATTGTGTCTGCACCCCTAGCATTCTTGTAAAAATGCCAGCTGTAGTGACAGATGTCTACAATCCCAGCATTGTAGAGACAGAGACAAGGCCATGGGGTTTACTGATCAGCCACCTAGCTAAATCTTTGAATTAATTAAAAATTCTCCCTTGATACATAAAGTAGACAGACATTAAACTCTGCCCTTCAATCCAGGCACTCACAAACACATACATACACAACTGAAAATGACCAACATTCAGGAATTATCTACAGTTCTATTCCATGAATGAGATGGTTTATGTTTTACTGGGACTTGCAGGTGGCTTCTTGCAATAGAGGAAGGCAGGAAGGATGGGCTTCAGTAGGAAGTTTATGTGCAAGATATTCTGTAAGAGACAAAGAGGGACGATATATATCACTGTCTTTTTCTGAACGAATTTACACTTTGAGAAGGGGGCAAGCTCAACTATTATGCCTTTGGGACATTGGCATAGGTTCATGGAAGGTAAATCCCTACTGAGACTAGGGATGAGATCCGAGATGTTATCTTAGAGATAGTGACATAAAATGAGTATTATTTAGCCAAAGAGATGGAATTCACATTTTCTCTCAGTCATTTCATGGAGAGAATGGGGATATCATTTCACAAGGTTTTACCTGTAGATCTCATAGGCTCACACTTGAAATATTATCTGGGGAGTCTGAGTAAGAATTTTTTCAAGTCAAACATTGCTGATGATGATTCTTCATATCCTATTGATGATTTGTAATTTCCTCTAGTTTATCTGTTGCTAGAACTTTTGGTAGATTTGTCGTAAAATTTTTGTAATGGCTACTCTCAGCTTTCTCTATTTACCAAGCATGAGACTTTCCAGAGCAAACACCAGCACTAGCTACTGAGATCTGCTTTGAAAGGACACCATAATTTTACATATGAAATTCCACATGTGTCTAATGTCCATACTAAAATTAACAGTCTAAATTACAGAAAAATACACTAAGTGACAGTGTACCTAATGTTCTTTCTGTAAAGATGTATAGATAAGACTATGACAATCATTCAATAGTAACTTTCAGTCTGGGCAGTTGTGACTTAAACTATATTTAAAGAAAGCCTAATGCCTTCTTAAAACTTTATGAAGTTCCCTGCTGCTTTTCTTTTAGGAGTAATTTATATTTAGCAGTGTGAGTAGTTAAATGATTAAAATCTGTCCATTTTCAAAGCTACAAAGACCTAGTAATCCCAAATCATCAAAAATTGTTTTCTTTCTCAATTATGACTCCAGGTTATGACTATTGTATAAACTATATAATTTGGCTTAATTGTATTATATTTTGTAAAGTGTACAAAATTGTATAACTATACAATTTTAGTGTATGAAGCAACACAACAGGGTGGCAAGGATTAGAATATGGGGTTATTACTATCCCAAAGAAGGGTGTGCAGATATTTTTTTATTGTATAAGGATTTAAGCTATTATTAATGCATAAGAGCAAAAAGATATAGAGTACAAAAACAGGAGATACAAAGGGTGTATTTATGGTATTATAATTTCATGGACTATCATTAGAATAATATATAGAAAATAATCTTTAAAAGCAATAATGAAAAGGATCTGAAGAACGAATTAATAACAATGTTGATTGGATAATTGTGTGGTAATTTGTATCACATCACATTACAGAATCCATTGTCTTTGTGGAAAAAAAAAACAAAAAACAAAAAAACTTCATTACAGCCTTTAAAAGTTTCCAATGTCTGTGTGTTTTTGACCTCACAGTGGGTAATGTTTTCAAAGTATAATTTGTTTGGTCATGTATTTTATATGAGGTGTTGAATGTAAAACTTCCTTTTTATGTCGTACAATAGATAAGCAGAAAATACCTTTTTAAAAAACTATTTGTTGAGTTTCTACTTAATAATTGATATTGAATTAAACATTACCGTGCTAAAACATAGTTCAAAAATAAATCTGTCCTTGAGGAACTTATAATTAAGGTAAGATAAAATCTGCATAAAACTAAAACACACAAATATGAAAGTGATACAGTGAGTACAGTAACTATCAAAAGAAAACTTTTTGCTCTAAAGCTTTACATATTAGAAAGCAAATGTAACCATTATTTCACATAGTTTAATAAAAACCATGGAAGGATACAGGTGAAATTTACAAAGTAATTTTAAACTGGAGTGTTTGATCTTCATGCATGGATCAACAGACTAGAAAAATACTCCTGACTCAAATCCTGATTCAGATATGTGAGTAATGTCATCTAAACTGTAAAACTAAAAAAAGAAACGAATAAATAAAACCTAAACTCTAAGGCCAACACTTACATATGCAAGCATAGGGAATGCAAGCTTAAGCTCACTTGGGGAGAAGAAATTGAATAATAACTTGTTTTACTATTAAAATTATTTAACAAATACATTTTCCTTGATAATAAAGAAGTGTCAATGCAAAGAATGCTTAAATCTGAACAAAGAGCCTTCCAACATAAATGTTTCTCAGGTGTTCCCAGAGTTAGGTAGGAGACGGATGCCCTAGTTATCTCCATTTAAACCTCATCCAATCATATTACATTAGTAGTTAAGTTTTTAACACTGTTGGAAATATCTCAAGGTTAGTACAATCGATGTGGAAAATGTGTGATTTCAGGCCCTCACCAATCACTTTTGAAATTCTTCCATCCACTAATTATGTAATAATACCAACAACTTAGCTTTCATGTTTAACTGCACCTGGAAGGGGTTAATATACTAGGGGTTAAATTCCATTATTTACTAGTGACACTTTCTCCAGGAGAACCTCTTGCTTGGAGATCATGCATTTCAGAAACTGTGATGGGGCCACATCTATTTATCACTTTCTTCCTCTGATGACATCAGAGGATGAAAATTCTAATTTAGAAAATTCATATTGTTGGCGTGCAGTTTTAGCAGAGGTTCACCTCCGGGCTGAGTTTCTCAATTGATTCACACATTTTGTTGGTTCTCTCATAGAGTTCCTACTTCTAATCCAATACCAGATTTCATATTCCTGGTTACTTCTCCAAGCAAAACAAAACTACAAGCTGTCCTATTCATAATGATAGTCAACAAAGTAAAGACAAACAATGAATAAATATATCACATTTCTATGCAGACATGTGCCTATATTTGTTTTCAGTAAGCATTGGTAGTCTCAATATAAAGAATTACAGGTAAGCTTGGTAGGAGAACCAGTGATGATCCATAATACATGCTGTAAGAGATCCAGGCATGTTTTTTACTTGCACCCTATTTTATGTTCCACCCTCATTGCACATGCCTGTGTTTTCCATTTTTCTTATTTTCCTAATTGCAGTTAAGTGTATGTGTATATTTCTCTGCGTATGTATACACATGAGTGCAGATGCCTGAACCTTGTACTCTTGAGCTTTTAACTGCTGAGCCATCTATCCATCATATGTTTGTATTATTTATATCTCTCTTTCTGCAAGTTCCTTTAATATTCTTTTTATAAGCATTTGCTACATCATTGGTAGCAGTTAAATTACTGCAGATTTCTACTTACCTAAGAGATGAAAGGATACTAGGGTAGCATTTCACACTTGAAACATTCTAAATACATTCAGCGTTCCTTTCTGAAAATGACCCAAACAGTCTGCATGACTCTAATATTTCAAGTACGTTTTTTGAACAAAAATACATATATGTAGTTTAAATAATAAAGCAAACATGCAAGTAAAGATTTATTCTTGTAATTTAAGTTGTAATTGTGATTTATATCAGTATTTACTTCTTTTTCATCTTTTTAAAAATTTATTTAATTATTAAAATCATATCATAATTTACTTATTCACACAGAGGTTATAAACAAAAAAGGCAGGATGTGGGAAGGGAATGACACCAGAGCATAGGTGTTCAGGGGGAGTACAGATACCTTTCAGAACAGGGTATCAGCTCTGTGAAGGTTCAGGGGACAGGTCACTATGACTCTGCCTATGATTCATTTGTCCTTATCTATGTTGGTACTGTCCGCTGAGGCTGCCTATTTATAAGATCTATAACTACTCAGGCTGGTAAATTTCCACAAAAGCTGCCTGTTTACAATAGCTTATAGCCTTCTGTTTCAGTGTTTGCCACAGAGACCCAAGACTTTGTGTTAGCATGTATGTATGTCAGGCCTATTGCTGACTTTAGGTCTATGGCTGATTGTAGGCCTTCAGTGTATCAGCAGGGCTGCCCCTGACATCTCCTCCCTTATCTAATATAGAAAGGCCTTGGCAATTCTAATCTTGGGAAGGTGGGGATAGAGGCCTGACCTCCAGTAATTGAAGGGGACCTTGTAATGGCTCCAGTCCTCCTGTCGTTGTCCAGTGAGGCATGAGGGCCATACCCATCCTGATGTCTTTTTCCTGGAGAGGGGATACTTTTGACATCAACCCCTATGCAGTCAGGCTTGTTCCTCAGGGAAACCAAGAGATATTTTTAACTTTTATTTATATTCCCTTGCAGTTCTTAGCCTAAAGCAAGAATTCAGATTGCCAGTCATAGGGGGTTCTGGGTGGCCCCTCTCTGCTTGGTCTAGGGGTGGAAGTCCCCTCATAGAATTTTTGTGTACTGCACATTGAAACTAGGGCTTATTTTTACTGTTGTCAATTTCTTTACAATTTGTTTACTTGTGTATGTGTATGTCTATATTTATGTGAGTATTTATGTATTGGGGCATGTACATTCCACAGCACATGTGTGAAGGTCAAAAGACAACTTTTAGGTTATGCAAGTGTTCTACTACTAAGCTATACATCCAGCTTTATTTTGTTATTGTTGTTGTTGTTATTATTATTATAGGTCTGAGAATGGTTCTTGCTCTGTAGCCCAAGAAGGACTTTAATTTTTCAGTCTTTCTCTCTTAGGCCTCCTGTTTAGCTGGATAATAGCACCAGAATAGACTAATTTCTATTACTAAACTAAGGATAACCTACATGTTTTTAGACTAAATCGTGTTGTCCTCACTTTCTGTGTTCAAGTAACTCACCTATGCCAGCCTCTTGAGTATCTGAGGCCAAAGAGTGTCCCAGTATCCAGTCATTCCCTATAACTTTGAAGGAAACTCTGTCTCTCAAGGAGAGGGATACATAGCTATATTGATCCAAATTCTAATACTAACCCTTATAATAGTAACTACAGATTTATAATTACATAATTTGCTTCTAAATTTATTCATATTCCATTCCATTCTCTATTAGGTAGGGCTTATTTTTAACCATTGTTGATTTCTTTAACATTTGTTTACTTATGTATGTGTGTGTCTATATTTATGTGACTATATTGGGGCATGTACCTTCCATAGTCCATGTAGTGAAGGTCAAAAGACAACTTTTAGGAGTCAGTCTCTTCTTTAACCATATTATTTGTAGGGTTAGAACTTGGGTTGTCTGATCTGGCCACTGGCACCTCCCACAAAGCCATCTCTATAGACCTGCAAATTTATTTCAGTGGCCATTTTAATAGTTGTAACAAGAATACGATCTCAAATCACAAATTAGATGTCCTTCCATTAACTTTGGCAATCATCATTACCTAGGCATACACTTTGTACTGTACAAGTACCTGTAGTTCAAAATAGTCTTTTCTGATCATTGACAAGTATATGACCTGACTAGAACAAGTGTCAAACATTCTCAATAGCCCCCTGGTCAAGTTCCCTAAAAGAGTGCTTGTACATTTCTGGACACTTTACCCCACTTTCTTTTCTGTGCTTTAAGTACTATGTTTTGAAAGGTAATAGTTTCCCAATCAAGCATAACTACCTATGTTGGGTACACAAGCATATAGAATTTGATGAAAGAATTATACTCAAAGTTTTAACATTATATATGTGATATAATAGTTAATTCACATACCTGGGTACAGAGTTGTTTGAATAAAAAGAATTAAGTTTATAGAGCAAAAGGATATTTTGTAACCTTGCTTTGTAATCTAAGCATAGATTGATTAGGATACTGGATTATAATTCACTTCTATATAATCAATTCATACAAAAACATAAGAATCATGTATGTGAGGTATAATCCATTGAAAGCATAATAATTATTAATTCAATGTAATTTCATGTAATAAACCTAAGTATAAATTTTATTCTTTGAAATATATTTTTTCAATGTGTTACATGAGAAAACGATATTCACCCCACAAAGCCACTTAAAAGGATTGTTTTCAATCTCTAAAGTGTAATAAAAGCAAAACCAAGGAATTTAAAATGACAAAATGTTTTGGTAGACTTTGAAGTAATACAATAAGACAAGTTCTCATCTCATTAGCATTGACCTGTGAAGTTTAACAGTCAGGTTTAGCGACAATGTGTTATAATTTATCCAACTAGCAAACCTATGTTGGGCTTCTATAAAAATAAAATGTTACCATGCTGACCACCATAGTAAAGAAAATTTTGCTTGCAATTTTGTGATTTGGATTTATTCTGCAAGCCCTTCTTAATCATCAGCTATTTGCATTTCAAAAAGAGATGAACAGTGATGTTTTGTTCTTTATTTTATTAGGATGAAAACTAAGCCCAAGAAAAGTGTTTAATAAAATACAAATATTTTAGTAAAATGTGAAAGTGTTAACAATTAGAAGTTAATATTTTATTCTCCATAATTTTGAAACATAAATTCATTTAAATTTATGTTTAACTCATCTTCTTTTAAATTTTCCTTAACATATCCCAGACATGATATTTGTTGCTCACAAATCTAATTGATTTTTGATAATAAATATTCTTGTTCTTATAATTTTGACTGATTTTGTTAAAATTAATTACAAAAACATAGACATTAAAGAGACAAAAACTTGGGGCCTTTAAATAATAAAGGAAAATGTTATACATTTTTATAGTATCTTAAAACTACCCCAGATATGTATTATTAAACAAGAGGAACTCTGACATCATTAATAGGAATACATTTAGGTGTAATAATTTAGGAAGATTACAAGGTTACCAAAGTTTAATATACTCAACTAACTATACTCTTGCCTGTCCCTATCATCCAGAAATTTTTCTATAGAAAGTCTCAGGTCTGGCATACACAGTACTCACATACATACATACATAACATATACATACAAACATATAAATATACATGCACACATTCATACAAACAAAAGTACATATATCACATGATGATCAAGGATATTCATGGTAGACTTATATTAGGCCAAAGTTGAAAAATAATTCATGAATCCATTAAGAAAGAATAAGTTGATTGTCCTAAGATCTTACAAAGAGCTCCCATACTTTAATGAGAGTGAGTTCCTGCAATGTGCAGCACCATGGATAATATACAAGCATGAAGTTCTGAAAAATGAATCAGATACAAATTATTATTTATTTATAATGTTCAAAAGCAAGAAAAACGTATTTGTGGCATAAATTATGATAGCTTTTACCTTTAGGATATGTGATGACTTTGAAAGGAGATCAAGGTGGCGGCTGGTGTGAACACCTACCTAGTACTGATTTTTACTCCTAATTCTAGGTCTGTGTTCTCTTCACCTGGGTCTATTCAGTTGTTGGAAAGCTTATCTAAAATTTTATGTATATATCTATTATAGAATTATCTATACTCTTTCAACAGAACTTTTGAAATCTTTTAAAACCAGTTAAAGTTATTTGAACAAGAACATTATAAATGATTTTGGTATTGGTTGTTGCTGTGCATCTATATTGTCCTGGAATGAGTTTGTTAAAGTATAACAGTGTTAAAGTAATGATTTATGTTCTTCAATAAGACTATAAGCTGACTATAGCTAACAATAGTGAAGAATACATTTCAAAACACTATCTTCATGTCTCATTTTCTATTAATATATCATAGGTAGATTTAGTTAACAAAGAATTATTTCCATGAAGACATTTTATACATCATTTTCAGTAAGGTGCTCTTTCATTCCTATGGAATGCTTCTTTTAAGGACCATCACAAGGGGTAAAAATATTTATTATTCAAATGTTAGTAAAGTTTTCACAGAACAATGATCTACTGTCATATGATTTCAGTTTAGGATAAAGTCTTCTCTGGGTTTCGAAAGAATAAAATGATGAAAAATTTATGATTGGATTATTGTTTAAAATTTTAATCATTAATTAATGATATTAAAGATAAACTGTAATTATCTATTGCTTTGGGGAATTTCATTAAAATATCACAAATCAAAGCATCCAATAATGAAGATTACATATCTAGTTACTATAAAAATATTGTGATGAGTTGTCATTATATAAATTTCACCTTGTTGACTCATATGTTTTAATAATTGACCTTAAATATAAACCAAACAGACATATCTGCTTTTAAAATAATATTTCACTTTATAAATAATCATATCAAAATTCATATTGCAACTTGAATTTTGTGCCACTTTCTTTAACATATTCATATACATGAGATCTCTACATACTTTTGATTTGCACCACAGATATATGACCTCTGTCAATTGAAAGTTACAAAAACCCCATAAAATCATCTTAATCCACTTTTCACTGAAAATACTGTGATCTGAGATGTTTTAAGACTTCAATTTAAAAGGAAGTCAGCATTTGTAGGAAATGTAATTTTCTTCTCAACCACTTCCTATTACAATCAGGCATGCCAGAACAATATGTGAATCACACTTTTAAGACAACTGAAAGATTAAAGCTGGATTTACTAACACAAGAAGGAATACTTACATCACATGGAAACCATACATGCTTAACTAATTCAGTATTCTAGTTATTTAACTTTGACACTCTTGAAAAGGTTGTCAGCCATAAAGTGAACATCCCACAATAATTATGTGACAATAGTAATGTAAAATTTCAATTGCTAGTTTAAATATCTATATGAACATTTTTTTGCTTTCATACAGTGTTTACTGAACAATGGGTTCAACTAGCTTCTCTTAGTAGCTTCTATATAACTGTAAAGAAATGTAGAAAGCCTACCAAATAAGTGAGACATAGGAAAAACTGTCATGGCAGGACAATTTTACAAGTTAGTAGTCTTCTTATACCGCTTTCTTCCAAAAGACAACTGTAGGCACAGAACATACCTGATGATTTATTAATGATTTTGCCTTCATGTATTGCTGAATTAGGTCACTGCAAACTAGTACCTTAAAGTTTCTATTTTTTTATCTAATCACTGTATATATTAAAATGACATTTCTCTGATCAATAATTGCTTGTGTTCTACATTACTCTTTCTATTTTAATGATGGCCCTGTTTCTAGTTCTTAATGCTTTGTACTTTTATTTTTTTAAAAAAATAACACCCAGAAAACATAATTTGTCATTACCAAGAAAACTCTAATGAGAAATATGTGATAATCAAAATATCTGGTTTTTTTTAAACATCATTATGTTTGAAAGAGTAATGTGGGAAGAGTCTAGTTAAATACATACCTTCAGTGAAAAATAACAGAAAATTACATGTTTCTAAATGTTTCAATAGATAGATTACTAGGCTCTTTGAAGCAAATAAATATAATTTAAAGTATAGTTTCAGTAAGTCTGAACACAATCGCAAATTTCTCAGCTTCCTCATTAACAAGTGGTTGCAGATTAACACATTGGCTTATGGAGCTATTGAGCTCTCTTAATGAGATTGTTAATGCATGCAGACTTACCTCAGTAACAGTGCGGCTTCCCAGAAGTAAAATCCAGAAACTAATGTCCGAAAGTGTCTCACGTGGGCCATGATACGGAAAGGTATTCACGATCCTGAAAGCAATCTTATCCAAGGCATGGGGGACCAGAAAGACAGAAGTGAAAATGTGCCATCTAACCCCTTCTGGGGCTGTTGTAGTCAAACGCTCGGGAAGCTTCAGCACCTCGGACAGCCCCCGCAGTACTCTGAATCCCTCTTTCAAACACTTGATGTTTTCTTGGACCCTTCCTCTGAGCACTGAGCAGAGAGATTCACAGGGCTACAAACATGCAAGTGATTTCACAGGGAAGCCACAGAAAAGCGTGAGACTGTGACGACGCGCCAGGGTGCAGAGGTCCTGAGCAACAGTTCCCCCAAAGATCTATCAGCAGAAAAGGACTCGCCTTTTCTTGGCTCTGACCCAGGCAAGGGTTGAGGAAGAACAGCAGCAGTCAAAATTGGGAAAGCTGCTCCACCAGGTCCAAGAGCTGGAATCTCGCTCTCCACCTTTGCAAAAATCCCACGGAGCGGAGCGCGGCAAAGACAAGCGGGGGCGGGGCCAGAAGACTTGTCCTTCCCGCCAATCACAGCTGCACAGCAGGACAGAGTGACAGGCCACTTACCACGCAAGGGAATGCTCAGCTTTTCAGCCCCTAAAAAAAGGAGGGGCAGTGTAGAATTGGTGCAGAGCCCACTAGGCTCCAAGAGGGAGTGCGGAAAGGAAGCCTTGGAGCTGAAAGGGGGGAGATTCAGTGGTTTTCAGGATTAGGGGTAGAAATATGCTCAGAGGCTCCCTCCCTCGTAGAAAAGGCCCAATTTAGTAAAGACATCGTTTCATATATGACTGTCTCATAGAGCTAACACTGAAATGCTAGAGTGGACAGTGAACACACACCCTTGATAAGGGCTTGGGAAGCTGGGAATGCAATGCACATGCCCAGCCGAATAAGTTGCTTCTAGAAGCATCTCATGAACAGAGCCAGCTTGCAGCCAGTTAATTGACTTTGGTGGTAATGAGGCTTCTGAAAAGACTAAGAGAGAGGAAGTCTCCTGAGGCTGCTGCTAGAGAGACATCACTTAGATTTTTTCCCCTCAGTTTTTCAAACGATCAGATATTTTAAATAGAAGAATTAGCACATGATACTAACTGGTTTATTTCTTCTTTCATCTTTTCAGAGCTCAGTCTCTGTATCTCCACTGTGCTACATTCCACCGTGTGTGTGTGTGTGTGTGTGTGTGTGTGTGTGTGTGTGTGTGACGTAAAATAGAAAACCTTTATTTGCAGTTGGCCAGTATCAAATTGTTAACTTCTTTTGGCTTTAAAAAAAAAAAGTCCATTACAAATTTATTCTGAAGTGCTTCTTTCAACTCTTAACTTGTTCAACAACTAAGCTACATATTAAGAATACATTCTTAACCTGTTACACAATCTTTTTCATAGTTGAATTAAAAGTGTAATTTAAAATTTAAATTCAAAATGCAAAACTCGGTTTAGCTGGAAGTATACAAGGCATCAAGTACCAACCTGCTGAAAGAAGTTACAATAAATATTCTTATTATGTCTCCTATTTAGTAGATCACATTATTCTCACCTCATGAAAAATACGTTTGCTGAGTTTGTTTCTACATTTGTAGAAGATATGTTTATGTGACTATTTTCCTATTTAAGTCATAAACTTACAGAAGACTCATAAGAAATACATCAGTTTTATAACTCATTGAAGGTTCATAATATTCTTTTTTATATCTATATTACATTTGTGTGTGTATGTACATGCACACATGTATGATTGCATGGCTTAGCTTATGTCATGTATGGAGATCATAAGCTAGTGGAGAAGCAATTCTGTCATTTCACACTGAGCTGGAGGGCTCACAATTAGGTCATCTAGTGTGGCAGCAAATGCCTTTACTTGCTGAGCCGTCTCACTGCGCTGAGAAGATATCCTCCTCTTTAATGAACCTGTTAAAAGCTTACACTACACAGATGCTTCTCAGTAAGTTATTCATTGATTAAAAATTACAGAGGATTGCATCACTGGGAGGGGAGCTGTTTGGTAGGGGAATGCTAGGGTGGTGAGGTGGGAGTGGGTAAGTGGGTGGGGGAGCACCTTCATAGAGGGAGGGGGAGGGGAATGAGGAGGAGATAGGGAGTTTGTGGAGGGGAAATGTCAATAAATAAAATAACCAATAAAAATGAAAAAATTCAGCTTTTAAAAACTACAAATAATAAAACATATCTATATTACAATTTTTCTTATTTCATTTCTTGTTCAAGACAATTATTATCCAAGTTCTACTACAGCCTGGCACTGAGACCAAAGCAGAGTTGGGGACCATTGGAGGAAAGTTGCTACTGGTTTGCTTCCTATGGCCTGTTCACCCTGTTTTCTTAAACCACTCTGACTGCATACCCAGAGGTGGTGTTGCCAGCCACAGTGATTTGGGGTCACACCTATCGATGATTAATAAAACAACTGCTTCACAAATTTGCCCACAGACCAGGTTCCTGGAGGCAACTCTAGTTGGTGATTCCTTTTTCCCTGATATGTGTAGGTTTGTGTCACATGACAAAAACCAGTCAGCACAATGTTGATACAATTAATGTTGCTCAATTTTATTTACAATTAAGGGTTAAAACTCAAACAATAGGGCACAATGTTAGAGTCATCAGAAGATAGGATGTGGCTCCTAGTTCTGAGTTGTGCTCTTGGCAACTTCCTTGAAATTAAAATATATTACTTGGAAGACCCAAACTTTGTAGATTCATGAAACACATATCGTCTAAACATGGACAATGAAGAACGAATGGTTCCAACTTTTATTTAAGCAATAGAAATGAATATTCTGCATTCTAGATGTTCAAGATGACTATCCAAGCAGTTTTGAAATTTTTGTTAGAATGAGCATTTTATTAATTGATAGTGATACCCTTCTTAGTACATCTCATATTCATGCTTGTTATTAATTATTATTAATAATGATCATTTTATTATAGTGAAATGTGTGTATATATACCTATGTAAACACATAAATATGTAGATACAACCTACTATATCCATTGAGTTTGTCTTGTCTGTATTCTTTTTCTTAGATTATAATAATACAACATCATTTCACTCTTTCTTTTCCTCCTTCCAAATGCTACCATATAATCTTCCTTGTTTATAGGAAACCTAGGAATGTTGAGAGTGGGAGAAATTATCTTCCCTGCAAAAACGTACACAAATTGGTTAACCAGTACCAAATTGTCATCCCTGATACATTCATGTAACATTATACAGAAAGAACATGTTGTACTTACGTATGTATGTTTATGTATGTATGTATGTATATATGTATGTATTATGAATGTATGTATGTATGTAACTAACTTATGACACATAAATTCTTTAACCTTGAAAGGAATATTTTATATAAATAACTAGGTAGGAACTGGACTAGATTCTTAGTCCCTGAGGTTGAGCATCTGATTTGTGATCTGGAACAAAAGGGCTTTATCCTGACACCCAGGGAGGGCTGGCAGCCCACCTGCTCCTGCACCATAAACACTGTTTTGCAGAGACTAGACTTTCTTTGCTTGTTTACTCCTACAGTCAAATTTAAGGGCTAATAAAAAATAACAAACATGCAGAGAGATCAGTCTGTACAAACAGACCTAATGCTAGCAAATTCATTTGTTTTTCGAGAAATATTTGAACAACAACAACAAAAAAAGAACTCAAAGAAAATTAAGTGTATTACAAACCTTTTTTCTATTATGAAATGCTGATTTTCTAAATACTTCAGAATGTAAAATAAAGAACAGTTTAATAATAAACTCAAGCCACTTTAATGATAGAGAACATACAATAGAACCATTTTGTAGCACCAAGATTCAACTTCTGAGAAAAAAAAAAAAAACATGCAATCAGACACTTAAGAAGGAGATGAGATAAAATAACAAATTGAGACTTGCATAATAAAAAAAGTCAGAAATTTAAGAGGTAGAAAGTGTATAATCTGTGACAAAATATCTAAGTAAGTTGAAAAATTAAAGAAATTATTAAAATGACAAATCTAATTTTGCAGAAAGTTTTGATGTGAAAATAAATATAATTAAGCCTCCTATAATTAGTAAGTTTATGATTATGGTTAATTTACCTAGCAATTCATATATATATAATTAAATAACCAAAATACAAAAATTAAATAGAAGAGTTAACAATTGTTATAAAAAATGGTATTTATTACAAAGTGAGGCCTATATTAACGACAGGTGTTTTTTAATGTAAACAAAACTACCAACTCAGGCAGGTCATGACAGTCACCAAGTACATGACAGACCAGGGCAAAACAAGACAAACTGGTTTATATAGGATTGCAAAACCACCATATCTGATATTTTGCGCCTGTATCAGAAAACAAAAAACAAAACCCCAAATAACACACAAACATTAATGGAGAATTTAACAAAAAATACAGGCTAAAATAAATGTATGGAGAGAATAAATAATTCTTAATGTGTATGTTAATAACATTTAGTAGGATCTTTTTCATAAGTTACAACTTCTATATGGGAAGACTGATTTATCTATATGTAGTAGTGATGAAGCTAATAAATGGCGTACATACAAATCAAGCCTGTTTTGATAGAAAAGGATTTTTTATATTAAATCTAAACGATGGGCACATTTGTTCCTGAATTAGGTGGTCAAAGCAAATCTGTCAGGATTCTGATTCTACATTTGTTAAAACAAGGTGAATCACAATATCAACTAGATATGTATGGTCACATCAGTTAGAATTTTAATTGTCCCCAGAGTATAAGTATAAGTAGTTTTCTGAATGGTTTTGAACATTTAACTACCTGGAATATATGATATACATTTTCCTTTTATTGTGGTGACTGATAATGAAAAATTTTAGAACTATCAATATTTTAATAGGAAATTTTTGTCTTCTATTTTTATTTGTGTCCTAGAAGTAATAACATGAGAGTGATATATATTTCCTGAGATATCAGAGTTTCTAGGAGAACTTTAAGAATCATCAGCAGTATTTGTAACACTGCCTATGGTGTTTTGAGGTCAAGTTCTAATATTGGCCCTGTTTTCCTGTTACCATTTTCAAAATTGTCTTATAAGTGAACTGTTATATTTGTAAAACATTTTTATCTGTTTTACATTCATTATAATGCATTTCCTATTTTTCTCAGTTCCTTTAAAATTTTATGTCTCTAGAATTATTGACATTTTCATTATTATTTTTGATACCTGTGACTTTTCATCTTTTGATTCATCATGAAAAGGAATAGCAATTTAATGACTGAAGATAAAAAGTTTTGTTATTGATGCAATTTTAAAAATAACAGCTTTGCTAAAACTTAAGATATATCTTATACTACTTGTTACTCCTTTAACTATGAATTCAGCAGTTCTTAAATATTTCGATATAATTTTGCTAGTGAGGTTGTAATATTTAAAGTCTTTAACAACGAGCCTCACACACTTTGTCATTCATTTTAATTCTTTTTCATCTCTGGCTTCTGACAAGCAATAATCTAATTTGCTTCTATAAATTGGCTTATTCCAAATAATTTCTATAAATAGAACCATTCAAAATGTGCTCAGTTTTTCTCATATATTTTAATGTTTTCAGATTGGCTGAAACTGGATTAGTAGGTAGAGTATAGGTAAGGGAAGATTAAAAATACTTTAATTTATAAAACTGTTATTCCTATATAATAAAGTGTTTATGGATCTAGTTTGTGTGTGTATGTGTGTGTGTGTGTGTGTGTGTGTCTGAGTGCAATTACTTATGTGCCCATGCAAATGTGTGCACATGTATATATGACATTTATATGCAGGCCATATTATTTGTCTTTTTGAAACAGGAATACTGTGCTCACTTACTAGGTTAAGATGGCAGGACAGTGATCTCCAACAGAGACCTACTTGTCTTTACCTACCCAGCAGTGTGATTAAAAGGTTATGATTAATATTTTTTTTCAATGATGGAGATTGAAATCAAGTCCTTTTGTTTGTGTGGCAAGCCCTTCACCAAGTGTAATAGTCAACATTATTTTAGAGTATATGTAGATAAACTCAAAGCAAAACTATATGGAATGATTAGAGATATCATAAGCACTACAAGTGCTACAACATATAATGCTCCCTATAATTGATATCCCATGAATAAATGATATATTTGTGTAAAATGATTTAAAAATACATTAAAGCGTCATTATCGCATAAATACCATAGTTTGCATTATAGTTTATTGTTGCATTGTACATTATCTGTGTGTGCACAAATAAACCGTGGCATGACCCTCTACTGTAGTGTCATAGTGTGGTCATTAAAACACAATTCCTCATTGTTTTGCTTAATCATACTTTTTTTCTTCTATTATCTGACGATCACTCTATACTGTTTCTGTTTTGCCTCTCTGAAATTACATGAATGTAAATTTTAATTTTTTGCCTCTGTTTAATTTTATATGCATATTTAAGACTTCTGTATGTCTTTCCATGATTCAATGACTCCTTTATTTTTAAATAATATTTTATCATTTGGGCACAACACATCTATTTACTCATTAGTGTATCTAAGATTATCCTGGTTATTTCTGTGTTTTATAAATTATCAATATAGTTATCTTTATGTATTTTGTAAATATAAATGTTTTCTCTCTCTAAGGTAAATATAAATACTGTGTTAAATCGATAGGTAACTATTGACCATGACTTGAATTTTGTGGGTGAAATAGCTTGGTACTTTTTAGTTACACTGTCAGTTTGCCTTCTAAAGCAAACCTTGCTTTTCATTTTTACCAGCAAAGAATGGAAATACTTTCCCATAGCTTGCCAGGTGCGTACTATGAAAGATTCTGGCTATTCTTAGCATTGTATAATTATAACCATTGTTGTATTATACTCTGATGGCATGATGTAGGACAACTTTATGTATGATTATTTGCTTTCTCTCATTTCACCCCTATCTGGTAAAAAGTCCATTGAAGCTTTTGACTAATATCTAAATTAGGCAGTTATCTTCCTGCTGAGCTTTGAGAGCTTTATGTGCACTTTTTGTACTAATATCCAGTGAGTTGTATATTGTGTAAACAATTTATCTCACTATGTGCTTTGATGTTGCTCTCTCTACAGTGTCTTTAACAAAGCAGAATTGATTAAATTTAGATCTATAATGTATTTTGAGTCAACTGTTGCCAAAACTGTAACATCTGTGTCCATGTACATTTCTCTGCATGTGAACTCCAACTGTTCAACACTGCATTGGTGAAGGTGCTTCAGAGAACTGTCAATAGAGAGAATAGAATATCAATCGACAAATAAGTAGTTAAGTGTGTAGACGAGAGAAGATTGATTAGATTTGACTCATATAGTGTTGGAGATTATAAGATTGCAACTTGCCCTGATGACCTTAATATTCCAAAATTTGAGTTCATTCGTGTATGAAGGGAGGCTATTGATATCACTCTTAATCTGAGGTCTAAGGAGAAGAATCTTAGAGTGTCAAGAGATTTTTAACTGTTAGGACAAAGGCAAGAGAAACTGGAAATCTGATGTTGAAGGGAAGAAGTAAATGAATTCCAGCTACAGAAAGAAGAAAGAAAGAAAAGAAGAAGAAAAAAGAAAGAAAAGAAGAAAGAAGAAGAAAGAGAAAGAAGAAGAAAGAAGAAAGAAAGAAAGAAAGAGAAAGAAAGAAGAAGAAGAAAACGAGTAGTGTATTTGTTCAATAAATCAAGCCAATTGAATGGTCTACTCACACTCAGAGTGGATCTCATTCACCACTGCACACCAAATACATGATAGATTTTAAGAAATTTCCTCAAAGAAATGCCAAAATAACCTTTTACTAATATTCTCGTAATTTCTTAATCTTGTCAATTTGGTTGTTAAAATAATCACCTCAACATCTACTGGTTGAAAATCTGTTTTCCTCTATATTTTAAGCGCAATTTTGTTGGCTGTGAAGACTCTATAATGTTAAACTGCTTTCTCTCAGCATCTTAAAGTTTCATTACACTTATGCATGGATTCTGGGTATCTGATGCAATTTCTACTTTGCTCCTCTTTATTATGCTCTAACTATGGCTCCTTTCAGGCTATTTTCCCTTTGTTTTTGATATTCTGTATTTGAATATTATGAGTCTGTGTATAATTGTTTTGGCATTTGTTTTGTTTGGTGTTCTCTGAGCTTCCTGGATTTGTTGTTTAGTGTCTGATATTGATTTTGGAAAATCTGGTTCATTATTCTTTCAAATATTTCGACCATATTTTAACCTCCTCTAATCTAATCACTCAGGAGGCAGAAATAGTCTGAAGTTTGTGAGATCAAGTCTAACGTCATTATGTAGAGATATTTAGGTCAACTAGGGCAATGTAATTAGAATTTGTCTCAAAAAATCAACCAAAAGTAACTAATTTTCCTTTCCATATACTGTGTTACTATTAGCATATTTTGATTCTCATAATTCCTATATTTGCACTTATATTACTTACCGACTTTTGCACAAAGTCTAATTTATCTATTGTAGCCCTCACCATAGTAATCATGTCACATTGCTATTTTTTTAATTCTAATCTCTGTTATATATGAGTTTGATGTCTCTGGCTCTTGAAACTATTTTCTCATATTCTGTTCATTGTGATTTTTTATTAGTTAGCGGACATGAGGTAAAGATTAAATAAAATTTCCATAATAAGTTTCACTGATAGTGTGGTAAAGTGTAGGATTAGGGAAGAATTTATAGTCCTATCCTCAGGCTTTAATGCGTTATGAATCCGTGTCCTGAACTGTCAACTCAACAAACACTTCTGATGATTTCTGCATTAGGGGCCAATCTTTCAACACACGAGCTTAGTACATAAAATTCATACCAAAATCGTAACAGTTACACTCTGATATAATCCCAGATATTTAAACTTGGCTAAGTTCTCAGTATAAAGGACAAGTTTTTTAGAAAGCATATTCTAGGCTGACAAAGTGGTTTATTTTCCCTTTTCTCTGTCACAAATATGAGAGGCCTTTGCTCTATAATCACTGTGAGAACTTGCTAGCACTCCAGGAACTAAGCCCTTGAGAATCTGCAGCACTCAAATCTGAGCTTGCCTCATGTGTCTAAGTTCTCAGACTGGTACATGGAAACAGTTTTTCAAGTTTTCCTTAAAATTTTAAACCAGGTAGTGTTTCTGGTGTCAGTTCCCACTGATGAGTCTTATCTGCCATCTCCCAGCTGGCTCTCCAGTTTTGAGATGTGACTGACCTGCTTATTAAATCTGGGAGTTCCAATTAGTTCTGCGACCTTACCCGTTCACTTGCTTTTCAGTCTGTTCGCTGTTTGAATTGCTCTAAAAAAAATGGTGGGTGGATTCTAAACCGTATACATGCTTTATGTGTTTATGCAAGCTGGAAGCTACTTATTAGTCTATTTACTGGAACCTTACTTATTATTTAAAATATTTTCAAACAGTAAGGTGATATCAGACATTTTGGGTATCTTTGGGGATTTTCTTTTAAAAATTTTATTTTTAACCATATTAGTTTTAAACTTCAAGCATGGTTTAAGCCATTTCTTAGAGAAAAAGTGGTCCATGTATATGTATAAATTAATATAAAAATTATTCCAGAGGTAATTTTTGTACATTTTTGATAAATTAGTTCCTTCTACTTTCTTCAAAAAACGTAGCTAACTTTCTTTAAAATATGTAATTGTGTTTTTCTCTAATCACAATATTTAATTGTCTGCAAGGATAATTGCCACTCTTCCTACTATTTGGGCTTAAACAATGTTGATAGCAGGTATTCTTGGCCATCCTTTACAACCTGCACACTTTCTTCTACTTTCTATCAGATCATTCACTTAGTGCCTAAGTAATGACCTCTGTTAACTTATTTTCAGTCCACTTCTAAGTTTCTTGAGCTAGTTCCCCCTTTATGAAATAAATATCTATTTGCTTTTTCTGTTGCCTATAATACTAGCATAGCATATATATTAAAGTAATATTTAAATTCAGATAGAAAGAGTATGAACTGGCTTATGATGGGGACATTTTGTGAATGTCCTCATTATAACCTACAATACAGTAGAGTCAATTAGGACCAGAAGTCTAGGTATATGGCTCAGTGGCAGGATGTTTGTTTGCTGAAATTAGCCATAGCCTGTGTCTAATGCCAACTACTTCAAATAATGACCAAAATTTTTAAGACTTGGGGTATAGGTCAGACAACAAATTGTCTACATAGCATCTATCTATCTATCTATCTATCTATCTATCTATCTATCTATCTATCTATCTTCATATCTATATTGTATGTATATGAAGAGAAGAGATAATTTATGGTTGAATATTTGACATTAATATTTTGTTATTCACAATTCTGAGAGAAGAGAGAGAGATTTTTCTATGATATACATTTGAGGACATAGAGGATGGAAAACATTGTGCTGATTGATGGAGATAAGCCTGGTAACTTGGCAGCTTTCCGGCATAGTTAGTCAGTGGGGTCCTCAACATTGGTAGTAAACAATAATTGATGCAGACATTATCACCAAGGTCAGCCTCAGGGACAGACATTGAATCTGTGGCAGTGGCAGCTGCAGTTGTCTCTAGTGGGTGTTGGTAAGTTGACATTTCCAAGAAGCAATATACTGAGTTATTCAGTAAACAAAAGAAGACAGAAATGTCCTAAAATATCACGTAACCATGGAGACAGCTAACTTTGGGGGCCATTAGGTAAGACATTATCATAGACCTCTCAGTATCTTCTATTAAGGATCTGAAGGTGGCTTGATTTCCTGAAAGATAAATAGATACATGTTGAGATGTGAAAAATAAATGTTTTCTTACAAATTAGTTTCATTTATATATTGATTTAAAAAGAAGCTATGCAGAGCTGGAAAAATAGTTCAGTTATTAGTAGCATCTACTGCCTGCTATCCAGAGTACCCAAGCTCTTTTCCCAGCAGCTGTATTAGACAACTTGTAACTACTACATCTCAACTCCAGGGCATATGAAGACTGTTTCCTCCCTGAGTACCTCTACTTATGTGCACAGAAACACATGGAAGTACATGCACACACATAATTGAAAAAAAAAGTATTTTAAAAAGAAGAAAAACTATGAAATGAAACCAAAATCAAAATAACTCAAATGATTTTCTGTGTACAAGAAAATTCAAAAATCTAACCCAAATATTTGCATCTTTCCATGGTTGAGAATGCAGAAAAACATCCTTGTTTAGGATAGCTAAATCTAAGTTTTTTATGTAATAATACAATAATAATAATAATAATAATAATAGGAAATCTTATTCTTTACAGTTTTAAATATTCTCATGGAGTAAATTATTTACCCTTTGTGGTAGTTTGAAAATGCTTGGCCCTTGGGTAGTGGAACTATTAGAAGGAGTAGCCTTATTGGATTAAGTGCATTCTGTGGGAGTAAGCTTTGTGGTCCTATGCTCAAGCTCTGCCCAGTGCAGGAGAGTCTTGCCTTTGGATCAAGATGTAGAATTTTCAACACTTCCAGCACCATGTCTGCTAGGACACTGCCATGCTTCCCACTATGATGATATGGATGAACCTTTGAAAATGTAAACCAGCTCCAATGAAATGATTTCCTTTGTAAGAGTTACTTGGTCAAATTGTCCCTTCGCAGCAATGGATCTCTAAGACACCTTCTATAAAATGTATATCCAAATACCCATTTAGTTTCTTAAGTATTTTTTATCATAATGTGAAATTTAAAGCAATTCTAATTTACTCACTACTAACTGAATGCTGGCAATATCTCCCATAAGCTATGCAAGGGCTACCGGTATATTCGTTTTCTTCAGTCCATTTATCATCCCTGCAAGGGAAATGTTTCTCCTTAAAAACATGCTTTTACAAGTACTAAGAAAATCACTCTAGGACATTTGTCTATTTTAAGTTTCTCTTGAAGTTATAGTTGATCCCTTGGTGAATAACAGTACAAAGATTATTATATTTCATTTTCTAATTGATAGCATGGAGAAGATACTTTATTTCACAATACTTTCAATGATGTTTGCATGATTTATTATGTCAATCTACAGATAACTGCTACTGCAGTATTTAATTTGTATATCCACTTTTTAACCTTAGAATCCCAAACAGAGAATCTTAACTTTTTTCATCTTCTCACATACCATGGACCTACACTGTATTCAAGCTGATATTTACCTTCAGAATACTTAGAGGCTGACAAAACCTTAAAGAAGCTTTAACTAAAATTACAAGAGTACATTTAAAATCAGATTTAACATTAAATAGTGACCTTTGAGAGGAAAATCAATTCATAAATAGTTCAAGAGCATTTGGGAAATTAAATATCAAATATGACAGTTGGTATTTTTAGACTTTTTTTTTTTTTTTACTGTTCTAAGAGTGTGTGTACATCTGTGTTTATATGAGTCTTTGTGTATATTTAAGTATACCATGGTTGTTTCATTTCCTTCAACTTATAATATTAATTAATATTTTTATAAAACTATATTTAGGAATACATTTGTTTAACTAGAAGATAATAATGATATTTACAAACTAAAAATAATATGTAAGCTAATATTTCTTGTGTATGAGTTAATCATTAATTAATCACTCGTTTCCTTGTTTTCAATTACACACATATTAAAATATAAATCTTGAACCTTTAATTTATTTCTTAAAGTCTTTGCTATAGAATATTACTATACATATGTTCTTAAATTTTAGGACAAATGTAATAATGCAATATTGTTAAAAACTGTATAATATATAGTATCAAAATTACATATGTAAATTCATATTTTTTGTGTGTTACCTTAAATCTTAGTATAAAACACCATTACAATATAAATTTAAACATAGTATCATATACTACTTTGGAATTGTTAAGCATGAAGACAATGGTATGTTATCAACCATACACACAACTGCTTCTTAACAATTTGAAAAATGTATTAGAATTTTCTCTTCAACCAACAGAAAGTGATGGATCAGAGAGATACATGTAATACAAACTGGCATATACAATCATTCTGAGTTGACTCTGAGACTAAGAAGTTCGTAGGAACTATATTTTCATAAGATCACTTTCATCTTGAAAGTACTTGGCTCACATGGAATTTTCAGCTCACCTACTACTTGAGTTAAAATGAATACTGAATAGAATCAGTGGCCCCTCTTTCTTCATGGTCCCTTGCTTATAAAAGCCTATCGTTACCATGAACAATGTGATAATTTAGCTTTGAAGTAATTCATATAAATGTTAGATTTTAGTTTTATTGATCCCTTCAAAAGAGTTATGGGTTGAAGGCTTAGTGGACAACTGTTGGAGTCCTATAAATTGCCTGGATAATTTAGGTCTCAGAAATGTTCAACTCACCAAATACATTGATGGAATCAACCTTTTTAGAATTCTTTGGAGTTAGCAAAAGCTAGGGTGCAGGCCTAATTGGAGGTGATCCCTCCTGTCAACTGGGCATGCTTTACAGAAGGTGTGCTTTGCATTGTACTTGTTTTGGCTCTCTTCTCAGCTACCATGGGATGAGTTTCCTTCTCTTCCATTTGCTTCTGTAACCATCAGATTCTGTATTGCCAGGAAACTATCACTAAAACTTCTCAGACCATGAGAAAAAAAAACACAAATCAACAGATACACAAAATCTTCTTTTATATTGTTTAGGTTAGCTTTATATTACAGTGATATAATGTAGCTAACACAATCAATTTGCAATTTCTTACAATATTAATATGATAGTAGATTGAGAAAGCTCTGTATCTCAGTGTTAGAGGAGTATCCTAGTATGTGCCAGGCCTTAGGATCCACTTCTAAGCACTGAGTATCAAAAGATTCAACCAGAGCTCCCAGAATCTAAACCTCCAGCCTGAAACAGACAGGGGCAAGCTGTCCTCTGAGAGGCTCTAACCAGCAGCTGACTCAGACAGATACAGACATCCAGAGCCAAACAGTGGATGGAGCTTGAGGACTCTTATAGAAGAATAGGTGGAAGGATTGTGGGCCCTAAGGAGATAGGAACTGCACAGGAAGATCAACAGAGTAAACGAACCTGAACCCTTGGAGCTCTCAGAGACTGAATCACCAACAGTGGAGCATACCTAGTCTACACAGATCTAGCTCCATGGGCTGGACCTAGGCCTCCCTGCACATATGTTGTAAATGTGCAGCTTGGTTTTCATGTAGGTCTCAAACATCTAGAGTGGGGGCTATCCCAAAATATGCAGCCTGTATATGGAGTATGGTCTTCTAAAAAAAAACAGTTGTTCAGTTGTTCATGGAATATTATTTTTTTATATCTCTTGTATTCAGTTTGCAACTACTTCATTGAGAATTTTTGTATGTATACTCATGAGGGATACTGGACTATAATTTATATATTTTTGTTGGGTTTACACTTGATTTCACTATTTCAATATTTATTTGCTTTGTGAAGGAGCTTATTGTGGTTCTGAATTTTTTTAAACATAACTCAAAAAGTATTGCTTGTTTGAAGGCTCTATAGAATTCTTGTATAAGTATATCTGACCCTTGGTATTTTGCTTGTTTGTTTCTTTTCATTTTATTCTGTTTGAATGCTTTTTAAATTTTTTTGATTTGCTGAAAAAAAAATTAAAAATAAAAAAATAAATAAATAAAATTAAAAAAAAAAAAGATGATGAAATTCAGATTCCAGTACTATAATCCTGACCTGAGAAAATGACCAAAATATGACTGTAATAATTTTTGTTACACTTAATCCCCAAATCTAAAGTACTCAATAACACAAAGGCATTTTGAATAATTTAAAAGTATGCCTTCCAGATCTTCTTAACTAAACTATAGGAGTTCGTTAAGCTATTGATGCTCATCCCTCTCAGTGGGTGACTGAGAGAAGAGGTAATTTTGAAAGCATCTGTGAAAGTGCATTTTACCAAATGGAATAAACTTCAGTGAAACCTGTGAAGGATCTATAAAAGTTTGGGGATACTGCTAAAAATAAGAAGGAAAATACTGATAATTGCACTGAAAGTGACAGCAAATGCTCCAAGTCAAAGGAAGTTTATGTCAGCTCTCTAAAATGCTACTGGAAGAGGCTGTCTGAGGAACAACTCAGCTGCAAAGAAATATTTTAACCTTCCACAAAAAGAAAAAATATCGAGAGTTATGCTGGCTGCCTGCGAAGGTTATCCCTAGAGGGTGAAAAGTAATGAGTATCGCCAAACATTTAGCCTTGTGTGTTTCCAATCTGTCTACCCAGTAACTACTCTAGAGCTCCCATTTCTCTTAGTGTCATCTCAGACTCCTCACATTTATTGGTCTTTGTTCATCACCCTCCCCAGTAATTCTCTACTCTAGTTCCCCTGGTTATCCAGAACATAAACTGGAAATTATTTGTATTAATTAGATTAATTGACATTAAATTGTGTCACAGATCTTTGTGGGTCCTGAAACAGACTTGAAACTATTTAGCTAGGCTTTGAGTAGTAGTCTTGTGAGAAGTTGGTTTCCTCACGTGTACTGTTTCTGCTACCTAGACACTGAGGAGGAAAAAGTCCTCATCATCTCTTGCACATCTCATTGAAGGTGACACTTTTTCCTTTAATGCTTCAGTGAGTCCCTCATCTGAACTGAGCTTAATGAGTCTCAAGCTCTTTCTACTTGCTTACTCTTAAGTTTGTACTACCACCATGTGTTTCCTAACTTTGCATTTTCAGTAAATAAGGAGTTCGTTGACACCAAAATTGTGTCTTATTTAGCTTCACATGGCTTGTGCCCATAGGATTTATAGTAAATGATAAAAAAAATTATAAAACTACAAAAGTTCTCATTAATGTTTAAATTTAAATTACCATAGAAAAACACCCACTCATCTTCAAAACGTTTAACCCAGAATTGTTTCTGTCTAAAGGAAATGCAGGGACAAAAATAGAACAGAGAGTGAAGAAAGGACACAGTGACTGTCCCAACGTGAAATCCATCCCATGCATGCACACCAAACCCTGACACTATTGCTGACACTGTATTTTGCTTGCAGAGAGGAGCCTGGCAAGGTTGTCCCCTGAGAGGCTCTATGAGCAACTGACTGAGATAGATGCAGATGCAGATTAAGGTTGAGGACCTATATGTAAGAGTTAAGGGAAGGAATGAAGGAGCTGAGATGATTACAACCCCATAGGAAGAACACCAGTGTCAATTAACCCAGACCACTCAGAGCTCCCAGAGACTAAGCCACCAACCAAATAGCATACATGGACTGAGCCATGGTCCTAGGCACATATGTAGCAGAGGACTTAGATGCACTTAATCCTGTCGAAACTTGAGGCACCGGGGATGAGGGATGGTGATGGAGGTGACTGAGCAAGTGAGAAGCACCTTCTCAGAGGCTGTGGGGAAGGGGTAAAGAAGTCAGAAAGGAGGACCTGGAAGGGGTGGAACTTTTGGAATGTAAATTTTAAAAATGTATTCTTAGTGTGAGAATGCAAATACTGCTAATATCTTTGCATGATTAGATGAATTTTTTTTCAGTTTCTTATATGCAATGTACTGTGATCATATTTCCCATCTTCTTTCTCCTCTTCCCAAACCAGATGACATCCATCATCTTCCAACTCTAACTTTCATACCTTTATTTTTTTGTGACAAGACTTTTGAAGGTGTCAGAATTATTGTGTGATCATGGCTGCAACAGCCACATCATATCCAGCATAACAATTTATATTCCTCCCATGTCCACAAGATCTTACAATCATCCCATATCCTCTTCCATAATGCTCTCTGGGCCTCAGAGTGAGCAATCTACATATTCTATTTAAGATTGAGCTGTTAATAGTTCCTTTTCCTCAGCAGGAGCTAACAGTCTCAACTTTGACTATTATCAGTTTCCAGGTATAGTCCTAAGTACATAGAAGCAGTTAACTACTTTAATAAACCCCATTTACCAAAATGTACACAGTAGATTCCAAATAGTCCATAGCCACCCTCCCAACCTCAGCCATATACTTTTGACCAAGTTTGCCTTACAAGGCATGTATTTCTTTCTACGCAGCAAATTAGAAAGCAGTTAGTTGTCCACAACAGTCACGCCACCCTTGCATCCATAAGCATGTATTGGATGGTATACATGGAGTCTATAGGTAAACCAGTAGTAACTAGCATTGCCCTGTTTGATACTGGACTATTGAGTTCTTCAGACAAATAATCCTCACTTTGTTCATGACTGTGATTCCACTATTTGAAAACAGATTAGCAGTATCTTAGCCCAAACTAAAAGATGGTTTAGATGTGGCTAGGGAGGCAGTTCAGTGTCTCACATATGATATCATATGTTGAATTTTAGTCTCTTTTAATGGATAAAACGTGAATTGTCTATGCTAGTTGTATGTGTAGCCTCCAAGAATTGTTAAGATATTAAATAATCACTAAGTGGGGATTTTTACGTATGTAAGCTAAGTTTTTACGTATGTAAACTCACTGACTCTCATCATGCATTGATTGTGACTTGAAATTCTGATAGCCAGAAGGTTACCCACATCTAGGCATACTACCCTACCTTTTGATTACAAATGTGATCCAAAAAATTCTTTTATTATAACCTACCCAGTCAGTTTATAATAGTAGCAGAAAACAGACTTGTACATGCTGCTATAACAAAAGACAATAGCCTAGATAGCTAAACAAAGAAAGTCTTTTTTCTTATAATTGTGAAAGCTAGTCAGAGAGGGAGTTTCTAGCATAGTCAGTTTTTGATAAAAATGTTCTTTCTGTTTTGAACAGACCAGCTATCTACTGTATTCTAAAAAGATGTAGAGAAATCCAAGGAACCTGACTTTTACACTCTTACATAACTCAACTTTTGTAATTTGTTTTTTATGTTTCCTTTTAAAATACTCATGCAATTAAAAAAAAACCATATTTCACTTAATTTGCATTAGCCCAACATCTGTTTTATTTATGATATCACATATATTCAAATTTTACCTAATTAATATTCATGAATGGTTTTAAAATTAGAAATAAGGAAAAAGAATTCAGTAACTGGCAAATGCCACATTTACAAAGCAGCCTTTTCTTTATGTCTTGTATTAGTGAGTTTTGAATACTTGTGACAGAGTAAACATTGTAATAAAAAATGTTTATGATAATTCAAAGCATTAAAGTTTTCTTCATGGCAGCTTAGCCAAACTACATTTAGAGAAAAGGCAGTCTTCCAGTGTGTGATAGAAGTGTTTAATGCATCTCCCAATGCCAGAAAGCAAAGAGAATTAGAGGTTGCTTTTAGAACAGCACACATAATGGCCATTAATCTGTGATTCAGTTGGTAGATTCATACACTGATAAGGTCGGAGGAACCTGAATTCAATCATTTCTGTAAGAGAGATGGAAAAGCATAGAACACATGAGAATCTTGGGGACAAGCCTCAATATCCAGACCTTTGCACTTCCTCTTTCACCCTTGAGAGCAGGGCTTCTAAATTTTGTTTTCTACTGTGACCTCTTTTCATCTGAGATATTTTGTAGGTCTGTGTGTGTGTGTGTGTGTGTGTGTGTGTGTGTGTGTATGTATGTGTCTCTGTGTGTGAAGGTATATATATTTACTGATAAATAAATGTAAAGAAATTTGTTTTAAGCCAATATTAGAATTCTACCATTTAGGAAAGATGAAAAAAGCCAATTTTCCTGGCAATGTGATAGGTATACTTGTTTATTTTTTCAAAGAAAATGAAATTGTGGTGGAACATTTAATGCTATGTCACATCAAATATCTTCAACATTTTTCAGAGTTCATAAGTACTTTAATTTCATAATTATCAATAATGAGAATGTCCCATTGCATAAAAGCACAATCTAAAATGTCAAAAGTGTGTTTAGGGCTATTTGAAAAATTACTTTTTTTATCGAACAGAAGTCAGCCATGGAAATAACAGTTTTAAATAAAACATTCTGACATGGCAACCTAAAGATATGTTAATTTGGTATTTTTAAGCAGGAGAATGGAAATATTAAAAGTAATTGTTTTCTGTATTTAAACTTTTATGTTTCTATAAGGGTAGAGAACATTGTATATATAATAAATATACAACAGTTTATGATATATGATAGTCTTGAATCTTGCAGAGGTAGTCAGGAAGTCCTATTTTATAGCATGCTTGGAGCACATGCTGCATGTTCATACTAAAGGCTACATTGAAACCAGATAATATATCTCATTCTCTTGGATTTTTACAGCCTGTGACTACTAACTTACAAACTTACCCTACTAAGGCTCCATCTCTCTGTGCTGTACCTAATAGACACACTGAGTTTCCCATTATTGCTGTACTGGTACTACTCCTCCATCAGAATGTACATAGCCCAGCTGACCATGCTTTTCTATATATACATGTCTGTCTGTCCTCTTTTTATTCCTTTGTTATGCTACCCTTGGCAGGCTTCCATGACCAAGCTATGTTGGATGCTATATAGTATGCTCTATTAGATTCCATGTATTAGATTATTAATTTCCTCAACTTTCATTCTAGAAGTTTTCAAGTAATTTGCAGGTTAATAGTTCTGGCATCCATGAAGAGAGTTATGTGTAAATGTGCCAGCAGCTAGTGAGAAGATATATTGATTGCATGTTTCTAAAAGAGCATTTCCTTCACTGCTTTCTTGCATATTAATCATCACTGAAGTATTTCAGAAAATCCTTCTTTGAAGTTGACTGGAGTTTCAATTCCTCTGCTCATTTCCCTTTCACATTCTTTTCCCCCATTTCCTTCCTTTTTTCTTCTATAAAGCAGTCATAAAGGACCTTATACAGGGCAGATATTCTGAAGTAGATACAATAAGATAATAGAGTGGTCTTTATATCTGTTCGTACAATTGATTTATTCTATTTAATTGATATATTCTATTTAGGTTGTTTGGGTTGGTTCTCAAATAAACCAACTCCATCTTCTTCTAGTTTATTGCTATGTGTATACAATTTATGACACAATAGGTCCACCAGGGCTCTGAATTGCATAGTCATTTTGTACCAAATAACCAATTTTTACCAAGACTCCAAATTCAAGATTGTGCTACAAGATAGAAATATCTCACTGCAAAATCTAATTGGCCTATGGCTTGACTCATTTATAGAAAAATTTCAGATTCTCCAGACAATGTCATCTTCCTATTCAGGGTGATTACAGAGTTATATATCTGCAATATATGACTCTGGGCCATTTTGTCAAGTTCTGTTGGAATACAGTCCTCTTTGTTTGATGATAATTTTTATTAATTTCATTTTATTTATTCTTTGAGAATACTACCTATGAGTATAATGTATTATAATTATATCCATTTTCTATTCCCCACATCTAATTTCTCCTGGATCCCTTCAGCACATTTACCCTTTCCTAACATTGTTTTCTCTTTTTAAAAACAATATATCTCAGAATATCTAATTACTTCTTCCCATACACACGTTGGCAGATGGACCATCAGTGGGAATATGACCATCCTACCATTAGTTATAGTCCTAAAGAAAGATGAATATCTACCCCACATCCATCCACTACCAATAGCTCCTCAGTTACAAGTGGAACGTCATAAGTCTCCCACCCAGGAGGGAATTTTTCCTTTTGTATTGATCTTTTCAATATAACCACAGTTTTGAGAGTTGTTAGGAGTAATATGTATGACATGTTCTCGAGATAGCATTTTACAGCAATCTTCCCTGTTTTCAATATCTTATAATCTTTCCGTCTTTCCTTGTATATATTCTCTGTACATAGGGGTTTGACACAATGTACTATTTATGACTGAGCACTCACACTTAATCTCAGCACTTTGATGTGTTGTAAGACTGTACATTTACTACCATCCACTGAAGCAAGCAAGCAAGCAAGCAAGCAAGCAACAAACAAACAAAAAGCCTTCTCTGACCAATGCTGCCATGTTGACAGCAGCTGACATCTATGGATACAAAAATAAATATCCAGTAGTAGATTGACAGCATGATCACTGGCCAAAAATAATAATAGTGTGGCTCCATTTGCACTTCAGTGTTATGATGGTAGGATTTTATAGTTGTGGTACATCAAAAGCATTTGATATTTACAAGAGCATCCCAAGGTCCTCAAAGCTGAAAATATTCATCTGACAGTCATTTCTTAAAAATGTTTGTTGATTTCGTTTCAATAGTATATTTCGATCAATACAATCTCTTGATCTACAGATGATGCATTTTAAATACAGCAAATTCAAGGACCACCTTTGTTTTAAGCCTCATTGTAAATTGCCAGATTTATATCATTTGGTATATATTTTTCAGTAATCCAAAATTATTTCCATCACTGACTTCATTTTAGTGTCAAAGATTTCTGGTGTCTCAGAAAATACTGGATGTTTATATCATTAAGGAATTTATCAGAGGTTGAGTGGTCATGCATAGCTGTCATCCCAATACTTGAAGAGAGAAATATGAAAATTGGAAGGCAGGGATGCATGGCAAGACTTGTTTTTATAAAAATGAAAACTTAAAAAAAACAAACAATATCCAACAACAAAATGCCAAATGTTGCAATACCTTTGTTTAGCAGGTATTCAGCAATATGTAAAGACTATTTAGTATTTTTTTGCTTTTCATGATCTCAGCACAACATCAGTAAGAAGATATGGTCCACAAAAATAACAACAAAAAAAAAATCAGAATCCCTTCCAACATACCACAACAGAATTGAGCAGACTAGAGTTTGACCTGGGGCAAGATCATGTGGTATATATTTTCTACTTCAATGAATGCTTTTGATTTTCATTCCTGATGGTCCATGAAATGAAATTCATGTACCAGGTTAATAGCTACTATATTAATTTTTTTTCCTGTTAGTGTGACTAATTACTGCAAAGTTAGTGGCTTAAAACATTAATTTGTCATCGTATTAGAGTCCTGTGACTCCAAAGTCTAACATACTTCTCATAAAAATAAGATTAAAAAATAGAAGGCTGTATTCCATTCTGTAGTTTCTTGGGAAGAGTGGCTTATTTCATCATTTCCAGCTCCCGATTTTGTTTGGCACTTAACAACCACAGGTAGCGATGTTGGTCCATGGCCTCACTGTGCTTTTCTATGTGCTTGCTGATCAGGTTTACTCTTCCATGCTGTACTCAATAGATCAGGATAAACAAAAGTAATTATCCTAGATTAGTATATTTCCTAATTAGTGACCTTGCTTCCTTTTCTCTGTTAACTTTCTGTATGCACTGCTTTAGGACTCTAGGCCTGGACTGCTTGATGTGCTCATTACGGTGGCTACCATTTCTAGTTATTGATTAAGAATTTGTGTCACTTTTTCCAGGAAAATATATCACAGACAGGTATAAGTAGATATGTTACTTAGTTAAGTACTATAATTTGCGCTGTCAAATGCCACAGCTTGCTGAACTTTGTTTCATAAGCCACTACTGATGAATTATTTAAAAATATGAATTGGAAGGAAAATGAAATTTTATTAATTTCAATGGGTTTCTGGCTCAACCCATTGACACTTAAATGTAGCATTGTGAATTTCTACATGGCTATGGAGGAAAACTCAGAATTACAGACTTCTGTTTATTTGCTTCGACAATAATGTTCTCATTCTTCAACACAGAAATAATTGGATGGTTCTTCTAGCAGCTGGGTAAATCACTGTAAGCACAATTGAGGATGGTGAAAATAACAAAAGTAGAGTATTAGATTTATGGAATTTGTAAACATGGATGCTGTATGAATTTCTCATATAGCATCGACACTCTACTCCAATGGTTAGTTTGTTATGGTATTTATTTTTCTATTACAAACCTAGTTCAGACTGTATTTCCAACAGCTCTAGGTAGATTGCAATTTTCTTTTTTCAAAATAAACACTTACTTTGAATAATGGATACATACCATTTGAGAAAAAATGAAGCAATAGCTCACACACACACACAGACATACATATGGTATGTGTGTTTGTCCTATGGATATATTTTGTAGTAGTGGTCAATTTAAAAAGTACTACAACCTACATACAAGGACTGATTTATAGCACTGTTTCCTATAAATACCAGAAAGAACTAGAAAGCAATAAATAATCTCAGTAAAAATACAAGAAAATATATATTAAGAGCTATCAAGTATAGAAAGTGCTAACTTTTGTATTTCTATATTTTTAAGAATACAGATAGTTCAAATAGAATGACTGTGTATTAACAATCTATAAAAATATATTTGGGCTTGACATATTTCTCACTATTAAAAAAATACACTTACTACACAAAATAAACAAAATGGATTCTGTATTCTGAGTTATTTCAAATAGACAGTCTATTTCATTTGAATGAAAGCTGCTTGTGTATTTGATGTTATACCGCACTAAACATTTCCATTATTGATATATGTGTGTGTGGCATTTTAAATATTTCCTATTTATAGGAATTCTATTTAATTATGTTTGCTGCAATCAATACAACCACAGTATCTCTATGAGCATATTAGATGTTTGGTTTCCATTTTGTACAGTTAATAAAAAATCATATCCATATGAAGTATTGTTTTTTGATCTATTTTCCTTCATGAGTAAGTAGCATAATATTTTGGTATAAGCCAAAGACTAGAAATGCTGCTTATTTCTTGCTTATGGAAAAAGTGCTTTTTCTTCTTAATTAATTATTATAGGTATAGTTCAAACAAAATGCACAATTGCTCTCTTGTTCTATTCTCTACAGATATCAAGTATTCAGCTTATATCAATTTAAGCATGTAGTTTTACATTGCAGATTGTCTATGTGTAGTTGTTGCTATTTCATTTGTTTAATTTTACATAAAACTTTGTTTTGAGATGTTTATTTTATCTTTCAATATTTTTAATCTGTTGGTATGAAGGAAACAGCTAGAAGGATCAGTTGTACATTTTGATTTCACATCTTCATTTTTAATTTGGGCAACAATACCATTAACTACTAACTCAGATAACTTACCCTATAACACATATACTCAGTAGGGAATCCATTACTTCAGACAACACATGGCTTTTTATACTGTACTGATTACTTGTTTTCCACATACTTGTATAAAAGTGTTGATAAAAATAAAATCAATGATGGGAAAAAACCAAATTATTGTCCCTAAAGGCTAGCACATTATATAGAGAAAGCATTTCCAGAAATAGCAAGCAAAACAAATCAAAACAAAACAAAAGCAGAATATTTTAGTTTTGAGGTAAATTCAATCACTTAGATTATCATAAAAATTGGGGTATTCATTAAAAAGTTAAACATTTGTTACGTGTATTAGCCTTTAGAGTCTCTGATTTATCAGTCTGTTCAGTGCTTAAATTTCCATAAGTTCTTATTTTATCCACATTAGAATTAATGTTCTTAATTTTATATAATACAAACAGGATAGAAATGGAAGGAAGAAATTTACATATAAATTAGCTCTTTGTCTTATTGTTTTTGTGTTGTTCATATATGTTTTTAGTGCAGAGTCAATATAGACACATTTTGGAAAAGTCTAACTTTCCCACTCTTATCTGCCATTGTCTCTATCTCTTCATCTAGGGGTGGGGCTTGTGAGATTTTCCTCATAGATGTTAGCAAGTCAGCTTTTTTAAAATACTGCTTTTGAAAAATTGTTTTATTGGCTATTTCATTTATTTACATTTCAAATGTTATCCCCTTCCCAGTTTCCCCTATGCAAACTTCTATCCCATCCTTCTCCCCTTGCTTCTATGAGGGTGCTCCCCCATCCACCCACCCACCCACTCCTGCCTCACCGCCCAAGCATTCCCCTACTCTGAGGCATCTATCTTTTCACAGGACAAGGGGCCTCCCGTCCCTGATGCCAGACAAGGCCATCCTCTGATACATATGCAGCTGGCATTTCCCATGTGTATGTAGTTTTTGGTTGGGAGCTCTGGGAGTTTGGTTGGTTGATAGAGTTGTTCTTCCTATGGAGTTGCAAGTCAACTGTTATTATCACTGTTTAGGTCTTGTTTGGATAGCCCTTTGTTGTAATATCCTAGAGAAACTTTTCTCTCTTATCAGAAGACAGTCTGATAGGAGTCATTCTTGTCTTCTGGCTATTATAATTTTCTGCCTCTCTTGCAAGAGGTACCTGAGGCTTTAGGATAGATGTTGTGTTGTAGATGTACTAACTGGGGCCAGACAAGCTAGAGTCAGTTGTTTTCAGAGTTTTGAATAGTTACAGATTTTTGTAATGATCTCTGTCTGTTGCAAAGAGAGCTTCTTTGATGAGTGATGAGAGCTACACTTGTCGGTGGGCATTACAATAAAGACAGATATTATACTGACTTATGAAAATGGCTGTACTAGGCTCTCTTCTAGGTTCTATGGCTTCATGAGCTATGGATTGTAGCTTGAGTTTACTGTGTTATGAATGAATGAATTCCCTTCTACAGAGTAGCCTTAAATCTAAGTAAAAGGCTGATGATTTCTCCCAAGATTTAAGTACAACTTTTCAGTCTCTGGGATATCTTGTCATGCTGGTCACTGTTGTGGTCTGTAGCCTTTACAGTTGAGTGGGGCTAGTGAATGTTCTTCTCCTTTTGTGCTTGGATATAGTTCCAATAAGCTTCCCCCAGGAGCTCCTGGCTGAGCTTTTATCTATGCTATAGTATGATGCCAAGTGACATAACTGAACAAAGTAAGAGGGAAAATATTCATGATGGGACATAGTTCAATTATGTGTGTACAGGTCGATTAAGAAGCAGAAGTTCAGCAACAGCTAGGGAATGATGTAAGGAGAGTTAAGACAGAAGAATCAAAACAGATAAAGTCCTTTAAGCGTGCATATGTGCATAGGATGAAAATAATTTGCAATTTAAGATAATCCCCAAAATTTTGGACAAGAAGGTGTATGATGGAAATAAGAAAAATATTTCAAAATTACTAAAATCTTTCAGTAAAATATATTTTCTCTTGCTGTTTCCCCCCTTGGTTCTTACCTCAGTTGTCTAATTTTAGCAGATGGTTCAAAGCAAACTGAGGAAAATATCATAGGAATGACACAAGCGAGTTTTGTGGGCTGGGTGTGCATCTGGCTCCACATAAAGTTCTGAAAAGAAACTATTGTTTAAGATCATGATCCTTAATGCTAATCACCATAGCTTTTAGTCTTCGTGTAAAAACCTGCTAATTACTGATCTGAAACTCTATGAAATTTTGATCATGGATACCACTTAATTTTGCTCTATGATGTAGGATCAAATAAGATCATGCTTTCCAGGCATGTATTTTGTACACATTAAGATCTTTTCAAGCATTGCTAAATGATTATGTTTAGATGTGTTTGTTTATTTTTTACCTTGAATAGTAATAATATATCAGCTTCCCAGAAAAGGGGAAGATACATCTCTGATTTCCCATGGTCATAAAAATTCGATACTTCAGTATATCTTAAACCCATATTTGAAAACTATGCCATAACCACCATAAACAATGGAAGATTTTAGGTAAAGTAAATAAAATCAGTAAAGTAAATAAAAACAAGAAAATATACTGTTAACAGTCTAGCCTGTGGTAATAGTCAGATTTACCATAATTATTTTTTGCTCTTCTAAGCACTTCTCATTTAGTGATAAAGACAATGATCTGATTTGTATTGGCTGAAAAAAAAATAGAATATCTTTACAGAACTGATAAAATCAGATAGAGTAAAACAGGGTGCTTATATATTTATTTAACTATATTTAAGATGTACATATAGCATTAATACCTTTACATGTCCATATTTTAAAAAATATATAATGTTATTGACAGAGTAGAAGACATATGAACACTCTGTAACCTTATGCATATTTTAAAGCTAACAATTTCTGACAGATTTTCCTATTATGTAATAATAATGTAACCTCAATACTATGCTCAGTGAAAAATGTTTAATCATAGCTCAAAACTAGTATCTTATTAAAACTACACTAATATGACTTCTATGGCAAGAGTTCATTCTGAAATAAGGAAAGTTAGTTTCAACTATAATCACACTTAAATGTCAATTTGAATACATTTGTGTGTATTCTGTGAGCATAAATTGAATTATTATCAGTATTGTAGTGATTATTGCATATCATTTAGTTAGTAATCAGTGTATATTTGAATTTAGAATATATGATGCTCTTAGTGCTAGGAATTTCTCATGACTAGGTATGGGAATATCAGCATGCATGCAACCACGGTGATCTCAGTGTAATGCTGTATGGGAACAACCTCCATGGAGAAAAGACAGTGTGAGCTGAGTATTCCCCAGAATGATATAATCTGTTGACTCATTGGTAAACCTTGAGATCTGTCCATGTGGGTGATATAGGAGTCTATGATTCTATGGAGGATAAAGGAATCAAAGAAAGTTCCCATTTTTTTCAAAGCTGTCCACAATGGGAATTATGAGGTAGCAGAATTGGGTAATTTACTTTCTTCTTTATCTGACATTCCATATAGATTATTGGGTCTGTCACATTTTTGTTGTAGGCTAGTGTTCTCCCTCAAATACTAGGCTGATGAGCAGTTGTTTAATTTTGTGTTGGTCTTGTTTTTGTAAAGACTAACCTCATCAAACATAGACATCCTCCTGGAACTGAATGATTTTATGATTTTAAATTTGTACATTTGACAGTGTTTTTAATATAATATTATTTTCTGATTTCATTTGATAGATAATATATAAATATCATATATAATATATATATATTCATCATTACCATAAAGGCACTAATTTTGAAGAGAAACAACATAAAAGATGTCATTACATAGTAAAAACAAATAATTGAATATTAAATAGGATGCAGGTAGAATACACCCATACAATATTTTTTAAAGGAATGTTTTGACACATATAAAATCCTATAGCAAGTACTCTATAATGATTAAGAAATGTTTATTTATTTTGTCTTAAGTTATTTTAATTCTAGGTATATTAAATATTGAATATTTAAATAAATAATATTGGGCATTAAATTGAGTTCAGAATTTTGTCAGACTTATTAATATCACAACCATTAGATAATCACTAAAGTATAAAGTTCCTCATATATTTAAATTTGATCTATTTGTAGAAGAATCTGAAAACTATCTTATATGAAATTTGATGGCATATGATAAAAACTTACATATTGAAGTTTATGTCTAGGGAATAGAGGATTTATATTATTTATTTCTCATTTAAAATTGTTTTTTTTTTAAAGGTTGGAGGAGATATAGACCGAGAGATGGTAAGAGTTTTAGGTCAAATTCTGACCAAAACCAATAGTGTGATGGGCCCTGAGTTGTATTAACCAGAAGACTCTTGAGCAAATGCCTGTTATAGAAATAGTAGAAACTGCTCTGAAAATTATTGACGAACAAAGGGACAATTTCTTCAAGGTCTTCCTCCTATTCAGATGAATACTATCTGAGCTAACACCCTCACAGAGTAGATGGTGTCCCTGAATGATTGATGTGGGAACCTAGAGGCCTGGTCATCTTAGCCTAACTAGGTACAATTCTAAATGGTCACTGTAACTCTAAAGACAGAATGTGGTTGCCCAAGGCTCTCTAGTTATAGACAATGAATTTCTGCCTGCTCAACCTTGCTTCTTTTCCCCTTTACAGCTAATGATCCTAAGAACACTTTTAAAAACCGTATTTATTTATAATTTATTTTATATACATGGATGTTTTGCCTGCATGTATATATGCCTGTGTACTGCATGCATGCAGGGCCTGTAGAGCTTAGAAGAGGGCATTAGATCCTCAGGAACTGGAGTTACAGCATCTGTTAACTGCCCTATGGATGCTGAGAATTGAACCTGGGTTCTTCTGTAGAGCACCCAATGCTCTTTAACCACTTAGCCATCTTTCTTAATACCTAAAGAAGCATATTTTAAAAACCTTGATGCTGAACTATACCTCAATCTGCTTGGAATAAAACTGAGTCTTTGACAAAATAAATAAATAAATAAATAAATAAATAAATAAATTGCTTTTTAAAATTTTCATATTGTTTTAATTAAAATAATTTTCCCTTTCTCTTTTCTCCAACTCTTTACATATACTCCCCTGCTCTCTCAAATTTATGATCTTTATTCTTTATATATATATTTCTAAATATATAAATACAACCTACCCAGTCCATCTAAAGTTACTTGCTGTCTTTCATCTTGGTATCTTGTAAACATATGCTAATATTTGAAAATCTTTTGTCCTTGATGAAGTCTGTTTCTTTACTAAGACACCACTGGCTTTCTATTCATTGTTTTTGCCCTGTTTCTTTTAGAAATATTTAAGAACACATTTCTAGAGAAGATAGAAGTACAAGTTCTATATTTTTATTATGTAAGCTATACTAATAATGTTTGTAATTACTTTTTATAAAACAACTTCTTATTAACAAATCAACTGCAGGTTGAGTATTTGAAAAAAAAATTGACAAAAGGATAATACATTTTACTGTAAACTGGTGCTTCAAAGATAATGCAGCATAATATTCTCATTTATGACATTTAACAGCATAATACTCTTCAAACGGATATTGTGGCTTTATTTATATTAAGCATAATATATGTTGAAAAAATAATTACACTGTTGTAATTAATAATTAAAAGTGTGAAAAAAAGACCTCCTCATGATGTTTCTTTAATGGAAAAACTAAAGTGCCCAATAGTCTATTAGACCATTAGGGCAGACTGGTCTAAATAAATAGTTAACTGAATTTGAGTTGTAGCCCCTAACATATTTCTTTTGTACCCCAAAACTTTTATCCAACTTTGTCATGAGATTCAAAACTTTAATACTTCTGTAAACTGTAATAGTAAAATATTTCTGACTCATAACTGACATCCTCAGACCTTTCCTGGAGAAACATTCTTTTCTCTATTATGACATCACATTTATTAAGCACATGGATGGTTTAAAGATCCAGTGTAAAAGAAGCTTTCTGGAATTCTTGGAGGACATCTTTCATCATAAGAAGGCAGAACTAATTTAACACTCACTTATCTATACTTTTTGCATGGACCAAAGGTAACAAAACAACCATTCTTCTGGATATGTCATAGTAGTTTTGCAATATTACTTGGGATTAAATTACTATTCTCAAACTATGCCTTGAAAATTATTCAAAAGATGGCCACATAAATTTGTTCAAATTCTAGGAATCTAGATGTAGCTTGACAACTTATTTGTAGTACTATATTTAAGTATAATTTTATCTTTACTATACATTGAAGATAAAAGTTTTAGAACTATGATTTTTTTTGGTGTTCTTTTAGCATATTTTAGATAAAAAAGTTACTTGTTTTCTTTCTCCTGAAGAAATGGGTAATATTCATAATTGTATCTCTAAGCTTTATCAAGACACTGATTTGTTTTAAAAAAAAATAATCAACTATCATTCTAAACACTTTAAGTTTCCATATGTTTTACTATATAATGAACTGATAGTCCTTTGAGTTACTCTAAGCTGTAGCTGGTCTTTAAAAATGACAAGATTTATCTACTTACAGGAAAGTAAAGGCCATTATTTGTAATAGTTTATGGGAAGAAAGGTAAAATTTTCTATCCTTATTACCTATTACTGCATTGAGATAATTTTCTAGCACTTAAAAGATTATAACCATGAAATTGCAGTAACCAAACAGATCTTAGAGATGATTCCTTGAGTCTTAATAGATGTACCAGACAATAGGTTCCCAAATGCATTCATTTTCTATAGTTGCATAGAAAATTAGCACAAACATAAGAGCATAAGAGGGTGATATGTTACAGTTTCTGTGTAGTAAGAGGAGAATAATCAAGACTAAGTTCAGTTTGGTCTCACAAATCAAAAGCAAGGTATAACCACTTTCCATCAATTCATTTTGTCACTTTATGTAGATTACAGTCTTATTAATGCTAATAAAATTTAGTTGTTTGTGGTTACAGCACTGAGTTCCTGAGCAGCACTCCCATACTGATATTTTCAACACTGCTGCTTGTGTCTCCCTAAGGTCACATGGATACTCTTTTACTTTTATGACCTTTACATGATTAAGTCATTCTCAATCAAAATAATGTATCTTGTAAATAATTTAAAGTCAACTATTTTTAATCAAATTAGTTTTACAAAATAAGCACACCAAAAATGAAATGTAATCTGATCATTCAAAGTAAAAGTCTTTGACTACAAGTAAGAGGACAAATTTATATGGGCATTAACATCATGGAATTCTAATGGTCCATTTTAGCATAATTTTCAGGAATTAATGCTAATAAATCATTAGAGAAGTCTTTGGTAAACAAATCTGTTACCTGTGAAGGCTTTTTTCAATTTAATTTTTTAAATTTCTTTATATGTATAGGTTTGTATATTAGATGTGGATAGGAGTTAGAGATTGTTGGGATTGACCTGATACAATGAGGGGAACTGAACTATGAATTCCTGCCTTCTGAAAAAAACAACATATGTTCTTAACTCCTCAGCCATCTCTCCAGCTCTGGTGTTAATGTTCTGTGAACTCAGCAAAACCATCAGTTTGTATGTTGTTTCTTTCTGAACCCTGTTACTCATTCACATGGAAGAGATCAGTATAAGCCCAATCACTATTGTAACTCCTTTATGAAATCACCACAGACCAATATCATGAAAAAGATTACTTTTTGGCACAAGGTCAAAGTCCTTATTTAAAGATATCATAAGGAGCAAAATGAAGCCCCTATCAACATGATTCACATGATTTTATGGTCTATCCTGACTAGCTTGCTAGCTTGCCAATATTCACTTCAGTGTTTCCAAAGTGAAAGATAAGCTTTTGTTCCCTTCCTTACCTCCTGCTCATCACTGCGGTATTCTCATATTGCTATACTTTTTCCCCCATTTGTTATAGGGAAGCTCATATCTCTCTAACTTCTATTTCTTAATTGTATCATTGAGCTATGAAAATATATCAGTCAATGTTGTAGGACATGCAAATCTTTGGAAAGAAGGGAAGAAAAGACTGAAGGAGCCAGAGAGGTCAAGGACACCACAAGAAAATTTACAGAATCAACTAACTTGAGCCCATAGGGTCTTGTTGAGACTGAACTACCAACCAGAGAGCATGCACTGCCTGTATCTAGATCCTCTGCTCAAATGTAAAATATGTGCAGTTTGGTCTTCATATAGGACCCCTAACAGCAGAAACAAGGTCTGTCTCTGACTCTGTTGCCTGCCTTTGGATCCCTTTTTTCTAAGTACCCTGCCTTTCCTAGCATCAGTAGAAGAAAATGCATCAGGTCCATTAGGGAATTTTGACGCAGATCAAAATTATTGATGGTTAGACCAACTAACTTCCAGAAAGTATATACTATTAATATGATTTAACTAGCCACTAGCATATGAGACCTTTCAAGATGCAAGTATAGATCAGTTTTTAACTTGATGGAATTCATTGTGTTTCTACTAGTTTGTTTTGTCAATACTTGGAAAGGTGATTACATAAACTAGTAATAGAAAGGCTTTGGAATAATCTGTTGTGTTTTTAAATCTTCAATCCATTTTATACTTAATCTAAATAGGAATGCTAAATATAAATGATTAGCACATTACATTTTCTTTAATTTTCAATTGATAAGTTTTATATTAATGTGAATATGAAATTATATTTCAGTTTATGATTACACCTTAAAACATTACATTGGGCTAAGTAATATGTCATTGGCTTTTTAAAAAGTGAGAAACCTAATGGATAGAGAAATGTTGATCAATGGGTCCAAATTGCAGCTATATTAAAGAAATAACTATTATTACTCGGTTTAACTATTGTAAATAGTTTATAATAATGTATTGAAAATTCGAATTTGGTAAAAAGAACCAACTTTTTTGAGACATGGTCTCGCTATGTAGTCCTAGCTCTCCTGATGTCCTGGTGCTCACTCTGTAGCCCAGGCTGACCTCACACTTACAAAGATTCTCCAGTTTCTGCCTGGCAAGTGCTGAAATCAAAGGCGTGCACTACCACAGCTGGCTAAAATAACAAGCTGTTAATGTTAAGGGCACTATGGTAATTCCAATGGATCCATAAGAGATGACTGTTAAGAACGAAAGATATCCATGCAAAAAAGAGACAATAACAAGACACTGGAAATCTCCCAGGTAATCATTTTAACAAATAAACTGTCCTGCCTCAAATCTTAGCACTCCAAACATTTCAAAAGACCCTACCTTTAAAGAAACTCTCATACAATATTGTAAAATATTCTACAATTCCAGTCTTTGATTTTTAAAGGCAAAATATTGTATTCGTTATGTGGAAATAAATTCTGGCTCCCTACATGGCTGCTTGCTGGCTTCACATGAAATCTTAAAGATATTTTATGATATGTTATTATCCATACATGCAGAACAAACTGGCTAGTTTTCAACCATTAGTGTAAAAGCATTTATATGTCTGTTATGGCACTGTTTTTTTGATAAGTGGTTCCAAAGAATTTGATACCATTTGATATCCCTAGTCTTGGGGTATTTTGACTCAGAGCAGATTATTTGATGATCCCTAACAACCCATTTCTATTAGCCACACAGAAACCAAATATCTGTTATCTAAACTTGGCGTAGGGCATATTCCTTCTTAGAATGACTCATATCTGAAAGTTAGGAGATGAAACCATTTCCTGCCATAAAATTTGACCCATTTATTTGTATTCTTAATAGAATAGACTAATATATTTTCTATGTAAGTCTTATTTATACTAAATTATTTTAAAAACCTAACTGAACATAGTACATATAAGATAGGAAATATACTCAAGAATAAACTATGTTTTTAAATGTATATATTATATTTTCACATGTGTAAAAAGGTGAATTTAATTATTTTCCAAGTTGTGTATGCTCTTCGAGTATCAGAACAAAAGAAAATTTCAATGGTATTAACAGTTGAATAGACTCTTAATTAGTCAGTGAAAACAGAAATAACTGAATTTACTAAAAAGACTGACTGACACTTATTTTTATAACAACTTCAGTGTCAGGCTTATTTGAAATATTGAAGCCCAAGTATTATGTTTTTATATGATTGTTTTGCATGTTAGAGAATTAGTTTTGTTCAAGTAAATATATGTATCAAGATTTCTTAACTAGGAAGGCAAACTCTAAAATTACATAAATAATTAAACTATTATCTATCTATCTATCTATCTATCTATCTATCTAATCTATCTACACAGACACACACACACACACACATATATGCATCCAATGGACAATCAAGAATGACACTCTTTCATAACCCATCAGATAGCTGAAATCAAAGAGCAAATTTGTTCCCTGAAATATGAAGTAAATAAGCTAATGGAATGTCATAGCTCTGTTCACATTAACTGAAGTAGAATTTGTTGCATTCTTAAGCTGTTAGAGAGAATGATTTTGATAAACTGCTGGAGGCTTCATTTAGGCTCCTATGAGAACTCCTGAGAACAGATGCCACCCAGTTAGTGTTCCCTCACATTTGTTGATTTTAATTTTATGAATGGCACCAAATTATCTTGATAAAGAGTTTAACACAGATTCACTCAAGGTGGAATGAAAATCATTTTAAACACTTCCAGTATGTTCTCATAAAATTAAAAGCCAGAATTTTGGAAGAAAGGCTCATGTCTCACATAGGACAATGACATTTCCCTCCAGGATAGTATCTCCATTTCCTAGTTCACCCAAGAGAATGAGTGAGTTAAGCAACATGTATAAAGGCCATAGGCAATGTTCAAATATTCACTAAATAGATAAAAATATCATCTTAAAACTATTGTGTATTCTTTGTCCTTTCCTGTATAACAGTAGGATAAATGTAATCACTAAAAAATTCAGATTTCAAATGAGGAAGACTTCCCAGGAAATTCCTAAGAAAGAAGAAGGAGAAAATGCTAATAATGATGGAAACTATATCCAAAGTCATCACAATTTGACTCCATGGATACAGATCAGTGTATATTGTTAAGTGAGAGAACCCAGTCTGAAATGGTTGCTTCCTGTGAAATTTTATGTTAGATTAAAGAAAAGACAGTAGAAAGAAAAAAAATGTACCTTAAAAATTTGTTGGGAGAGGAGAAGCACAATTCTCCAGCCCCTTCTATGTGCACCATGAAAAGTGACACCCACACAGAGATGACAGTATGTGTAAGTATACAATGGAGAATTTGAAGAAACATCAAGTTTAGTTACTCAAACTCAGTAGTCCTAGGCATATTGACAGTATAATACAATTGATATAATAAGGACAAGCCATTTCATGCTTGTAGCCTTTCTTAGAAAAACTTGTATCTCAGTGAAATTATGAAATAAATTGAAATCAGAAAAACAGTAATTGAAAGCTCTCTTACAAACTATTTCTGCTGTGGTCATCAAAATTCTCAATGGCATCAAAAACAAGGGTGAAAGCAGCCAGAAGAATCTGAAAAGAGTAAATAACTGATTGGGACTTTTTGTCCTGTGGTTCTTGGAACCTAAACTAGACATTGTGTAAAAATTAAGGAACTCTGAAAACAGAGTTAGAAAAGAGAGTAATCTAAGCTGTGTTCTCTTTTAAAACTGTCCAATTCAAATGATCACGAACAGAATTTATTTTACATGATTAAATCCGGAAGAAGTTTCATACCTCTTTTTCTAGTGCCAAAATCAAGATGCCAGGAAAAAGTATCCATTTCAAAGGGAAAGGGAAGTAACCCAGATAGTTACATAAAGACTTGTGTTTCTGAGAAACAGAGTAAATCAGAAAGAAAATAAAATATTAGATGAAAACTCAGCACAATAGCTGCTTTAGAAGGCTTAAGAAATATCTACATATTCAGGTTGGACATTTGGTCTCGTCTACTCAGCTTCAGCTGTCACCTAGGAACAGCCCAAAGTTATCTGAAAGAGACTCAGTTGGGAGATTTCCTTGGTCAAGTTTGCAAATGGGCATATCTGTGTGGGGTTGCTAATTAATGTAGGTGGACATCCCTCTGTGGGAGATGTCAGCCTTCGGCAGGTGAAGCTGCCTTGTATAAGAAAGGTACATGACCATGAGGTGGGGAGCAAGTCAGTAAAGCCTCTGTACTGATAGTTCTGGTTTCACGTTTTTGCTTTGAGTTCCAGGTTTGGCTTTCTCAATGATGGATGACAACCTTTAAACTAAAATAAACCCTTTCCTTCACTAGTTGCTTTTGGTCAGTAGTTTATCCGAGAAGGCAAACTAGAGCGCTGTCCTTCCCACTTTCTGAAAGAGAAATCAAATCAGAATATCAGGTAGAGATGTTTCTGCAGATATGAAATTACAACAGAGTAGCTTTACATGCTTTTTGTAAAATGAAAATCAGCTTTCCTTTGAATCCATTGTTCAGAAAATTATCTCTTCATAGCACAATAAACACTCAAAAGTACTTTAGTGTAAGTTCTGCAGAGCCAAAAGAATAATGCATAGGTCTTTGAATAGATAGAGCTGTAAATTTGAGAACACATTTATTACTCTCTTAATGACAGTATTTTATCAAGTACATTAATATGGTATTCATTGTATTAAATATTTAATGTACATCATTTTATTTAAGCATCAAAACCACCTGCCACAGTTTTATTTCTGCTGCTGTTATAAAATATCCTAACCAAAAGAACTCAAGGATGAAATGGGATTAATTTAAAGAACCAGGTTACAAACCATCCTGGGAAAACCACATCTGAAGGAGCTTGACAGAGCTGTTCAAATTGAACCCATGATCAATAAGCGAAGAAATGAATTATTGCATCCATGCCTGTATTCAGCTTGAGTTCCCTACTCATATACAGTTCAGGATCCCCTGTCTAGGGAATGATATGGGTCTTCCCACTTAAATGAATACAATCAAGAGAACCCCCCACAGATATACCCACAAGCTAATCTGATCTGCATAATCACTTTTGCTTCAAGAGTGTGTCAGGCTGACTATTAAAGTTAATCATCATATAATATACGCTATTAGCAGACATTATCACAGCTTTAGAAAAGGAGGAAGCAACAAATGTTTGACAGTGCTATCTGTCCATCTAGAGTTAGTTGCTGGGAATCTGCAACATTATTGTAGACTGATGTTCATATCAACTTCTTAACATAGATTTCTACTTATAGGTAAACAAGACCACATTGCCTTGGAGTTCTTTTCTTATATATCAATAGGGTTGTACTGCAAATATTTTCTCAAGCTCCAAAAGTAATATAGTTGTTGAACTTAAGATCTTCCATTAAAATATCAGTTTTTAATTTGCTTACTGAAACCAGAAAACAATCGTAATAACACGTGTCAACAAAAATGTCCCTTTCCAGTTTTGCCAATGTAAATATCCTCAATTATAATTGTATAGTATGATAATTTATATCGTGTATGAGTCAGCTTTTCTGTTGCTCTGAGAAATGTCTGACCAAAAGCAGGTTGAGGAGTGAAGAGCTTCTTTAGTTTGTAGGTTAAAATTATGTTCAAAGAAAGACAGGTCAGTACCTTAAGGCAGGGTTGTGGGGGTTAAGAAGTGAAGCAGAAATTATGAAAGTATGGAAGAACACTTTTTTTCTTTGCTTGCTTAGCTATACTTCTTCTACAGTCTAGTCCACCTGTCCAACTATGGCAGCATCTACAGTGGTCTAGTTCCTCATATATCAATTATTATTCAAGAAAATACCATACAGATGTGGCAACAGGCCAAAATCATGAAAATTCTTCATTTGAGGTTCACTTGTTACATGTGTACCATACTGACAGTTAAAGCTAGTATATTATTATATACAACTATAACTTTTTAATTAAATAGTTTTAAATACCACTGATTTGTATTTGATATACATTGGGAACTCAATAGTTTTTGTCAAGAAAAATGCCAATTAAGAATGGAAAATATTTCAACTTTATATTACTAAAGAATACACATAAATGCAAACCATGTACATGAAAGATACTTATTCATTCTTCATTTGTGAAATGTAAGTTAAACAAAAACGAGAATTATATTTTAACTTTATAATTTTGATAATTTCAGATGATTGGTTTATTTGCATCATTAGATGTTGGATAACCAATTAGAGAGTTTATTCTTGGACAAAACTTATTCTCCTATTCTCACAGAGGATTAAGTAGCTTGTAACTCTTCACCTAGGTGTGGTATCTTGTGTTCTCCCTAATACGTGTTGGTGTGTCAGCTGATGTTGTCATTGTTCAGGTCTTATGGAGGCTACCACATTGTGGGTGTTGCATAGCTGCAGGATCCTCAACATATATAGAAAACACAACCTTGATGCAGGATTCCTGGTCTTCTGACTCTTCCAGTCTTTCCTTCTGCTGCGTGGCCTGTGCCTTTGGTATAAGGGCTTTGTTGTGTTAAGTGGAATCAGGTACATCACAGTCAGTTGTTCTCTGCATTTTGGTTAGTTGTGTCTTTCCTTAATGATTTCTGCCTACTGCAAAAAATAAGCCTCTTTGATTAGCGACAGCAGTTACACTTGCCAGACTGGAGCAGCACAGTGGATGCAAAACCAGAAATCTATTTTTTCTTGCATGTATATTTATATATATGTGCATGTGTATGTGTTCATATTTGAGTAAGTATTCAATCACAACACAGGACACTAAATATATTGGAACATAAGATATATTAGGGAGGGTGGGTGGGGGTACACCATCATAGAGGCAAGAGGAGGGGGGAAGGGATAGGGAGTTCCTGGGAGGGAGCGGGGAAAGGGGATAAGGGGAAAACATCTGAAATGTAAATAAAATTTCCAATAAAAATATTAAAAAAAACCAAAAAATCATATAATACATTTAAACTCTAGCTTCTCCCTAACTCCTCCCAAACTCTCCCCACTGCCCTTCTCCAACAGATTAACAGTTCCTGCATTTCCCTTCATAAAAGAGCAGTTTTCCAAGTTGTATCAACTGGATATGACATAAAAAATGCAATAAAATTAGACACAAAGCTTCATACTAAGGTTGAGTGAGGCAACCCAGAAGGAGGAAAAGAGTCCCAAGAGTCCCAAGAGCAGGCAAGAATGTAAGAGTCACCCCAGCTCTCCCATTGTTAGAAATCTGAATAAATCTTTTAGAGTTGCTAAATAACACACACACACACACACACACACACACACACACACACACACACACAGAGAGAGAGAGAGAGAGAGAGAGAGAGAGAGAGAGAGAGAGAGAGAGAGAGAGAGAGAGAGGTAACATACAATAATTCTATTAAGAATGAAGAGAGATGGAACCATGCATTATTGATGGAATGCAAAATGCATAGAATTGTTGAAGATGGAACAAAAAAGAAAAGATGCAATTTTAATACTTTCTTTCTGAGAGTCAGCAATTCATGTTCTCTTTGTCTTTAGCTTGGGATAGCATAATATTTTTGCTGTTTGTTTTAAAATAACATTTCTAGAATAATCAGTCAGGGCAATTATATCAGAGTCACTTGATGTATCTTACAAATGTCAAGTTATTGCTGGGTTTGTTCTCTGTGTCAGCAGTTAAAAGTGACTTCTAGTTCCATGAATTGATATAACGTTAGAAGTAATAGATGGTGACAGATTTGAAGTTATTCTTTTCTTCTTTTTTGGAAGTACTGATATCACTTCTCCTTTCCGTTTCTTCCCCACTCCCTCTCAGACATACATCCTTATTATTTTTCAAATTCTTAATTTCATGTTTCATTGATTGCTGTTACATGCATATGTATATACTTTTTATTCCATTATAAATGCTACTACCACTACAGCTTTCATTTCTCACAAGACCATATCAAATAAAAATAATGTTACATAGAGCTCTTAGGCAAGTAGCCTGGAACATCCGATTGTATAGTACATAGTTACCATATATTGGATTGGCCAGAAAGTTTTTGTTATTATAATAATTAAATTTTACAAGAAAAAATCTGAATCTGAAACAGTTAATTCTGCACATCTTAGACATCATTGTTCCATATACTAAAATACTTAGGAATCAGAATAGTAAAACATAAAGTAGTAGTCCATGTTTGAATATCTGCTGAGATGAATTACTCCTTTCTTTACATGAACAACAAGTTGTTTATCACATGTCAACAACAATGATATATTTAAAGGTATTTAAAAGATAAAAGTGGCTTCCTAAATGACAACCTAATGATACTAATTTAATGTCTGCCATACACAGGTAAAGGTAGCTCAACAGAGCCTATATTGGGTACTGCCCTTATCTCTAGTTTCTACAATCACAAAATTTATGGGGTTAATTTTGATAGTTTAAGTAACCTAGCCTATAGCATTTTTTCAGAGATATCCATGTTATCCATGAGATTTCAGTACTGAGAAATGGTCGTCTCTCATAACTAAGTAAAGAAATGAATTTAAAACTAAGTGATGCTTAGAAACTAGTAGACTTCTGAGGAATGAGCTAGAAATGTGACTGTCAACAACAACAATTTAGTGATGCCCCAGAATGACAAAGGAACATATTACAGGAAACCTCCATTTTTCTGAGAAAATAAATGTGATCACAAATAGACTTGTTGATAGGGATACGGACTTTTAAAGGTATTTTGGCAGTAGTAGATTGGAAATGATACAAAAGACAATTCTTGTTATGAAGTGGTAAAATCTTACAGAAAGATTTTTGTTCCAATATATCTTGTGTTCAATATATGAAGTGTCCTGTGCTGTGATGAACATGTATTCAAGTATCTTATGAAATTTGTAAATAGTGTTTCAAGCAATAGTCTGGCTCATACAAACTGCTTATAGTAAATAAAAATCTGAAAAGCATATTGAAGAAGGGATTACTAGGGCAAATAATCAGAGCTTGAATATTTGTAAAATTCTCAGTCTGTATATCGTAGGAGAGGAAAATGACTTCAAAGACAATTAAATTATTGGTTATGCCTCCTTCTTATCTCCATTCTTCTCTGAATCTCTCTGTCTCTATCTGTCTTTGTTTCTATATCTGTTTCCCTCCTCCCCTTCTCTCTGTGTAAGATAAATGATATTTTTGCTGTCTTAGTTTTTGATGAGAATAATGAGAAGAGAAAGCTACTGAAGAAGAGAAAAACTAATATTGTGCCATATGGCAGATTATTTTAGTGATCATTCCATTCCTTTTCATCTCAAATGATATCCCACTTCCTTCCTGGTTACCCTTCCACAAGTTCCCCATCCCACATCCTCTTCCCTCCCTCCTTTTTGCTCTATGAGTGTGTTGCCCCCTTATCTACCCTCTCCTGCCTTAGTCCTCTAGCATCCTCCAATGCTGGGACATCAAACCTCCACAGGACCAAGGGCTTCCCCTTTCATTGATATAAGACAAGATCATTCTCTGCTACCTATGTATCTGCAGCCATGAATCTCTCCCTGGTTGGGATGCCTTTGTTGGTGGTCTAGTCCCTGGGAGCACTGGGTGGTCTGGCCAGTGATGCTGTTTGTCCTATGGGGTTGCAATCCCCCTCAGCTCCTTCAGTCCTTCCACCAGTTCCTATACCAGGGTCCCTGAGCTCAGTCTGATGGTTTGCTCTAAGCATTCATATCTGTATTGACCAGTTGCTGGCTGAACCTCCCAAGGAGTAGTCACACCAGGTTCCTGTCAGTAGATGCCTCTTGGCAATGACAATAGTGTCTGGTTTGATGTCTGCAGACAGAATGGGTCCCCATGTGGGGCAGTCCTCGGATGTCTCTGCTCCATTTTACTTTGTCCAGATTTTTCCTTTGGACAGGAACATTTCTGGGTTAAAGACTTTGAGATAGGTGTGTGGCTCCATCCCATGACTATGGACTATGACTATCTACTGAAGGTGGTCTCTACAGGTTCTATTTTCCCTTCTTTACTAAAATCATCCCCACTGGATCCTGAGAGCCTCTCTTTTCCCTGGCATCTGGGACCCTCCAGTGAGTATCCCCAGCTCCTCATCCCCACCCCTACCCCCCCTGCTACATATTTTTATTCAAAAACCTGATCCTCTTGTTACCTCCAGTACCTGATATTTCCTTCCTTATTTCCTCCCCCTCCTCTCTTCCTCCTAAGTCCCCCCTCCCTCCATCTTCAATGATAATCCTGTTCTTCCTTCAATGCAGGACTGAAGCGTCCACACCCTGGTCTTCCTTCTTCCTAAGCTCCATATGGTCTGGGGATTGTATCATAGGCATTGTGAGGTTTTGAGTTAATATCCACTTATCAATGAGTACATACCATGTGTGTTCTTTTGTGTCTGGGTTACCTAGCTCAGGATGATATTTTCTAGTTCCATCTACTTGCCTGAAAATTTCATGAAGTCATTGTTTATAATAGCTGAATAGTACTCCATTTTGTAAATGTACCATATTTTCTGTATCCATTCCTCTGTTGAGGGACATCTGGGTAGTTTCAAGCTTCTGGATATTATAAATAAGGCTGCTATGAACATAGTGGAGTATGTTGGGGCATCTTTTGGGTATATTCCCATAGTAGTATAGCTGGTTCTTCAGTTAGAACTATTTCCAATTTTCTGAGGAACCTCCAGACTGATTTCCAGAGTGGTTGTACCACCTTGCAATCCCCACCATCAAGGGAGGAGTGTTCCTTTTTCTTCTTGCCAGCATCTGCCATTCTGACTCGTATGAGGTGGAATCTCAGAGATGTTTTGACTTACATTTCCATAATGACTAAGGATGTTGAACATTTCTTTAAGTGCTTCTCAGCCATATAAGTTTCCTCAGTTGAGAATTCTCTGTTTAGCTCTGTACCCCTTTTTAAATAGGGTTACTTGGTTCTGTGGAGTTTAATTTTTTGATTTGTTTGTATATTTTGTATATTAGTCCTCTATTGGATGTAGAGTTAGTAAAAATCTTTTCCCAATCTCTGGGTCACCATTTTGTCCCATTGACAGTGTCTCTTGCCTTACAGAAGCTTTTCAATTTTCTTGGTCCCCTTTTCTCAAAGATCAAGTGATCATGTGTGTGAGTTTATTTCTGGGTCTTCAATTCTATTTCACTGATCTATGTGCTTGCCTCTGTACCTATACTATGCAGTTTTTATCAGTATTGCTCTATAGTACAGCTTGAGGTTAGGGATTATGATTCCCCAGAAGTTCTATTATTGTTGAGAATATTTTTCACTATCCTAGGTTTTTTTGTTATTCCAAATGAATTTGAGAATTGCTCTTTCTAACTCTATGAAGAACTGAGTGGGAATTATGATAGGGATTGCATTGAGTCTGTAGATTGCTTTTGGCAAGATGGCCATTTTTAGTATATTAATTCTGCCAATTGATGAGTATGGATGGAGTATCTTTCCATCTTCTGATGTCTTCTTCAATTTCTTTCTTTAGGAACTTAAATTTATTGTCATACAGATATTTCACATGCTTGGTTAGTGTTACACTAAGATATTTTATATAATTTGTGACTATTGTAAAGGGTGTTGTTTCCCTAATTTCTTTCTCAATACGTTTATCTTTTGAGAAGAGGAAGGCTGATGATTTGTTAGAGTCAGTTTTATACTCAGCCACTTTGCTGAAGTTGTTTATCAGCTGTAGGAGCTCTCTGGTAGAATTTTGGGGTGGCTTATGTATACTATCATATCATCTGCAAATAGTGATATCTTAACTTCCTCCTTCCCAACTTGTATCCCTTTAATCTTCCTTTGTTGTGTAATTGCTCTGACTAGAACTTTGACTACTATATTGAATATATAGGAAGAGAGTGTGTAGCCTTGTCTTGTCCCCGATTTTAATGGGATCACTTTGAATTTCTCTCTCCATTGAATTTGAAGTTGGCTATTGGTTTGCTGTATATTGCTTTTATTATATTTAGGTATGGACATTCCTGATATCTCCAATACTTTTAACATGATGGGGTGTTGTATTTTGTCGAAGGATTTTAATCAGAATCTAATAAAATGATCATTTTTTTTCCTTTGAGTTTGTTTTTATAATGGATTATATTGATGGATTTCTGTATATTGAACCATCTCTGCATTCTTGGGATGAAGCCTATTTGATCATGGGGAATGACTGTTTTGATGTGTTTTTTAATTCAGTTTATGAAAATTTTATTGAATAATTTTGAATTGATATTCATAAAGGAAATTGGTCTGAAGTTCTCTTGCTTTGTTTAGTTTTTTTTGTTGCTTAGATATAAGTGTAACTGTAGCTTCAGAGAAAGAATTAGATACTATTCCTACTGTTTTTATTTACTGGAATAGTTTGAAGAGTATTGATATTAGGTCCTCTTTGAAGGTCTGATAGAATTCTGCACTAATATTATTTGGCCCTGGGCTATTTTTTTTGATTTCGAGACTTCTAATGATTGTTTCTGTTTCCTAAGGGGTTATGGAACTGTTTAGATGGTTTATCTTATCCTGATATAACTTTGGTACCTGGTTCCTGTCTAGAGTATCATATAGATTTTCCAGTTTTGTTGAATACAGACTTTTGATTTAGGATCTAATTTTTTTTTAATTCCTCAATTTCTGTTGTTATGTCTCCCTTTTCATTCCTGATTTTGTTAATTTTGATACTGTTTCTGTGCCTTCTAGATAATTTGGCTAAGAGTTTATCTATCTTATTGATTTTCTCAAAGAACCAGCTCTTTGTTTTGTTGATACTTTATATAGTTCTCTTTGTTCCTACTTGGTTGATTTCAGCCCTGAGTTGGATTATTTCCTATTGTTCATGACTCTTTGGTATAATTTCTTCTTTTTGTTCTAGAGCTTTCAGATGTGCTGTTAAGATGCTAGTGTATGAACTCTCTAATTTCTATACGGAGGCACTCAGGGATATGAGTTTTCCTCTTAGCACTGCTTTCATTATGCCCCATAAGTCTGGATATGTTGTACCTATATTTTCATTCAATTCTAAAAAGTCTTTAACTTCTTTATTTATTCCCTGACCAAGTTATCATTGAGCAGATCGTTGTTCAGCTTCCTTCCTTCCTTTCCTTCCTTCCTTCCTTCCTTCCTTCCTTCTTCCTTCCTTCCTTCCTTCCTTCCTGGCTGCCTCCCTGCCTCCTATTGCTTTGATTTTTGTTTGTGATGCTAGGAATTGAAACCAGGATCTTGAAAATGCTAGGCAAGTTCTCTAGCACTGATCTATATTCCCAACCCTTTGTTTTTTGATACAGGGTCTTCTTAAATATCTTAAGCTGTCTTTGACTTAAAATTCTCTTTTTCTTCTCTTCAGTGTGCCGAGATTATTGATACTTATCATTCAAGCAATATCTTTGGTCATTCCTTGAGTAAACCTCAGTGTACCTTCCTTTCCTTTCCTTTCCTTTCCTTTCCTTTCCTTTCCTTTCCTTTCCTTTCCTTTCCTTTCCTCTCCTTTCCTCTCCTCTCCTCTCCTCTCCTCTCCTCTCCTCTCCTCTCCTCTCCTCTCCTCTCCTCTCCTCTCCTCTCCCTCCCTCCCTCCCTCCCTCCCTCCTCCCTCCCTCCCTCCCTCCTCTCCCTTTCTTTCTTTCTTTCTTTCTTTCTTTCTTTCTTTCTTTCTTTCTTTCTTTTTTTTCTTTCTTCCAACCCTGCTTTTATAACCACTCTCATCCATGTTGGTTTTATTTTATTACAGGGATACAGACTTGACCCTTCCAGAGGACAGATGCCTAATTTTTCACACTATACAGTGGCCAGCCTACAAGGACTGTGAGTGGCTATCAGTGCCAGTTCTTAATTCTTCTCCGAATCAACATTTTTATATGTGCACATACACGATGAGTATGATCGAAGCATTGTTATCCATGAGAATCTTGTTCCTGACACAACTGTTTTGGATTTTCCTATCTTTTCCTGAACTCACCCAGGCTGGGCATCTGCACTACCACAGTTCCACAGAAGTGGTGATTCCCTTGAAAGTAACTGAGAAAGCCCGAGGAAAGAACTCTCCAAACTGGATCTCCTATAGCTTTAAACTTGGAGGCCAGAGACACATTATCCACATGAAGATCAAGAATCCTTTTTTAACCAGGCATCTCCCAGTGTTTACATACTCTGAGCAGGACTCTCTGCTTGAAGATTTCCCTTTTGTACAGGATGACTGCTACTACCATGGTTATGTGGAGGGTGACTCAGAATCATTAGTTTCCCTCAGTACCTGTTTTGGAGGCTTTCAAGGACTACTAGAGATAAATAATATTGTTTATGAAATTATGCCCAAGAAGTTTTCTACCAAATTTGAACATCTGGTCTATAAAATGGACAGTAATAGAACAGAATCAAGGAGTACCAGCCTTATGCAAGATAACATAACATGCCAAGTAGAGTTACAAAAAAGTGGTAATTTAACTCTCAAACAAAGTAGTTTTGAAGGCTGGTGGACCCATACTAGAATTGTTGAATTAGTAGTGGTGGTGGATAAGAGTCTATATGACCACTATGGACATAATTACACAATAATGCTGTCAGATGTATATTCTGTGATAAGTATAGTGGATACCATTTATGAAGTAATTGGTATTAAAGCATTATTGGTTGGTTTGGAGATTTGGAATAAGAAAAACCCTATTTTAGTAGATGATGTAAGAAAATCTTTAAGACTATATTGCCGGTGGAAAGCCTCAAACTTTCTTCATCGGTTAAAACATGATACCTCACATCTTTTCATACACAGGCACTTGAGAGGATTAAGTGGCATCGGTTCCACCAGTGGGATTTGTGATCTAAAGCGTAGTTGTGCAGTTGTTACTTTCATAGACAGAACTTTGAACCTTCGTGCCCTTGGAGTGGCTCATCACTTAGGTCATAATTTGGGCATGAGCCATGATGATGATACATGTAAGTGTAGTTACAGTAAATGTATAATGCACATGGACAGCCCACCTATACCTAAATTCAGCAATTGTAGTTATAATTACTTTTGGTCATACAGTATACAGTACACAAGCTGTTTGATGGAAAACATGTATGCAACAGATATCTTTGACATGACTCACTGTGGAAATGGTGTTGTTGAAGACAAAGAGCAATGTGACTGTGGATCTTTAAAGAATTGTGCAAGTGACATGTGCTGCATGCCAAACTGCACTCTGACTACTGGGTCTTCCTGTGCCTTTGGACTTTGCTGCAAAAACTGTCAGTTTTTACCATCAGGGACTCTGTGTAGAAAAAGTGATAACCTGTGTGATCTTCCAGAGTGGTGCAATGGAACATTCCATAAATGTCCAGATGATGTTTATGTGGAAGATGGAATTCCCTGTGGGGTCTTAGCCTATTGCTATGAAAAGCGATGTAATGACCGCAACCAACATTGTAGGCAGATTTTTGGCCAGAGTGCAAAGACTGCAAATGGACATTGCTACAGAGAAATTAACACTAAAGGTGATCGTTTTGGCCATTGTGGTCTTCAGGGACCTACGTATATAAAATGTGAAGGCAATGATGCGCTTTGTGGAAGAATTCAATGTGATAATGTGATAGAAATTCCCATATGAAAAATCACAGTACCATTCACTTTGCTGTTGTCAAAAATGTGTCATGCTGGGGCACTGATTACCATCCTGGGACAAACCTAATTGATATAGGTGATGTGAAAGATGGCACAGAGTGTGAACTAAATCATTCTGTATCCATAGGCATTGTGTACATGTATCTGCATTAGACAGCAACTGTTCACACTATGTTCTGTAATAACAGGGGCATCTGCAACAATAAACATCATTGCCACTGCAACTTCCGCTGGGATCCTCCTAACTGTATGATAAGAGGACATGGAGGTAGTGTAGACAGTGGCCCACCTCCTAGACCAAGGAAAGAGAAACAGTTTTCTTATCTGCTTCTTTTACTGCTCATTATTTTGATTTCCTTATTAAGTTGTCTTTTTTGGCTACTTTGTATTAGAAAAGAAAGTGAACAAAAGCCCCAAGTTCAGCCTACACCTGTAGAAATAAAGGAAGTGTCAAAGGAAGTTCCAAGCCGAAAATCTAGTACAGTGTCTTCCCACAGTCAACCTCAGTCAAGACAGCCATCACGATCGGGTTCATCAGCATCATTCATAAAAATCACCAATTAAAAATTAATCACTAGTATGGCTCTCCTTGTTCTTCACGATTTTAAGTAATCTGAAGACTTATTTCTGTAATTTTGTTCTTTACATTTCCAGAAAAAATAATATATGAATAGTACAGATATTTCTCAGGTTATTGCCAGCAGCTTTTAAGGTGATTTTATATACACTGTTTCTACTATAGCAATCCTCTTCCTATGAGGAAATAGGAGTATGTATATGAAAATGAATAGAAATATGGGAGATGTATTTTTCCTGATATGTTGGACTTTCCTGAATAACAGATTTTATGTGGACAACAATACATGTTTTTAACCATTCAACTCCTTTTTTATATAAATTCACTGCAGAAATACATTATTTTTAGTTTCAGAGATCCCAGAATAATTGTCAGACATATTACATTCCATGATGAGAAGCTCACCAATTTGAGCATTTCCTTAGGTAGCTTAGCAATAATGCTAGAGTACCGAGGCTAAGATCATGGAGACAACTTCAGTTTTGAACATTGAAGTAACTTCAATTTCTTTGTTTTGTTCCCTGACTTTATATATAAAATTATCCTTCTGCAATTAGTTATTTGTAAATAATTGTAGCACAGTATCTCTCCTAATTTGTGTGCTTTTTTGGGGGGGGGATCTGTGTGTGTGTGTGTGTGTGTGTGTGTGTGTGTGTGGTGTATGTATGTGTGAGTGTATACAAATAATGAAAAAAAAAAGAGACCAAGAATTTGAAAGAGAATAAGGAGGGTTATATGGTAATGTTTGGAATGAAAAGCAGGAAGGAAGAAATTATATAATTATAGACTTTCAATAAGTATTTTCTCATATATATATAAACCAATTCGCATTAGATAATAAATTGATATGTTCCCTGAGGAAAACTTTTTCTCCCATTCAGAATTCAATAGTTGCCTGTATTTCTCTGAGCAAGTTTGAGGCCACCTAGGCTTCCCATTCCCCACTCACATTAGCATATTTATTGTTGTTCTTACTCATTTCAAATTTAGGCAGTCATGTTGGTGAGACTTTATTGGTGTAACTTTTGACAAAATCTCACAGTTAACTCCCTGTTTTTCTTGCTCTTAAAATTGTTCTGCCTACTCTTTCACAAAGACCCTTGAATCTTAGGTGTGGGATTTGTTCTATAGATGTATCTGTTAGGACTGGGATCCAAAGCTCTACATTTTGATTGGCTATGGCTTTCTACAAAGGTTTTCATCTGTTCCAAAGAGAATTTTTCTTGATGAAGTATGAGAACTACATTTACCTTTGGCTGTAAAAACAAATGCTGAGACCATAGCTAGGGATTATGCTTGTTTACTAAGGTGGTAGCTATATGTTTACCTCCAAGATTCATGGCTTCAATCAAGAAAAAGATCAATAGTCTGTATTGTTGTGGATCTCTCTGAACAACTATGATTAACAACTCAAAAGAGATCTTTTCATGTCTTCTGTTGTGTACTTCATTGAGTGGTCTTTGGCCTTTGAAAGAAGCATTATCAGTATTTTAAATGTATTAGAGTAATATGAAGTATTTAGACATGATGTTAAATTACAAAAGGGAAATGAATTGTGAATTTTTAATATTTATTTTTCCCCTGGGACATTTGTGATTTTGAATATTAATTAGAAGTTAACTTTTGACAACCCAGAGAACCTCTATTGGGTGCTAAAAGAAGACAAAATTGATAGTTTTAAAACATTTTAGCATCAAAATTCAAAATCAGTTTTCCTCATGTCACATTCGCACAGTTGAAATCTTCTGTTGGAGGCTAAAGGGACAGGATGAAGCTTCTAAAGGCAGAAATGTCAATAACCCTCTTGCATTTAGGAATGGAATGGAAGAACGTGTATCTGAAGTTCATGCAGTACATCCATTTTGTAAGATTTACATTATTTAGGCAGAGTTTGGCATTTATGTGAGGGTACTGATCTGAAGTTCCGAGCTGCAGAGTTCACTATTTGCCTTTTCCTTATTGAATAACTAGAGACAACTCAAATCTCAATAGAAATCCTATAAGATATATGATTCTTAACCCATCAGTAATTTTACTTATGTTTCAAGTAGAAGCTGAAAGATTCTACCTGATAAAGAGAATGGAATATCACTTGGACCTTCTAGTATTTATTATTCTTTTAAATTAAATTTATTTATTTATTTGCTTTATAACATAATATCATCCCTTCCTTTCCTCCCTGTATGCCCTCTTTCAAGTCCTCCCATCATTTCTCCTTCCCTTTTTCTTTTGAGAAGGGAAATCTCCTCTCTGAATGTCACCCCCTCACACACATACACACATACACATATCAACTTGCTGAGAGAGTAGGCACATCATCTTCCACTGAGACCAGACAAGGCTGTACATTTAGAGGTATGGGGTCCACAGGCAGGCAGGCTGGCAACAGCTCTAGGACAGCCCCTACTACAGTTGTTTGGGGAACCTGCATGAAGACTAAGCTGTTCATCTGCTACATATGTGCAGGGGTCCTAAGTCTAGGCTGACCTCATTCTTTGGTTAGTGATACAGTCTCAAGGAGTGGCCAAGAGTCCAGGTAGTTGACCTTGTTGGTCTTCCTATGGAGTTCCTGTCCTATTCAGGTCCTTCAGTCTTTCTCCCAACTCTTCTGTAAGACTCCCCAAGCTCCATCTAATGTTTGGGTGTGAGTCTCTCTATCTATTTCCATGGGCTGCTGGGTAGAGCCTCTCAGAGGACAGTTATGCTAGGTTCCCATCTGAAAGCATATTGAAGTACCATTAATAATGTCAGGGTTTGGTTCTCTCAAAAGATGGGTGTAAGGTGGAATGTCAGAGTCATTTTGATTTGCATTTCCATGATGACTAAGGACATTAAATATTTTTTACGCACTTCTTGGACTTTTGAGAATTTCTCTGTTGAGAATTCTCTGTTTAGCTCTGTGCTTCATTTTTAATTGTATTATTTGGTTTGGTGGTGTCTAAATATTAGATTTCTCTCTATATGTTAGACATTAGCCTTCTGTCAGATGTAGGGTTAGTGAAGATCATTTTATAATAAGTAGGTTGTTGTTTTGTCCTGATGATGGTATCCTTTGTCTTAATGATGGTATTCTTTGACATAGAGACAGTTTTCAGTTTCATGAAGTCCCATTTATTAATTTTTGAACTGTGATCTACTTGAGTCTCTAAAGTCTTTGGAGGCATTTTCATAACCATATTTACACTATAGAGTAAAACAATAACAAACCAAATTAGAAACAAAAACTGTGTAAAGCAGGTAAGTTTGGACCTAGAAGAAATATCTTAAAGAATAGCCATTGCTAGCTCTAGCTTGCATAGAGGTCACTTCATTGTCCTTTGTTGGAATGCTTCCAAAGATGGATATGTCGTTCCATAGAAAAGTAATATCAAAATGTGAGAGGAATGGAATCAACCTTTCCCTAGGTGATGCTAAATAAAGTGTGAACTATGTGCCAGAGTCTTGAATGAAACCTATCATACAAAGTGAGGTGTTGATATTTTGTGTCAGTGTTCAAAGGTTTCAGATTTTTTTTTCTTTTTTCTTTTTTTTTCCTTTTTTAATTTTATTTTTTTGCTTATTCACTTTATAACCCGTCCAGTCACCCCTCCCACAATCCTTCCCCATCTCTTGTTTTCTGAGTACCCCTCCTCTGTATCCCCCACCCTGCTGCCACTTTAAGTCTCTGAGAGGCTAGGTGCTTCCTCTCCCATTGAGGCCAGAATGAGGACCCAGCTAGAAGACCATACTCCATATACAGGCTGCATGTTTTGGGATAGCCCCCACTCCAGATGTTTGAGACCTGCATGAAAACCAAGCTGCACATTTACAACATATGTGCAGGGAGGCCTAGGTCCAGCCCATGAGGCTAGATCTGTGTAGACTAGGTATGCTCCACGGTTGGTGATTCAGTCTCTGAGAGCTCCAAGGGTTCAGGTCGGTTTACTCTGTTGATCTTCCTGTGCAGTTCCTATCTCCTTAGGCCCACAATCCTTCCCCCTATTCTTCTATAAGGTTTCAGATTTTGTTGAATTTCAGGTATTGAGTTCTTGGATTAATGTTTTTCAACATGTATTAATTTACACTTGTACAGATATTTTTTAAATGATTTTTATCATATTTTTGTGTTTTTCATATATGCCAGTGAGTCTGCATTTCTTGATGGCTTCAAGATCTTCCTAAAGAAGCAGCACTATTATTCCCTTGGGTACTATCCTGTGGGAAATGATTGTTCTTTCAAATAACTTTTTATTTGTTTATTCATGTCTATTTGTATGAACAAAAGAATTTTCGGTCAGAAGTTAAATTCATTAGGAATTGTCTTAAATGTTTTCTCTATCTTTACATCATCTCTCATGTAGCCTTGGATCTTTATTTACTACATAATTCATTAGCTATATAATTTGTTTTGTTCATGCAGAAACTTCTTTAGATCTTCCTAGAAGTTACTGTAAAAGAATAATAGGACAGGGATCAGTGGCACGCACAATTCCCTAAGCCCTATTATCTAGCTCTGACCTTGCTTCTCAGTCCAAAGGAGCCTTATGGAACCCCAAGGGCATCTTGCCTCCCTTTGAAAAGCTCAGGGCAAAAAACTAATCAGCTTGAAACCCTACTGGACCATCCATTCTAGTTGGATCCACCTGCTACCACAGCTGGGTCTGTCTGGGGCACAGACTGTAAAGTAGGCTTTGCCTGAGGCACAGCCAAACAGAGTAGGGTACCCTGACATCTGTTGTCTGGCCCATGGATCCCACTACTTTCTCAAGAAATCTTGATGCCATCAGATCATCCGGCCAACACTAGGGAAAACCAAATGCCTAGCAGACAGTATAAGAACACAAATATCAAGATTCAGGGTAAGATGGGACTTCCAAAGCCAACACAATTCTTCACAGATTTTGAAAAAAAACATTCTGAACATCATACAGAAAAACAGACAAACAAAAGAAGAGAAAACTTTCCCAATCTAAAGTAAAAGATGCCTATAAACATATAAGAAGCTTATAAAACACCAGTTAGACTGGAACAGAAAAGAAAATCCTCCTGTCACTTAATAATCAAATCATAAAATGTACAAACAAAAAAAAAAAGGATATTAAATCCAGCAACAGAAGGGCATGTAACATACAAAGCAGACTTATCAGAATTACACTCAACTTCTTGATGAAAACTCCCAAAGCTAGAAGGACCTAAACAGATATCTTATAATCTCTAAAAAAAATCCACAGATGCCAACCTAGACTACTATACCCAACAAAACTCTCAGTCATCATTGACAAAGAAAACAAGATATTTCAAGACAAATCCAAATTCACACAATATCTACTCACAAATTCAGCCCTAGAGAAAATACTAGAAGAAACCTCCAACTCAATGAGGATAACTATATCCAAGAATACACAGGAAATAAATAATTCTGTACCAGAAAAAAAAAAAAAAACAGAAAAACAAAAAACAAAAAAAACAAGGGAAGCGCACACACACTAATACCAACAACATCAAAATAACAGGAAGTAACAATCACTGGTCATTAATACCTCTCAATATCAATGGACTTAATAATAATAACGTTTAATTAATAATAAGAAAAAGTCACAGGCTAACCTAATGAATGCTAAAACAGCACCCGTCTTTCTGCTGCATAAAATAAATACACCTCAGCAATAAAGGTAGATAACCTAAAAGTAAAGGGCTGGAAAAAAGTTTTCTAAGCAAATAAACCCAAGAAGCAAGCTGGAATAATACTAAAGTAGATGTTGAACAATAATTAAGAGACAGGGAAGGAAACTTCATACTCATACTCAACAAAGGAAAAATCTACCAAGATAATACCTCAATTTTGAACATCTGTCCCTGAAACACAAGGGGACCCATATTTGAAAACTAAATCTTAATTCACACATTGAAACCTACACATTAATAGTGGGAGACTTCAACACCCCACTCTCACAAATTGACAGGACATCCAAACTAATACTTAACAGAGAAATTATAAATGAACAGAGATTATGAATCAAATGGACCTAACAGGCATCTATAGAATATATCACTCAAACACAAAAATATATATACCTTCTTCTCAGCACAAGGATCTTTCTACAAAATTGACCATAAAGTCAGGAACAAAGGAAGTCTCAACAAATACAAGAAAATTGAAATAACACCTTGTATCTTATCAGACCACCATGAATTAAGACTGAACTTTAATAACAGAAACATTAGAAAACCTACACAATTATAAAAATTGAACAACTATGTTCAATGATTTCTGGTCAGGCAAGAAATAAAGAAATTAACAACTTTCTAGAATTCAATGAAAATTAGGTACAGCATACCCAAATTTATGGGATACAATGAAAGCAGTTTCAAAAGTGCTCATAAAGCTAAGAGCCTCTATAAAGAAATTAGAAAGTACTCATATCAAAAATTTAAAAGTAAATCTTAAGTATCTAGAAAAGAAGGAGAAGAAGAGAGGGAGGAGGAGGAGGAGGAGGAGAGGAGGAGGAGGAGGAGGAGGAGGAGAGGAGAAGAGGAGGAAAGTACACCAAAGAGGAGTAGGGGACAGGAAATAAAAGCAGGGCTGAAATCAGTCAGTTAGAAACAAAGAAAACAATACAGAGAATCAAGGAAACCAAGAGCTCCTTCTTTGAGGAAATTAACAAGATAGACAAACCTTTAGCTAAACTAACCAATGAACAGAGAGACAGTATCCAAATAAAGTCAGAAATAAAAAGGGAGACATAATTACAGACACAGGAAATTCAAAGAATCATTAGGTTTTTCTCTGAAAGACTGTACTCCACAAAATTAGAAAATCTTAACTAAATGGATGCTTTTCTGGGCAGATACAACTTACCAAATTAAATTAAGATCAGATAAAATATTTTTTAAAACCCTATAACTTCTAAAAATAGAAGCAGTCATGAAATGTCTCCCAAAACCTTTCCCCCAAAAAGTCCAGATCCAGATGGTTTTAGTGCAGAATCTTACGTGTATTTCAAAGAAAATCTTTTGCTTTCAAAACTATCATGCAAACAGTGTGACAACACTGGACATGGAAATATTTTACTAGTTATAATTCAATAGCAGGCTAATATCCAAAATCTATAAAGAATATTTTTAAAAAGCTGGATATCAGTTAAACCAGCACCATTTGTTGAAGATGCTCCAACATTTTTTATCTTATTTGAGTTTATTGTGAAAGATATTGTTTTCCTGATTTATTTCTCAATCCATTTGTCATTAGGAAGGCTACTAGTATTTATGAGTTAATTTTCTATACATCTAATTTGCTGAAAGTCTTTATCACTAAGAGTTTTCCAGTGGAATTTATAGGGTCACTTGTGTATATTATTGTAAGATCTGAAAATAAAGATACTTTGATTTCTTTCCAATTTGTATCTCCTTTAGCTCCAACAGTCACATTATTGTTCTAGCTAAGACTTCAAGTACTAGTGGGAAGAGAAATGAGCTACAAGAAAAATATGTCTTGTTCCTGATTTTAGTGGAATTGCTTTGAATTTCTCTTCATTTAAGTTTATGTTGGTTATGAACTTGCTATAAACTGTCTTTGCTATGCTGAGGTAGTTCCTTGTTGGATTGTGTCAAAGGTGTTTCCTGCATTTAATGAGATGATCATGTGTATATGTCTTTAGTTTGTTTATATTGTTGATTGCATTTATCAATATACATATGCTGAACCCATCCCGCTTTTCTGTTATGAACCCTATTGATGATAGTGGATGTTATGTTTTGTAAAGAAATTTTAGATCTATGTTTATAAAAAATTATTCTGTAATGTTTTTCTTTGTTAGGTCTTTGATTTGAGTACCAGGGTATCTGTGACCTCATATATTGAATTAGAAAGTGTTGCTTCTATTTTGTGGAATAATTTGTAGAGTACTACAATTAATTTTCTTTTGAAAGTCTGACAGCATTCTGAACCAAGCCATCTGGCCCTGAGATTTTATTTTTTTTGGTTGAGAGAAATATTTTTTTTAAATCTTTATTTTATACATATGAATATTTTGCTTGCATCTATGTCTGTAGACCAGTTATCTCCAGAATTTCTCTGTTTAGTTTTGTCTATTGGCAAAACTGGGATATCGAAATCTCCCACTGTTAGTGGGTGAAGGACAATATGGGATTTGATCTAGTATAGTGTTCCTTTTATGAATTGGGCTGCCCTTGTGTTTGATGCATAGGTATTAAGAATTGCAATGTCTCTTGGAGGGCTTTTTTCTTTGATGACTATGCGATGAACTTCCCTAATTCATTTAATTAGTTTTGGTTTAAAGTCTATTTTAATAGATATTAAAATGGCTATACAAGCTTGATTCTTGTGCACATGTTTGGAATAACTTTTTAATCCTTTACCTTATGTCTATTCTTGATGGTAAGATGTGTTTCTTGGATACAGCTGAAGGATGGGTTTTGTTCTCACCTCCACCTGTTAGTGTATGTCTTTTAATTAGGGAATTGAGACTATTGGTATTGGGAGGTATCACTTAACAGTGTTGATTTTTCTTATTTTGTTGTGATAGAGGGGTGTGTGTGTCTGTGTGTGTGTGAGTGTCTGTGGGTGTTTGTGTTGTGTGTGAGTGTGTGTATGTGTGTGTGTGTGTGTGTGTGTGTGTGTGTTAGCCACTTTTGATTTACTGGTTTGGGATTATTTCTTTATTTGTTGATTTGACTTGGGTGTGGTTACTGTGATGGGTTGTATATGCTTGGCACTATTAAGTGGTGTGCCTTGTTGGAATAGGTGTGTCACTGTGGGCATTAAAACATTAATGTTTAAGATATTCATCCTAGTTGCTTGGAAGCCAGTCTTCTTGCTGCCTTTGGAACAAGGGGTGGAAGTCTCAGCTCCTCAAGTCTCATGTCTGTCTGGATGCTGCCATGCTCCACCTTGAGGATAATGGACTGAATCTCTGAACCTGAAAGCCAGCCCCAATTAAATGCTGACCTTTTAAGTATTGCTTAGTCATAGTGTCTGTTCATAGCAGTAAAACCCTAAGACAGAATTTGTTAACAGGGACTTGGTTATTGCTGTGATATGCCTGATCATGCTCTTGTTTTGAAGAATTTTGGGATTTTGGATTTGGAAGGCAGTGGAATACTTTAAGTGGAGTTTAAAGAGCCATACTAATTAAAATGTATAAGACATTGTTGCTGTAAGGCTTGTTCTAGAGGTTAGAGGAGAAGAATTTTTAATATGTGAGCAAGAGAATGTTCTTGTGATATTTTCGTGAGGAATGTGGCTGCTTTTTGCCCTTGTCTCAAGAGTCTACCTGAGGCTTAGGCAAAGAGATTTATATTAAATACATCGATAAATGAGTCTCAAAAAAGCCCAACAGAGACTTTGTTCTCTGTTTAAGTCTCATGAAGAACATTTTGAACAAGCATCAGCAAGCTTAGAAAGGAAAAAATATAAAACTAAAATGTATAGTTCAAATAATAATAAAGGGGCATCAGGAAATAAAATGGAGCTGAATCCTATGTTCAAGAAGCTAAAGAGTTTAATGGATTGATGATCTCAGGGCAAGATCCTACCTAGCTAATTTTAGGTCCAGGCATGGTTGTATAAGCCTTTAGTCCTAGGAGGCATCTATGGTCTCTATTATTCAGAGATTTAGTCTTTTCATAATATCATATATTTTTCTAGATGTTTTGTACCAGAATTTTTTGAGATTTAACATATTCTTGACGAACATTTCCATTTCTTCTGTTGTGTCTTCAATGCTTGAGATTCTGTCTCCCAACTCTCCATTCTGTTTTACTTCCTTCCTTCCACTGTTTGTTTATGTTTTCACAGAATTCTCTAAGTGATTTATCCATATCTTCTTTAAAGACCTTTATTATACAAGCTATTTTAAGTTTTTCTTTTTTTTTTTGTTTTGTTTTGTTTTTTTTTTGTCTTTAATTCATCTATGTAGGACCAAATATGATAGGATTTCTGGGATCTAGTTGATACATATTGTCCTAGCTTCTGTTGATTTTATTTTTACACTGTCGTCTAGGCACCTGGGTTTGTGAAGATTTTAATTCTATCTGCTGATATATAGTCTTCTCTGAATGTTTTGTTGTTTGGCTTCTGTTACTCTTCTGTTCTTAGGAGGAGGTGTTGTCTGGAAGGTGTATATTCTGTATATTCTGTTAGATGTGGCCACTAGGGATTCACAAGGATCTATGTTCCTAGGTTTTGGAGGCTATTACTTAAGAAATCTGATAGACTAAGAGTAGGAGTTTAGGGGATCCACTGGAAGGAATAAAGCTGGGATTCTACCAGGATCAGTCTAGTCCCTGTTTTGAGGGTAGTGAGGAACAGCCACAGTAGTATATCTTCTAAAGAGCTGAAGATGATACTGAGGAATTGGATATGGACAGAAGGAGGGAGAGCAAAGATCTGAAGATCACATCCCTTCTTTTTGGTCTCCTTGCTTCCTTTACAGGCATGGCTGGTGGTACCCAGAGAATGCTTTCTGGATTCTGGGGGCTGAGAGAATAGTATGATTGTAGAAGAAGGTTGGAGGAGATTTCCTTGACACAATGGTAATGAAGAAAGATAGAGGGAGGCCATAGTAAATGATTTGCTACAGAGTTAAAGGTGAGGTTGGATGATTAGAATTAAAGAAGAGAAAGATATGAACATCCCCAGTTAGTCTTCTGGCTTGTGTGGACAGAGTGGCCTATGGATTCCCAGCCTATCACTCTTAAAAGCCCTGTACCACAATCCATCCAACCCAGTCATAATGGTAATTCCATGTTCATTAGGAGATTCTGTTTCAAACATGATGTGAAGAAACAATTGAAAAAACATATTATGAAGACACTCTCTTGCATCTGTATATTCTAGCATAGGCAATCACACACAAACATGCAGCATACATTTTTAATGTAAACACTTGTAAATGAGGACAGATATATCTATCATACAGTTGGAGAAACTAGTGAGATGTCTTAGTGTGAAATATCTTGCAGACAAGCATGGTTTGTCTTAGTTTGGGTTTCTATTTCTGCAATGAAAACACATGACCAAAATCAAGTTGAGAAGGAAAGGATTTATTTGTCATATACTTACACTTACATATTTTAGTCTACAACAGAAGTAAGGCAGGAGAGCAACTCAGAGTAGGAATCGGGAGACAGGAGGTGATACAGAGGCCATGGAGGGATGCTGCTTACTGAATTACTCCACATGGTTTGCTCACTCTGCTTTCTTATAGAACCCAAGGCCACCAGCCTAGAACTTCCCCCAACAATCACTCAGACTAGCCAACAGACTGATCTTATGTAGTCATTTTCTCAGTTGAGGTCTCTTCCTCATAGAAGACAGTTTGTGTCAAGGTGACATAAATCTAGCTGGCACAGTGGCCACTATATATGATCTGAACAATAAAAGGATATATTGATGGGGTTTCATATCAAAGGTGGTAGACAGAACATAGTAATGGATAGAAAAATCATACGAAATGAAAAAATGTAAGTAAACAAAGGTCTCAGTTATGTATTGAGTGTGAACTGATCAGTTACAGCAAACATGTATCAATTAGGTGTTAGGCATACTTATCAGGACACAGATGAAGATTACAATGAATTGAAAACAAAGAAGCTAACTATTCAACATGATGTTTGCAGAGATTCGAGAAAGAATATTTTATGAAATACAGATATTTATATTCAAAAAGCATTTTTGAACATGTAACAGTAAAGAAATCCATTGATATTTTTTTCCAGAGGTAATGTTGATAAAATGCTGATATCCGAACTAGTCTATTATAATCACACACAATCACTGCTTGACACTAGTGCCTTAGGAATACATTGAATAAAGCTATGAGATAGACCCGGCAGGCTGTTAATATCAAATACAGAGTAATTGTGTTGTAAAGTACAGAGACATACAATTGCAAACTTACTGTGACTGAAATGTATTTCTAACTGTATAAAAGGAGTGATCTTTCCTTAAAAAATCATTTAAGCATTGTTTATTCAGTATAGTTTTACATAGGCAGGTGGACCTCTGAGCTTGAGGCAATTATGGTCTACAATGGAAGGTCCAGGGCCAGGGCTACACAGAAAAACAATCTTTGTATTAAACAAACCAAAAAATTAATATGTATTTTAATGTGTCTGTTTGTCTGGGTGGGTGTATGTGTGCCATGTGTGTTTCTGGTGCCTTAGAAAGTGAGAAGAGAGTGTCAAAATTCTCCCAAGGAGATTTAATGGATATTTATGAGACACTATGTGGATGCTGGGAAATTTATCAGGTTCTGTTTCAATATAAAAATGTAATGATATTTTAATCCAATAACATGGCTGCTCTGATCACAGCCAAACACCTAGGTCTGTGTGACCAAGCTAGAGTGCAAACACGCCCTTAATATACACTTTTAATACCTCTGGCTAGAATCCTTTAGTACACAACTTTCTTCCCAATGAAGTGTAATTGAGGGGCAGAAAAAGTGATGAATCAGAGGAAGATTTGACAGAATTAATCAGATGTAGGATATACCCAATTGTTAGAAGAAAAGCTATTTAAGAGTAGTGCACTGAGAGACAATTTGTCAATTCTGTTCAGTGAGTTTCTCAGTGAGTTTGGAGTTGAGTCATTTGAGAGTCAGTGCAGTGAGTGCCGTGCAGTGACGTGGAGTTTGTTCTTGAGTTCATGTAGTTCAGTGCAGGTCAGCAGTGGCAGTTGAAGTTAGAGAATAAAAAGGACCCAGAAAGTTAGAACATATTGTCAAAGTTAGTTTAAGGCCAAGTAAAGCAATTCAGTGAGAAGCTGAGAGAAACCAGATCAAATCAGACAGTTTGGAGAGTAGTTTGTGCAAGAACAGCTGAATTTAACCATTCAGCCAGAATTCAGAAAGAACTACAAAGGATGAGCTCATCAGCAGTAAGCCTCCTCAATAAAAAATATACCAGGAAAATAAAAGACTCACTTACAAAACATAAATAGATAAAAGTAAATGGTATATATGAAGTGATGGTGTCATAGGCACTGTCACAATTAGTAGGTGTGTTCTTGTTGAAGTAGGTATACAATGATTAGAGGAATTGTATAACTGGTGATGGGCTTTGAGTTATCAAATGCTCAAGCCAGTATCACTCTCTTTTCTTGCTGCCTCCAGATCCAGATGTAGAACTCTCAGCTACTTCTCCATCACCATGTCTGCCTACATGCTGCCATGCTTTCCACCATGATGACTAAAACTCTCAACCTATAATCCAGCTCTAATGCTTCATAGGAGTTGTCATGGTCATGGTGTCTCCTCACAGCAAGAGAAATCCTAAGACAAGTGGTATTCACAGGAGTTCAGTGATGGTTGAGGACAGAAGAGGGCATCAGGTCTTATGGAGATGGATTGATTGGAACCCATATTGGGTCCTCTGCCAGAGCACTAAGTGCTCTTTAGCTCTAAGTCATCTTTCTAGCCCAATTTGAGCTATTTTATTTCCAATTTTGACATGACTATTAACACAGAGGAAAAAAAGACACCCAGCATCAATGAGTATAGAAGTAAATATTAGTACAGCAAAATTAAGTAGATTTAATTGAAAAATAATTCAGTAGCATGGTCAAATAGTTTATGATTTTCAAATAGAACAATATTAAGTTGACACACTATTTAAGAAAAAAGTCACATTCGGAAGCTATAAAAAACTTTCCAGCACTGCAAACACCTAATCAAGAAAACTCAGCATCTAAGAAACATAAGAGGATTTTACATAATAATTTTTTCCAAAATAATAATAAAAAATCCATCAGTAAATATCTTATCCACTGGTGAATTGTTTGAAGCTTTTTGAGAAAACTGATGAGAGATATTTAAGAAGTTTATGAAGAGAAATAAAATCCCCTCCATGACCTCTACTAAATATACCACTATATATGCTATCTAGGCTAATAGCCAATAAATAAGTAATTATGTAAATAAATAATAACTAAAATAAAACTATTTTTATTCACATGAGGCATTGAACCTAAAAGTACATTATATATTATAATTAAGAATTCATTTTAGAAAAATGCTGAATATACCATATTTGATTTACAAGCAGAACAAAATGTACATAAAATATAATTGATACATTATATAATGAAATTTTATCATGATATCAAGAGATCTTGAAGAATATAAAGTTTGTGAAAGTTATCTTAATGATTCCTGTAAGAGAGCACAAGTAAATAGTGATATAATTTTTTCTCAATGGAGTTAGAGAAAGGACTGAAGGAGCTGAAGGGGACTGCAACCCCATAGGTATAGCAACAATATCAACCAACCAGATACCCCAGAGCTACCAGGGACTAAACCACCAACCAAGGAGTACACATGGAGAGACTCATGGCTCCAGCTACATATGTAGCAGAGGATGGCCTTGTCGGGTATCAATGGGAGGACTTGATCAATCTGTGAAGACTTGATGCCCCAGTGTAGGGGAATAGGAGGGTTGGGAGGTGGGTGAGGAAACACCCTCATAGAAGCAGGTGGAGGGAGAGACAGGATAGGGATTTCCTGGGGGGGGAGGGCTGGGAAAGGGGATATCATTTGAAATGTAAATAATGTAAATATCCAATAAAAATATATATTTAAAAAGAACTTTGAGTCTGAAAATAATAGCATGGCATCTTAGAAAACAACAATAAATTAATGAATTTGTATTTTAATAATTAGACATATACAAAGCAGTAAACATAAAGACAATGTACAATGATCAATGAGATACAAGAGAGAGTCAAGTAACAGTTTAAGTAATATAGTGGACCAACTGATGACATAGTTTTAGTTCATGTTCACTGATATGAAATCCAAAGGTTGTTGCAGGTAAATGACCCTGGAGTAGGCAATGATTTTTTAAATAACAAAATGGGTTTTACAGAAAGTTTGATAAAATGAATATAAACTTAATTAAAGAAAGATCAATTCATTAACTAAAACAAAACCTTTAAAACACAAAACTGAAAGCTATAGATGTACAATATATTCTTTCATAACACACAGAGAAAGAAGAATTAAGCAATTATATAGTGTGCTCTATTGCCTTTTGAAGGAATAATGGAACAGGAAGGGTAAATGAGATGGGACAGAAGCGGGTCAGTGTATAGGAGCAAATCCTGGGAGAGATAACGAACATAAAAATCATTTTGAAAAGTCATATGGAAGCTTACTACTCTAGTTAGTTCATATATATATGAATATATATATTCAGTCCTATATAAAGAAATATATGCATGTGTACATAAATTATATATTTATATTATATTAATTATACAATATTATATTAATATATTATATATTATATTAATATAAAATATTTTACTAATTTAAATTGAGTGATAGTTACCTTTCTTTCTCTATTTTTTTACTGAAAATAAATTTCTTTTATACAATATATTCTGATTATTTTTTTTTCTCCCCTAACTCCTCAGAGATCTTGCTCATGTCATGTCCCATTGAAGGTCATCTCCTTGCAGACACTCCTTATAAAACAAATAGGCATTTAAGAATAATAATAAGATAAAGCAAATATAAATGAATTAATGAATCAGAATATGACAAAACAAACAGGAAAAAGAACAACAACAAAAAAAGGCACAAATAGCAGATATAGACCAGAAGATCACATATTCACAAATACAACAATCTCACATAAAGACAAAAGTAGAAACCATAATATATATGCAAAGGACCAATAAGATAAAAAGAAATAAACATAATAAATAGATGGATGGATGGATGATGGATGGATGATAGATAGATAGATAGATAGATAGATAGATAGATAGATATCCCGATTAAAACATTTTGAAATCTCTGAATGAAATTTGTGAAAAGTTTGTAAAAGAAACACTACTAGAATTTAAATCACATATTGACCCTCACCAATGAAAGTAGGAAATTTCAATATCCTACTCTTGACAATAGACAAATCATCTAAACAGAGAAATGCTGGAGGTAAGTGATGTCAAATACTTAACAGGTATTTGCAAAACATTTCTTCCAAATACAAACAAATATATCTTCTTGTCAGAAGCTCATGGAATTTTCTTCCAAACTGAACACATACTGAGACATGAAATAAGCCTCAACAGATACAGGAAATTGAAACAACACACTGCATCCTATATGACCGCCACAGATAGATGTTGAATAGCAACAACAACAGAAACAATAAAATCCTTACAAACTCATGTAAATTGAACAACAATTTAATTTTGTCTAAATACTAAATGGCAGAGAGGTAACTCCAAATAAAATTGGGACTGAAAAGGGAAACATAACAACAGATCATAAGAAAATCCATAGACTTGTAATAACATATTTTAAAAACCTGCATGCCACCAAATAGAAAAATCTAAAAGAAATGAATAATTTTCTCAATTCGTACTATATAACAAAGTTAAATCAGGTTAATGTAGTCAATTTAAACAGTCCTATAAACCCTAGTGAAATAGAAACAGTCATTAAAATTTCCAAACCAAAAAAGCCCAAGGATTGATGATTTTAGCTGAAGATTCTATCAGGCTTTCAGAGAGTTAATGCCAATATTCCTCAGCTTATTCCACAGAATAGAAACATTATATTGCCTAATTAAGCCACAGTTACCCTGATACTGAAATCACTTAAAGACCCAACAAAGAAAGGGAATTACAGACCAATCTCTTATATAAACACATATTTTGTAAAAATACTCAAAATACTGAGAAACTGAATCCAATAATACATAGAAATCGTCATCCACTGAAGTCAAGTAGGCTTCATCCCAGATAGGGGAGGTTCAACAATGAAAATTGATGAATGTAATCTATGATATAAAAAGACCCAAAAAACCAAAAACTACGCAAGGTATCATTAGATGCAGAAAAGGCCTTTGAAGACAAAAGAGTACTGTTTCATGATAAAAGTCATGGAGGAATGAAGGATACAAGAGATATATCTCAACATAATAAAAGCAGGTTACAGCAAGCCCATAGACAACACCAACTTAAATAGAGGGTGACTCAAATCAATTCCACTGAAATCAGGAACAAGGTTGTCCACTCCTGTTTACCATATCTGTTTACCATAGTACTTGAAGTCTTCGCTAAAGCAAAAAGAAAGTTGAATGATCTCAAGAGGACACAAATTAGAAAAGAAGATCTTTAATTATGATGATATTTTAGTGTACATAAATCACCTGGAAGAAATTCTTTCAGAAAACTCACCAAGCTTATAAATACTTTGAGCAAAGTAGCTGGATATAAAGTTAACTTACAAAATTGGTAACACTCCTATATACAAATGATAAACATACCAAGAAAGAAATCAAGAATACAACATAATTTATTATAGCCTTAAATAATATAAAATACTTTTGCTCAACTTTCACAAAGCAAATGAAAACTCTTACGTGATAAAAATGTCAAGTCCTTGAGGAAAGAAATTGAAGAAGACATCAGAAGTTGGAAAGATTGCCCATGCTCATGAAACAGTGGGATTAATATAGTGAAAATGGTTATCATACCAAAAGCAACCTAGATTCCATGCAATTCCCATCAAAATTTTAAAACTTTCTAACAGACCTTAAATGGATCATTTTTAGCTTCATATGAAAACACACAACATACATAAAAACCAAACAAAAATCTAGAATATTTAACCCAATCCTGAATAAAAACAAAACAAACAATCAAAAAGGAAAAAAAAAAAAAAACAAAAGAAACAAAACTGTAGAAAGTTTTACTGTCTACATTTTGAAGTTATACTACAGAACTATAGTAATACAAACATGTATTGGCACAAAAATAGACATCTATTTCAATGGAATTCAATTTAAGACCAAGACATCAGTCTTCACATTTATGGACACTCCATCTTTGACAAAGAAGCCAGAAAAACATACTGAAAAAAAAAAAAAGATAGCAACTTCAATGAATAGTGCGGTCAAACTGGGTGGTTCCATGTAGAAGTATCCAAATGAATCCATACTTCTCACCCTACACAAAATTCAAGTCCAAAGGGATCAAAGACCTCAATATAAAACTACATACAGTGAACCTGATAGAAGAGAAAATGGGATGTAGCTGCATTCAGTGGCACAAAATACTTTCTGAATAGAACCCCATTAGCACAAGCACTGAGATTAACACAATTAATAAATGGGACCTCATCAAACAAAGAGTGGCAATAGTCACTATAATTTGGACAATGTGGCAGCCAAACAGAACGGGGAAATTTTACCAACTACATATCTGATAATGACCCTAATATCAGAGGTATATTAAATGTCTATATATTTAAAAACTAGATTTCAAGAAAATAACCTGTTTAAAAACTGTTTAAATATTGGATACAAAACTAAACAGAGAATTTCCAAATAAATAAATAAAAATAAATAAATAATAAATAAATAAATAAATTTAAATGGGTGTGAAACATTTAAAATATCCCTTAGTAAAAAGGGAACTGAGATTTTATTTTGTAAGTTGTCTTAGTTAGGATTTTACTGCTGTGAACACACACTATGACCAAGGCAACTCTTATAAGGACAATATTTAATTGAGGCTTGCTTACACGTTCAGAAGTCCATTCCATTATCATCAAGGCCTGAACATGGCAGCATCCAGGCAGGCATGGTGCAGAAGGAGCTGAGATTGCTACATCTTCATCTGAAGGCTGCTGGCAGAATACTGGCTTCCAGACACCTAGGATGAGGGTCTTAATGCCCACACCCACAGTGACACACTTACTCCAATAAAGCCACACCTACTCCAAGAGGGCCACACCTTCTAATAATACTACTCCCTGGGCTGAGCATATACAAACAATGACACACCTATAACAATGCCAAAGATCAATAAAACAATCAAAACCTCATGCTAGTGAGAATTTGGAGCAACTGTAAGAGTCATTCACTACTGCTAGAAGTGTAGAAATCAGTATGGCAGTTCCTCAGGATGATTAATTTTTTCAAGATTCAGCTATAGCACTCTGGGACATATACCCAAAGAACATATCATTTCACCACAGAGATACTTGCTCATCCATGTTCATTGTTACTATTTAAACTTGTCATAAATTAGAAGCAACCTCAATATCCCTCAGTAGAAGAATCAATAAAGAATATTCACTACATTTTTACAATGGAGCATTAAAAATGACATCATGAAATTTGCAGATAAGTTGATGGAACTGGAAACATTACCCTGAAAGGTGTCCAGATTGAGAAAGAGACATATGGTTTGTAGTCACTAATATGTGGATATTAATTGTTACATGAATGATAACCAAGTTGCAATTCTTGTTACCAAAACCCAGTGAGTTATTGATAGGTGAGATCTAACTGGATTTAGTTGCTCCTTTAATAATAACTTCAAGTACATTCACAATATGACAGGAATATTCCCAAACTAGTATAGGCCAAGTGAGATTCTTAGGTTCAACAATGCTTTAATCCCAGTGATTATGAAAGCAGCAGTACTGAGTCACTGTTCTTAGAGAAATATACCCATGGTTAAGGGTCCTATACCTGTGATTCTTACTAATCTGCCAATCACAAAGATTTTACCATCAGTCTGAGCTGAGTCATCAGAACAGCACCCTTGGAAGTGAAATAAAAAAGGAGAGATGTGAATTTCAAATAAAGCAAGGAGGAATATCAGTGAAGAGTTTGGAGGTAAAAAAGATAATAGGTAAATAATATAATTGTATTTTCAGAAAAATAAAAGATGTGATAAAAATTATTATGCAGGTTGTTATGGTAGCACACAATGAGAGAAAAGGACTTCATGGGATAAATGGTTCAGTATTGTGGTCAATTTTGGACATATAAACTATTCAGACTGAATTAAAATGCAGCAGAAATTTAGATCAAATGAATATAGTTCAAGGAGTCAGACATATACCTTAAAATACAAGATATACCAATTTTAAGTAATCATATAAAATGGTGACACACTTTTTATTGGAGAAATAAAATTTAAATGTGTTTTAAAATATGTTTTAGCACATAATACAGCAATTCTATATGCATATATTCAGTAAAATTTTGTGAATGTTATAGAAGCTTTACTCACAGATCTTATATTTGGGAAGTAAAATAAAATTCATCAATATATCCATGGTAGAAAAAAGCAACTTTACATCATCCTACATCATCCTAATTAATAGTTCTTATTAACAGAAAGAACACAATTATTAACATATGCAATAACAGAGACAAAATTTCATAATGATAACTAAAACAGTCAAAACTAAAACCACAGAAAAGCCTACTATATTAATTCAATAGACTCCTTATCGAAGGGCTCCTGAAAAATCAAAACTAAAGAATCAGAAAAATGCACTTCTTAACTGTTCGGTGTGAAGGATGATATATCTGTTCTCTAGAGGAGAGCAAGCAACAGAATTTTAAAAGGAAAATTATTAGATTCGTTTACCTTATAGGATTTAGCTGGTCTTCTAATGGTTATCTGTGTATTAGCAGTCCAAGCTGGTATTCAAAACCAAAGAGCCCAAGCTCTGCTGCCACCAAAAGATGACAACAGCAGTGGCAGGGGAAATGGCAAATAGTGACTGAAGGTCCCAGTGAGATGTGAAGGGAAATAGGAAAAACAAAACAAAACAAAACAAAAGTTTTTATTTGGAATTCTTCTTTTCTGGGTTGCTACTCTAAGGAACCACTCATGTATAACATAGCTTTTCTCATTTCAGTTAACCTAATCACAAAACTCTCTCACAGATGTACCCAGAAAAAGCTTATTTTTTGGTTGATTCTAAATCAAGTCCAGTTGTCAACCAATATTATTAATTAGAAAGAACTATAAAATGGACCATATTTTACCAGAAGAGAACCAACAAGCAAAGTGTGTGTGTGTGTGTGTGTGTGTGTGTGTGTGTGTGTAGTATACATGTTCAAATATTCATGTGTGTTATACAAACTTGAGCACAAGTTTTGGTACCTAATACTATTCTACAACAAAAGTAACTTGGAATTCAGAGAAAAATTATGAAACTCAGGGTGGTATAGAGAAATATGCCAAAATGAGCCTGGGGCATCTCATAAAGTAATGGATGCTTTTTAAAAAGTATTGTGCTGTGCCAAAGGAATACTGTAGTTAACTCTGCCAATGCCAATACAATTTGAGAGACAAAGTGTAAATTCAGCATACTAGAGCCATGCTGATATGGATAAATGACTGTAAAAAGTAATAAATGAATCTTGGAGAAAAGACCCTTTTCTCTTAAAAAAAAGTTATGAATATTTATGTTAAGACTCTTCTTTAAATGATGTAGAATATAATTTTCTGTAGAGGAATTTTTATCCAGGAACATAGTTGCTTTGCCAAGGGATCACATGGAAAGACCTTGTAGGTCCTTAATTCAGCTGGAATACACACACACCCTTAGAACAACACACCTTTAATCTCTAACAGTGGAGGCAAGATTAGTTTATAGAAGGAAGGACCCATGTTTGAAAGTGATATCTAACAGAGAGGCAGACAAAGTAGTAAGTTAGAGAAAGATTTGACAGAATGAGTCAGAGATGAGATATTCCCAACTGCCATGAAAACAGACAGGAAAGAGAAGTACAGAGAGAGAAAAGAGAAAGCAGTTTGAGACAGCTTTACAGAAATAGGTTGTAGGTCAAGACAGAAGAAGCCAAAGAATAAGAAGGAATCAGAAAATTAAAACCAGTTGCCAGAGTTAGATGCCAAGCAGAACAACTCAGTCAGAAGCTCAGAGAAGCCAGTTTGAATCAGTCAACTTGGAGAACAGTTTGGACCTAAACAGTTGAGTTAAACTAGCCAACCAGATCATAAAGAACTATAAAGTGTGAGCTTATTCAACAGTAAGTCTCAGAGACTGACACATTCTATACATAGATTAGCAGACAGAGACTGGAAATTGTTTGGAAGCTTGAAACTTCCAGCCTAGGCCTATAGATATTTAGAAAAGAGAAGGAAACATTTTGGATTTAACCGGCTATGTATTCACACAGCTTGGGTATGGCAATCATCTCATCACATCATCTGAGGAAATAAAATCAACATTTATTTTGCAGTTTCCTCATGAACTGTAGGTAAGACTGCACAGAGATGTAAACAGGAAGAAGAAGAGAAAACCTAAATCACCTATGAAACAAAGTATATCATCATTAATAATGGCACTTTGGTCTTATGTACCTTTAATGTCCTATTATGAAAATAAAAATTACCTATATGGTTTCTCCCTAAATTCAATACTGCTACTTGAAGTATGTGGTGGAGAATACATAACCTCAAATAGAGGAACTTTTTAGAAAATTCTACCTAGCTTAAGCTCAGTAATCCCAAAATTATTAAAAAGTAAGTCTGAAAAAGAGTTACAGATAAGAAAAATTTGAATGCACAAAGTAATTTTAAAGTGCTATTGAAATAGGCAAGCATGGGGAATAGTGGAATAGTTTAGTAACCTATAGTCATATTTAGTTGTTATGGAACCTTTCATCTTGTAATAATGCACTTAGTAATCTAGCTTCTAGCTTCTTTACCTGCATGTACCACACACACACACACACACACACACACACACACACACACACACACACACTTTCCTGTCAATGCGCATAGCAAATTCAAAAGAATCCTCTTTGGGAATCTATCTGCATTAAGCTACACATACACACCTTACTCATTACTGTGACCCACTGTCAATTATTCCTTAAAGGTATGTTTAATTGAAAAACAGATATTTTAATGTAATATATTCTAATTACATTTTCTCCTTCCTCTACTTCCAGTTCCTCTCCATCTTCACTCCTATTTATGTCACACACATTCTATCCCTGCATTTTATGTGTCTTTTTAGAAAACAAAGCAGCACCTATGGAATAATAAGAAATGTAATAAAATAAAACAAAGCAAACAAATTAGAACAGGGCAAGACAAACAGAAGGGAAAGAGCCCAAGAAAATTAGGCAGAGACTCATGAGTCCTTTTTTTTTTTTTTTAAATTGGATATTTTATTTACATTTCAGATGTTATCCCCTTTCCCCATTCCCTACTCCCTGACCTAGAAACCCCATCCCATCCCCCCCTCCTCATGCTTCTATGAGGACGTGCCCCACCCACCCACCCACTCACCCACTCCCAATTCTCCACACTCATATTCACTCACACTGGGGCATCCAGCCTTCACAGGACCAAGAACTTCCTCTCCCACCTATGCCCTACAAGGCCATCCTCCCCTACATATACAGCTGGAGGCATGGGTCCCTCCTGATGTGCTCCCAGGCTGGTGGTTTAGAACCTGGGAGCTCTGGTTGGTTGGTATTGTTGCTCTCCTCATGGGGCTGCAAACCCTTTCAGCTCCTTCAGTCTTCTCTCTCACTCCTCCATTGGGAACCCCTTTGATCAGTTCAATGGTTAGTTGTGAGCATTCATCTCTGCATATGTCAGGCTCTGGCAGACCTCTAAGGAAACAGCTATATCAGGCTCCTGTCAGCATGCACTTCCTGACATCCACATCAGTGTCTACCTTTGGTGACTGCACATGGGATGGATACCCAGATGGGATAGTCATTGGACAGCCTCTCCTTCAGTTTCTGTCCCACACTTTGTCTCCATATTTGCTCCCATGAGTATTTTGTTACCCCTTCTAAGAAGGACCAAAGTCAGGGTTCTCTAAGTTAAAAAAACTTAAAGAATGAAAGTCAGAGTTTCTTCTCCTTCATCTCTCCTTCATCATCACCTCCTCCTGCTCCTCCTCCTTCTCCTCCTTCTTCTTTGCTGTTGTCATCCTCTCTCTCTCTCTTTCTCTCTCTCTCTCTCTCTGATTTACTGTGGAAGATGTACAAAACATCAAAACTGACACCAGACCACAGATATTCAAACTTCATTTACAAAACAGTTTTTATAAAATAATTTCAATGCTTAATGAAAATTTTAGTGTTTTGTCTTACTACACTACATGTATGAGAGATCACTGAAAGAAACTATACTTCAGGACCATAAATATGTTATTAAGTAGAAGTAATTCTTATCATATTATTAATTTTCATTATCCCAAAGCCAGAAATGATGACACATACCCAAACTTATAGCATTAGGAAAGAATAGCTAGAATGATCCATAATTAAATCTCTTCTTGGATACACAGGGTTTGTTATTGAGTTTAAGACTAGACTACCTACTTGAATCTCAGTCTTGAATACACACACACACCACACACACACACACATACACACACACAAGGGAGGAACAAAAAAGAGGAGGAAAGAGATACAGGGAAAAATGCAGATGAAAAAGGAAATTTTAGTGATTTTTTTCACATAATTAGTCTTTCTGTGGCTATAACTTTTCAGTGAGAAAAAGCATATCTCTATGAGACATGAGCTTTTTACCTCTTTCAAAGCAAATTTTCTCATTTGCTGTCTCTCCATCTCCCAAATCTATTGTTTTAAAAATTCTTGACAACCAGGAAAAATGTACAATATCAATTTTGTTCAAATCCCTGCATAAGTTTTTGCCAATTAAGGAGCTGAAGGAAGACTTTGAACACCACAGATCTGTTTGATTGTTGCTTATACCAGCATTCCATGAATAATTGTGTGAACACCAGCAGCACTTCTACTATACATTTTCTCCAAAGCAACAATATTTCTATGTCTATTGACACCTAGTCAACTTACCTACAAACTATTCCTAAACTAGTACTTTGTGTTAGTATTATAACTTCTTAATGCTGACTTTTTATTTTATTAAAATCTTTCATGTAATAGGTTGATCATTTTTGTGTGTGGCTACCAATATTTCTGAGTTTTTCTTTTACGTTAGAAAGCTATAGTGGGGAATGCTGGGGAGATGGCATTAAAATATATAAAACATACAATTATCCTTAAGCATATAAATTAATAGTTTACTTCTTTATTTATTAGATAAGAAATCTGGTGGAAATAATGAAGGTAGAATTGTTGTTTTAAGAACAACTATTGGGACAGACATTTTATTTGAGAATTTAGTATTTGTAGAAGTACCAAAGAGAGTTCAAATCCTATCTTCCAGTAGGCTTCTAGATTTATTTGCCTAGCAACAAATATTTAAATTCTATGAGAATTTTATGAGAATACCAACAGGATATGCTGGAAAGATCAGGAAAACCTCAAATTCACCTCATGATAAATCATTTGTAACATTTAGAATTACAATACTATGCCACATTATTATTACAAGTATTAAAAGTTTTCCAGAGAAAAAACTATGAAATTGTGGCATAAAATCATATAATGTATAAAATTAATTTGGCTTAAATATTTTAACAATTTTCTTTTTCATACTTATAAGTTGAAGTTCTTAATATAAATAGTTTGTTTAATATTACAATACTATGTGTTTAGTAAGCAGTCATTTGCTATTATAGACAACATATCTGTTTCTATATATATGTACCACCTGTTAATAATAAATCTGATGGCCTATGGCTTAGGCAGAAAATAGGAGGTGGGACATCTGGGAAGCAGAAATATTTGGGAATAGAACCAGGCCGTATATTTGCCTGGGAAGATATAAGGAGACTCACACATGGTACCTGAGCACAAGTAAACAGCCACAAGGCAGAATGTAGGTTAAAATAAATGGGTTATCTTAAGTTGTAATTCTTGTCAGAAAAGTGCCTAGCTATGTGGCCAAGGTTTTGAGTCTGAGTCTTATTTCTGAGACCATGAAGCTGAGACAAAGAACCACAGCCTAACTTTTACAAATGACATCCCATGTTGGGTGCCAATATGTTGTAATAATAATTAAAATAAATCAGAGATTTCTATTCTACCTTTGATCATTCAGATCCCAGATTAAATATATACAACTTTCATATTTATAAAAAGCCTTAATTAGTACTTGAGTTAGGCAGATATTATTATCTACTTCCTAGCTATAATCCTGAGTTATAAGTTATCATTTTCCAAGTAGGAATCTCTTAATTCCAATTGGCCAGTCCTCATGGCCATGTTTACATGATTCACTGACCCTATTGTGTCTTTGCTAGACCTTATTCTCTCTTCTAGTGGTGGTCTTTAGACCCCAAGCCTTGGAATCAAAACTGCCTACCTCTCTTCTGCCCCACTATAGGCTGTAGACATCTTTATTCAACCAATAATTTTCAGTTAAAGAGCAAGGCTACATAGCATCACTTGAAGAACGAAATGCTTCTCCTGTACTTGAGGCAACCAGGGCCAGTATTTAGCATTACAATACATAGCAGCAGGACCAAACTTCAACATTTATGAATTTAATCACTAGTACTAAAATTTGACAATAATAACATTTTTCCCACATTGGGAGTGCTATGTACTGATGAGAAAACTTAGAAAAGAAAATACATATGAGTGTTTGAAAAATCTACTTATTCATGACTTGGTTCATTAGAACAAATTCTTGTGTTATATTATCCTAATTTGTTTTTTGATATAACTTTTAACCATCCATCAATATACTCTGATTTCTTTTCTAGAACTATTATTCCTGTGCTTTATGAGTAACAAAAGCCAATGGAAGCATAGATATTAGATTGAAGATTTAGTTCAACAGCAATTGAACTGATTTGGTCAAAGGTCAGGTTATAATGATGACAGGTTCAATCATGGAAACTGGCAAAAGGACAAAACATGTAAAATTACATGGGTTAGTAACTAGTATGTGAAATTCTGATCAGTAGTGATAAACTTCTTAAATATGCATGTTAGTAAACTTGTATGCAAAAATAGGAATATAATACTGGTCATATTCGTGGATTAGTAAATAGAGAATATTGAAGACATGTTACAAAAACAAACAAAAACCCTAGATATTGTACATATTTTCTAAGAAGCACATGGAAGCTATAGATAAATCAATTTCTATCTATGCCCCTGTAAACAACCCTAATGTGGTTCATAAGGTCATTGAAAAGTAAAGACATGAACATAGAAGTGAGGTTAATTGGGAAAAGAGAGTTAATAGGAGTGGGAAGTGGACCAAAGAGTGTAGTGGGGGTGAATCATACAAATATAATATGATTGAAAACCTGTGAAACTGTCATAATGAAACTCATTATGTATAATTAATATCTGTTGATAAGAATATTAAACTATCTTTGGTGGAAAAGTAAGAGTAAATCAAATAATCTTTTGAAGATTATTCAAGGTTAATTTGGGGAGTTGCAATAAGGAAATCATGAATGATACTAATGAGATGACTGTGAGTCTAATGGCTTAGAAAGTGTCTTTAGTAATTCAAATTGCAAACAAATAGCTTGCCTATGTGGCATGTGGAGATTTTAAAAAGGCAAGCTCCCTACCTATTAGAGAAATTGTTGAGATATGTTTTTGAAAATTTAGGAGAACTAATGAGCAGATGCAATAAAATATGAAGACTAGATCATTATTTTACATGAAAGGGAGCTTTTATTATTGACAAGAAATTACATGAAAAAGTACAATAATGTAGAATGGATTCAATATTAATAAAAATAAGGGTGAAGAGGGAGAGGAAGAGGAGAAGAAATATGCCTGGGTATCAGGATGTCATAGATATGAAATCTAGAGACTTCTGTTTTTGTACTGCCTGCTAAAGGAAATGGTATTTAACAAGAGCAACTGACATCATTGTGATGGTTTGTATATAGTTGGCCCAGGGAGTGGCACTATTGGGAGATGTGGCCTTGTTTTGGAGTTGGTGTGTCACTGTGAGCATGGGCTTTAAGACCCTCACTCTAGCTGCTGGAAGTCAGTCTTCCAATAGCAGCCTTCAGATGAAGATGTAGAACTCTCAGCTCTTCCTGTACTATGCCTGTCTGGATGCTGTTATGGTCCTGCCTTGATGATAATGGACTGAACCTCTGAACCTGTAAGCCAGCCCCAATTACATGTTGCCTTTTACAAGAGTTGCCTTGTAAACCTCTAAGACAATCATTTTTTTTATTCTTTTCACTTTTGTAGCTATACCATGATTTCTTAATTTAATTCCTCTGCTGATGCAGAGAGATGGCTCTTTGGTTAAAATATTATTCCTGAAATGATTGGATGAATGCTAGATAAACTCACTGTTTCAAGATACTATTTTCTATGTATTGCTTACAGTTTAAAAGATTTTAAATCTATCTTTGTCCTGAAAGTTCTGCCTAAATTAATGCTTCAGTTCAACAGCTTAGGTCTGTGTCATCTATTTATTTTTCCAAAGTATGTAATTTAGTGCCTGCATACTTTGTACATTTCCTGACATTTCATTTGTTATCAGCAACACTCATTATTTTCAGATAGGCAATGTACCATGCTGCATGTCTCATTTTCACAATGTATAAACGAGATATGAACTTCACAATAGGTAAAATTCTAAAAGTGGGTTACAGTTTTAGAATATTTCATAAGAGATTTTAATATGCATATTTGTTTATGAGATACATTTGAGGACTAATCATAGGAGCTGTTTATATTACACTTCCAAGAATCACTCTCCACCCTCCTTTTGGGAATGATTTCCTTAGTATTTCTCAGAACGCTCATTTGGGTGCTCAGTGGGCTCAAATGTAAAACTATTATTTTCCTAGCTAGCTTGATTTTTTCTCAATTATTCATGGTCTGAGGCTTTGAAAAATATTATTTTTCAAAGATATTAAACCTCTGAGTATCATCTTTGATACCAAGATGATCACCCTCCAATCCACTGTTGTTGATGGTTTTGGTGAACTAAGATACACAATAGATACTATACTATTTGGAGTACAGTTGCAGTAACCCGGTTTTCACTTAAATAGGAACAGATGAAGACAGGACAGTAGTGATTTGGTGCCAGTAAAATGAAAAATGAATACACAACACATTTTCTGTGTGTGTGTTTATATATATAATATATTATATATTATGAATATATATAAATTTATAATTATAAATATATATAATAAATAATTATATTAATTTATATAGTTATATATTAAATGAATAAATAAATAAAAACATACATAAATTTATATATTATATAACATTGTTATATAATATATAAATTTATATATTATATAAAATATATTATATAAAATCCTAATTTATATTAATATATAATATATATTATATATAAAATATGTTCTCTAATATATACTATAAATAGTATAATATTAGTATACTAATATATATTAGTATAAATATTACATATTATATATTAATATAAAATATATGTTAGTATAAAATACTAGAATATAATATATAATTTTATATATTATATTAGTATTTCCTTATTCTTCCTGAATAATACAATTGACTACATAAATTTTTACTCGGAATTGAAATGAAGAATTATTGTTTCTTGAAGTCAATATGTATTAAACAAATTTCCCTTATTCAAACAAGTTACAACTCACCTTTATATTGATATCATTTTTGATGACTGCTGTACAAATGACTACATCTATGTAGGTGTATATATGTATTTAGGTAAGTGAGATGTATACAACTGCTATTAAAGTGTAACTATATTCTATATGATTGTAAATATTTTATACAACATACAAATAAAATATTTTTCTATTATATTTATGAAAAAAAAGAAACCTAATCAGGAAGGAAGGAAGATCCATCCCATTTTAAACCTACATTAATTCATATTCTGTGCTTTTAGGAAGATAAGAGGAGAAGAAAGAAAGAAAACAAGATTGTGCTTTCTCATAGAGAGCATGCCAATTGGTTATTGAATACCAAAATCTCACCCTTGAAAACATTTATATAAGTAACATTGTATAAATTGAGAAGGTTGTACATATTTAGGCATGAATATACTGTGTATGTGTGTGTATGTGTGTATTCACAATAATGTTAATGCAAAAAGAGGCAATGAATTTGAAAAATAGCAAGGAGGGGAAATAATGGAGGGTTCAGATGGAGGAAAAGCATGGTGTGATGAGTTGAATATGCTTGGCCATGACAAGTGACATGATGAGGAGGTGTGACCTTATTGGAGGAGGTGTAATCTTGTTAGAGAAAGTGTGTCACTGTGGGCTTGGGTTTTAAGGTCCCCTCCTAAATTCAACCTCTGTCCACTGAAAAAGCGAGCCTTCTCCTGGTTGACTGTGGATGAGAGTCTCCTCTGGGCTGACTTTGGATCAAAGAATTCTTGGTTCCTCTGGCACCATGTCTGCCTGGATGCTGCCATGCTTCCCGGCATGATGATAATGAATTGAACCTCTGAAACTGTAAGAATGCCACAATTAAATATTTGCCTTTATAAGAATTGCCTTGGTCATGGTGTCTCTTCATGGCAATAAAACACCAACTAAGGCAGAAAGGAAAGTGTTACAGTGTTGAAGGGAACGATGTCTTGGTAGTTTGGAGCCAAGGAATACCACAAAGTCACGGTGCATAACAAACCTCACATGAGATTTACTGAGAAAGACACAAAAAAGTGGCTGCCTCTGTTCTACTTGGGCAAGAAGCAGAAATGAGTAGGGGGCAGGATTTATAAGGTTTCCTGGGGTGGAAGTGCTTTCCAGGGTAGCCTAGGATTAAGGAGATTTTGTGGCTTGATCTTGAAGAAAGCGCAGGGATTTGCTAGTTTTCAAGGAGAGGGTTTGGTGTGTGTTCATTTCCTAGAACTGAGCTAAGACTTTTAGCCTGTGCTTATGAATCATAATGTAAATATCCATGTTTTCTGACCCACAAAGTGGTTGTGACCCATAGGTCTAGAATTTTGGTAAACAGCCTGTGTCTTAATGAGATTCTGTCCAAGATGAATACGTATATACATACATAAACATAACAGCAATTAGCAAAGAGGAAGACCATGGATTTGAAAAAGAATAAAGAAGTTTATGTGGAAGAGTTGAGGAGGAAAGAAAAGATGAAAATGAAATAATTATAATCTCAAAAAATAAATAAGTATTTTAAAAATGTCAACTTGCTTAAAAGTAAATCACTGATGCCCACAATAAAACCCGAAAAAACAGGTCTGTGATAATTTGCAATTTCCTGCTTCTTCTTTTTTTTTTTTAAGATGCATTTATTTTATGTATGTGAGTAGTCTTCAGACACATCAGAAGAGGGCATCGGATCCCATTACAGATGATTGTGAGCCACCATGTGGTTGCTGGGATTTGAACTCAGGACCTCTGGAAGAGCAATCAGTGCTCTTAACTGCTGAGCTGTCTCTCCAGCCAGGTTGGGAATTCCTAATCATAAAGTTGCAAGAAATTTAGATGGTTTCTAAATTCATTTAAAATATATCTAACTAAAAGGAGCAAACAAGTTATTACATAATTCACAAGTGCTAAGCAAATATGACATTCCTTTTGAATGTTGAAAGATACAAAAAATGTGTTATTAAATAAAAACTATGAACATTAAGTGACCTTAGTATACTTACATTTTAACAAAGATATGCTTTCCCTAAATTAAGTGTGAGTTAAAACTTTAAAACCTGAATTTGATTTAGTTAAGTTTTGGGATTGTTTCGACTCATGGCAGTTTGGGTTATCACCTCTGGCTTTCGCTTCCACTTTCTGCCCTTACATTCCCCCTGTTTACATTTGTGTCTCTGTTTTCAGATTTTTTTTTTAATCTAAAATGTTTATCTTTCATCCTTTTGCTTTGAATCTGATTCACCTCAACATCTACTTTAGTCAACAATTCAGTTTCCTACTATTCATTATACATTAATTTTATACTGTATATGTTTCCAAATACCCCAAAATCTGTTTCTTAGCATAATTTGTTTTCCTACTATACTTTACCAGGTTTCTTCATTTTACTCCACCAATATAAACTGTTGCTTTAATGTTTTATTTGTTGTTTTACAGTTTGATTTTTAGGAGCACTCAACAATGAATTTATTATGATTGGCACTACTGTTAATTTTCAAGCTGCTACTTTGTATTTTATATTGTTTCAATTTTCACTTTTTATGATTATGATAATTTGCATACAATGTTAGTAATTCATAATAGTGTAGAAATGTTCTCTGCTAATTTTCACAAGCAGTACTTATGGTGGTTTGAATATGCTTGACCCATGGAAAGTGACACTATTAGGATGTGTGGCCTCATTGGAGAAACTTTGCCACTGTCTAGGCAGGCTTTGAAGGCTCCTAACACTCAAACTCTTCCCAGTGTGGAAAAGACCCTCATCCCAGCTTCCTGCTGAAGATAGTCTCTCTTGGTTGCCTTCAGATAAAGATGTAGAACTCTTAGTTCCTTCTCCAGCACTGTGTCTGACTTTATGCTGTCATCTATCCTGCCATGATGATAATGGACTGAACCTCTGAAACTGTAAGTCAGCCCCAATTATATGTTATCCTTTATAAGAGTGGCTTTGGTCATGGTGTCTCTTCCCAGCAATGAATCCCTAAGACAGTACTTGAATATGCTCTCTCCCCTTTTTATTTACTGAGAAACTCTACTGGAAAAGATACTTTTTTATGAGCTAGTAATATATAATTCTCATATGCCTTTGAAAAGGTTAGTCATTTTTTATTTATTGTTACAAAGGAAATTAGTTTTGAAACCAGAGAAAAACTTAAGCTTTGTGTATTTTCTCTAGCTGACTTAATAATAAAGTTAGCTTGTGGAACAAAGCTAAATTACAGCAAGATGATTAATAACGTTTACATGTCTACCAATTTTGGAAGCAGCTTGGCTAATGAGAAAATAGAAATTCCCAAATACTATGTACTTATCTAAATTTAGACCTTATTTAAAAATAGTTAATTGTGTTAGATGCTGTCTGAAGTATTTTGGATATGTTTTTTCCCTCTCTTTTTCTTGTATATCTCATGATTTCCTCAGGCTTAAAATATTCCTGTCTCAGATTGCAAAACACGGAGTTTAAAGGAATATCCCATCACACACAAGCACAAATACCTTAGAGAAAATATTAACAACAAAATTATAAAATATTGGAAGAGATTATGTTAAGTACTTTGATATAACAACATATATTAATGTGTTTATCAGATTCAAACTTTGGTTTTTTTTGTTTTTTTCTTTTAACTAATTTCATTATTGTAGATTCTCCAGATTTTCTCTAAATCTTTTTTTTTTTTTTTTTGGTTTTTTCGAGACAGGGTTTCTCTGTGTAGCCCTGGCTGTCCTGGAACTCACTCTGTAGACCAGGCTGGCCTCGAACTCAGAAATCCGCCTGCCTCTGCCTCCCAAGTGCTGGGATTAAAGGCGTGCGCCACCACCGCCCGGCTTTTCTCTAAATCTTAATTCAATTTCAAATTATATTTTTCAAGAAATTCATTATGTTTCCAAGATAGCTTAGAATACTATTCAGATCTGCTTTGTATTAAATATTTGTTTGTTCTATATCTCCAGGTGTGCCTTCTGCATATGTATAACACCACAACGCTGCTCTATTTCTCTCTCATATTTCTCTGTTACTTTCTCTGTCATCTCATTTTGTAATTTTTCAATTTTAACACACTAATGATTACTCTTTGTAATTTTGTTTGCTGCATTAATTTGAAAGTTTTTGTTTGTTTTATAACCATACTTTACAAAGTTTTACTTGAAAAATCTGAATAAAAACCTATTGCAATGTTTTCCTAATACATGGTGGGAAGAGCATAAGATTCCTGAAGCTACAGTTAGAGAATGTTGGAACTTGCCTGACACATGTACTTAGAATCAAACTCAGGTCCTCTACAATAGCAGTATGTACTTATAACCTCCCGATCCATCTCTCTAGTTCATGTAGCTTTTAAAATGTTTTAGTTTATTCTTTGAGAATGTAACCAATTATATTTTGATTATATTCACATTATGCATCTCTTTTTAGATCCACCTCTAATTTTATACCCAGTAAACTTTGTCTTCTAAGTGTCTAAAACCCCATAAAGTCCAATTACTGATTCCTACACACTGGCTTATTTGACTACCAGGAATTACATTTTTAAATTAAAAAGAAAAACCACACAAACAATAACTAGTATCTCCTCAGCCAGGGGTGGAAGTTTGTGACCACCTTCTTCCTCCATGTTCAGCTTGAATTTCCTTGATCTATCATAAACTGTTACAATAGCTGTGAGTTCACATGTGTACATGTTCTACCATGTCTGAAAAGCCCTATTTCCTTGTAGCCTTTCACCATCTCTGGCTTTTATGTTCTTCCCCTTCTTCTACAATGGTCTCTTAGCCTCAAGAAGAAGACATATGATATAAATATTTCATGTAGTGTTCAGAACTCCATAGTACCTTATCCTGTGCATTTTGACCAGTGTGGTTTATGATAATATATAACTGCTACAAAAAGAAACTTCTTTGGTGAAGCTTGAGAGATACACTATTCTGTGGATGTAACAATAAATGGTTAGGAATGGGTTTTATACTAGAGTATTAATACTGGGTTCTCCTCTAGAGTTTGTTACCTGTCTAACCATAGCTTCTTAGCTCCATTATTGGTGACAGATATGGTTTTCAACTTATGCTACGAAGCCAATAAGAAAGTCACTTGTCACTTCCCTGACACTCTGCCACTATTGTAAAAGTGAGCATATTGTACTAGGCCAATCATTATTACTTCCACATTATCATATTTATCCAGCTGGCAACTTCTAAGTACCAGCACTGCTACCTTCCTTCTTGTATCTTATCTGAGGAAGATGGAAGGAAGGACTCGACATCCCCCTTACTTTAACAGTGAGGAAATTGGACCATATGGTCCATTGACTACGTTAGTGTTGCAACCATCATCACAACCTCATCCCTTAGCTAACAAAAAGCCTAGCTAGTCTTGTTTCCTGATCTTTCAAGCCATTTCCAGATTTGTGTAGAAAATCACCATGTTTCTGGTGCATATATAGATGATAATTTATATGAATATATTTGGGGTCCAGGGACAAAGTGAATCCAGCATAGAAATCAGGATGCCTAAAAGCACCATCACTGATTTTTCTTCTCTTTGCTTTGTCTTTATTTAATGATTATTTCTTACCAGCTAAAATATTCTTTGAATATGTTGTACGCTGTGGGCAATATTTTATGTCATTGTGTTGCTTTATACTATATTTGAGGAATCATCACATGTCTATTTTACAGATTTAGTCATCCAAAGACAGAATTTCAATACCTGAATATTGGAAACAGGAGTGAAAGATTCAAGAACTCTTTAAACTGACTCTGTAACTTGTGCCTCGGCCCAGAATAGTCTGTGATTTCAGATTAAAGATTGTGCCTATAATCTGACCCTTGATAACACATTTTTTTTTTGATAACACATTTGAAACAGTCATTGCCTTACTGTACAACATTCAAAATATTTAAAGGTCTTGGTTTTGTGAGTAATCCAGGCAGAAAGTATCCTAGCATGATTAAAATATCTACAGAACAGCAGGTAACATAGGTATGATTTTAAATTATTTTTAATATTTTCTTCTAAGGAGATATGCTTAATACTGTGTATTCTATTTCATGCTTTCTCTTTCTTGCTTGCTTCTTTATTTCTTGTTCTTGTTACATTCTTCCGATAAGTCCTATGTGCTACTTTTCTTTTTATTCCTGTCTAATTGTGTTTGCTAATGTTTTCATGTTATATGACTATTTACTAGAGCTATTGACTTACTTTTTAAATTTTCATCAAGTAAGTGCTTTAGGAAGCACAGATTTAGGAGGAGAGATACAAGCACATTGTTAGTATGGGATTCTGTTTTTCCTATAGTAGATCAAAAGAATATTTTATGGATTACATTCAATTTCTAGTCCTCCTGTGTCTACCTCCAATGTGCCTAAATTATAGCATTGGGCCATCATGGGTGATTGGTTCTGGAAATCAAATCCAGTTCTTTATCAATTCTAAGCAAGCATTTTACTAACTGAGCTAATATCCAGCTTGACACATAGGAATGTTGAGTCTGTGGATGACTGATTGTATTCTTTTGATTTTTGTTTCACTCATTGAGAGAATATAAGGGAGAATTTTTCCCACTCTAGTTCCTTAAGTGGTCATATTTTGTTAATGATGGTGATGATTCTCTAGCACATACTAAGATGGATGGATAGGCCTACCTATGTAAAAGTAGAGTTTATCTCCTCCTGTGATGGGATGCATTGAGAGCTATATCTAAGCTGTATACTGCTTGGGTTAAGCCCAGAATGTTTCTTTCTTTGTTCTAGTTATTCCTAGGCATAAACCTGGAAGTGTCTAATCTTTCAAGTTATCTGATTCAATCTAGCTTCTCTCAGCTTCTCACTGAATTCATCTGCTTGATCTTGAATGAACTCTGAGAATCTGTTCTAATCTTCTTCTTCTTCTTCTTCTTCTTTTCTTCTTCTTCTTCTTCTTCTTCTTCTTCTTCTTCTACTTCTTCCCACAATAAACCTTAAGTTTATTAAAGTCAAACTTCGTTTTGTTTACAAATATCAGAATATGGTAGTATGGGCTATCCCTTTAAGAATCCCAAGTCATTTTGTCCTATTGGCAGTGTCCCTTGCCTTACAGAAGCTTTGCAATTTTATGAGGTCTCATTTGTTGATTGTTGATCTTACAGCATAAGCCATTTGCGTTCTTTTCAGGAATGTTTCCCCTGTGCCTATGTGTTCCAGGCTCTTCCCCACTTTCTCTTCTATTAGATTCAGTGTATCTGGTTTTACGTGGAGATCCTCTTCTTGTTCCTTCTTCCTCCTGGGCTTCAGTTGATTCTGCTGAACAAACTGAATGAAACTAAACTCAATTTCACTGCACTGTCTCCAGCACTGGCTGAATTTATTCAATTCCCCACTCAACCTCTGTGGTGCTCTTAAGTGACCTCTCTTTCCTGATTCTTCTTGTGAGAGTTGGGCAGATTCTATGGTTTATTCTATCAAATATTTCTCTGATTTATCACATTGTCTGCCACTCAATAACACATCATTTTCAAACATGACTGTTTCCTTTTACAATGTAATTTTACATTCATTGGTTGGGATTAAAGGTGTGTATTAAAGATGTGTCTGTATTCCAGACAGAGGGATTAAAGGTGTATCATTGCAACCTGATCACAGAGACATAGAAGGCCTTTGGATGTGACCCCCTGTCAGAGCAGACATTTTGCTGAATTAAAATCAGTCTACATACCTGAACCTTCTTCTGGATTTCTTTGCATTCATACAATAACTGTTCATGCCTTCCTATAAGAAACAAGATTTCATCTAGTAGCAAGAATTTTGATCCAAGGTACTGACTGTTAGAATAAGGAATGCAATAGAGACTTTCCAGAAATATTTTTATTATGCTTATAATTATGTTTCATTCATAATTTCATTATGTTTATATATTTTTCTAGGAGACAAGTGTTAATAATTAAAGGCAACAATGTTTGTATTGGGTGATCATTAAGAATGGGGAAATAAATACCAGACTGAAGAAAATAAATGTGCCTTTAAAATATCAATGAATGGACTATAGAGAAAACTCAGTATATAAAAGCACATGAGTTCAATCCTAGGAATCTATATAAAGGTTAAGTGAGAGAACTGACTCCACACGGTTGTCCTGTGATCATCACACATATGTTGTGGCTCACTTGCTTCCAAGACACATCATACACACACTAATAGTAATGATAAATTTTATAATATATATCAATGGGAAGAATACCATTTTTTCATATATGTCAAGGTACGACGGCTTTATGTTTTCTGCCTCCACTTCTGAAGACTCGTTTTTCTTGCCATGGGAAGTCTAAAGGTAACCAAGAATCATTCCTTGTTCTGGTTTTGTTTTTATGTCCTTATTTTGAAGTAAATTATGCTTGTACTCCAAATATGCTACACAATTCTCCTGGACCCTTCTTCCAATTTCTTCATATATAGTTTTGTTTTATAATCACATTGAATTTTATAATTTCTTAAAATATATCCTTGGGTAGACTCTAATTCTGTTCTCCTCTATTTGAGACTTTAAAATATACATTTTAGAACATAATAGCAAACACAAAACAAACAAATAAACAAACAAAACACTATAAAACTACTTCTTTTCTTATATCACCAGGTACCTCAAGCACACTTGTTAAGGACAATGAGGCAATTTCATGACTGATGACTCTTCACTTCCACATCATCCTTAATGTTCTCGAATTCTATTAATTATATGCAGTTTTATATGGCTGTCAAAACACAACTTCCTGAAGCACAATTCTTCTTTTAGCACCATCTTAATTTTCTACCTGTCTTTCCCTCATAGATTTATTCCTGGTGCTGTGAGGGCATACTGTAGTTACCAACAGTTAAGGAAATCGCCATTTTTGTACTTTGTTATGTTCATGTGGAAGAACATTCATTAACACCTTGTTCATTGCTTTTCTCAATCCCTTGCATCACTATGCTTTGCAAAGAAAGAGGGAAGAAAGTTATGTACACAGAAGTATTTCCAAAAATTATATCACAGTATTAATCTCATTAATCATCACAGTGCCATGATTAAGCCATACTGAGTTGACCACCAATATGTAATTAAAGGCTTTCTCTTGATAATGATGTATAATTGCCTTTTACTACTTGAATACATTTTTAAGGTATTCTTTTAGGTCACCCTGTCATAAGAAGTCTTTTCTTTCCGTAGTTTTCTGTTCAAAGTTTCTGATTTAAAATTTTTTCTTAGTTTTTGCCACAAAACTTGAAGAGTTCATCAGAAGTTTTCTCTGCATCTAAATTGTTGTCTTTACATTAATTATACCTAAACTCTTGGTGAAACAATATTATAAAATATGAAACACTATTGTTCTAGAATATGTTAGTGTCAATTAAAGTATTTTGTGAAGTGGAATATACACAAAATTTATTTTTTAATGTTAAGCAATCAAAAATTAAAGCATTCAACAAATAAAATGCCAAATAACAATAACAAATCAAGGGTAGTTACTATACAAGAATTTATCACTTCAAAAACTACATTTTGAGATTTGTTTAAAAAATTAGACCACAATAGCTCTCAAAAGCAATATATTGAATAGTGAATCAAGTGTAATAACAATAAAATATAAAATTATAGTCTAAGTTTCCCTCATGATAGAACATACTTAAAAATTCTCAATGAAGAATTTCTTACTATTAACAGAGATCATAAAAAAATTGAATATTCTGAATAATGTGAACAACTGTTTTTTTTAATTTTTTTTTTAGAGTAAACAACTCATTAACGTTTCATGCTTTCTGGATAGCCCCCACTCCAACCTTTGAGACTACATAAACCTAGCTGATTTATACACATATGGAGGCTAGAACAACCGGCAAGCTGTCTCTGAAGATGGTCTTAACCAGCAGCTGAACTCAGCCTGCTACAGAATCCAGAGCCAAAATGATGTACTTGTAGACTCTTAAAGAGATAGGGGAGATTGTGGCAAGGAATAGAACTGCAGGAGATCAACAGGTACGACTGAACTTGGACTACTCAAGAGATGAATCAACGTGGAGAACTGTCTACAAGATCTACTCATGGGTACAATTTATTTTAGTTAACAAAATTGCAGTACTTCCAATTACAAATCAATATATACATCAAGTTTATTTTTAAATGATTTATAATTGATTCGCAAGAATAAGAATAAGTATAAATATATATGATTGTCTGTTTTGCGAGGCGATCTAATAAAAAATTTTTATAACTGGGACAAAAGAAAATGTTAATCTGATATGTGAAGTATTTTATACTAGTTATTTCGATGCAAACAACTTAAAATTTGTTCCTTGCACCACTTACTTTCAGCTTATTTCTTGTTTTCCAATAGGCGAACTTTCGATGCTTATCAAGTATGTTCATTACATTGCTGTGAACCATTTAATTACTTATCTGCTCATGAGTAGGTTTGCTTACGTGTGCACTGCTTATTCAAACAAGAATCATAGCTGAAACTGTTCTAAATAATATAGTGTTTGGTATTATTCTTAGTACAAAATAAATGAAATTATCAATACATTCATAGTAGATTGAATCACAACAGGTGCATAGGGCTGTATTAAAAGTAAAATACCATTTCGCTGACAGGTAAAGAAGGTATCTACAGACCTATGTAAACATATTTGAAGGATATATAGATGTTAATCTATATATTTAATTAAGAAATATCTGTTCCTTTGTATGCAAATTTAAAATGCCTTCATTTAAAAATGACATTGGCAGACTTCTAAGAGATAGCTATATCAGGCTCCTATCAGCATGCACTTCCTGATATCCACATCAGTGTCTACCTTTGGTGACTGCACATGGGATGGATACCCAGGTGGAATGATCTCCATATGGCCCCTCCTTCAGTTTCTGTTCCACACTTTGTCTCTATATTTGCTCCCTTGAGTATTTTGTTACTCTTCTAAGAAGGACCGAAGCACCCACTTGGTCTTCCTTCTGCATAAGCTTCATGTGGTCTGTGAGTTGAATCTTGGGTATTGTGAGCTTCTGGGCTAATATCCAATTATCAGTGAGTGAATATCATGTGTGTTCTTTTGTGATTGGATTACTTCACTCAGGATGATAATTTCTAGTTCCATCCATTTACCTAAGAATTTCTCAAGTCTGAGAAATATTCATATTCAGAGGCAGATGCTCACAGCTAATCATTGAACTGATCAAGGGTTCCCAATGGAGGAGTTAAGAGAGAAGGAGCTGAAAGGGTTTGCAGCCCCATGAGAAGAGCAACAATACCAACCAACCAGACTCCCAGGGTCTAAACAACCAGCCTGGGAGCACATAGGGAGGGACCCATGGCTCCAGCTGTATGTATAGGGGAGGATGGCTTGTAGGAATAGGTGGGAGAGGAGATCCTTGGTCCCATAAAGGCTGGACGCTGAGTGTGGGGGAATTCGAGGGTGGGGGGTGGGAGTGGGGGGTCGGTGGGACATATCTCATAGAAGCAAGAGGAAGGGGAATGGGATAGAGGGTTCCTGGGCGGGGAGGGGAATGGGGCAAGGAGATAACATCTGAAATGTAAATAAAATATCCAATAAAAAATAAAATAAAATAATTTTTTTAAGAAAAGGAAAAAAATAAAAATGACATTGGAATTGTCATCTAAAAGATACTCAAAGAGAGAGAAGAAAGCAAGTGGTATTAAGAGAAATGGATTGTAGTATTGAATCAATTCTCAATAGTGCCTCAGCATCTGAATTCTGGTTATCCAGGTATTTGCACCAAGGCTTGCATAACTTATCTGTGATGATTCATTTCATAAAATTGTATCCTGATTGCAGAGAGACTGAACCGTTACCTAACCTTAGCATTAACCTTAATCTGCTGTGTAATCAACCTGTTTAACCAGCTTTTGAGTGAACACTGTAACAACCTACTTGCCTTGTAATTTCCCACACAGTCAGATTTTACAGCCTAAACTAAATGCATATCTTTAAACTTAAGTTATGTATTTTTCCATGCCCTGACCCAGAATAATGCATGTTTTATATGACCGTGTTTGGAACTCTTTTGCTGAAAAAAAGCCAACAGTTGAAAGTACCCTTAAACCACAAATGCCCCATAAACACTAGAAACATGTGGATATGGATTGATAACATCTGAGGTTTGTCAAGGTTGTAGTTCAATTAGAATCAGGAAAGTTAACTTCTTACTTTCTAAAATTTAAATGATTTTATTAAGTATCCTTCATTTCTTTACCATACAGTGTTTCTGTAGTGTTTAATAAATATAAAGCAAATCCCTTTGTTATGGGCGAGGCAAGACATCTCTCTCTCTCCTCTCTCTCTCTCTCTCTCTCTCTCTCTCTCTCTCTCTCTTTCTCTGTCTGTCTCTTTTTCTCTTTCTCTCTCCGACTCTCTCTGTCTTTCTCTCTGTATCTCTGTCTCTCTCCCCTCTCTCTGTCTTTTCTCTCTGTATCTCCTCTCTCTCCCCTCTATCTGTCTTTTTCTGTGCTTCTGTGTCTCTCTGTCTCTGTCTGCTCTGTGTCTCACACACACAGAGAGAGACAGAGACAGATACAGATTGAGGAAGAATGTCAGGTACACACAGAGGCATAGCACAGCACAGTACACAGGCAATACAATGGGACAAATAGACACATATGAAAAGACTACAGATGGGCCTTAAAACTATAGATTCCAGTCAGACACAAGTCACAAAAGTTGAGAGTTCAAATTTGGACTGATTGCAAATGAACCAAAGCAGAACTATCATTTTTCTTTCCTTAATGAATTACCAACACAATAATCCCAGACAAGGAAAATCACACTGCAGTCCGCTTGGAGAGAATTTTAAGACATTACTCTAAATGAAATAGGTCAATTACAGAGGACATAGACTACAAAATTTCTGTAATTCATCTAAAGTAGTAAATCCCACAGAAGCAAATAGAATTGTGATCTGCTATAATAGTGTAGAGGAGGAAATAAGGTATTTCTAGTTAATGTTTATAGAATTTCAACTATGCAAAATGGCCGAATTACATAAATATGCCATTATCAACTTCCTAGATAACAATTCTCTATATAGCATTAAAACTCTGAGAGTTTATAATTCATATTGTGTATCTTTTGATTTTCAGAAAGAAAATACTCTTTAAACTAAAATAATTTGATCATAGTATTCTTAATAATTATTTATGCAAATTTTCATATCAATATTATTTCTAATCGCTCACTTTTAGGGACCCTTATATTTCTAAATATTAGAACTAATGCTAGGTATGTTTGTGCAGTTCATTTCTTTTCAGTAACTATATGAGACTGCTAAGAAATAGAATAGTCTTTCAAGCTTTAATAACCTCCCAAGTAATGTTAAATTGGTACCTATTAAACCGGGAACTGTGTAATCAAAAGAGAATGGAATTCTGCCTTGTGAGGAATACAAAATAGCTCTCTAGGTGGATGATGAGAGCTAAAGAGTTACATAACCTTGAAAGTTCATTATGGAGAACAAATTCCTTCCTCTCTTCCTCCTCCTCTTCCTCATCCTTTTTTTTCCTTTTATCTTTTTCTTCAGTAGTCAAACAATTTTCCTAATCTTGGAAATAATTTTAAAGCTTTCAAATGATGTATAAAAATTGATGACACACAAGAACAACAACAGCAAGAAATGGGTAGAGCTATCTGTGAGTAACTTTCCTACTGTCAGAAAGCAAGACTGCAGCTATTGTCCACTTATGTAAACTTAACACATAGTTCATGGAAAACAAAATTCACTGATACAATGTCTTCCAAGGAGATCACTGGACATGAAATTTGAATACTATATTATTTTTATCTGTGTATGTTTAAGGTATTGAAATGTTTCTAGAAAAACTAAAATTTTATGGTATGCATTTTTTAATGTTTATTTATTTGTTTATGTATATGAGTACACTGTCTTCAGACACACCAGGAAAGGGAATCAGGTCACGTTACAGATGGTTGTGAGCCACCATGTGGTTTCTGAGAATTGAACTATGGACATCTGGAAGAGCAGTAGTGCTCTTAACTGCTGAACCATCTCTCTAGCCCCACGGTATACTTTTTGTTGGTTTCTGTCTATTACAATAGTTTTGCTTGTTTCAATTTCACATAGACTGGCTTTGATTCATAAAATTCATTCTAACTCTTTTGCTTTTGCATCCTGAGTACTATGGGATTTTAAGTTAGGTATTTTATATGTGATTCGTTTATTTTCTATATATAACGAACTCAAAATTACTAATGTCAGAAAAATAAATGTATTGATGACTTAAAAGACAGAACCTAGAAAACTTTGGAAAAATTTTAAAAATTTATTTATATGAAAAAAAATGCTCATATACCTTGGAAATAAAGCACAAAATTCCAAGGGTAAAGTAATTTTCTTTCTGATATTTATAACTTCGTATACTTGTTTTAGTCTTCTATACAAACCTGTTATTTTTCACTACTGGCACCTCTTGAGAACTATCTCCAGTCAAAAGCAATTTCAAAGAATGTTAAAAATACAAGAGCCTCAGTAATGTTGTTATATTGCTATAAATAATTTAAGTGAGGGCTGCTCATGCCATGCAACTTTGCCATAAAATAGGTTTTAAAGTTACCAACAAAGACAAAAGTACACTTTCAAAGAGAACATAATGGAAACTATATGACTAATCCATTACTCCACTTTTTGCTGTATTTGTTAAATTATGCTTATTAGATGCTTTGAAATTCTACTAATGACAACTAAAGAGTATATATAGCTGTCTGAGGGCAGGTTACAAAATAACTTGTGTTGTTTGACTACCAAATCTTTTTTTTTATTATTTCTTTAAATCAAATCATAATTTTACTGATTCACACAGCGGTTATAAACACAAAAAGAAGGATGTGGGGAAGGGGATACACTGGAGCATAGGTGTTCAGGGGGAGTACAGATATCTTTCAGAACAGGTTATCGGCTGGGTGAAGGTTCAGGGGACAGGTCACTATGACTCTGCCTATGATTCACTTGTCCTTATCTAAGTTGGTACTATCGCTGAGGCTACCTATTTATAAAGTCTATGACTACTCAGGCTGGTAAATTTCCACAAAAGCTGCCTGTTTACAATAGCTTATAGCTATTTGTTTCAGTGTTTTTCCACGGAGACCCAAGACTTTGTGTTAGCATGTATGTATGTCAGGCCTATTTTAGGCCTATGGCTGATTGTAGGCCTTCAGTGTATAAGCAGGGCTGCCCCTGACATCTCCTCCCTTCTCTAAGTATAGAAGGGCCATGGCGATTCTAATCTTGTGGAGGACGCGATAGAGGCCTGACCTCCAATAATAGAAGGGGACCTTGTAATGGCTCCGGTCCTCCTGTCATGGTCCAGTGAGGCAAGAGGGCCATACCCATCCTGATGTCTTTTTCCTGGAGAGGGGATACTTTTGACATCAATCCCTATGCATTGATACCAAATATTAAGAAATAATCAGGCCACATGTTATCAGAAACCAGTGCTTTGAAAAGACTTGCAGCAAAATGAGACAATTTGAAAAGATTTTGCTTTCAAAGATGTGTTTTATAGATAAGAGTATTATTATCATTTCTTCACAGTCATTAGATTATTAATATTCATAAAGTTTGTATGTTAATATTTTATAATAAAACATGACTAGTGTTCCATGGTTTTCACTACTGGCTCTTCTTGAGAACACGTCTCAAGTCAAAAGCAGTTTGAAAGAAATTGTAAAAGCAGTTTGAAAGAAAGAAACCACATGTCAATTTCAGTAGTATTTTGATAGGAAATTTAAAACAGAGAGAGAAAGATGGCATAATGGATTTAGAAATAACAATATCATAAAAAACACAGTAGGTTTACAATGGATTATCCTCATATATCATTAAAACTAAAACTCTGTTTTTATAAAGCATAAGTGAAGTTGTGTTAATTTCATGACATTATTTTGTGTGAAAAATGAATGACTAGTGTAATTAATAGCTAAAACACTTTTCTTCATCTCATAGAAAACTAACAATATAAAATTTTATGGCATTTTTTACAAAATTCTTTTTATTTTACAGTACAAAATAGTACATTATATTTATACTTAATATTGCTTGACATTCTTAACAAAATATGTAATTCAGAGATGGGGAGATTACTCTGTCCATAAAATACCCTCTGGGCATGCATAAATACCTGTACTTGAATCACCAGAACTGACATAAAAATAACTATAGTGGATTCTCGTGTAATTCTATGGCTGAGTGATTCAAGACAGATAGATCCCTCAAGCACATTGGCTTGTAAGTATAGCTAGATCTAAAACACCGAGAGACCCATGTCTCAAGAAGAGTGATTCAAGAAAGAAACCACATGTCAATTTCAGATGTCAATTTCTGCTTGCTACATGAACATATTTATGTATGTCCACAATCCCATGTCACATACCAATAACTACAAGTACATATCACACACACACACACACACACACACACACACACACTATTCTTAAAAGACAATGTCTTATTTAGGGTTTTATTCTGTGAAGAGACACTATAATCAAATCACTTTTATAAAGGAAAACATTCAATTGGGGCTGACTTACAGTTTCAGAGGTGTAATCCATTATTATCATGGTGGGAAACATTGTAGAGTCCAGGTACACATGCTGCTGGAGGATCTGAGAGTTTTATGTCATTTTTTTTTTTTTTTTTTTTTTGGTTTTCGAGACAGGGTTTCTCTGTGTAGCTCGGCTGTCCTGGAACTCATTCTTAGACCAGGCTGGCCTCGAACTCAGAAATCCGCCTGCCTCTGCTCCCAAGTGCTGGGATTAAAGGCGTGCGCCACCACCGCCCGGCGAGTTTTTATGTCTTAATCCATGGGCAGAAGAAGGGTTTCACACAGAGTGTTGCTTGATCATAGAGACCTTAAAGCCCATTCTACAGTAACACACTTTCTCCAACAAGGCCACACCTATTAAGAGTGCCAGTGACTATGGGCCAAAGCATTCAAATACATAAATATATGTGGTCATACCTATTCAAATCACTACAGAAAAGTAATCTCAGAAGCTTGAAGTAGATACTTTGCAAGGTAATATGTGTTGAGTTGTACATTAAGACAGAAATCCAATCTAGAAGTAATAAAAGTAAAAGCAGTTTTTGTTTTTTACAGTAATGGCAAAAATACAAATTAATGCAAAGGATCAAGATTATACCCAGAACACCTCCAATGAATGATAGGTAACAAGCAAAGATCAAAAGACATACAGCACAGGTGGGAACAGGTAACCTAAGGATCTAAGAGATAAGCAACAAAAAAAGGTATTGGAGAAAAGCAGCTTAGCCAACTTGGTTGGGTTTTAACCTTCTAAGAGGAGGCACTAAGAAATTGATGTTCAGGAGAGGTGCTTGATTTCTTGAATCATTCTCTGCAGCTCCATCTACATAATCTGCATAAATATAATATGCAGACTGTGTTCTACATTTGGAATAGGGAAGACATATTTCTCTGTATGAAGCTTGGTAGATGTGCTCGGTTTTGTTTGCTTGTCAACATAACAAAAGCTAGGGTTATCTGAGAAAAGGGAACCACAGCTAAGAAAATGTCTAAATACGATTAGCCTGAAAATAATTTGTGGAGCATTTACCAAGATAGTGATTGGGAGTGTCCAGCCCACAGTGGGTGGTGTGATACCCTGGCAAGTTTTCCTGGAGTGGATAAGCAAACAGGATAAGCAAACTAGACATAGCAGCATTCCTTCATGGCCTGGATTCTCTCTCCAGGTTCCTACTTGAGTTCCTGCCTTGGCTTCTTCAATGAATTATGATTAAGCATATGTTAATTGAATAATTGCCTCCCCCCAAGTCTTAGTCATCATCACAGCAGTATAAACTCTAATTAAAACAGTAAACAAAGCAGTATAACTTTTTCTTTTGAACTGGAAAGATTACTTATACTTTTTTCCTAGGACCATGATAATATTAACAAATATGCCCATAAAAGGTCCATATCATTGGAACTTAATAACATTTGAAATTTAAATAAATAAAATATCCAATAAAAATGATTGTAATTTGAAATAGGAACATAATGTCATTATCACCTCATTCAGTCAATATTAAAACCAGTGGATGCATTAAATGTACATCAAGATGTAGAACAATTGTAATTCATACATTGCTTGAAAGAATTTCAAATGGCATAATGACTGAAAAATATTGACAGTTTTTCATCTTGTAGGGTATGTGTGTGCCTGTATGTATATGTATGATGTGTCCATATGTGTGTATGTATGTGTGTGTGCATGATGTGTGTGTGCATGTGTGTGTACCTTTAGAGGACAGAATAGGGTGTCACTGGATCTAGAGCTAGAGTTACAGGTAGTTGTGAGATTCCTATTGTATGTGCTTGGAACAGAACTCAGGTTCTCTAGAAGAGCATTACAGACTCCTAACTGCTAAGTCATCTCAACAGTCTTGAGATTATCTTTGTATTAAAAGACTAGAAATGTTTAAATGTTGTAAGTGCATGTCCTCCATAAGAAACAGATTTCAGAAACGTCTTGGTTGTTCATGCTTGCAATCCTAGGATTAGGGATGCAGAGTAAGAGCAATGTCACGAATTTGAAGCTATACTAGGCTACAGAACAAATCCAGGCTAGCCACAACGACATGGAGAAAAAGCTATCTCCAAATAAATAAATGAAGACAATAAACAAAATCCCAACAGAAGAAGCACTGCTTTTGATTAGCGATATTTTCTTTAACTATAGATTTGGAGGCCAACAAAATTGCTAAGATGTTACTTATAGGCAATTTATAACCTTGGTTGCAATTTTCTTTAAAAACCATTTCAAAGAAGTTTTATAACTTTAGATTTCAGGGTTTCACTTAGGAGCCATAAATTATTTTTGATTTTTTAAAAAAGTGATGTGAGATGCAAGTTGCTTATGAATTCAATCTTAGATGCTACAACACCTTAAAGAACTTTATTTGAGATATTAGAGAATTCAATCTGTGTTCCAGGTAAGTGGGGAATAAGAGCCTATGTAGTAACGGAGGACCCAGGTATAGGTGACCCACGGACTATAGAAAGAAATGCAAATGTAGAACAAAATGTTCATTTCCAAAGAGTCTTAATGACTCCTGTTGACATGAAACTTCAGACCCTGAACACACCGTAACTGTTTTATCTCTTCTGTCAATCTGGGGGGTGCAGCTCTCAAAAGGGACTGGTAACATTCCAGATAGAAAACTACCTAAGTTGTGTTTCCATGATGCTGGTATTTACCAAATCAAAAGTCTTCAGTGTGATCTGTCTCAGTTTAAATTTTATTTTCAGAGTAGGTAAGTTAATTTTTTTCTACATCATTTTCCTCTTAGGAGGTTTATACTTTCTAATTGACTCATTTTGTCACATTTAAGAAATTCAATAGAGTACATATCTACAGGTCTTTTTTTGTTTGTTTGTTTTTTGTTTTTTGTTTTTTGTTTTGTTTTGTTTTGTTTTTCTAGACAGGGTTTCTCTGTGTAACGCTGGCTGTCCTGGAACTCACTCTGTAGACCAGGCTGGCCTCGAACTCAGAAATCCTCCTGCCTCTGCCTCCCAAGTGCTGGGATTAAAGGCAAGCGCCACCACTGCCCGGCTACAGGTTTTTAAGGGACTGTAAATTTCATTTATATATGTATATTTTACAAGGTTAATTTTTATGACAATACTTGTCTCAATAATGGAAGTTGAACAGTAAGTAATGAAGTGAGTTAATATATGTCCTTTTGTTTTGTATTTATTTTCAGAAATGCTTTGGGTTTTAAAGTTACTTATTATTATTTTAATTTAGAATTAATCTTTTAGTTACTATAGAGATATTTACCTGGCATTTTGAGTGCAATATTATTAAATTTATATACATCAATTCTATAAGAATTGATCTAGTAATAATATTTATTGTCCAGGTCAGGAATAAAGAATTCTCTCTTTCTCAGGTTTCTCAGTACTCTTTCTAAGTATTATGTTGTAGTTTTATGTGTACTGGTATACACATTGTATTAATTGTTTTATTTTATGCTACATTTATATATTTTCTATAAATAGTAATTTTATCTTTTTGAAAATGCACTTTTTTAAAACTTTTTTTGATATTTTATTTATATTTTTGATGTTATCCCCTTTCCCCATTCCCCCCCACCCAGAAACCCCCTATCCCATCCCCCTCCTTCTGCTTCTATGAGGATGTGCCCCCACCTACCTACCCACTCCCACCTCCCCACCCTCAAATTCCCCTCACACTGGAGCAAGGACCTCTTCTCCCACATATGCTCTACAATGCCATCCTCCCCTACCTATACAGCTGGAGTCATGGGTCCCTCTCTATGTGGTGTGAGGCTGGTGGTTTAGACCCTGGGAGCTCTGGTTGGTTGGTATTGTTGCTCTCCCCATGGGGCCTCAAACCCCTTCAGCTCCTAATACACTAGTAGTAACATAATGTTTGAAAAGCCCAGTTACAAAAGCTTCAGTTTGAATCCTTAAAGGTAACAAAGTATTCAATAGAGGATCTAAAATCTAGTGATCAGAGCCAAAATAGAAGGAATAGGGATTCTAAGTTTTGGCCTTTTCAGTCTCTTGATTGATAGAAACTAATTCACATAAAAAATTCTAGCTTCACTTGAGAAATGTTTCTTGTGTCTGAGGTTTGATGATAAAAGTACACTATCTGCCAAACTAATTAACTATGTAAATCATCATAGGTAAAGAAATAAGTTATTATTATAGAGTATTTTATATATTAACATTTTTCAAAACTGCACTAGTCTGCACTGAAAACAAAAATCCAGGGTGCCCTACAGAATTTTTTATTTGGCTTAACTTTTTTATCCATTATTATGCATACACAGAGAAATGATTTTGTGATTGCATTTCAAACAAAAAATTGGAAAAAGTTCACAATATTCTTTATTACAGAGAAACAAGAAGAATGACCTAACAAGCACATAGGTCATTCTGACCCAGTGTGGCTGGTTTTTGCAGTATGTGATACCAAAAAATAAAAATGAAAATAAAATAAAGTAGGAAATAGTTTCTGAGAATTCTTCTCCATTCTATTATTTATGTGTGGAATGTAAATCACAATTTACAGGCCCAATATACTTTCTATGTGTGGTTTATTTTTTGGGGGGGGTGTCAAATAGTGCAACCTGAACCACATATTTTATCTAATTTGTACTTTGATATCAATAAAAGTACAACCTCTTTAGATGCCATTGTAGATGGCCAGAATGAATCCCTATGCCCACCCCAGTTCTATCTCTTATCCCCTGTGGTTATAATCCTCACGCTGGTTTAACAAACTCTTTGTTTCATATATGCTGGCTCAATTGTACTTTTAGAATGACTTCACTATTTTCTAGAACTGGTTAAGACTAGACTTTTTATATTGGATATTTTATTTATTTACATTTCAGATGTTTTCCCCTTCCCCCATCCTTGCCGCCCTCCAGAAACTCAGTATCCCATTCAGGTGGGAATCAATGTTGATTTCCTTATAATTTAAGTTACCAAGAAGTAAATCTAAAAGTGTCATTTGGGGAGGAGAAATATGTAGGCTTTACAATATGTACCAATGACTGTGTACTAATGATTCTCTAAAGTAATTGTGTACACTAATGGTTTTAAATAGCAGAAATAGTCAAACCACAATGATAAAAATAAGGCAAGGACTACTGTGAGGTGAATCTTGGAAAGCAGAGAAAAAAATTAATCAAAGCATTGCAAGTTGCTACATACAATAGTATTAATTCATAAAGACTTCAAGCTCTAGAAGCTTTAATTATTCATGAACTTACAGTTTAATTCATTTGTGTCTTATTAAATTAGACTTTGCTTATGCAACTTCGTTCTTCATATACTTCATTATTATTACTTCTTACTTTTGGTAACAAATATTTATCAAACTATAAGAGATGAGAATACCTAAAGCACCTATGCTTTGTAAGGAAAACTTTAGAAGAAAATCTTATTTCTTTTCAAAGAGAAAATATATGTGGTTGGATAGCTCATGTTACAAAATCCTTAACTGGATTCAGCAAGATAGCCCAGAGCTACTCTGTACTATTAATAGTTAAAAGACAAAGATGTTTATATATCAGTTGAAAATTTTCTAATTTATGATTGAGTATCCAAAATTGAGCCTATAGTTTTTTTAAGAGTCTAACACAATTATCACTATCTCCCAGATGATAGCAATCACTAAGTATGCTATAAAATTCAATACTGAATTCATTTCAGGACCATACACAGCATTATTAGGTTATGGAACATTTCAAACCTCTGCCTTGTCATTCACTTCTAAAAGTACTAAACACTACTATGTTTCTCATCCTCTTATTAATTATATTCAAACTTTCTCCCTAATATAATACCTTGTAAATACACAAAATACTATTCACTAAAGTTCTTTTTTTGGAATTGTAACTTATTATGAACACTTTCATGTGATCTATGTATTGAATGTACAACCAGTGCCTATTGTAACATTTATGCATTAAATTACTAAGGAATGAATATTTCAACATTTTAAATTGTTTCTTGATTTATAGAATAAAGGCAAGTTCTTGCCTTTGGGAAGATACGCTCATACTTGTCCTTTATCTTACATGGTGCCATTTTCACAGTATACTTAAACTTCAGCAATTCAAGTCTCATTGTGATGCGCAGAGGTACTTGCAGTCAAGTCTCCCCTTGCATTAAACATGACCATTGACAAAGATTAAAGGTTTACTGTAATTGTAGTGACTGTCATGCTGGTGACATTTACACAAACTTATACAAATAAGTTTAATTTGAATTTACACACACACACACACTCACAGAGACAGACACATATATACAATTATATATTACTTGTGAATTTCTACAAGTCAAGAAATCTACTGTTTGCGTGTCATATCCTGAGCATCTGTCATAATACCTGTCACATAACAGATATTTTTAAAATTCTAAATACACAGAACCAAATAAATATTATATAAGGAAAAAAAACTGCAATATTTATAAGATAATGAAAGAAATCAACAATTAAATGTTTTTCTATTGTATTTTTGAACTTATTTACAATATAATATCAAATATGTACTCATAGTATATGAATATGGCTAAAAGTAGACATCATCCAATACAACGGCTACACAGCTACATCTTTAGAAAAAAATACTCAAAATCTCCATTTCCCTTAGGCAAAATGGTCAATTATAATTACTTTCACTACTGTCTTCTTCATATTTTCTTTCTTTTCTGAGAATATCTTCCTTATCTAACAGTGTCATGAAATTATTTCAGAGTGAACTTTCCTATTTTCTCAAAACTCTTATTAAAACTGACAATACAAGAGAAATTAATGAGACCGTATAAAGAAATGCATTACTAAAATATCACATTAAGAACTTTGGAATTTATAATCACTCAGTCCTTGGATATTATCTGCTGCCAGACAGTGAGGAATTACCAGCTCTCCTTGGTGTTGATTTTTAATAATATAACTATGCAATTTAAGGATTCCTATAAAAATATCTCATCTCTGGCTTACTTCATCTATTTCTAAAATGACTTTCTATTGGTTTGCCTAAATTTGAGCACATAAATGTGCATTTTCAAACACAATTTATTAGACTCCAATCATTTTGTTTTCCCACATGAATGATTTTTAAAAGTAGTCATTACCTGATGTAAGACAATAAATGTTATCTTAGTGAAGTTTCTATTTTTTCTAAATTTTAAGTATATGCAATTTCTTTCATTAACTGATGAAACCTTTTTATTAGAAGTAAAGTTAAATGATACAATTGATGTTCTTTCATTATACCTTTGGAGTTTTCTTGCTTTAGCATGATATCATATGCTACAAGCATTCATTAATGGCTGCAAGAGACACTGATTATCTCATTTAATATTTAATTCCATATAAAACTCACAGGACATTCATCATAAGCACACTGGCTGTGTAGAAATTCTTGTCATGGTGCATTTTGAATTCTAGTCAAAATTTTCTTTACTCAAGACTGATTGGATAAATGAACAAAAGTAAACAGAAATCTCAAAGTCAAAGATTTCTACCATAGCTTAGAAATAAGTTATTGGACACTTTTTTGACAGATTCTGGATCTCAATTAAGTGGTGTATTCTTGTAACTCAAACCTGTAAAAGTATCATGATTACATAAATGTCTGAAGCTATAGAGAAGCAGCTTAATAACCTTCCGTTAGGAAAAACACTATCCATATACTTATACCAGGAACATCCACTGAAACAATCTTGTTGAAATGATAATATTAGTAACAGCAGGGTTAGAGATTTAACTAGTGGAGCATATGTTTCATATTTCATTTCTTACATTATTATGTATTCTTGTTAAACTGTAAAAGTGGCTTTCTCAATAAAATGTTGCATTTTCATGGATGTAAATGTGAATGATAATGCAACTAAATATCACAAGCATATCATTTGACATTATATTTCCTTTTACTAGAAATATTTATCATGTTATCTATGTGCTTTTTGTTCAACACAGTTACAGACATCTACATAAGTGATATTTAAATGAAATGACATACAGAGCAAATAAAATAAGTGGTATGTTGAGAACTGCACAACAGTTTCTCCTATGACAATTTGTGAAATATTGGTTATGTCAATTCAGTCATAGAAACAAAACATCCTATTTACCTTAGGGATGTATAGATCTATACTAACTGAGATATGAGACATATAGTTCATGTGTTTCCCAGTTTGTTCTTTATTGTGATATCACACAATAACAAAACAACATGGAGAGGCAAGTGTTTCCTTAGCACTTAGATTATAGTATATCATTAGAGGAAGCTAAGGAAAGAACTCAGGAGAATGAAGGTAGGAAGTGAATCAGAGAAGAGAAAGAATAGTGCTTGCTGTTTTGCTTCCAATGGTTTGTTCGGCTTGCATTCTTATGCAACTGAGGACCACATATCACTGGCCATGTTGGGTTGAGCCCAATCATATCAATCATCAACCATCAATCAAGAATAGATCCCCATACTTGCCTATAGGCCAATCTGGCAAAGAAATTTTCTCAGTTGAGTTTCTCTCTTCCCACATGACTCTAGTGTGTGTCAACCTGGCAACCAAGCAGCACAGTATGTGTTTACATGTATGTTTTACTATGACATGCACTGAGTATATTACCCAGAAATAGTAATGAAGACCTGAAATCCCTGCATTCAGTAAGCACAGGCAGGAAGCTCATTGAAATTCTAAGACCTGCTTACCTCCATATAATGTTGCTGGCCAGCCTCCTCTACATGCAGAGAGAGACTGGCTCAGTTAAAAACAAAAAACAAATAAGCAACAAAAACAAAAACAAACAACAGCAGTAACAAAAACAACACCCCAAAACCAACAAATAAGCAAAACCTAGAACACCAACTTTGTATCGTACTTAGCCAGTTCAATTATGATAAGTTTTGAGATTTGAAATAGTCTCAAGAAAGCAATATCGTTTGTCTAATGTATTCTTTTTTTCCCTAGTAATTTTTGAGACTTATGTGTGTTAGCTAATGCTTTGAAGAAATGTTTGGTAGGTAGGCAGTTCCATGGGTTCTTCCTTTGTTTTTATTATTAAACTTTTGTCTTTGTTGATGTTGAGACTACCAAATAATATCAAAACCTTAAGAATACTTACAAAAATTTCCTATTCATTAGACAAGTATGCCTATTTTTTTGGTGGGGGGGTTCGAGACAGGGTTTCTCTGTGTAGTCCTGGCTGTCCTGGAACTCACTCTGTAGACTAGACTGGCCTCGAACTCAGAAATCCGCCTACGTCTGCCTCCCAAGTGCTGGGATTAAAGGCATGCGCCACTACTGCCTGGCTGAGTATGCCCAATTTATCAGCAACTTCAATATATTTTATCCCTCATTTCCCTTCAGTTTTATGCATCTATATTTTACTATGCTAAGATAAACCAAACATGTTTTTGAATTATTGAATAAGGTGTTGAATTCTCATCAGTTTCCCTTTAAAAAACTGTGTAACACTATGACAGTTTCACCTCTTTGGTGATCAGTTACCTTAGATTCTTTCATCTATTCCAGTATATAAATGCCATCAGTGTACTATAGCAAAAATTCACCTGAACATTGTAACCATTCCACATTTAGTCGTCTCTTCTAGCTTTGTTATCTGTTTTCACTTAGGTTAATTATTAAACATCTTATAATACTTTACCATTTTAATTATTTATTTAACAATATCTTATATCCGATTTTCTTAAAATGCTTACCCTTTTCCTTATTTCTATTGTTATATGTGGGCATTCTTTTATTTTAGTTTGATCTTACTTCACTGGACTTGATTGAGATTATTCTATTTTTAGGGATTTAAAAAAGCTTGAGTTTCAAGCACTGGAAAAGAGGATTTTAAAATTTTACCCTTTGTTCAGAAGTGGAAAGTACAGAAAAAAAGTACTACTGCGAAAAATATACAACTTCAGTTTTATGAAACGGACATGGGACCATGGCCTTCAAAAAAGTGCATGCAGAAAGTGAGATAGTGTCTGTTTGTGTATTTGTGGAGGCATCTGTATGAGAACTGCACTTTTTTGTAGCCTCTGGATGTAGTGAAGGGCTGGCATTCCTGGGAGGCCCTTCAATGATTAGAATGAAGAAGGGAGAAAGTGGTATAAAAGGTAGCAAGTGCTACATGGAGTTCCAAATTCTTGAGGCAGAGAAAGTCTTTCTCATGTTCTAAATTCCACACAGCAACATAAAGCCATAGTCAAAAATCAACACCAAGCTTCCTTGCTTTGGTTTCTTATTGTCTGCCTTTTTGTTAGTCTACGCAAGGAAGACAGACTAGGAAATGAGTAAAGACTCAGGAAAGAATGAAAAGACATTAGCAGCATACATACAATGACTGTGCTTATCTTTCTCCAAAATAGACTTTTATGTACATATTTAATACACATGGCTTAAAAACTATCACTCAGTCATTTTGTCTCATTGTTCTACATGCTACCTTGTTTGTCATCAATGCATTCCGTTCCAAAGAACTGTTAATGTTATTTGTTCATGTACTATCACTAGTAAATATGACCTTCATTAGATTCTCAAAAAAAAAAAAGCTTGAGTTTATGAAATATACTCATTCATATTTTTTAATCATTGTAGTTTTTGACATTCTAATTATGCAATTTATCTTTAATCCTTTCTCCCACTAAACCCTGTCATGTATCCTTTATTGGTCTTTCTCAAACTGATAGCCTCTTTTCATTAACTGATTTTAGAGGTATTTTAACTCAGCAATGTGGATTCTCTGGCAAGGGATCACATCCAAAGAACTTCTACGTCTATGTGATCCAGCTGGATTGTAGACATATCCTGGATTACAGAACGTTCTGGCTAGAATACAGACATACCCTTAGTATACACCTTTTCATCCCAAACAAAAGTAAGGTTAGATATAAAAGGAAGCAGGCATGATTGAAACTAGTATCTAATTGTGAGAGGGCAGTTCAGTGACTATAGTTTAGCTGAGTTCAGCAAACACAGTGGAATTCAGTGAGTGGAGTTTAGCTAGGTACCATTTAATGGAGTTCAGTTTAAAGGCAGTTTTCCCATGACAGTTTTACAAGAACAGGATTCAGGTGAAGACAGAATGAACCAGAGAATGAGATGTGCCAGGAGATTAGAACACATTTCCAGAGTTAGTTTGAAGTTAAGCACAGCAATTCAGTAAGGAGCCAAGAGAAGCCAGTTTGAATCAGTCATTATGGAAAGGAATTTGAGCCAAAACAGCTGTTTTGAACCAGCCAGACTCAGTTCAGAAAGAATTAGAAAGGGTGAGTTTGTTCAGCAGTAAGCCTCCAAGATGACAATTACATCTCACAAATAAAAGTTACTTTTACAACTGTTCTTGCATACATGTATGTTTTAAAATTATTTCTGTTTAATATATACATGTCTCCAATGGACCACTAGAATCTTTGAAATTTTTGTTAAGTACTAACTTTTATGTGGATATTGTAAAATGTCTATTCACTTTTATCCTTTCACTATCACTTTTGCTCACCAATCATTTACTCTACCTTTTCAGTATTGATAATGAATACACTATACAGAAGAGTAAGTTTTAGAGAACCAAGTTTGAATTTTACAATTCATTCTATAACTATCAACGAACTTGGTAAGATGCAAATGCAATAAATTTGCTTATAGTTTTTATTTTTAATGGCTTCTTATTTTCATTCTGGAAGCACAGAGATATTAATTGGTGCATCCTAAACTCCAGAGATATGAAATAAGCATGACTACCCAAGCGATTAATGATGTCTCATTTATAGATTATGACTCTATTTGCAATACCTGTACTTCAATGTGTTAAGTCAATTCATTAAGAAACTTTAATTACCCATTCACCATACATTTTCTCTCATTTTTACCACAAATATACTCTGACATTTTACCAAGAGTTTGATTTTATATTAAATATACATGCTGCACATGTGTTGTATTTAACATTCCAAATATATCTTCTATAAAAAATAACCTGTATAGGCTTATGTATATATTTTTTCTTTTTCTTGTTTCCTAATCTTTGTGCAAAACACCTGGGATTTTCTAGATATTTTGGCATTTTAATAATTTGATGGTTTCTTTTCTATCTGAAGGCTTGAAGGGAAAATGGAAATGATGGAATTATGTCATAATCTTAATGTTTAATTATTTAAAATTAAGCATGTTTTTAAGACTTCTGAGGTTGCTCTTATTGCCTTCTAAAGAAATTAAATATATGGAAATGAGAAAATTGAAGTATTCATTCAATAAGCAGATATTAGGGTGTTAATGATCATAATGCATACAATTTTGTATTTTATTAAAAATTTTATTTTATCATATTGTTTCTCCTCCTCTAACTTCTCCAAAATATTACCCTCCTCCAAATTTATTTTCTTTCTTTCCATCAAAATATAGAAATCAAAAGCTGTAACGAAATTTTAATCCATCAATATGGCTTCTCTGATCACATCCAAGATCTTCTAAGTCTGTGTGATCCCACTGGAATGCAGACATATACCACTTAATATACACCTTTGATCTTTCTAGCTGGAATTCTTTCATAGACACTTTTAATCCCAAACAATGGAGTGTAACTGAGGGACAGACAAAATGATGAATCAAAGAAAGATTTTAAAGAATGAATCACAAAAAGGATATGACCAATTCTCAGATGAAAAGATCTAAGAGCATTGCAGGATGAAAGAGTCAGTTCGGTCAGTTCGATTGAGTAGAGTTCATTTTTTCAGTAAGTTTGGAGTTGAGTGAATTGGAAGTCAGTGCAGCAAGTGCAGGGCCCTGGAGTTGAGTTTGTTTGTGAATTCATGCAGTTCACTACATGCAGGTCAGCACAAGTGGTTCAAGCCAGAGAATAAGGAGTCAGAAAATTAGAACAGAGTTAGTTTGAAGCTGAACAGAGCAATTCAGAGAGAAGTGGAGAGAGCTAGCTTGAATCATTTATCTCAGAGAGTTTGAGCCACAACAGCTGAGTTTGAACCAGTTGAGCCAGGTTTCAGAAAGAACTAGAAAGGGTGAGCTTATAAGCAGTAAGACTCTGAGATGACAATTACATCAAGCAAATGAAAGTTACTTTTACAAAAATCTAAAAACAAAGATATTTGCTGGGCAAGAGAAAATCAGTACCTCCCTCCCCCCTCAACCAGTGGAATGTCACTAAGTATATGAGCCAAATTCCAGTTCAAACCCGCTATCCAGGACAACATAAAACATACAATATTTCCAAAGACAATTATTTCTTTCTTGTTTTTTCTATTGGATATTTTATTTACATTTCAGATATTATTCCCTTTCCCCATTCCACAACTCCCAACCCAGAAACCCCTATCCCATCTCCCCTCCTCTTGCTCTATGAAGATGTGCCCCCACCCACCCACCCACTCCCACCTCCCAGCCCTCGAATTCCCCCACACTGGACATCCAGCCTTCACAGGACCAAGGATCTCCTTTCCCACCTATGTCCAACGAGGCCATCCTCCCCTACATATACAGCTGGAGCCATGGGTCCCTCCCTATGTGCTCCCAGGCTGGTGGTTTAGACCCTGGAGCTCTGGTTGGTTGGTATTGTTGCTCTCCTCATGGGGCTGCAAACCCTTTCAGCTCCTTCAGTCTCTCTAACTCCTCCATTGGGAACCCCATGATCAGTTCAATGGTTAACTGTGAGCATCTCCTCTGTATATGTCAGGCTCTGGCAGACCTCTATGGAGACAGCTGTATCAGGCTCCTGTCAGCATGCACTTCCTGGCATCCACAACAGTGTCTTCCTTTGGTGACTGCACATGGGATAAATTCCCAGGTGGGACAGTCTCCTGACGGCCCCTCCTTCAGTTTCAGTCCCACACTTTGTCTCCATAGGAGCTCCCATGAGTATTTGATTTTGCATTATTTCCAGGGATTATTTAGCACCTATAAAATATTAATCTTTCATATATATTTCTCATTTTTCTTCTAATTTGTAGTTTATAGAAATATTGTTTTGCCTATCAGGATTATATTTATGCATCCTACAAATGTCCATTTTCTCTCACGTTAATTATTTACCTTAGTAGCTTGTCAGATGATTATCTGAGTAATTACATTAAAGTTGTGGCTGAAAATGGAGGAGGGATATTAGGTCAACTGTATACATTTTTAGGGCAAGTTTTAAATTATGTTTACATGTAGAAATCTTAGTAGTGTTCATTTAGCCCAGTTCAGTTGTTGGTTCTTTGACCTTTGCCGTTTCCAGCTTGGCAATGTGAGCCACAGAATTTGGACTCAGCACGTTGTCTCCCCAGTTCAGCAGATCTCATTGTATTCATCATTATAATTGGTCCTGATAGCGTCCACCAGTTTAGCTCATGTATCTTCTTCTTCCAAGTTAACCTGTGTAAAGATAAGACAGGTAAATATCTTTCTGTGCACCAACTGACCCAGGGTAACCTTCCACTGCAGTTGGGGACTACTGTCTTGCACTCAGGACAAGCAAGAAGACTAACATCTAAATGGTGCTTAACTCCTGGTAATCATCACCAGCTGAGCCCTTTTGTTCTCCACAAAGGTAGTGATTATGTTGATCCCTGCTTGAAAAGCAGATGGCCTCTTAGAGAGGAAATCCTCTTTTTCACTCTCTCTCTTCTTAGCACTAACCAACAGCCTTGTTTCCTCTCCTGCTTTTTCTCTAGCATGTATGTGTGGGAAAGCTTAAGCAGCTGGGTAGCTATTTTCGGAGACAAGGCATACTATCAGTTAGCACTTTTTGCTTCTCACAGTGGATGCCTCTTTGTCAATACAGCTTGACCTCTGGGGTGGATGTCCATCAAATGTAGAAGACCTTAGGACTTTTCTCAAACAGAGGGTTCTTCCACTGTTTTGGCCTCCTGTTTTTTGTTGATGCCTGGGGGGGAGGGGCCACCCTCTTCCCATTGGCCTTCTTCCCTTTGGGCATCATCCTTGGCTGGAGAAGAGAACCAACTATATGAATTTTAAAGAAAATAACAGGATTCGATTCTCATCTCAGTAACTGTTAGCATCTTTGTTATTTAATAGTTATTAGCTTTAACTTTTCTGGTTTGGAATTATAGAAAATAAATTTCTTACTTGAGCCATTTTGAAGAATTAATTAAGTTACTAATGTCATCTAATTAGCACATGATACATGTTGATTTTTGTTTCTCCTAAGCTTTTTCGTATACCTATCCAGCTATTTTTTTATGTATGCTTTAAAGAGATGTTTGTTAGGCACTTTGTTTTGACCACTGACTTACTAATGTTCATAAGACTTGGCAATTAAGCCCTTATTAGGTACATGATGTATAAATATTATTTATTCAGTTGGTACATTGCCTTTTCATTTTGTTATTTCCTCTGTTGTTAAGAAAAACATATTTCATTTATAAGACCATCCATGGAAATAAATTACTTCTCATTCGTTCTACTTATTTACATGAAATAATTGAATTGCATATAACTGAAGTAAGTTTACTTTAGTCTTAATAATCATGACCTTTTTATTTATTTTGTTTACATGTACATGCATGTGGGTGTGTGGCCGTTTCATGGTGCACATACCAAAACGTGCACGTGGAAGTCAGAGGACAACTTATAAGAATCTATTTTCTCCATCTACCCTGTAGTTTCTGGGGATTAAACTCAGTCCCTTGGTATTAATGATATGTACCTTCACCTCTTAAGTCATGTGTTCAAGCTCATATTTTGACTCAAAATGTGATGTTCTGGAGTGTGTGTTTTACCTCCATGTTGTACAGATAGTATGATAGTGATTGTTTTATATCATATACATAAATATATACATATGTTGAGGTCTTCTGACTTTCACGTGCACATCTTGGCATCTACATCATGGCACAGGACCCCACCCACACAACTTTCCTTGCAACATCAGCAGCTAAAACCTATCAATAAAAGTTTCCATTTTGTGAAACGTCTCTGTACAGCAAATGACACCATTATTTGGACTACAGAATGGGAAGATTTTTATCAACTACACATCAAATAGAGTACTAATATCCTAATTATATTTTAAAAAAAACTTCAAGAACTAGATGTAAAGAAGACAATTAAGACAAATAGAAAATGGGATACAGATCTAAATGGAGAATTCTCAAAAGAGGAAATTCTAATGGCAAGAAGCACTTAGAGAAATTCTCAAAAGTCTTAGTCTTAAAGAAAATAAGTCAAAATGATTATTGAGATTTTTTAGTCAAAATGGCTAGGACCATTATGATGAGTGACAGCTCATGCTGGCAAGGATGTGGAGTGTGGAGTTGATAACACTTATCTCTTGCTGGTTAAAGTGTGAACTTGTATAGCCACTATATATGTCAGTGTGGTGGTTCTTCCAAAAATAGAAATTGATCTACCTCATGATCCAGCTATACCTGAAGGATGCTTAATCCTATTATAGAACACTTGCTCAAACATATTTACTGCAGCTCTATAAGACTATCATTCGCCACTGTGTCTTGTTGGTATAATTTTAAAAATATTAACTTATTAAATATATTTAGATTTATTTATGACTTTTATGTTCCATTGATTTATGTTTCTACTTTTATGACAACTAAGTTTATATTGGCATTAGAGTTCTGCTGTTTTTCTCAAGACAGGGTTTCTCTATCTAGCCCAGGTTGCCCTAAAAGTCACTCTGTAGAACACTGTAGACCCGGTACTCAGAGATCCACCTCTCTCTAACTCCTGAGTGCCGGGATTAAAGGCATGTACCACAACCACTTAGCTGCTTTTTTAATTTTTAAATGAGGATGAATGATACTTTGCTTTATTCTGAGTAATGATTTGCCTACTCAGAGTTAATTGTTTTATAGTTCTTAACAAGCATATTACATTTTATCTATTTATTTGTATGTGTATATATGTGTGGTCGATGGCAGATGTGTCCCATGTTATGCCATGATCAACTTTCCAGAGTAAATTCTCTCTTTCTAATATATGGTCCCTGATGATCCTTTTTGCCTTTCACCACTGAGCAAACTCATCAGCCATCTTTTTGCATTCCCATTTACATTTCTCCTCAGTGAAACTTTTATATGAACTACATTATACCTGCTTATTGACTTTGATACTAAGGATATTTTAACAATGGAATTTCTTCTGACCAATAAACAGAATGTTTCGCTTATTTTCATTTTTAGTTTCCTTATCAATTTTTATAATTGACAGTGAACAAAGAGTTTTTTCATTTTTATTTAATTTATTCCTAAGTACTTTTGATGGTATCAAAATGGACTTGTTTTCTTGATGTGCAATTCAGCTAGATTGTTATTATATGTGTATGTTAACAATTCTTTAAGGATTTTATAACATGGAATTTTCAGATTTATTCATTCTAACATGTTTTGGAAGTCATTGTCACTGATTTTGATTTTCTAACATTCTATTGGGGATTTGATATCTTTTACTGTACCCATTAATATATTTCAAGTTAGTCTGATTCAGTCTCTTGGATTTTAGAAGAAGATGCCAGAAAATGTCTTTATTAATCTCATCAGTACTAGGTGGAGTATCAGCCCTTGTGCAAAGTCCCTGCTCTGCTAATCCTACTCGGCACAAAATGGGAAGATTCTTGATTTCCTACACATTCACCATTTTTATTACAGAAAGACAACTCAAAGTTTTCCGACTGACCTCAAGTTAAGTTCACCTGACATTTGCTCCAGGGAGTGAGAGCAAGACATTACTTTTATCTCATCAAACAGTAAACCAAACTGATCTTTGCTGTAGAATAAAAAAGGCTGTTTTCAAGGGATGTTTGCTATATAAAAAAATGTTCTTGAAATAAGAGCTCAGAATGAAGGTGGACAGTACCCTGTAGGGATGTGTAGAAAGGTGAATCCCAGGAGAATTTTTGGCTGAGAATCATTATTTGAGATGATATATTTTTATAGTGTAAGTCAATATATAAGTGCATTTTAAAGTGTGTTGAACATTTTGAGTTCAAGGACTTTTTTTCTTTTTGTCTTCCATACTTTCTGTCTTTAACATGTATTCTGCCTCTTCTTCAGTTGATTTCCTAAGTCCTAAGGGGGGGGGTTAATGAATATAACATTTAGGACTGAGTGTTTTAAGGTGTCTCATTCTCTGAATAATGTCTGGCCATGGGCTTCTGTATTTGTTCATGTCTGTTGCAGGAAGACATTTCTCTATAAAGGCTGAGCAAGGATCTATGAGTATAGCAGAATGTCTTTAGGAAACATTTTATTGGTACTTCTTTGTTCGTGCTTTTTAGAATAGTACTGTTTTAGCCTAGGCTCCTGGGTTATCTAGTCCAGGTTCTTGGTCACCCAAGAACTATTGTGTATGAGTTGCATTTTGTGGAGCAGGTCTTCAATCAAATCAGATACTGCTTGCTCATTCCTACCAGATATGCTGTTAATTGCACTAGCATAGCTTACAGGCAAGACTCCATGTTGATCAAAGATCAAATGTATTAAGACTTTGTTGGGGTGTACATTTCTCCTTAGGTAGTATCCAGAGTAGTTCCTGCATCAAACTAGCACATAGGGCTTAAGGTTTTATGTGGGCGCCAGCTTGACTTCTTCATGTTTAATGAGTGACATACGTGTTAAATTTAGCAATGGAAACTTGCCATCATTTTTGTGGAGAAAACGTGTAGTCTAGTCCCATATATATATATATATATATATATATATATATATATATATGTAAATTTTATTGTCCTATGTTTCCATACTAAGTCTGTGTATTCCCCTCTCCCCCAACTCTATACTCCACCTCTGTGGTTCTATGGATTATAGTTCAGTTATTGACTTAACAGCTAATACCACATATAAAGAAATACATACCATATACACCATGTATCCACACTTATGGGATACAACGAAGATAATTTTAAGAGGCAAGTTCATGGCACTACATGCCATCATACAAAAATAGAGACATCATACACCAGTAATTAACAGAATACCTACAAGATCTAGAATAAAAGGAAGAAATCACTCTTAAAAGTAGTAAATGAGTTGGGCGGTGGTGGCGCACGCCTTTAATCCCAGCACTTGGGAGGCAGAGGCAGGTGGATTTCTGAGTTCGAGGCCAGCCTGGTCTACAGAGTGAGTTCCAGGACAGCCCAGGCTACACAGAGAAACCTTGTCTCTAAAAACCAAAAAAAAAAAAAAAAAAAAAAAATTAAAAAAAAAGTAGTAAATGATGAGAAGGAAACTCAGGGATGAAATCAATTATGTAGAAAAATATGGAGAAATAATGAAACAAAGAGTTGGTTCTTTGAGAATATTAGTAAGATAGACAACCTCTTATCTAAACTAACTAAAAGATGTACAAAGACTATCTAAATTAACAAAATTAGAAATAAACAAGGGGCATAACAGCAAACATGAAAAAATATGGAGAATCACAAGATTATACTTTTAAATCTGTGGTCCATCAAATTGCAAAATTTAAAAGAAATGTATGATTTTCTTGATACATATCACTTTCCAAAGTTAAATCAGGATCATATAAGCTACTTAAACAGACCTATAACCCCTACTGAAAGAGAAGCAGTAATTAAATTCTCCCAACCAAAGGAAGAATCCCAGGGTTATATGGTTTAGTGCAGAATTCTATTAGACTTTCTTTTTTTAAAATTCATTTTTCATTGGATATTTTATTTACATTTCAGATGTTATCCCCTTTCCCCATTTTTCCCCCACCCAGAAACCCCCTATCACATCCTCCCTCATCCTGCTTCTATGAGGATGTGCCCCCACCCACACACCCACTCCTGCCTCCCTGTCCTTGAATTCCCCCACACTGGGGTGTCCAGCCTTCAGGAGACCAAGGACTTTCCTCTCCCATTTATGCCCATCAAGGCCATCCTCCCCTACATATACAGCTCGAGCCCTGAGTCCCTTCTTATGTGCTCCCAGGCTGGTGGTTTAGACCCTGGGAGCTCTGGTTGGTTGGTATTGTTGCTCTCCTTATGAGGCTGCAAACCCCTTCAGCTACTTCTGTCTCTCTAACTCCTCCATTGGGAACCCCATGATCAATCAGTTCAATGGTTAGCTGTGAGCATCTGCCTCTGTATAGTTAATGCCAATATTCCTAGGGTCATTCCACAATATAGAAACACAGGGACATTGTCTTCCTCACTTTTAAGCACTACAAACCCTTAGAGAAGATACTGTCTTCTTAAGTCCTATTCCATTTTGTTAGGGAAATTAATGGCCCTAATCCTATTTAGTTCACATTAGCATACTCAACAGTTGTTCTACCAGGGAGGGTAATGTTATGCCCAATGGAGAGCATTCTTAACATTCAGTGCAAGGCCATGCCAGGCAACTTAATAAGACCTTGTTTCAAAATATAATTGGGGAAATCATGCCCCAAATAGAAACCTTAGACCAACGAATAACATCCTCATTGCCCAAAATAAATTTTTTAAATTGCTAGTCAAAGGAGTCTCATAGACATCTCTAAACATCAAAGTATATCAAAGTATATCAAAGGATATTGGTTACCATCTATAACCTGATAGCAAGGCCTTGTTGCAGAAGACACTACTCATCAAACATGGGGAAATATTAGTGCTCAACAAGAAGCTTTTTCTGGCTGGGCAGTGGTAGCACACGCCTTTAATACCAGCACTTGGGAGGCAGAGGCAGGCAGATTTCTGAGTTCAAGGCCAGCCTGGTCTACAGTGTGAGTTCCAGGACAGCCAGGACTACACAGAGAAACCCTGTCTCGAAAAACAAAAAACAAAACAAAACAAAAAAAAGTAAAGAAAGAAGCTTTTTCTGTACTTAGTAAGATTTAGTGCTGAAAGATACACTGTGCATAGTACAAGAAGAAAATAGTAATATTCAGCTACAGATCCTTTGAGGTATCACAGTGACTTTTCTACAGGGTAAATAGTAAAGTGGTGAGACAAATGTTATTGGAGTACTCTGTCACCTTTTAATTGAACTTAAATCCCACTCTATAACATAGAACCCATGCATGGTACTATTATAGTGGCAAGTAACCTGAAACTAGGTAGGTCGTAAACAAGGGAAACTTACTACCATTATTCATTGAAAGTAACATATCACTGAAATGACTCCTAAACAACATAGAGGTACACCCATAAATGAAAGCATCATTCAACCCTTATCAGAGAAATTTCTTCTTTAAATAAATTGTAACTAACACAAATATCACATCTGAACATGGTGCAGAGAATCAGAGAATTTGGGTTGTGTTTATCAAATGTCTATATGGGTTGTGTTTATCAACCTTTCCTCTTAAGGCTCAAGTATCTGTGCAGGAGAGGATGCAGAAAGATTGTAATACCCAGAGGTAGTAGGTGACTTTAAGAAAACAGGGTTTTTCAGACAAAACAATGACAGAGACTGTATAAGTACACATTAGTCCTATCTATACAAGATTAAATCAGACCAAATCCCAGTATGAAAAAGGGAAAGTGAACTCAAAGTCACATTCCTAAGCAGGAATCTTTTGAGACCTTTTGAAAAAGAGAAGATCAATTTTCTCTAATGGAGTGATAACGAAAATATCAACCACACTTCAGGACAGACCTCATCCGCAGGGTCCTTGCCCAACACAAACAAACTCCATTTTTTTTGGGGGGGGCTGTTATTGTTGTTTACATTTGTTTGTTTTGATTATTGTTTTGGGAGGTTTATTTTATTTTTTAGAAAAAAACATGAAGTTTGGTGATGTGTAAAGTGGATAGGATCTTAGACGGAAAGAATATGATAAAATGTATAAACAATTTCATCTTTAAAAACACATTTATAAAAGGAAGTCTGGCAGGCTTGGGAATATAGTTCAGTGGAGGAGGACTTGTGTAACCTGTTCAAGGCCCTCGTTCGACCTCCAATATCACAAAATGAGCCCAGAAAAATAACAAATATATATATATTTAGGGAAGTGTTGATATTTATGTCAAAACTGTTGAATACTATTTCTATGAAAGAGAATATGTGTCAGTGTCTGCAAAAGTAGATAAACAAATTAAATCCTGTTTACTTGAATCTAGAGATTGCTTTGATATTCTTCATACGTATTTTTTGGAAAATAGAATTATTTATCTTTTCTTAAAGAAATATAAAATATATTATCTTCTGTTTCAGATGCAAATATAAATTTCCAGGACTTTCATATACATAGAAATTATTTTATATACGTGCATAATGCATCCTTGTAAACTCAGAATATAAAATTTGTTCTTTTTGCTTTGATAAAATATCTATGAATTATTTAAATATCTATAAATACAAAAGGAGATGTAAGCAATTGTAGTTATATTAAGATAAAAACTGATGAATGTAACTCAGTTTGTCATCTGGTATATAAGACTTGCCCCTTTGGCCTGCGGCGGGCCCCTTGCTGGTCTGCTCCCGTGGAAACAGCGGATCCTGAGACATCCTCTGGGGACCCACGGCCCACAGAGCGGAGGGTAAGCCACCTTGCCCACTAGCCCAAGGCCCGGAGTTACAGCCGGGAGCCAGGTGGGGTTTAGGGAACTAGCAGGCACCCAAAGCCCGCCCCTCCGGACTATAACTTCCCATGCGCCCGGACCCTGGTCCTTTGGCCTGCGGCGGGCCCCTTGCTGGTCTGCTCCCGTGGAAACACCAGATCCTGAGACATCCTAGGGGGACCCACGGCCCACAGAGCGGAGGGTAAGTCACCTTGCCCACTAGCCCAAGGCCCGGAGTTACAGCTGGGAGCCAGGTGGGGTTTAGGGAACTAGCAGGCACCCAAAGCCCGCCCCTCCGGACTATAACTTCCCGTGCACCCGGACCCTGGTCCTTTGGCCTGTGGCGGGCCCCTTGCTGGTCTGCTCCTGTGGAAACACAGGATCCTGAGACATCCTAGGGGGACCCACGGCCCACAGAGCGGAGGGTAAGTCACCTTGCCCACTAGCCCAAGGCCCGGAGTTACAGCCGGGAGCCAGGTGGGGTTTAGGGAACTAGCAGGCACCCAAAGCCCGCCCCTCCGGACTATAACTTCCCGTGCGCCCGGACCCTGGTCCTTGGACCTGGGGCGGGCCGTTGCTGGTCTGCTCCTGTGGAAACACAGGATCCTGAGATATCCTAGAGGGACCCACTGCACACAGAGCAGAGGGTAAGTCACCTTGCCCACTAGCCCAAAACCCAGAGTTATAACCGGAGCCAGGTGGGATTTAAGGAAATAGCAGGCACCCAAAGCCAGCCCCTCGGACTATAACTTCCCGTGCGCCCGGACCCTGGTCCTTTGGCCTGGGGCGGGCCCGTTGCTGGTCTGCTCCTGTGGAAACACAGGATCCTGAGACATCCTAGGGGACCCACTGCACACAGAGCACAGGTCCCTCAGCTGGTCTGCTCTGGTGGAAACACCTGATCCTGAGACAACCTAGAGGACATACTGCATCCAGTGCAGAGGACAATTAGTTGGTCTGCGCCTGTGGAAACATCGAATCCTGAGACATCCTAGAAGACCTATTGCATCCAGAGCAGAAGGAGCTTAGGATCACAGGAACACAGAGACATCTGGAATCCGAGGAGATCTGACACAAGCAAGATAACTGGAAAGACAGACTCCAGTCAGACACAGTGAGCACAGGTAACACTAGAGTCAACCAGATGGCGAAAGGCAAGCGAAAGAACACAAGCAACAGAAACCAAAGTTACCTGACATCATCAGAACCCAGTTCTCCCACCATAGCAAGCCCTGGATACTCCATCACACAGGAAAAACAGGACTCAGAATTAAAATCACTTCTCATGATGATGATGGAGGATTTTAAGAAGGACATAAGTAACTCCCTTAAAGTAATACAGGAGAACACAGGTAAACAGGTAGAAGCCCTCAAAGAGGAAACACAAAAATCCTTAAAGAATTGAAAGAGAACACAGGTAAACAGGTAGAAGCCCTTAAAGAGGAAACACAAAAATCCTTTAAAGAATTTCAAGAAAACACAACAAAACAGGTGAAGGAATTGAACAAAACCATCCAGGATCTAAAACTGGAAATAGAAACAATAAAGAAATCTCAAAGGGAGACTACTGTGGAGATAGAAAACATAGGAAAGAGATCAGGAGTCATAGATGCAAGCATCACCAACAGAATACAAGAGATAGAAGAGAGAATCTCATGCACGGAAGATACCATGGAAAACCTCGACACAACAGTCAAAGAAAATGCAAAATGCAAAAAGCTCCTAACACAGAACATTCAGGAAATCCAAGATGCAATGAGAAGACCAAACCTAAGGATAATAGGTATAGATGAGAGTGAAGATTCCCAATCTAAAGGGCCAGTAAATATCTTCAACAAAATTATAGAGGAAAATTTCCCCAACCTAAAGTACAAGACACCCATAAACATACAAGAAGCCTACAGAACACCAAACAGACTAGACCAGAAAAGAAATACCTCCCGTCACATAATAATCAAAACACCAAATGCACAAAACAAAGAAAAAATACTAAAAGCAGTAAGGGAAAAAGGTCAAGTAACATATAAAGGCAGACCTATAAGAATTACAGCAGACTTTTCACCAGAGACTATAAAAGCCAGAAGAGCCTGGTCTGATATCATACAGACCCTAAGGGAACACAACTGCCAGCCCAGACTGCTATACCCAGCAAAACTCTCAATCACTATAGATGGAGAAACCAAGATATTCCATGACAAAACCAAATTTGCACAATATCTTCCCACAAACCCAGCACTTCAAAGGATAATTGATGGAAAACGCCAACACAAGGAAGGAAACTACAACCTAGAAGAAACATGGAAGTAATCGTCCAACAACCTCCCCCAAAAAAAGGTAGCTACACAAGCATAATTCCACCTCTAATAACAAAAATAACAGGAAGCAACAATCATTTTTCCTTAATATCCCTTAACATCAATGGACTCAATTCTCCAATAAAAAGACGTAGACTATCAGACTGGATACATAAACAGGACCCAGAATTTTGTTGCATACAAGAAACGCACCTCAGTGACAAAGACAGACATTACCTCAGAGTAAAAGGCTGGAAAACAATTTTCCAAGCAAATGGTCCCAAGAAACAAGCTGGAGTAGCCATTCTAATATCAAATAAAATCGACTTTCAACCAAAAGTAATCAAAAAAGATAAGGAAGGACACTTCATACTCATCAAAGGAAAAATCTACCAAGATGAACTTTCAATTCTGAACATTTACGCTCCAAATGCAAGGGCACCTACATACATAAAAGAAACTTTACTAAAGCTCAAAGCACACATTGCACCTCACACAATAATAGCGGGGATTTTAACACCCCGCTCTCTCCAATGGACAGATCGTGGAAACAGAAACTAAACAAAGACACACTGAAATTAACAGAAGTTATGGACCAAATGGATTTAACAGATATCTATAGAACATTTCATCCTAAAGTTAAAGAATACACCTTTTTCTCAGCACCTCATGGTACCTTCTCCAAAATAGACCATATAATTGGTCACAAAACAGTCCTCAACAGATACAAAAAGATTGAAATAATCCCCTGCATCCTATCAGATCACCACGGACTAAGGCTGGTCTTTAATAATGACAGAACCAAGGAAAACCCACATCCATGTGGAAACTGAACAATGTTCTACTCAATGATGACTTTGTCAAGGAAGAAATAAAGAAAGAAATTAAAGACTTTCTAGAATTTAATGAAAATGAGGAAACATCATACCAGAACTTGTGGGACTCCATGAAAGCAGTGCTAAGAGGAAAACTCATAGCTCTAAATGCCTACAAAAAGAAATTGGAGAGAGCACACATTAACAACTTGACAGCACACCTGAAAGCTCTAGAACAAAAAGAAGCAAATATACCCAAGAGGAGTAGGCATCAGGAAATAATCAAACTCAGGGCTGAAATCAACCGAGTAGAAACAGAAAGAACTATACAAAATATCAACAAAACCAAGAGTTGGTTTTTTGAGAAAATCAACAAGATCGATAAACCCTTAGCCAGATTAACCAGAGGGCACAGAGACAGTACCCAAATTAATAAAATCAGATCTGAAAAGGGAGACATAACAACAGAAACTGAGGAAATCCAAAAAATTATCAGATCCTACTACAAAGGCCTATACTCAACAAAACTGGAAAATCTGGATGAAATGGACAACTTTCTAGACAGATACCAGGTACCAAAGTTAAATGAGGAGCAAATAAACCATCTAAACAGTCCCATAACCCCTAAAGAAATAGCAGCAGTCATTAAAAGTCTCCCCACCAAAAAAAGCCCAGGACCAGATGGTTTTAGTGGAGAATTCTATCAGACCTTCAAGGAAGACCTAATACCAATTCTCTTCAAACTATTCCACAAAATAGAAACGGAAGGAACACTACCCAATTCGTTCTATGAAGCTACAATCACACTCATACCTAAACCTCACAAAGACCCAACAAAGAAAGAGAACTTCAGACCAATCTCTCTTATGAATATTGATGCAAAAATACTCAATAAAATTCTAGCAAACCGAATCCAAGAACACATCAAAACAATCATTCATCATGATCAAGTGGGCTTTATCCCAGGAATGCAGGGATGGTTCAATATTCGGAAATCCATCAATGTAATCCACTATATAAACAAACTCAAAGAAAAAAACCACATGATCATCTCATTAGATGCTGAGAAAGCATTTGACAAAATCCAACATCCCTTCATGGTAAAAGTCTTGGAAAAATCAGGAATTCAAGGCCCATACCTAAACATAGTAAAAGCAATAAACAGCAAACCAGTAGCCAACATCAACTAAATGGAGAGAAACTTGAAGCATTCCCACTAAGATCAGGGACTAGGCAAGGTTGCCCACTCTCTCCCTACCTATTCAATATAGTACTGGAAGTCCTAGCCAGAGCAATTAGACAACAAAAAGAAGTCAAAGGAATACAAATAGGAAAGGAAGAAGTCAAAATATCACTATTTGCAGATGATATGATAGTATACTTAAGTGACCCCAAAAACTCCACCAGAGAACTCCTAAACCTGATAAACGACTTCAGCAAGGTGGCAGGTTATAAAATCAACTCGAACAAATCAGTAGCCTTCCTCTACATGAAAGATAAACAGGCTGAAAAAGAAATTAGGGAAATGACACCCTTCACAATAGTCACAAATAATATAAAATACCTCGGGGTGAATCTAACCAAGCAAGTGAAAGATCTGTATGACAAGAACTTCAAGACTCTGAAGAAAGAAATTGAAGAAGATCTCAGGAAATGGAAAGATCTCCCATGCTCATGGATTGGCAGGATCAATATAGTAAAAATGGCCATCTTGCCAAAAGCAATCTACAGATTCAATGCAATCCCCATTAAAATACCAACTCAATTCTTTACAGAACTTGAAAGAGAAATTCTGAAATTTATTTGGAACAACAAAAAACCCAGGATAGCGAAAACCATCCTCAACAATAAAAGAACTTCTGGAGGAATCGCCATCCCTGACATCAAGCTGTACTACAAAGCAATAGTGATAAAAACGGCCTGGTATTGGTACAGAGATAGGCAGGAAGATCAGTGGAATAGAGTTGAAGACCCAGAAATGAACCCACAGAACTATGGTCATTTAATCTTTGACAAAGGAGCTAAAACTATCCAGTGGAACAAGGACAGCATTTTCAACAAATGGTGCTGGTTCAACTGGAGGACAACATGCAGAAGAATGCAAATCGATCCTTTCCTATCTCCTCGTACAAAGCTCAAGTCCAAGTGGATAAAGGACCTTCACATAAAACCAGACACACTGAAGCTAATAGAAGAGAAAGTGGGGAAGACCCTCGAATACCTAGGCACAGGGGAAAAGTTCCTGAATAGAACACCAATGGCCTATGCTCTAAGATCAAGAATTGACAAATGGGACTTCATAAAATTGCAAAGTTTCTGTAAGGCAAAGGACACTGTCAATAGGACAAAACGGCAACCAACAGATTGGGAAAAGATCTTCACCAATCCCACATCCGATAGAGGACTAATATCCAATATATACAAAGAACTCAAGAAATTAGACTCTAGACAACCAAATAACCCTATTAAAAAATGGAGTAAGGAGCTAAACAAAGAATTCTCAATTGAGGAAATCCGAATGGCCGAGAAGCACCTAAAGAAATGTTCAGCATCCTTGGTCATCAGGGAAATGCAAATCAAAACAACCCTGAGATTCCACTTCACACCAGTCAGAATGGCTAAAATAAAAAACTCAGGTGATAGCAGATGCTGGCGAGGATGTGGAGAAAGAGGAACCCTCCTCCATTGTTGGTGGGATTGCAAGATGGTGCAACCACTATGGAAAACAGTCTGGCGGTTCCTCAGAAAATTGGACATATCACTACCTGAGGACCCAGCTATACCACTCCTGGGTATATATCCAGAAGATGCTCTAACACATAACAAGGAAATATGCTCCACTATGTTTATAGCAGCTTTATTTATAATAGCCAGAAACTGGAAAGAACCCAGATGCCCTTCAACAGAGGAATGGATACAAAAAATGTGGTATATTTATACAATGGAATATTACTCAGCTATTAAAAACAATGAATTTGATAAATTCATATATAAATGGATGGAACTAGAAAATATCATCCTGAGTGAAGTAACCCAATCACAAAAGAACATACATGGTATTCACTCACTGATTATTGGATTTTAGCCCAGAAGCCTGAAATACCCAAGATTCAACTCACAGACCACATAAAGCTCATGAAGAATGATGACCAAATAGGGGAGCCTTCAGTCCTTCTTAGAAGGAGTAACAAATTACTCAAGGGTGCAAATATGGAGACACAGTGCAGGACAGAAACTGAAGGAGGGACCGTCTACAGACTATTCCACCTAGATATCCATCCTATGTGCAGTCACCAAAGGTAGAGGTTGATGTGGATGGCAGGATGTACACGCTGACAGGAGCCTGATATAGGTGTCTCCTTAGAGGTCTGCAAGAGTCTGACATACTCAGAGGCAGATGCTCACAGCTGACCATTAAACTGAGCATGGAGTTCCAATGGAGAAGGTAGAGTGAAGGCTGAAGGAGTTGAGAGGATTCGCGACACCATGAGGAAAGCAACAATCCCAACCAACCAGAGCCCCCAGGGTCTAAGCCACCAGCCTGGGAGTGCTTAGGGAGGGACTCAAGGCTCCAGCTATATAGGCAAGGGAGCTATATATAAGTGGGAAGAGATCCTTTGACCCATGAAGGCTGGTCGTCGTGGGGGGGGGATACTCGAGGGTGGGGAGGTGAGGTACAGGGGAGGGTGGGTGGGGGTACACCATCATGGAGGCGGGAAGAGGGGGGAAGGGATAGTGAGTTACTGGGAGGGATTGGGGGAAATGGGGTAAGGAGAGAACATCTGAAATGTAAAAAATAAAAAATTTTACAATAAAAAAAAAAAAAAAAAAAAAAAAGAACCTGGGAATAAAACCAAATCCTATAAACAAAAAAACAAACAAACAAACAAAAAAAAGACTTGCCAACTTCCTATTCCATGGTGCTATCCCACAGTGGACTAAAATGCACTTTTTCGTGTTATCTTAATGTGAAATATTTAAGGATATTATGTACATATAGTTTACCAATGTAGTTTTTGCTTTTATCTTTCTTTTTATTTATTAAGTACATGATTTTATCTAGAACATTAATGCTAGGCTAATTTCCCTAATATGTTGATAAGAAACTACTTAGAACTTACACCAACAATCCAATATAACTCCTTGATAACAGCAAAATGTTAAATTATTCATCTTATTAAAAGTGCTTTGTATATTTTTTATAATACATATGTTTATGTTTCAATTAAGTGCTTAGATTAAAACTATACAAGCATTTTTATTACTTTTTAAAACTAAGGGACCAAGTGCTTTCAACAATGTCCATATGTCATGCTCTGCTGGATTAATTTGTATTGCATCCTCTTATAGGTTCAATTTTTAAGTCCAAATGTAAAATATTGAAGATAGTTCTTAGTTGAAACATTTCAGAAATGTTTATTTTCTCCAGTGCAATCTATCTTAAGAGCATTTGACATCTTCCTACTGCAAAATAAACCAAAGTTACTAAAAGGTTAAATAAAATAGAAATTTTACTTCTATCTTTAATGAGGTATACTTGACAAAAATCCTGTTTTTATGAATGATACATTATAATGATTTGGTTACTTAAATATATGATATGATTGTCAAAATTAAGTCAATAATCCTAGTCATCAATTTGTCCTATTACTCTTGTGACGCTATTCAGTCTGAGCCTTTTTGCTTCAGGATGAATTTGACTTATGTGTCTAAGATCCCTGAGAAAGAAATTCATGATGATAGTGTGAGTTTAGACAGAAAATTATTATAGATTCATAGATGGGACCTCAAGGAGGCAAGGCAAGAGAGGCGGGATGAGACACCAGAGACAGAGACAGAGATAGAGACAGAGAGAGACAAATCAAAGCTGAGAAAGAAAAGCTCCTGTAGAGCTGCTCCTGATCTGGTGGAATTTAAAGGATTTATGAGAGAAATGGTTGAGGTCTGGGGAAAGAGATGAGCTGATGAGCCAGTTCATCATTAAGAGCATTTGACATCTTCCTACTGCAAAGTAAATCAAAGTTACTAAAAGGTTAAATAAAATTGAAATTGTATTTCTGCAGGGTCTCTGCTGTTTCCTCTTCTTTTCAGTCGGATATAGCATCCAAGTGGAGGTGGAGGTGCTCATTAAGGAGGAAACATAACAAAGGAACTGGAACCCAAACTCTTTCCTGGCATCCTGACCTTCAGCAAGCACATTCGTGGCACGGCGGCTTTGTAGTTTCAGCCATGTCTGACCAGTTTCTACGTCTGTTTGTCATCATCATTGTATATGTCCACTCACTTAAGATAGGCTTTCCGGCCAACTTCAAATATAAAATATAATATTGCAAATAGTAAAGTGAGGTACCCTGATTAACACAACTTGAAGCATGCAAAACACAAAACTTTATTGTGATCTTGAGAATATATCACATAGTTATCCAGCAGCTAATATTTTTGGTAGAAAATGGATACAATCTTTCCATTTTAATCCATAAAATATGCATATTGCAATCATCAATGATTGTTGATTCATCCTTACCTTAGGTTTACTAGTGAACTGATAACTAGGTAATTTCCATTTCAGTACTGTATAAATAAAATATAGTTGAATACAGAGGTTGGCGCTGGGTTAATATAGGTAGCATTGCAGAGATCGAAGGTTACTATAAATTCACAATATCTATTAAATAATAGATTTAAAGCATGGTGTCTATTTTACTGCTTCATGATTTTGATTTTATTATAATTGTTGTTGTTTTGAGACATCTCTTACAACCCATGGTTTCACTGACCTTGAGTCTTGTCTAGGAGTGACCTTGAACTTTTGATTCCCCTGCCTCTATTTACTGAGTGATAAAATGCAGCTTTGTTTCACTATACCTGGCTACAACATCTTTTAATATCATTTACATACAGTGAAAAAAATGGAAGCTATACTCTGCAATAATATATAGCTCAGAATAGAGTGGGGGAATGTTTTCTGTAAGAAAATTAGTCCAATTCAAAGAAGGTACTTGTGTTTTAATGGACTGTTGAAGTATAAATTAAAGGTAGATATTCAAATAGCTACATAAAATCTGCATTGCCAGATAATCACATTTTCTTGCATGAAATTTCAACTAAAACTCTAAAATATAAAATAATTTTAGATATAATAATAGGGGTTAACAATTCAGTATAATGAATTTCTGCTTTTGAAATGACATTTTCAATTTCCATTAAGCTTGATAAGATAAACCTATTATATGAGTCCTACCAAGAAAAATTATCTATCTTAAGAAAATCTTTTAAGGCTTTATTTAAGCAAGTGCTTCATAAGAATTCCACTTGAGCTAGTCACTTGTGAAAATCAAATTGGGCCTTCAATAAATTGATTTTTTTCCATTTTGTGTTCTAAAGTTTAATAGTTCAGGTGAGTAAAATAATGATTTTTCAAAGAAGTATTATAACTATAGATTTGTAAGATTAGCAAAAGGTTAGTTTTTCCTCAGTGAATTGTGACTTTTATATAATATATAGAAATAAAAATGATGTTTCAATGAAGCAAAGTACATTCATATATGTGAATACTACATGTGTGTATACATCTACTGTGTTTTAGGTGTATCCATAAAGAAATAAGAAATCTTTTTTCAGACTTAAGAGGTGGTTTCACTGTTAAAGGCTAACTCATGACCAAAAATATAAGAAATCATATATCCAATTTTTAGGCAATTTTTCCATTTTCTGAAGGTTTTCATAATGTAGAAATTTGTCATATTTAAAGACTATCAGAAACCACAGAAAAATAGGCAACTATGAAAAGAGCTCATGCAATGATACCCAGAAAATCAAGAGCTAATGAACAAGAATTTGACTGTAAATCATCACAGTTCTGAATTTATATAAGAATAAGAAACCTCTCAAATCTATAAATCTGGTACAATACTCACTGCTTGATCCAGAGAAGATAGTTTCATAGCTTCTATACATATTATTCTTTAGTTTTAAGCTCTCCAAAATGTATGTCTTTATAAGAAATGTCCATAGTGGTATAGATATTAGGAATTCAATTGTGGATAGGAATAACTTCACTGTAGTTACAGAGAACAAGAGAGTTCATTAAATGCCTTCAAGAGAGCTAGAGATCCACAAACAGGGTAAAACTATATCCATGGACCTCACCAGATAGAAACTTAACACCCGAGAACAACAGCTGCCTAAGGGAAACCGGGAAGCTAGTGAGTAACAATGATCCAAGTGAAGTGTGTTGCTGCTGCTGTTTGGATGTGTCCCAAAATCCTAGGCAACCAATCCAAAATTAGACAAACAAGACTACAACAAACTAACTATCTTCTGCACAGCACAGGAAGCCATTAGCAATAGTCAACAGACATTTATCATCTATGTAGCATAACTTCAATTAAACTTTTTTAAGTGTGTGTGTGTGTGTATGTGTGTGTGTCTATCTTATAAGGTAGTAGGTTTCCATATAGATGTTTTAACATAACCTTTTCCTCCCTCCATTACCTCCAAACTCCTCTCTGTAGAACCTCTCACTCTCAAGATAGCTTTTTTCTTTTATTATCTATTATTATTATTAAATTCAAATGTATGTGCAAGTGCATATAAGTATGTATATGTATGCACAAACACATATGATTATTGTCTGCTGAGGCCTTTATGTTGCTAATTTGTATATTGCTTCAAGGTTGAACATTTGGCATTAGGCAACCATAAGAAGTATCATCCATTGAAAAGAACTCCTTTTCCCAGCAGTCATGTTACTTGTAGTTCTTTGCCTAATGATAAGACCCAGGGAATTATTTCCCCTTCCATGTTGACATTTTCATTGATAACACCATTGTAAAAAGGCTGAATCTCTACAAGATTAGAAAAATAACTAGAAGAAAAGGCAAAAACAACAGTTTAAGGCTGCTTTGTTACATCTCAGTAGAACACACAGAAGTTATGGAAAAATAAATCGGCCATTCAGGAATATTCTACAGTGAGTCCCCAGGGGAAAAGAACAGTTAGTGTGATTACAAGAAGGAGTGGTAGAAAGAGTGGGAGACATTAAACTCAGACATGAACTGTGACGACTTGAACTCTTTAACTGTTTCATACTTTTCAATTGAATAGCATAGAGTGTACATTTCAAAGTGTCCTATGACATATTTAGGGAGACATAGGCCAATGTGAAGACTAGTATACTTCTTAAAACAGAATATATATGCTCAGTTCAAGGTGACAACATAGTGGTTAGAAGTGCATGTGCTTTCAAGAAATATTCTCTATTACAGAAATGCAGGATAGTAGAGAAAGCTATGAATTCAATGTGAGACCAAGATCATCAACATGAGATCTCATTAAACTGGAGAGGATGTATTTAAACACTGAAAAGATTTCAAGGAAAAGTTTAGGAGCTGGGTTAGAGTAGAACAGGAAATTTTGCATATCCTCATTATGTTAAATAACCAAAGTAGATGGAAAAACTATAATGCTGTAAGGTAGACACTATTGCTACAACAAAGAGTGAAGGGGAGTAGTAAGCTGATATTACTTGTATTCAGGCAGAAGTATTTTTCCCACACGAGACTCATGGATTATTTTATCATACATGTTTTTCACTAATTGCTATTTTCTATAAAAATATTACTTTCTTATTATGAAAACTATGTTACAGGAATGATGTAATAACATGATTTTGTATTTATACTGTTTGTATATATCAGGTTTATGCATGATTTCATATAGACATACAAATGCTATATATTACATAATGCATTTTATAATGGTTTATATTTTAAAATGTTTTAGAAACTTTTGAAGTTAAAACAATTTTCTCTTTTTTTATTTTTGAAGATTTCATATATGAATATTATATTAACATTATTTAACTCCTTCCTCTCTTTTACCAACTCCTCCCAGGTCTTCCCTATACACATATACATATACATAATACCATATAAAAATGCTTACAAATATATATAAAATTTGTGTGTGTGTGTGTTTTGTAGCAGTATGCTCCAAGATAAATACATTACATCTTGGAGGGAGCTTATTAAATCACATGATGTTAAAGAGGATGTTAAGCATTTCATCCTTTAGATAAGTTCTTTATGTTCAGGAAGTAATCATCTCAATGGTTTCAAGGAGTTCCTGAAATTGAAAATAGTCACCATGTCCCTACCTTTCCAAGCATATATAATCAGTAAGAACCATTGAGGACATTCTTAGACAAGCTGAGCTGCCTAGGAGTCTCTGAGTCACCTGAAAGAAGCAAAACCTAGCCAAGTGCTTGAAAAATGCTCAGAAAAACTGAGCTATCCAGAAAGGACACTCTCCAACATATTGAGCTATATTGAGATTGTGTAAAACATACTGGGATTTCATGAGCTGTCACCTATGTTGAAGTGAGATATGCCTGTTCATAATAGCAAACCCTCCACCTTATTTCCATAAACCTAATAAAACTTATTGATTTAACAAGGTCAAAAATAGTAGTATCTTTATTTGCATCTGTCCTCACCTTCCTATCTGGGGTGAATAGATGTTCTTTTCAAATCTCCCCAGGAATAGAGTTACACAATGTATATGTTTTCTACTGATTCAACTTAATGTTGTTCATATGTATTTGTGGCTAAGACCAATCACTTATTGGATAACTTTTTGAGTGATATATCCTGGGAGCAAGCTTATTCTGACTTTCTTAGAAGCCATGGATTGCCTATAGCTATTCATTTAGGGATGCAGCCTTATGAAATTTTCTGTGTATGCTGACATTTCAATTAGTACTATCATTGTGCAGGTCTTGTTTAAGCAAACATGTTGTTATATTTCATGGATATAGCTTCCCTGTCATACATATCTAGAAGATACTCTCTTGCAACATACATCCTGATCATCTTACTATGTTTATGTTATAGGTGTATAGTATATACATATCTGTGTATGTGTATGATAAACTCATATGTGTATATATACACATATTTTGCTGTATTTTGTACTTCAATAATATATTTGTATAACAGAATAATATATGGGACATATTGTGTATTAGTATATACAAAACAACTGTTTTATGTAAAGGTACTCAAATAGGAAAAAAAAGCCATATTATCTCGATTTGTAGGTAGTATGATATTATACATATAATTTCAGATATCATCAGATAACTTCTAGAAAGAATTAATATTTTCAGCAACATGGCATGGTACAAAAACATCTCAAAAATTAATCTTTCTATCTACCAATAACAAGCATCCTGAGGATAAATATCTTGCAAACACTACCATCCATAGTGGTCGCAATGGAAATAAATAAATATCTAGCAATGTACCAAACCAAAGAGGGCAAATGACCTTTAAAATGAAAAATTAGAATTTCTGAAAAAAAAATAAAAGGACACTAATAATGGAAAGACATCTTATGCTCATGGATTTGTAGAATTAATATTGTGAAAATGAACAGCCTACCAAAAGAAATTTACACATTCAATATAAAAATCTATATTACATTTTTTTATAGAAATTGCAAGCTTTTACTTTAAAACTGAGACTAATTATCCTGCTGTATGTCTTATAGATGTAGCAAGATTTTGATCTCAAAATACATCCTAATTCTAAGAGTTTAATTTTCTTGATAGACAATTTTTTTAAAGTAAATGAAATTTTACATCACAATCTCCCAGCTGTGATACTCTGCATTTTTCTAACGCACAATTTTATATAATATTTAAAGTCTTAATTCCAGAGTATGCAGATTTTTTCAAGTTATGGAAACATAAAATCATCACATGCAGGGGTTGTGAGGATAGATATAAGCAGTAAAAGCACTGCTGTTCTGTTTCTGATTCTAACATCTCAGAAACAAGAAAATAGCTTAAAATATATAGAGAAAATAATTTACTTACAGTATTAGCAGCAAGAGTCCTTTTAGTCAGATTCCATATTTCCTATAGAAACATTCCAAAATATAGAACTGAACAAAAGCTAGGAAATGTGCATGTGTGTGTGTGTGTATAGGCTCATTAGCCTGTATGGTTCAATGAGTTGAGTTTATATATAAGTCCCAAGTGATGTAGATCTAGTTTGTGGGGTCCCTTATCGTACTCTATTGTTTTAGGGACCAGAGCTTAAGGTATCAAAAAGAAAGGGCTATCTCTGTTCTCAGTATATTGTTTCCTATTGTGCTTGAATTGAAAAAAATATAATTTAGAAAGTCCTAATCTCAAAGATCTCTTTATGATTTCATTTTGCACTTGTAAATTCAACACTCAAGGATTTCCTTGTATGTACTAGCCACTAAACATATGTTTATTGATAAAAAATAATATATAAAGATTATCAATAATTTCACTTGAATCTCCTCATTTTCTGATATATGTGGTAGCTGAAACATCTATCATCCCAAAGTAAAAGCTGTTAGTTTTAATTGATTATCTATGTAGTCTCTTGAAATAGAATATCTTCCAGAAGCTCAGATATTTGAACATTTGGTCTCCAGTTGGTGATGCTATTAGCAAAGTTTAAGAGGAGTGACACTAGTAAAGGTGGTATAACGTTGAATGTGTGCTGTGAGGTTAAAGGCCTTGAGCTAGTTTCAGTTCACTCTCATTGCTTTGTGTTGTTGAAAATGTGAGAACTCAACTTCCTGTTCTGTCTGCCAACCTTCTTCACTGGGATGGAATCTTAACCCTCTGGAATTGAAAGCTCAATAAACTTGTCTTTTTGTAAGTTGTCTTGATCAGAGCATTTATCAGAGAAGCAGAAAATTAAATAATATAATCTGTATATGATTTAGCATTGATAAGTAACAATATCATGACAAAATATTCTGTATGTTTGTCAGGATGGAAGTAGTTGTTATGTAGATGAAAAACTTCAATAATAGTTTAAAAAAAATGCACATGAGATTTTGGTGTTCAAAGCAGAAACCTCTCCTATAGATATATAGGATCCCTACCACAAATTTCTGTAAATAATTTTCTAGATAAGCTTATTATAAACAGCCTTGGTTTAACTAATGTTCACATATACTCAAGCATACATAACCAAATAGCAATAAAAAACATTTATAGAACATGATAAAATATCACTCATTGCCGATAAAAACTATACAAATATAATTTAACAGACAATAAAGAGTCATTTGTAAATTCTGGTGAAAATTTTAATTTACTTATCCATAGTATCCATTGATGACTGTGGTCAATGACAAGGAGCAATAAAAATAGCAACAAAAACCTTTTAATTATAATTTCAATCTAATACTCACAAAAGAGTGCAGTATCAACTATATGCACATCTACTTGACATTTAAACTCATAAAAGATAATTAAGAAGTTCTATTTTGCCTTGAAGGATTTTGAAATGTTATTCTGTCTCCTGGAGAACAGTCGGTTCAAGTTGTTCCTTCTACAGTGGAAATTTACCAGGGTGTTGCCATGGATGGATGGTCTACTTAGACAATTTTCCGACCTGAAAATTTAATTCTATCTATACTTTATACTTAATTATTATATGAAGACACTGAGTCTCTATCTATCTATCTATCTATCTATCTATCTATCTATCTATCTATCTCCTTGTCTTATTACTCCAATCATCATGACTCTTTCTGAGTCATGAAATGACCATTCTATAATAAAGCCAGCTGTGAGTTTAATAAGTAAAGAGAAAACTTTGATATTAATAGGCTGAATAAACAGCACACTAACATGTGATAAATTATATTTAGTGTATGTGTGGTAAGGAGAAGAAAAGTTAAGATTTATACTATTTCAATAACGGAAGATTTCTTGAAAAACATCTGTCTACAATATAATTAATGCTCTAACTACTTAGGGTTAAATTGAAAATCTTTCTATACAATGTAAATGATTGACTACTTTTTGTCCCAATGCATTATGTTTATCTGGTCTTTTTCATGTATCTCCACTGAACTGATGTGTTAGTTAAATGGAAAAGTTTAATGAAGCTTCACTTGCATGTCTGGAAGTTGTCTGTGCAGCAGCTGGAGAATTTCATTTCTGTAGCCTAGACTTGAAGCATATAAAGGTGTTGTCAGTACTGTCCAGTGGAAAAATAGAGGTCATAATTTATGTCAAGGACTATTCGTAAACATACTATTTAAGTTTGGGGTAAACAAAAGCTCAGCTTTATTGGAAATATTGTTAATATTTATCTCATACACAAAATATAACCAACCACTTGAAAAATCTCACTAAAGATCATATTCATTGGACTTGTTAACAAATTCATGTAAGTCTGTACTTGAGAAAGCAGAGCAGAATTTTCAGAATAGCACAGGCTATGTAGTAAGCTTAAAGCTAGCTGGAGCCACATTCTGAGAGCCAGTTTTAAGTTTATTTTTAGACTTCTTCAAAGTTCATGTATGTATGTATGTATTTGTGTGAGTATGTGGCACACATAATCAGTTAGATTTGGGGCTACTTATTGTAGGTTCTGGAAACTGAATTTGAGTCTCGTGTGTGTGTGTGTGTGTGTGTGTGTGTTGTGTCCATTCTTTTAATCCTCTAATATCCACAGATAGGTGAGAACTTAGTATTTCTTTAGAATATGTTCATTCTTTCCAGAGAGGCCAGTTACAAGACAAATCAGTTATTCTAAAATTAGAGTAATGACATATTGCTAAACCCACAGATCAATAACTAATGATCAATTCTTACCAGAGAAGTTTCTTGTTGCATTAAGATGGGAACTAATAGAGACCCACACATGCACAATGTGTAGAGAATCACAGACTTTTGAGTTCTCAGTTCTTAAAGCTTGTATTTATCAATCCCACCCCAAGGCTAAAGAATCTGGGCAGAAAAAAAGGATACAAACATTTTAAGAGACAGAGAGAAGCGTGACTTCAAAGAAACAGCATCTTCCTGACACAATAGGCTTATGCACAGGTGAACTTAGAGACTGTGACAGCCTGTACAAGTCCTACATAATTCAAGCTGACCAAAATCCAAGCACAGAAGAGACAGAGGGTACAAAGTTCCAACTCTAACCAAGAATATATTTGCAATTCATACCTACTAGGAGAAGGAACATTAGTTTTCTCTCTTATAGTGACACTGAGGTCAACCACACTCCTGGAAGGGCCTCATGCTCAGGAGTACTTGAGTATCACAGAACAGATTGTAATTTTTGTATAGTTTAATGTTCCTTTAGTTTGGTGGTTTTTATTCTTTTCTTTTTAGATTTGATGTTTATTGAGAGGAGAGAAGGAGGCAGGAGGAAGAGAGGATAGGAGGGAGGGAGGGAGGGAGGGAGGGAGGGAGGGAGGGAGGGAAGGAGGGAGAGAGAGAGAGAGAACCTAGGACTTAGGTAGGTTGTAAATATTTGGTAGGCTGTGGTGGAGGGGAAGAATATGACCAAATATATTGTTTGATAAAAGTTTTAAAAAGAAACAGTTACAAAGAAATAAAAATAAAATAAACTACATATTTTATTTTGATCTCACATTTATTATTTAAAAAGCCAATCAGTTTTTGAAAGGAAACATCACCATGCTTATTATAGAATCTTTATTCATGGCCTTGTGAGTTTTAAAGTTGAACAATTGAACAATTAGAAAAAATTTTAACATTTTTGGAGGGTTTTTTATTTTTTTGTACTTTTCTGTCTTGCAGTTGCACAGCTATAGCTGGAAAACATGGGTGAGCATTTAAAAGTATCTATACTGGAGGCTGATGATGTGGTTTAAATAGTAACATGCTTGCCACAGAAGCATGAAGATCTAAATTCAGCCTTTAAGAACCTATGTAAAAAGGCAGTTTTAGAAGCTGAAACATATACCAGCTCTGGGGCGGGGGTTAGAAACAGAAAAATCTTGGAGACAACTGTCACTCCAGTTTAAAGAGTGAGTTCCAGATTTAATGTCTCAAAAATATTTTAAGGTGGAGGACCTACTCTTCTAAGAAACCTGACCTCACTTTCCTGGATAGACTATAATACCAGGAACGATTTCTCTTCTATTTAATAGGTCCTAAGTTCAATTAGACAGCTGTTGGTTAATGCAAAGATATGAGTGTCACTATTGCACCATTAAGGATATCTTACCACAACGGGTATTGGTATGGCTCATAGCATCACAAATGAATAGGACTCGTGCTTGCTTCCTTCTCTTTGGAACTTTAATAATAATTTCTGGTACAGTAAAAATTGGAATACAAGAAGGAGGCTTTCAGGTTAGATCCAATTCCATTCACCTGAATCCTGAATCCTAAGTGTCCAAGTTCTTCAGAAATAGGGATTTGCCTTCAACTTCTTAAGAGGCAAACAAGGGCAACAGCAGTTGCCTATACTGTTTGGTGATTCCCTTAAGACTGCCTTACTACTAGTCTAAATAGAGGCTTCTTATGTAGTGACCAAGCCAGCTCAGTCAGTCAATAGGGTCTCAAGTGAGGAAGTGAAGACTGAAAAAGAAAAATAGTTAGACAGATTTATAACATGACTCCAGTCCGTACTGAGGCTGAAGCAGCTTTATTCTCATCATCCTGCTTTTATATCATTTTAGATATATCCAAAAATCAGGGTCAGTTCTTAGATCAAAGACAAAGTAATCAAGCAAAGCAGTAAACAAGGAGATCACACAAGATAGTAATCAAGTAGAGTAGTAAACAAAAAGATCACACAAGGTAACAATTAAGTAAAGTAGTAAAGCAAAAAGATCACATAAAGTAGCAATTCAGTGAAGTAGTTAACAAATCCCCGTGGTCACTGTTTCTAATATTCTTATCTGAACCTATTTCCTTGTCCCAGCCCAGAGACAAATGACAAATTCCTAGAAGGGACACCAAAAGCTCTCAACTATGTAGCATACAGACGGTTTTGTTAGGTACTCTATGGCTCTAGAGTGGAACATTGTAGCCCAAGTGGTATAATTTCATTTTCCAATTTTCTGCTTCACAACACCATACCCAGGTATTCACCTCTCAAGACCCTTTCCCATGGTTCCTTTACGCTTCTGAGGTTCTCTAGTTTTCCAGGCTATACATTCGCACCCAGGGTACTAACTGTGATAACTTCTAGTAGTTTTAGTATATCAGATTTCAGATTGAGATCTCTGGTTCACTTGGAGTTAATATTTATGTAGAGATATACATTCAGGCCTAATTTCATTCATTTGTATTCAGATATTCAGTTTTTTCAACACCATATTTTGAAAATACTAGAAATAATGTATTTTTGGTGTCTTTGTCAAATATCTATTTTATTGCAGTGTTACCAATGTAGTTTGTTACTTTACCAGTCCTACACAGTTTTTATTACTATAGATCTATAATTTATACCAAAAATCTGGAATAGCATCCTATCCAGTATCTCTCTTTTCCCTCAGGATTGTTTGGCCTCTCTGGGATCTTCCCTGATTCCATATACATTTTGTGTATTTGCTTTATTTCAGGGAGTAATGTGGATATTTCGACTGGGATTGCAGTGGGTCTACAAACTACTTTGGTTGGAATGCTCTTTTTCAGAATACTAATTCTACCAGCCCATTATCTGTGGGTTCCTTCTATTTTCTAGTATTTTTCTCTCACTGCTTCTTTAGAAATCTAAAGTTCTCATTTTAGAGCTTTTTACCTTCTTGGTTAGCTTTATTCCAGGATATTTTATTGTCTTTGAGGCTGTTGTGAATTAAAGTGTACCCATGATCTTTTTCTCAGCATGCCTTCTCCTGGCATAGGAAAATGCTACTGATTTTTTGCAATTTTTTGATCTTGTACACTGTCATTTTGTTAAAATTCACATATTTCGAGTTTTATGCTGGGATTATTGGGAATCTCTTATGTATAACAGCATATCATCTGCAAATAATTTGACTTCTTATTTTTATATTTGTATTCATTTAATTTCCTCCTCTTCCTCATATTGCTTTTTCACTATGTTGAAAAAAAGTAGAGATACTGGTATTTGTGTCTTCTTCATCTTAGTGGAATTTCTGGGAGATTTTCTTCTTTTAAGATAATGTTGGCTATGGATTTATCATATATAGCCTCTCTGCATTAAGGTTAGAAGGAGAAAAGGAAGGGAAGCAATGTGGTTATATTTTAGTTGAATTTATATTAAGAGACTAAGAAGAGTATAATTATACATGTACTTATAATAACTAGCAGCAATGGCATCTTTTAAGATGTTTCTGCTCGTTAGCTTTAAATAATTTCTCAAAGTTTAAAAAAACTGAATGCTCAAGGACAATTTTAGCTCCATGCATGGAAATTGTGCAGTCCTAATATGTTACAGTTTTTATGAGAAAAATATTCTTTACATGTTTTTGCATTCCCAAGCCATTGATAATAATTTAACAAAACTTAAAATAACTAACTGGCATATGTTCATTATGGTCTCAACAGACATTAATAAGATGCAGTTGAAAAAAAAAATACTACCAGATGATCACATGTTTTAAAACAACAATTTAAAGATGCCAAAGTATTAACACAGTAAATGTAACTGTTTCTTTATTATCTATCACCAATTAGAACTAAGCCTTAGACAGTAAGAAAATTTCAGAGTCCTACAGTGACAAGTAGGTGGACTTTTGCTTGAGCAAGCATTTCCTCATGCCCAGGGTTTCAGTTCCATTCAGCTGGCTATCCCTCATTGCTGAATACTCTAGAGTACTGATACACAGAATACTGTAGAATACTCTTAAAATTCTGATGATTTGGGATGAGGAGGCATATAAGAAAACTGGTTTTTTGTTTAGAATCACTGATTCCTTGGAATCAGATTCATCCTAATCTCCCAGGACCAAGTTTAGTTCAACATACTTTAGATTTCACTGACAATAGCTTTCTTCTTCATATTAAAGACAATGAAATGGTTTAAACTTTCAGACTGTAAACTTTCCTTAAAAAGTAAATTCAGGCAGAAATATAAATCCTAGGCTAAAACAAAGAAGAAATTTCAGGCAGGAATCTAAATCTTAGGCTAGAACAAAGACGTAGACTTCAGACATGAAAATGACTTTGGGCTAGGACAGGGAAGTAGGCTCAGATATTTAGGTCATTCTGATAGGTCCTTAGAAATAGTGATCATAGGAGTGATTGCGGGACTCTGTTTATTGTTGTGTGTGTTCTTTGACTACTGGGTTTATTGTCTTTCTTGTTCCCTATTTGTAACTATTGTATTGCTAGTTCCTCAACCTAGAACTGACCTTAATTCTTGCATGTAATTTAGACAGTATAAAGGCAAAAAAGGAGGAGAAGGGATGGGATAGGGGATTAATTGGGGGTATGGGGAAAGGGGATAACATCTGAAATGTAAATAAATATAATATTGAATAAAAAAAGGTAAAAAAAAATGAATCCCTTATTTTGAAAATTCCATTAGATAAATGTCTTATAAGGTGCAACAAGGCAAAGCAGATTATAAGTGTTAATCTCAGGTTCAGACACTCACATGCTCATAGATAATATTAACTTACAACATCTATTGAAATATAATTCTATTTAGCTTATGTTCCAGAACTCACTTTAGAACCTGCTATTTCTGTCTTTTTATTATGGATATCAACAATAGTTTTCTAGTAGGGGAAGCTTTTGTTTTACTTCTAAGTGAAAAATTACATCACAGAGAACCTGAATGTCTAAAACATTTAGGGGGAAACACTAATTCTACTTTCAAGTTGTTTTAGTGTAGTCTGAAGGTTAGAGACAAGGGAAAATTACACAGTAATAGCATGCTCATATAAAGGACAGTAATGCTTAGTGTATAGCTTGCATACCTTGGATAGGAAAAGCACCTATCAGAGATGGAAAGTTTCACTTTCTAGAGCATCTGTGTCCTAAGTTGCTTTCTATTGCTGTGCTAAAAACTATGACGCAAGGCAGCTTGAAGATAGTGAATTCATCTATGTTAAAGATTACAGTCTATCATGAAGGAAAGTCAGCACAGAAACTCAAGGAATGTATCTGAAGGCAGGAAGTTGTTGTGGATAGCCCCAGCCTTGTATTTTGATCCTAGTTCCACCCCCTGAGAGGGGCTCCAGAGGAGGATTGAATCAATGTTGTGGATAGCCTCAGCCTTGTTATTTTGATCCTAGTTCCCAGTGGATAGCCCCAGGCTTGTATTTTGATCCTAGTTCCACCCTTCTGGGAGAGGCTGCAGAAGATGATTGAATCTGTACACAGATGACATCTTGTAAACCTTCTCTCCAATTAAAACCTGTAAAATAAAGACTAGAGCCAGAGATTGGGCAGTAGAAGGGGAGGCAGAGAAAAAGGCTTAGGGGAGGAGAGAGTGAGAGGATTTCAATATAAAAGGCAGAGCAGAGGGAGAAGGGAAGAAGTCGATGGAAGAGGCAGAAGAGGAAGAAGCAGAGGAGGAGCAGGAGGAAATCGAAGCATGAAGGAAGACGGCAGTAGAAGGAAGCCGATGACAGAGGACAACTCGGCCTGGATGAACGGCAAGTTATAAGGGATCTCATAGCCGGGGATTAGAATAGTATAGTGGTAAATCAGCCCAATCTAGGTGTGCTATTTATACCATAATTATTGAGTTGTGTTTTCCTTGACTGGTCTCTTTCAGGTAGGAGACTTTACAGAAGCAAATTTGGAGGCTTAAATAATTACTTCTACTACAGGAAGTGCTGTAAAGGCCATGAAAAATGGCTTGTCCTCCATGGCTTGTTCAGCCTGATTTTTTATACTACCCAGGAATGGTAACACACACAGTAGGCTATCCTTTTCAAAATCAATCATCAAAAGTTAGGGAAATACGTCACAGATCTGTCAATAGGCCACTCTTATAGAGGCAGTTCCTCAACTGATGTTCCCTCTTCCAAGATGATTCTAGCCTGTATCGAGTTAAGGAACATCTGCCAAGCATGTTATCTTTATTTTAACATAAATCAAAGTTTTGTACACATGTACCATTACCATCCTCATGAAGCCCAGTAATGCTAACCTCACTATTTCAGAAAAAATACTATTTAACAGTGTTTAAGCCATTAATGTCAAGATGTGAACTTTATTATCATAAATTGCTAATCCATGTTTTAGACATCTTATGTTACAAGAAGACTAGCATAATGCAGACTTTAATTAGGATGGAAATAAAAGAAAATTCTAATTATTTTATCAGTATGATAATAACTACAGCATAAAGAGCTTCATTAATGGTTTTTACTGGCACTGATAGCCTTTTTAATTTTGTCAATTTAACTTAAGTTGCAATAATAAATTCCCATACATTTGATATAGCAAAGTATTCATAAGAATGGGTGGGGAAATTTTGGGTAGATATCTCTGAAATTTTTATCCCAATTAATTTCTTTATTCTATAAATGTTTCTTGATGTTATTAAATTATATTTTAAGTTAGATTTTATTAATAGTGTTTTAGAATTGAATCACACAAATGAAAACTCACATAAATGCACTTATTTTGTAGGGAGAATAGTAGAGAAAGACACATTAGTTCCTCTCATTGCAAACCATATCCAGTATTTATTGTCCTACTTCTTGAATGTCATTCTGACTAGAATGAGGTTTTATATTAAGTAGTTTAAATTTGTATTTTCCTATAACAAAGGGTGTTGAACACTTTGAAAAATTGTCATTAGACATTTGTATTTCTTCTTTTGAAAAGTGTGCATTTCATTTCCTGTTGCTTGATTAGCATGTTTCTTTCTGTATTTAAATTTTATAGTTCTCTATTATCTGAATATTGGTCCTTTGATGAATATATCTGTTGAAAAGTGGCTCCTATTTTTGATAGTCTCGACTGGGTTTGAACTCTCAGTTACCTATCTTATTTTCCAATGTTATGGGATTATAGTCCTCAAAAACCATCTCATCAGTATTACCATCAAAAGCTTTTGGAAAAAATTAGTAGATGCTATAAAAATTATTTATAATAACATGGTAGAAAAGTAATTATGGAAATAAACTAGAAATTTTTCATATGGAGTAAAATATGAATTTAATGCAATTTAGCAAAATGACAAAATATTTATAAATTCTAAATTTTAATTAGCACAATATGCAATTTTAATGCATATTCAAAACATTTTTATAAACTTTGTCACATGTAGTTGTTTTCTTCAGACACAAAACATTACAGAATACAGAAAAAAGTGAAAGTTCTCAAGTTATTTCATGAAGACTACATTACTGTTTTGTTAACAGCTGAGAATGATTTTATGAAGATGTAAAGTTACATGTCAGTTTTATTTATGAAAATACAACTAAAACCACAGTACACCAGTAAATCAAATTCTGTCACATAGATGATCATAACATAATGTTTCAAGTTAATAAAATAATTAGTAATTTTATCAAAATATAAAAAGTAGAGAAATCTAAATGGCTAATAGCATATTATAAGATAACCTACCATGAAATGACAAAATTATAATGAAATTTTACATGCACATATTTGAGCTGTCAAAATTTTAGATACAGATCATATCAATTCTTCCTTATGTAAAATGAAGTTACATACTATTGATAAAAGTATGTATTGTTATTATATTTACAAAGACCCTTCTTGACAATATGTATCAGAGATGACCCAGCATCCCACTTGGAATATACTATCAATAGAAGTATATAATATATGTCATATAAACATATGTAAATGGTATTAATAGTATTTTTATAATAGCATCACAATAGAATCAAATTAATATAGTAGATACATGACAACTCCTTCACAAAAATATTCACTAAGTAGCAATCACATTGAACAAAGCACTCTGATGCGCAGTTTTGTGAGTTAAATTCCACAGAGAGTGAATGGATAAAGCTACAGAACAAATGATGTTTTCTACAAAAGTATATGATTTTATAAATTCACTTTCATTTTATAAAATTGGAACAAATAAGTCTAGAGGAGTTTTATTGTTAGCTTTAGCTGTCACCTTGACACAAGTGGAATTGGGAACCTGAATTGTGGAACTGGCTCCATCAGATAAGTCTGTGGGCTTTTATGGGGGAATTTTTATTGACTGCTCATTGATGTAAGAGTGCCCAGCCTACTGTTCCATTACTGAATAGGTAGGCCTGGGCTGAATATGAAAGGTAGCTGAGCAAGTTAGGGAAAGCAGATCAGTAAGCAGCATTCATTCCTGGTCTCTTCCTCAGTTCCTGACTCCAGGTTTCTCCCTTGAGTTCCTGCCTTGTTTTCCCTTGATAATAATGGACAATACGACAAAGAAACAAATTCATCCTCCATCTTTCTTTGTCATAGCATTTATCACAGCAATGGAAACTAAACTATAACAAGTAATAAAGGTCAGAGTGGTAATAACCTTTACATTTGTCATGGTGTAATGACACGTTTCAAGAAACTACTGGCAGAAATGGCGGTGCATTTCTTCTGGAATGAGGTCATCTATCAGTGTAGAGTTATGATGTACATATCTCTAAAACTATGTTGTAGGTTGATAAAACTTATTTGTATTAAAATATGGCTTATGTAGAACATAAAATATAAAGGGATATTTTTAGTATCATTTAAAGTTAATCAGGAAATTCAGAAATTCATCATTGTTCACACTGACTAGATTAGAAAGCTATTTTATTTATAATCTGTTTAAAATTTTTGATGATTTACTTATTCCAAACATCGTATCCTAAAGGAATTGAGTAAGTAACCAAATAGCAACAGTTTAACTCTCACAACCATGAGGTAAATGTTTTGTGGACAAAGTTTGTAAAACTAATGAATTCAGAGAATCAGAATGAGGTACTAGTGAAGTAGGCAGGTACTCATGCTGTGTATATTTACAAGGCATCGATAGCAAACAGACAATGCTGTTTTAAAGTAGAGGCAGAGTTTTCATAATTATTCTTTTTCCTATGTCCTATTATTTTATAAAAAGCATGATAATTATTAAAGGGTTGTGAGAGTTTATGGCAAGTTACAATTAATTATTGCTGTTGTCCAAGTCAGAAATCTTGTAGTGAATAACTTCTTATATCTCGCATTTATTCAGTCAAGAACTCTTGTGTATCTGCCTCAATAATCTCTAGTCACCTCTTGTACATTTCATCGATAACTATATTCACCTTTTCTCAGCATGTGAACAATCCCTAAACTTTTCTCACATTTTATCTTACCCAGTTCACACATTCTTTTCTGTAACACAACTTGCTGTAACTGCAAATTCTGTATCATTACCTCTTTGAAAATGCTCAGAATGATTATGGAAAGATGAGAGACTAACACCAGTAATCTGCCTGCCCACCTTAGCAACAACTGCACAGACAGAATTTGTTTACCGGCATATAATACAAAATAACATAATGCAAATAATAAGGCCTTGATTTTTGAATGGTGAATTACTTAAATATGATATAAATATTTTTAAAATGAGCAAACAAACAAAACCCTCAGTAACTACTAATATTATTTGCAGGTTTTAATTTAGTAAAAATGAGAAGCTATTGATAATTAATTGCTTCCTGGAGAGGGAGAATTGATTTTGTTAATTGTACAGACACTTTGACTGTCCTTTGGTTAATGACCACATATCCAAAATATATAGGCAGCAAATTTATAGCTCATGAGTTGTTCTTTCTTTCCTTCTTTCTTTCTTCTTTCTTTCTTTCTTTCTTTCTTTCTTTCTTTCTTTCTTTCTTTCTTTCTTTCTTTCCTCTCTTTTTTTCTTTTTTCTTTCTTTCTTTTCTTGCCTACTTGTTTACTTGCTTGTTTCTCCTCCTCCTCTTCCTCCTCTTTTCATTCTTCTTCTTCAGACATAAAGTTTGATTGAGTGTGGAATAGAGGATAGATCTGGGGAAACTTGGGAGAACAGTTATTATGATCAAAATATAATGAAAGAATCCCTCACAGAAATAGTAAAATACTTTTATCATGTAAGAGAAAAAGTACTAGAAAATGTGATTGTTTTTCAAGAGTAACTGGGAAATGTAAAATTATAGCCACACCTTTCACAATATATTTTCTTTGTACTAAGGGTATCTTAGAATATGTTATATTGGTTTACCACTCATTAAAATTGGATTTTTGATTAATATGCATTTATTAGAATTGAGGTCTATTAATCTCACTTTGTACTGAATACACAGGTCTAGTCTAATAAAGTGACATAACTGAATGATGACATAATTTCAATTTTAGTAATTAATTTAAAACTATCTGTCCTGAATTATTTTGATGAAAATCCCTGATTTAGGTCACCTGCATCTTTATATTTAGTAGATTGATTAAGAGACAAGGAATTAATGTCTCCCACAACAAGAATCATATGTAATAAAATTCATAACTCTGGTCTTTGAAGTAAATACACTATATACCAACAGTTGTCTTCTGAGGGGACCCATTTTTTTTTAAATTAGTTGTGTTTCTAAGTTCAGCATACAACTTATCATTTTCTAAACTTATTCTGAGTTAGAAAAACATATTTGTTTAGTTACAAAAACTAAATATAACAAGTTTAAGGAGAAGTACAACATAGACAGTTTGCCAAAACAGCCATGAGAAAACAGCCTTCTGTCTGTCCTCAAGGTAGAGGACAGAGGTCTCTCCTTTTCTTATTAGCATATCAGTGTTCAAGAACTAGGCCCAAGCAAGTGTGATTCCATTAATTTCAATTATACCTCTAGGTTTTACTCTCTCTAAATGTAATTACATTGTGGACATGTGGCTTCAAAATATGAATGTGAAAGCAATGCATTGCAATACCTAGGAAGTTCTGATAGAGAATTCAGCTTGTCTCTCTCAGGGACAACTGACTCATTCTTGGAATACTACATTTTTGATAGCATCATTTATCATACATCATGACAGCTTCCCTGATAGTGTAGCACTCTTCTATTTCTCTACGATGCTCCTTTGCACTTTATGACTCCTTTGTTGTCAGACTATGATAATAGATGTGTCACTTTATGAAGGCCTTCTCTTATTGTCTACTTGTGTGGGGATGCATTTAGTGATGCTGCTCATTTTTATCTGCTTCTTTCTGCCTAACTCATGTCTATATACCTATAATTAGTTCACCCTGCAGCCCCTTCACTTTCAGACTCTAGTTTCAATTCCTGAAGAATTCTGGGAGGAAGAATTGGGATCATATATTATAAAGATGCATTGTTTGATTACATAAATTGTTAAACAATAAATTTTCAGATATTCGTAAAAATAATTTTAAAGGAGAGTGGTGGTGTGTTACTTCAAGGAAATCATATGTTCTTGATACAGAAGTACCGCTGCACATATGGACTCAGAGCAATCGATACAGCATGGCCAAGGCCTGGGTAAGCCAGAGCCAAATAAATGCCTCACATGGAGAAAGAACTTGGGCACAAAGTCCAATCCCTAGTTCTGGAGGTATTGGCAATTCTTAGTTCCCAGAAAGGTAGTATTTTCTATGAGTGTGGAACGGAGTAACTCCACTACATTCAACTGGAAAAATCACATACCCATGATTATTTTGATAGCATAAACTTGTCTAAATGGGTTTTAAAAAGAAAAGAAAATATACAAAGATGGGTGGCTCTGGGAATAGTTGAAGGAAGATGTGAACACAATCAAAAAGATTCTGTAAGAAACTCTATAAACACATACCCCCCCACACACACAGAGAGAGAAAGAGAGAGAGAGAGAGAGAGAGAGAGAGAGAGAGAGAGAGAGAGAGAAAGGCAGAAAGATGAGCTTTTACTTTAAAATGATCTGGGAATATAGCTTAGTAATTTATGAATCTCTGTGTTCAAGATAGAGTACATACAAGTAATAAAAAGAAGACAAGAAAGGAGGGGAAAAGATACCTTTCTTACCTACAAGAGTGTACCTTCCATATACTATAGTCTAATTAACTACAGTTCGTTGTTTCAGAGAACACAGCAGGCTTTCTATGTTGTCCCTATGCTAAAGAAAAGAGTGCCACGTTGAACATAGAAAAGAATGAAAATGATGTACAGAAAGATGCTATCTGTTTTTGCTTTTATCTTGTAACTTTTCATCTTACTGTATTGAGTCACTTCCTGCTAAGTTTCTGCCTCAGGTTTTATTAAACTTATATGTGTTCTTGTAACAAATTCTTCCTTCAGCAGCATTTTAAAAATGCACAAGGGTGATAGGAACAGACATGCTTTATTTGCTCCAGAGATCAGAGTAAAGGCCAAATAATGGATTATTTCAGAGATACAGGTATTGAAATATTTAGATATTTTTCCTTAGGCAAGTAAAACTTTAAAATAACAGAATAGGTGACCTTGTAATGCTTTCTGATCACTAGCTGAGTTAACAAGAGGCTAAGTCACCTAGTGACTGAGAAAGCCAAAGGACTTTTTTTTTTCTTTTTTAAAGAGGATGGGATGGATATCTGATAGTTTCTTTTTCCACATAAAACTTGATAGAAAGGCTATATGCTTGGAAAAGGTATTTGTTACAATTCTCTTTTTAACAATGCTGGTGGTAAGTTGTGTCATACATAATGACATAAGTATTTTCAAGAAATCAAAAGAAGTAAATTTCAGAAGCTTATGTTTAATAATTAATTTGATAGTTAAGGTGGCAATATCACATTTCATTGAGGATCATACAGTTCCACATTAATGAACAGAAGAAAAAATGAATAGAAATAAAAGTGTACAGAATGGACACTAAAATATAAGTACACAATAAAAGGATCTAAGAAATCCTGGAGTCAGTATTTTTATTAGAGGTTAATCAAGGGAAAAGGTCATTTTTAAAGTAAGCTTAAATGTTTCAGTAGTTTCTTTTTCTTTTCTAAAAGGAAAACGAATAATCTTAGAAATGTTTTAAAGCTGTTCAAAGATAATAAATCCTGGGTATCAATCCTACTCTATGATAAGCATTGTTGAAAACATTTCCCTTGTTTATCATAGTCTCCTAAATAGAAATCCAAGTTTTACAGACAAGAAAATTTTATCTCAAAAAGTTAACTTTCTTTATTAATGGAATTGGGGCATAACAAGGATTGATAATCAGGTCAAATTAAGGCAAATTAAGTAAAGGTTGACTGATCTAACCAATGAGCAAGTAGACTGACATGAAAAAGCATTATTTATCTCACATTACATACTTCATTATGATTTTGGTAGAGTAGATGTTTGGCCAATAGATTTTCAACAAATAAGACATTTGATCTAGCAGCTTTCTCAAGCTTTAAGGCCATGAAGTTTAGCTAGGGTTTCAGTGTTGATTTATCAAATGAACATAGAAATTCTGAAAGTCTGAAGGAGTTTGAGATTTAGCCTGCATGGAGCATTTATCAGTTTCTTTGACAGTTCTGTGGCACACAGTTCTACTTTCTAAGAGAGTATACGATATTCATCCATAATCTCAATTTGCACATCCCCAACTACTTGATTGAGATTTCATGTCCTAATCATTCATTATAGCCACTTACATTTATTGTGGTATAAGAGGCCAGGCTTTATTATTTTCATTTAGAAAAAAAGGATAGAAAAGCAATTATTTAGTCTGATGCACAGAAAATTAAGTGGATGCACTCAGCAAATGAGCCTTTTCAAAAACCAGACCCGAATATCAATCATTCATGATTCTGATAGAATTGGACTGTTATAGTTTGATTCATAAATGCCTCCCAGATGATTGCTTCACCAGGATTTGATGGAACTGCTGGGAGATGGGGCTTACAGGAAGCAAGTTGAGTCTTTCAAGATGCCCTGTTGAAAAGATACTAAGATTTTAGTTCCGTTTTCTCTTTGTTTCCTGGTCACTGAGAGTTGAACAGCTCTCTCTGCTTTACAATTCAGTCATGCTACTGAAAAAAAAAAAAAAAAAACATGTCTAAGTGACCTAAATTTTAAATTGTTGAAACAGTGAACTCAAGTATTTTCTCCTTTTGAATTGATTAATTTAGATATTTTGCCACAGTAGCAAAAAGTTGACTGGCTGAGAGTTATCAATTGGAACTTGTGTTATGGCTATAACTGCATCTTATTGTAGGGAAAAAATGGCGGGCAGCGGCAGAGTCCCGCACCCACGTGGCAGCAGCCTTGGGCCTGCGGCGGCAGCCCTGGGCTGGCAGCGGCCCAGGGGCCCGCGAGGTGGAGGCTGCCTGGAGGCCTCCAGGCAGCCTGTCTCACATACCGGAGAAAGGTCCCGGGTTCCAGGGGCTGGCGGCTTTGGCTGCGGCGGGCCTGGCAGGCCCCAATGACACGAGGAAGTCCTTGGTTCCAAAAGGGTTTATTGTCATGGCGGATGGTAGATGGATCTGGAAGTACCCCCCCCCAAACTCAGGGCAGGCCTGAGTTAAATAGGGAGGGAGAAGTAGGAAGGGTCTGGGGAGGAATGGTTAATTGGCTCCGCCCTCTGACCTTCATTAGTATGTAAATCCCTAGAGCCTGAGGCCTGTAGTTACACCCTCTACCTGTGTACTTTGGGAGGGGCTGTAATGGCCTACGTGACTGAACAATGTAGGTCTATGGAGATTGGACTGCTTGTTAGGACTCTGAGTTCTGGGGACTTGGCCGAACTCCTGCCGTTTCTCCCTTGGAGTCTCGGGGTTCTAGGCCCATGCCCAGCCAAGAACCAGAATACCCTTACGCAGTCCCACATCTTATCATAGGTTTAAACAGTTCTTATAATTAGTTTATAGGAAGACCTTGAAAGATTTAGACAGAACTATTTGTGTCAGAATGCTACTGCCTATAATAGATTTGATCCTACCACAAGATTCATGAATCAAAAAGTTTGGGTCAAATTGACAAAAACACCTAACTAGCAATATTGTTACTGAAAATACTTCTAGAATCTGATAATACTCCTAGAAAAACATTATTTGAATGCTGTTTACTCAAAATCCAAATTGGCACTACACATTGGTAGCGGCTTTCTATTTTTAGTTAAGTGCCTTTAAATTATTCATACACTTTGCCCAGTAATTTTAACATAAGAAATAAATTAGAGGAAATTAGTCAAAGAACAAGCTCTAAACAGAGATATGTCCACCATTAAGTCATTTATGACATGATAAACTGAAACTAATAAGATTTCCCAAATGAGAAATATGTTGAAATAAATACAAATCCTATGAAACATTTTACAATTGCATTATAATTGGATAAATCTTAATGAGACCTACCTACATAGTTTGCTAATAAAATTATTCAGTTGTTCTGCTGAGACAAGATAATAACTATGATGATTTGGGTTAATCGTCAACTTGACAGAATCCCATGGAAGATGGGCTTGTGAGCATACATATCTACTGTTATTACAATTGCATTCATTGAGATTGGAAGACCCACCCATTGATTGTCTGGATGCTAGGATGTATAAATAGAGAAAGGGTACTGAAAAGCAGCATCCAGCCTTTGTTATAAGTTCAAGATTGTAGATCCGAAATTGTATGTTGAGCTGTGCTCAGCACTTGCTGTTTTGCCTCCCCCACCATGATGGGATATATCCTGAAACTGTGAGCCATATCAGTCATTTACTAGTATGTTGCTTTTGTCAGAGCATTGTACCACAGAAACATGGAAAGCAACTAAGAAAGTGGCACTAGGTATGGCTTTGTTGCTCTCATAAATCTGAGGGTTAGGATCTTAAGTTTTAGAACTGTTTGGAGATTGGATTATTAGAAATGTCCTAGCAATGTATAATGGCCATTCTTGTGAGAATTTAGATAGCAAAAATTCTGAGAGAAAGAGGTAAAACAGGATCCAGTTCATGATATTTCTAAACGGATTTACAGGACTCAATGTTTGGTCAAATCTTTTCTTCTCCCTCAGTTTCTGGAAATATTCTTCCATTTCCAAGAGATTCAATGATGGACTGATATAAAATTTACTTCCAACCCATAATAGCATCCATTCATAAGAATTCCGGGAGTTGGGCAGTTCAGCCTAGCAGATTTCTCATTTCCTTCTTGGGAATGTACTTTCAATAAATATGTTTTACTCATCCCCTTTGTGTCTGTCCTTGAGTTATTTGTCCAAGGAAACAAAGAATTTTGACTGCAAGCCTGTCAAATATGCCACTAGTATCACTTGTACTAACAGGAGAGTATTTAAATGGTGTAGAAAAGCACAAGGAAAAGTACAGTATCCAAAGTCTTATTCGTGAAAGGTCAAAGATTCCAAACAGTTACAATCTTGTGGATAACACCCTGTTGATATGCTAAAATGATATTGTGGAATAAAAGCCTCACTCATTCTCTCAACTGTCCTGCCTTGGCTTGGTTCAAGAAAAAGTGAATGTGGCTCACACTACTCACATGCAATCTGTTCATATGGTATACACATTTTCTGGCATGATGCTATGATCAAAAAAATGTTGATGCAAGGGATGCAGGCTATGCAAGCAGGAGTTAAAATTTGAGTAAAAATTTTCTGTGCTTCTTGCCAAGTCATTTTCATGAGTTATGAAGAAAACCATAAATACAGTGATTAACACTGCCGCAAAGTTCTTAAATTGTATTTGGTCTCTTGAATATCTAGTAAATTAAAAAAATGTTTTCATAACTATAAATCACCTAGAAGGGTTTACTTTTCCTAAATTTGCAATTATCTAAAGATAGATATTCACATTTTATTTTAATGAATGGAACTAATCATATGGGCAGGTCAGACTGTTCAAAAGTATACATAAGCAATAAGGGTGCAGTTTATAGCATTATTTAAATAAGAGAAACAGTGTTTGAGATGCTTAAATAATGATGGTGTATAAGGACACAGTTATTACAAACAACTTGTGTCCTGTGATTATAATTCCAAGATTTAGGAGGTAGAAATAAAAGAACCAAGATTTCATGGTCCATCTTGGCTTCTTAATGAGCTTAAGACTAGATTGTGTCTTATGATCTTGTCTCAAACAAGAACAATAATAAAACAGCAGATGATATGAGCAATATAATCTTCTACCTTACTGGCTCTGTACATATACATCATACAGACAGGTTGTTGGTATGACTCAACACATATTTTAGTCACGTAGTTACTTGTTTCTTTTTTGCTTTAAAGCAACTTCAGGTGCAAAGGGGCATCATCTGGTTAGTTATTTGGCTGGATGAATTCATCACTTCCTGCTAATACCAAGTCACTGTGCATGTTTTAAAAGCATAGCTAAATCTAGGCATGATTACCTATCTGGAAATTTTACAAACATAGCAATTCTGACTTATGTAAGTGGAAATCCTCTTCGGCTTTTCATAAATAAAATTTGCTTGGTCATGAGGATACACAAATATGCTTCTAAAGTATGTCAATTTGAAGTAATTGTAATTTTCATGTTCCAAGTTCTTTGAAGTGGATCAACTTTGAAGAGGACAAGTTATATATGTACTACCTTCTTTCTTTTACATTCCATTTTAAACCTCTTTTTGTATCTGAGTAGCTTTACCGAAATTCTTCCAAAATGTACTGGTTCTGTAGTAAGATTGGTGTATGAATGATTTCTATGGTACAGTAACTAGGAGAAAACATGTATCCTTCACAAGAAGCAAGAACAGGAATAAATCACAATGAAGGAGTTTTTCAGAAGCCATTTTGTCTACCTAACTATAGAGACCTTCACATTGAAAACAGTGGTATTAGTGCCTATGAAACAAAACTTAGACTCTCTTTAAGGTCCTAAATCAACATATCTAAAATATATTCTATACCTTTCTTAGAGGCACTCTGAGGCTTATAAATATTTGATGCAATCTTTGTAAATTAAAAAAGAGATAACTAAAAAAATCAAAAATGGTATTAGTACCAATTTTTTAGTGACTTACTTTAGGCCAATTACCATCTATAAAAATTTCATTCATTTGAGTTAAAAACTCAAACTGAAAAGTATTAATCGGGGATGTTTTTATATTGAATAACTTTACTTGTCTCTATTATAATATTGTTTTAAAAACCGGTGAGCTGTGAATTCATTAGGGAAAGATAGATACCTTTAAATATCTCAAGCTAATGAGCCCATCTGTCTTAAAAACCTTTAACTGTCACTGAGAAAGTGACAACCACTTATTTAGGCATAAGAGGGCAGTCAGTATATGGGAACTAATTGTTCTTATACAGTAAAGAATTCTTACACAGACAAAAGGGAATGGTTATAACTACTGTGAAATATTGGAACTGAATTAGGGTCAGCATCTACAATGTTCTGGCTAAGTGGGCACGCTTAGGGCCATTATAGTATCTGGAATATATTAGTGTCAGGAGAAAAGACAAGGGAGACCGACCGAAATGCAGAGCAAGGGGCCGGGTGATGAAAGTGTTTAAACCTCTCAGGCAATTTCATTTGAAGATTCATCAAGGGGAATGCTGAGAGAAAAAACTGGCTTAGAGTGTGTGGATTTTCTAAGATATCCTTGTGTGAAGTATAAAATGTGAAGTCCCTGTGGTGCGCAGCTGGTATACGTAGGGAAATTTGCATCTTAAAGATCTTGTCTTATATTTTTATGAAGACCCATTTTCCTACCAGCTTCTTGATGTAGGTGAGGCATCTCTTTTGATGAATGGACACAATTTTATGTTACAGAGCAAGACCTAGAAGTAAGTGCAGACCTCTCTGAGGCTCTATGTTCTTTTTACTACATGACACAAGCAATTCGCTTCCTAACTCTGTCTTTCTACGGGAAAGAGATGGCTCCCTTACTTCCAGTTCAATATCCACTGCAATTCTTACTGGAGCATTAAACGAGGAGACTCCATGGGCGGCTGACTTAATTGAAAGAGTGCATAACCATGCTTTGCTAGACTGCAGACTTGGTGTAAGCACCTTCCTCAGCAGGCTGGAAACAACAGAGGTCTGAGCAGATGCTATTTCCTCTGGGCATGATGCTGAAATAGCAAAAAGGATAGGCAATATGCTGCATCTTATGAGGTCATGGTGGAGTATATGCAGAAACTCCCTGCAAAGGGCAGAAGCTCATGCAAACGATTTCATATATATATATATATATATATATATATATATATATATATATATTCACTGACTTTATTAATATTTAAAAAACAACAGCAATAATGAAAATATGTACACAATTCTTAGAGAGGTTTAGGTAGGTATTATGTAAATACATACCACCTTCAGAAAAACCACAAGATTGAGTATTGGCTCAATATTCAAATATATTCAAATAACTGTGCCATGACCAACCAATTTAAAAGAAACATACATTTTACCAATATTTTTGAGTGACCAGATGTAATCTTTGTCAAATTCTAAACACTTGAGGATTCTCATGTACACTAAACCAGTTCTTGCTTGTATAACCAATATTTGATACATTATATAGCTTCTGGTTGTTCACATTGTCTATTTCCTTGGGTTATGGTGTAAATATAGTTTTCTGAAAGATGTATCTTTTTATTCATTAAGTCAGTTTATATTTATTGAGCTACTAGAATAGCTCTACTCTATTTTCGTATTATAGCATTTTATTATGCTAGATAACAAATCATCTCTACTAGGCATAGTCTTTCAACTACAGCAACCATTTCAAATACCTAGGCACACAGTGACTGCTGACCATGTGCAGACTATCAGGTCAAATAGTCCTCTTACATGCTTGCCCCAGGAACTGTTCTCATTGTTTTTTCCTCTCAGTAATATCATGACATTGAATTTTAATAAAATCTAAGTTCACTGGAGTTATATTCAAATAATTAGCATTCATGAGACAAAAAATGAAATAGAGATGAAAGGAGAAATCATGATAAAAGTGTATGTTCTGGTGCTGTCAGGAAAAAAAAAGCTTCCGTTCATATCTTCCAGTACATGTAGTAATAATCAGTTTAAAGTAAACTTCCTTAGATCAAGAATTCAGTATTCACTAAGCACTTGATTTGTGAATGATAGTTAAGTCTGTCAGCTAGATTAATGTGAAGCCCATGGTTGTCTTGTTTTATTCCTCTTCTGTGACCTCAGTCTGCTAGAAGTGAACATACAAATTTAAGATATTTATTTAGTTAATTGTCAATGATATGATATTTCTGATGAGGGTGATTGATCATAAAAATTAACAAACTACTTATATGATTTCCTGTACTTCTATGTAACCCTATTTTTCTTTTACTAAAAATAATTTTTTCTCACATCCTCATTATTGATTCCCCTCGCTCTACCATCCCCAGCTCCTCCTAACCTCCCCTCCCTTTCAAATCCACTCCCTTCTGTATTTCAGTAGAAAACATACAGACTTCTAAGGCATAATAATAAATAAAATAAACTATAATAAAATAAAATATAAACAATAAAACAAAGACTAAAGCACTAAAATTCAAGAAAATAAACAAACAAACAAACAAACAAAAAAGCCCAAATAAACAAAAAATAGCCCAAGATAGGTACAGAAAACAGAGACTCACTCGTTTACACACTCAAGCATTCCATAGAAACACTAAACTGGAAGCCATACATATATGTGAAGAATCTCTAGGGAAAAAAAGAGAGAAGAAAAATATATGACACAAGAAACTTCCAATGACGCCATTGAGTTCATTCTCTGCTGGCCATCTACTGCTAAGCATGCAGCCACATTTAAGAGTAGTCTGTTTGCCCAGTGATGCTCTTTAGGAGAAAAGTAAATTTTCATTGGAAATTTATACATTAGAGATTGCTTGTGGCTTAGGGTTGGAGATCATGTGTCCACTTCTTTTTACAGCTCTGAATCCCCCACATTGTGCAGACCTATGTAGGTCCTCTGTATGCAGCCACAGTCTCTGTGAGTTCATATGTGCATAAATCATATTGTTTTCTTGGCGTTTTCCATCGCTTCTGACTTTTACCCTTTTCACTTTCTCTTCTGCAGGGTTCCCTGAGACCTGAGGGGAGAGATTTGATGAAGACATCCAGTATAGAGGTTACAGCTGAGTGTTCCAAGGTGCTTCCACCCTTTGCATAATGTGGGGTCTCAGTATTTGTTCCCATCAGATGCAAAAGGAGTTTTTCCTGAGAATGTCCGAACAAGCGACTGGCTGATTTAGGAGTACAGAAGAATGTCATTTTATTGCTATGTGTTTTGAATTTTTGCTTACGATTTCTGTTTTTTAGAGTTTTTTTGTTTTTTGTTTATTTTATTGTTTCTTGTTGTTGCTTTGAACATAAGAAGTTGGCTTTACCCTTGGTCCCTGGGCTGTCTATACTTTAGTTTTTGGTCATAAAAACAATGATAGGAATGGATTCTATAATGTCGAGTGGGTCAGATAATGGTTAGTTACACAATCAAACTTTGTGTCACCTTAACAGGAGCATATCTTACAGTCAGGATACCATTGTAAATCAAAAAGTGTATGGCTGGGTTGGTGTTTGCATTTCTCCCTTGGTAGTGTAAAGAGTACCATCTTGTACCAAAGATATTATCACACAGATGTGAATAAGTACATTTCAGAATAAAATCCATATGCTCGTCTTATTCCAAGTTAGTTAATATGGAGTTTTCAAAAAGACAGTATGAAGAATTAAAGTAAGACAAGGTAAACAGTTGAGTCTCCATAAGATATTGTAGAAATCAATGAAAAGGGTCATATTTGCTGTTTTAATTAAGTTTAAACTGCTGGCTCTAAGGTTTTTGGCAGCCTGAACAAGAGGTTAAGTGTTTTGCACTCATTATCAAAGAGGAAAATATGTTAGCTCTCAGCATAAAACAAGATGTTCCAAGCTGCATCACTTAGCCTTAATATCTATTTGTACCATACACAGTAGGATGACAACCCAAGAAGGTTATTCTCAAATACGAAGAAATGTATGGTGTTAAATCTTTGGGCCCAGAATATAAGGACAGAATTTTCTTCATTCTGCTGACATTTTATCACAGTTCAGAACAGACTTCTGAGCTTCATCCAGCTAACTCCTACGAAGATTAGGTTTGACCTAACAGTTGAGAATATTGATATTATGTCACAAAATATAGAAGCTGATGCTCAAACTCTATGACCTTCAGGTCAAATTACATCTTTAGCCTTAAAAGATAGGATTTGTTCCAAAAAGTCTAAGGTTCCTTTGTGACAAGTGATATAAAATGTGGTGATTTGTGGACACTGAACAATACAGAACCCAGTGTAATATAGAGTGACAGCCTAGCAAGACAGAGCAAGAGTGCTAATTTTAACCCTTATCTCTGGAACACCTCCTGAACTAGATAGGAGGGATTCCTAAGGATATCAATGAGTCAAATGTAGGTGTGATTATAAATTATGAGAATTAAAATGCTGTCATAAGAAGAACTATTTGTGTCCCTACATTAATCCATAAGTAGTATTCAGATGCTTTAGTATAAAAATCCATGACTGACAAGTAAGTAGAAAGCAAAAGATTTTGAGCAAATGGAATGTAACGAAGAGAATACAGATCCTGTAAGCACATGTAATGCAGTGTGTTTCTGGATGGGACTCATACAATATAATATTTAAATAGAATATAAAGTCCAATATAATATGTAAACATTGCAATATACTTTGAAGAAATTTTTATGACCCTTAGTTCACAACAGCAATTCAGCACAAAATTATATATTAAAAATATATTAAGTTGATTCATTATGTTTATAACTCTTTCCCAAGCAAGAGATAAATATTTTTAATATATTAGCTAACTCTTACTTACCTATAGGAGTATTTTAATTGGTACAAGTGTATTTTTTAGTCTAATTTTAATGAATATATAGGTATTTTTGAGTCTACTAAGATCAAATTTTATGTATCTTATAATTAAAAAAATAAATCTTCTCAATTTATGTGCCTTTACTTCATTTATATCTTGATGCGACTGAGTGGAAGAACATTTAGATGGGCAGCTGTGATTACCATAAATGAACATCTGTGTGAAGTTAATTCTGAGAAAGTAGAAAAGCCAACTACATGTTATTAAACCAGCTAGAATTTAAACAAAAATATAACCGAAAGAAGTAATTTTAAAAGAGAAATTGCTGCTGCTAGGTGTACTGACCTGGGAGGAACCATTGAAGAAATTTCTTAAAACACACCAAAAGTCAAAGAAATTTATTATCTGAAATACTCATCCCCTTAATACCTTTGTATTTTGAGATGTAAAAATGTTTTCTATAAATGCACACTTTGATGAGTGCTGATTGTAGTATTATTCCTCATTAGAAGAATTCTTTAGATGCCGGAGGATTGTTTCAGCAACTGAAAATCCATTAAGCATATACCCTACTGTATTCTAAGAATCAGAATTTCATAAGGACAGAGTGCCTCATCAGAAGACTGACAAGAATTAAGGGTGAACTTTTCAGTGATTTATATCACTGTCCATAATGTGTCTGTCATGTTTTGAAACAGAACACCACACACACACACACACACACACACACACACACACACACACTCCAAAACCTTGGTTTGAGAAGCAGAGCTATATGAGAATGGTGTCCATAATCTGAACATAGTGCATTATCTGAACATAGTAGTACTATTAACAATCAGGCATCTCCATCGTCAGTCCATGGGGTCCAGTGATGGCAGGACATGTCCTCACTAGCAGAGGCCATGTATTCCCACTGTTGCCTCTTATTGCGTGTCCTCCTACTGCGCATGCTCCACATCCATGAAAAAGGGTACCATTCCTCCTCCCCTCTCCTCTTTTCTTCCTTGCTCTATCCAAAGGCAGCCTCTGTATCCCTTCCCTGTCTCCCTAAATAAACCTCCCACTTGAGACCTGACCCATAATGTGACTTTATGGATCTCTCTGTTTAGGTCCAGCAGGTACATAATTAAAATTCTAGCAATGGGAAGACTGAGGCAGGAGGATAAGAAAGTTAAGGTCAGCCTGACTTAAACAATGCGATGGGAAGAAAGAAAGCAAGAGAGAAGCGGGAGGGAGAGATACTTCTGTTTTTGTTTTGTTTTGTTTGTTTGTTTTTCTGCTTTTTCTGGCTCTTATTCTTCTGTTTGCTTTGTCTAATTCTTATGTATTAGTTTTCGTTTTTATCTTACTTTATTATTATTCCTTAGCAACTTGTTTATTTTCTAATGAGAGACAGAAAGGGAGTGGATCTGGACGAGATGGGAGGTGGTGAGGAATTGGCAGCAGCAGAGTTAAGGAAAACCCTAATCATAATATATTATGTGACAAAAAGTTTATATGAGGGAGGCTCCAGGGAGTCTATGGGGGTGATTCTAGATGAGACTCATACTGGTGGAGTCTAGCATAACTCTCTTCTGAGAGGCTCCACAGAGTAGCCAAGTGAAACAGATGCAGAGACCCTCGGCCACAGCCAAATAGTAAATAGAGCACAAGCTGTCTTGTGGAAGAGTTGGATTGAGAAACCATAAGGGGATAGGAACGCCAAAGGAAGACCAACAGAGTCAACTAACCTGGGCCATAGGACTCCCAGAGACTGAGACGCCAAACCAAAGAGCAAGCACCTACCCAAACCATCCACATATATGTAATGGATGTGGTGCTTGGTCTTCATGTGGTTCCCCCAACAACTGGAGCAGGGGCTGTCCCTGATTCTGGAGCCTGCCTGTAGATCATATTCCCCTAACTGGGCTGCCTTGTCTGGGATCTGTTGAAGATATGCCTGGTTCTTCAGTGACTTGATGTTGATACCTAAGGGGGGGGGGTTCTTCGTTCCTAAAGGAGAACAAGAAGGGGAGATGGAGGAAAGGTCTTTAGGGCAAGGAAACAGAGGAGGGTGCTGTGATAAGGATGTAAAGTGAAAAATAAATTAATTGATGAAAAACGTTTATTTTCAATAAAAGGACAAAATATTGGTTTTCTTTAGCTTCAGTGAAACTTGTTCTTGAAGCAGAGAGGAAAAATAAAGAAACTCACAGACATTATTCAAAAACTTTGAAACACAGACTTAAATGAGATCAAATCTCTCCCCTCAGGGCTCTGGAAATCCCATGGAAGAAGTGGCAACTGTCTCCTGAGAGGCTCTGCCAGAGCTTGACAAATACAGAGGCAGATGCTGGCAGCCAACCATTGGACTGAGCAAGGGGTTCCCAATGTAGGAGTTAGAGAAAGGAGTGAAGGAGCTGAAGGATTTGCAACTCCACAGGGAAAACAACAGTATCAACTAACCAGAACCCCTAGAGCTCCCAGGGACTAAACCTCCAACCAAAGAGTACACATGGAGGGACTCATGGCTCCAGCCACATATGTAGCAGAGGATGACCTTGTTGGACATAAATGGCAGAAGAGGCCCTTGGTCCTGGGAAAGCTTGATGTCCCAATGTAGAGGAATGCCAGGGCAGGGAGGCAGGAGTGGTGGGTGAGGGAACACCCTCATAGAAGTAGGAGGAGGGTGGATGGGATAGGGAGTTTCCAGAGGGGAAACCAGGAAAGGGGATAACATTTGAAATGTAAATAAATAAAATATCCAATTTAGTTAAAAAAAAAAAGTCTGAGAGTCAGAGGGGAGGGAGAACACCAAGAAAACCTCTAAATCATCAAGATAAAAGCTCGTTATTAACTCATGGAGACTGAAGCAACATGCACAGGGCATGCATGAGTCTGTATCAGGTACTCTGCATATATGTTGTGACTTCCTTTTATTGTTTCTATGGGAAGCTTGATAGTGTGAATGAATGATTCTCTGATTCTTATACTTCCTCTTTTTTTTGGCTCTTTTTCTTCTGTGTTTGTCTTGTCTAAATTCTATATGTGTTAACTTTGTTTTATTTTATCTTTTATTGAGGTGGATCCAGACAGGAGCGAAGGTGAGGAGAAATTAAGAGGAGTAAAGGGAAGGAAAACTATAATCAAGATATAATATGTAAGAAAAAAATTCTAGTTTCAATATAAGGAATCATGATAGTCAGCAACCAATCATTAATGTCACATATGTATTTGTCTGTCACCTTGATACCTCCTTTACCTGTAAAAGCATTGTCCAACAAACGTCCGAGTCACAATGGTTAAAGTGTTCTTGTTTCATGTGTAATATTTTCTGATTATTTAAATTAAGTAGAAGGTCTTCATTTTTATGAGTTAAAAGACAAAGAATATTAGAAACTTCCCATTAAAACACATAAAATGTAAGTCAATAATATGATTGATCTATCCAAAATTTAATTACAAACAAAACTAAGGTCCAAAGGAGTATATTTTCTGGATATAAGGCAGAGAAGTAGTAGGGGGTTGGCACTAGGTTTGATTGCTGGATCATGCCTCCTCATTCACTCAGGGTTGCCTTGTAATTAAATTTTCGGTATTAGCAATGAAAATAAAGGAATGCTAGCTGTGTTTTGTTTAATTAAGTGACAACTAAAAGAGCAAATCAGACACTTGTTTTTTTCTTATAAGTACGTTCTTTAGATATATTATATAATTTAGAAGTAATTAACAAGAAGAAATTACCAAGTGTATCTAAAGTCTGGAGAACTTGGAATTTTTTCAGCCAGCAATTTACAGAGGTTTGAGCTACCTTAGAAGAAATAATTGCAGTGATTCTTGCAACATAAGACAGTTGAAAATAAATGTCAATTATTTCTGAAATATTTTGCAAATTTTTAAAAGGTCAGCAACGTTTAAGCAATGGTGAAAGAATGGTTATACATTAAAGCTGAAAATAGTAAATTCAAATTTAAAAATACTTGGAGTTAATGTCTTCTTTTTCTTTTAGATTTTTTTTGTTTAAGTGTAAGAGAAAAGAAGGGAAATGTTATATGTGTAAAAGTGCCTACAGAGATCAGAGAAGGGTATTAGATCCTCACGCTGGAGTTATAGGTGTCTCTGAGCTGCAAATGTACATGTTATAAATTACCTCTTGTCCTCTACCAAAGCAACAAGTATTCTTATGTTCTAGGCCATCCCTATAATTCCAAATACACACTTTGGGGTGTACGGAATATCACATAACAGATAGTTATGCCTTTTGTTATTTTAATTTTGTGGGTTTATATGAACTCTGACAGGTCCCAATGTGTTTAACATTGCTATGAGATTTTCAAAAAATAAGGAGATTCAGAAGTTAGTAAGTTAATATTTCCGCTCTAAGGGAAATGAGACATAAAACGTGCATCTTTCTTTAACAATTGTCTTTACATACAGAGCCAAACCTAAACCATGTTATTTCAATAGAACCTTATTTTCTTTAGTGGTGTGTTGTTTTTTTTGTTTTGTTTTGGTTTTGTTGTAGTTGGGATTTTTTTATTGTTGTTGTTGTTTTTTGTTGTTGTTGCTGTTGATTCAGGTAGAAAGTATAAAGTAGAGGAGAAGTTATAAAATTAAATATAAAATGAATTTTGAAATATAAAGTTCTTGCTAGTTGTATGGGAGGGAAATTCCACTCATTTTTATTAAAATAAAGAAACAGATAAACTTTTATTTTGTTACAATGTCCTTACTTTTGAAAAATAGGAAAATAAACAGGTGAGGATGACATCAATAAGATTAAACTGTAAGATATATGATTGCATGGTTTCTTTAAGTATAGTATGTTGAAGGGGCTGGAGGAATGGCTTAGTGGATGGAAATGCTCATTGTTCTTACTGATGATATGGATTTATTTCCCAGCATTCATGTGGTGGACCACAACCATGTGTGACTGAGTTTCAGACGATCCATTACCATTTTCTGACTTGCATGAACACAAGTCAGGAACATGGTATACATACATGCATCTACAAAAATCACTCATACCCATAAGATAGAATAAATAGATCTAAATAATGATGATAATAATAATAAAAGTAGTATGCTGTGGAATGAATCTTGGTTCACTTCAAAGTTTTATAAATGCTTTCTAAGTTAGCTGAATGTTTACATTTTATGGCTAACTGCTAATGAGAAGAGAGCATTTTGATACACATTTTAAACCAATCCATGACCATAATACATAAACAACTATCCTTTTCTAATAATAAGACAAAACATTTAAACTATAAAATATTTGAACTATGACTTTGCAAAGATACTGACCAATTTGTATGTAAAAAGATGACCACCATCTTAGGGATCATTAAATACAAAGTCTTGAGAAACCCCACTATGTCCCTTAAGATGATGTTCAAATTTAAACAAGTTAAAAATGGCACTTGTTTTAATGTTTTGAAGCAACAAAAACACTCATACTTCTGTGTGGATATAAATAGTTTTCAGTTTATTAAAAATTATACAAACACTGGTGACAAATAGTTTTTGTGTCAACAGGAATCATGGTACAAATATATTCAGAAAAGCTAAGAGCAATTATATCAAAAAACAAGAATAATACAAAATCTTTCAAAAAATGAATGCATGGATAACAAAAGTGCTTCCTTTATAAAACAGGGGACCCAAATTCAATTTCATGAACCCACATACTGGCGAAAGGAAAGAACCAACTCCACAAAGTTGTCCCCTAGTCTGGAAACAAGTTTAGTGGCATACACATATATTTAACACACATACACAATGCATATACACACACAAACACATACAATACATTAATAATGATAATTTTGAAATATAAAAGAATTATTATAAATATAAGCAGTGTGATACTGTTAACAACATAATATGAACAGAGAAATAGTATATCAAGATATGACTGAATCTCACCACTACTATGCTGAGAATTTTTGGCAAACACAAAATAATGTATAGTATAATTTCACAAGGATTGAAATTTAGAACAAGTAATTTGATCTGCAATTAGAGAAAGTACTTTGGTATTTATCTCAGGCTAGTCAAGTGAGGGTGGATACTAAGCAGAGGAGAGAAAACCTGGATGGAAAAGTGATGGAAATAGAGTCTTCAAATTTAGCTGTAACTACAATTTTCTGTGGCTCTTTCATAGCTCATCCAACTTGTATATTTTCAAATGGGTAAATATAATGTTAAACACATACTAATGAAATATTGGGAGGATTGCATAACAAGAAATAATTGGATAGACCCTTCAAGAATGAATGCTTTTGACTAGCTAAAGATTACAAGCAAAAGTATTCAATATCATTAACTATGAGACAAAGGAACAGGCAAATTAAACCCAGAAGTCTGACAACAATTGTTATCATGTAATGATTGGTTGTAATTTTTTTCAGTCTTATAGTAAACAATGTGGTAGTTTCGTACAGTATTTCATAAAATTAACCAACGTTTACAAAACATTGGTTACATTTTCAAAAGAAAAAAGAACTATGAAAATCTTACCAAAAGACAATTATAAGAATGTGGGACAAAACTTGGGCGGGGTCCTGGCGGCCCTAAGCCTCCTGCATGGCAGGTTGCAGCCTGGAGTTGGCCCAAAGCAGAGGCCTGGGTTTGGAACACTTCCCGCCCAGGGCGCTATAGTTCCCACATGGTTGAGACAGTTGCTGTCTTAGAAGTAGGCCCATCTTCCATGAAGTAGTTTTATTGACAAGAATGGTGAATCTGGTGCACTCCTCCCAAAAGCCAGGAGTTCCCTTATATAGGAAAGGGGCTGGACTAGAGAGGAGACTTAATTACCTATGTCTCCCGGCCTCATTAATATGCAAATCTCAAGGCAGAGGGCTCTTAGGCATGCCCCTTACCTACCTGTGACTGAAGTTCACAGGTGAAATGGAGAGGGCCCCGGGTTCTGGGGGTATGGCAACACCTGCAATCTCAGGGTTCCAGGCCAATGGCAACCCTTCCATGGCCCAACATAAGAACAGAGTGTCTAAAATGTGAGTAAATCTCAAAAACAAATTCAAATTTGCTCTAACTGTCTAACAAAAACCTAGCACCATCATGAGAAATTTCTTTTCAAATCTTTGGTTAGGGAAATCCAAGACACTCTCAAAGGTACCAAATAATAGAGCTCGTTTTCCTAATTGGTTATTTTATTTATTTACATTTCAAATGTTATACCCCTTCCCAGTTTTCCCTCCACAAACCCCCATCTCCTTCCCTGTCCTCTGTGCTTCTATGAGGATGCTTCCCCCCAACCCCCCACTCCTGCCTCAGTGTGGCATTCTCCTACACTGGGTCATCAAGCCTACACAGGACCAAAGGACTCCCCTCCCATTGATGCCAGATAAGGCAATCCTTTGCTCATTTTTTATGCAGGTGATATATCTAAAAGAATTCTCAGTTCACAAAAAAGACATTCATATATTAGAAAAAATTAGTTTTAAAACCCCGAATAAATGAATGAATTGCCAAATGGATACATATGCAACATCTTAATTAAAGTAAAATCAAAGTTCAGAGTGACACTAATTAACTGCAATTTAATTTTAGGCATACAAAATTGCAGGTATCTAGGCCTGTTGCATATCTAAATAATAAAACTTTAATAATTAAAATGACATAATATAAGCCACATTAATAAAGAAACAGATTAGTTAACAAGGGGACATTTCAAAAACGTGGTAAACAATTTGTATTTTAGTGTATAAATAAGGTCTACTTTACAGAAGTGAAATCTACCTGATATTGTAAACTTAGGCGACTACCTAGGGCTAGTGAAATCAGGGATCTTAAAGGAACACCAACTATTCTCACTTTACTAGACCAGATAATGTAAAAATCTGGCCTAAAATAAGTTAGCATTTTATTTAAATAATTAAAAAAACACTTATGTATTAAACAGTACTATAACTACTGGGTTAACATTTTGAAACTATATTTATAGCACAGAATTTATATAAGCAATTATTTATTTTGGAAGTGCCTACCCCTCCAGAAACTTTATGTGCCAGGGTTGGGGTGATACCCAGGGAGGCCCCTACCTGCTCAGAGTATAAGGGGAGAGGGGTAGGGGTAAGGATTGTGGGCAAGAGTGACTGAGAGGGGGCCAGTGAGCAGGATATGAAGTGAATAAACAAAAAAAGAAAAGATTAAAAGCAGTATTTATTGATAAAGGCCCTGGAAGAAATCGTGAGACAATTACTTGTTATCTTGGAATTATAGAGCATTCTTCTGAAAATGACATATAGACATAGATGTCATAATAGAAAAGATTGAAGTAGAATCAAGGTTGTTTACATATTGAAACATGTACATGTTAAAATACCCTCACATATACTTTCGCAATAAGTAATACACTCTTGTACCAGGTTTCACGTAGTACATTTAAAAAGAGTTCCCATTTCATTGCTTGATTCCAGTTTTTAAAACATGCTCACACACAATTAGACAACATAAAACCTGCTACAAAACCTATGGTGGGGAATATGGCAACATTTATCAGGATAAGCGTTGCAATGGAATATAATGTTACAGAATTTATCTTATAGACATGTCCACACATGTAAATGGTGCGTGTACAAGTTATACTTGAGTCCTATGAGTATTACCTACTCGTGAAGAAGCCCGAACATAAGATTCAATTCTGATAAGTTCTTTCTCTTCACTATGTCCTGAAACAGAGAGAAAGATGTTGAATAGTCGCAGCATTATTAGTCTTTTGTGGCTCTCAATGCTTGAACAATAAAATATTTTAAAACAATACTCTGATTATTAATAATTATATTATGAGTTTAACAATAAATAAAATTATTTTCAGGAGTTGTATAATTATTAATACAAGCATATAAAATAGGTCTATAGCATTGACAAGTCGGATAAGAAAAAAATTAAATTATTATTCAAGACATCTATGACTAATGAGTTGAAAGCATTAGAATTGGTATATGCTATCATGTTTTTATATAAATGTCATAATGATGAGCTGAAACATATATCAATCCCAATGTGGTTAAGGGAATATTGTTTTTAAAATACTGAAGTGTGTGTGTATGTGTGTTTCTGAAAATTATTTATTCACAACATTCCAGATACCAGCTAGCTATTAAGCATTAAGGTCTTCAGCGATCTATCAAGCACACAAAGACTTAGAATCTAATAGTAGAATCTATCTTTATTAACTAAACAGAGATGAAAATGAATTATAAATTGCTGATTCCAAACTTTTAACACTTTGGTCATTTGGCATTCCATTTTTCCTAAGTGGTAAGAGTATGATTTAATACACAAACAATATGTTAAACTCATTTCACCATTTGTCTTTTTATCATTTCTTAAATGAGAAAACATATGTGTATACAGCCAGGAATAAGAGATAGCTCTTACATAGAAAAAGCGATAGGCTATTTTGAATTTTTGAATAATTGGCTTATAATCAAAGATCTATCACCAGCACTACACAGAAAGTACATTTCCATAGCATTTGTTGGATAATAAATATCAATCACTCAGTTTGTTTTATAAATATATATATTTCAGAAGCCAGAATGAAGTATGCTGCTTTTCTAGTATAATTCTTATGTATATGTATATATATATGTATATACATATGTATATATTCATCTAATAGTCATCTAATCAGCAAGTAAAAAACACATGTAGTGGTGATGCCATTGCCATTGATCTGATAGATTGCCCTGTGAATGCAATGTGACTAACAATTAAACTCCAACCTTGTGCTATGGAGAATGCATTTTGTGTGTGTGTTTGTTTCTGCATTTGGTTTAAAGTATAATGAAAATGACAAGTTTAACTTGCTTAAAACCATTCTAGTACTTTTATGTGTCCCATTTGACAGCCTTCCCTCCTATCATATGATCATTCATGCAGTGATATAGAAGATGATAGCAATTAAAGAATAGACAAATTAATGCAATAAAATAATAACCCTAAACATATATTTATAAACAAGCAACTCTGAATGTCACTTGAAAGTGTCATTCTTTTCTTTCTATTATCAGCAACTATCATTTTACTTTCCATATATTTTACTGGATTTCTAAAGATAATTCAAACAGAGCTTAAACAGTACTTTGAATTTCAAGTAATCTAAAGTTATTAATTCTATGAAATAAAATTTAATTTCATACAATTAATAACTTTAGATTATCCTAGAATAAATCCAGTATATCTTTTAGAAAAGAATAAATCATGAATTGCTTCCTGAAAGCTTATTCAGTGGCTAAATAAAGCCAATATTTACTTCAGTTTTGTTTCTAAAAGTCAATTGAATTTTATCTGGTTCTGTGCCAAACATCTTGATTCTCCCAACTATTAGTTTTCATTGATCAAACGACATTTAGTAGGAGCCATTTTCTGGGCTGATATAAATTCTTCTCTCATTTTTAAAAATAACTAAAAGCAAATATAATTAATGGGACTGAGCCAATAAAACCCCTTTTGTTTGAGAAGGCTTATAAATAAGCAATATTTTGAAAACATTTCCTCTCAATAGAGGCAGAGAATTGAATGTGTTTCCTGAAGTTAGGGCAATCTGAAATTCGATTTGTTGGCTATGGATCTACATCGGGAGCATGTAGGTTTAAAAAAAAAAAAAAGGACTGGGTAAAGATTTATTCCAAACGACCTCCTGTGTCTCTAGCTAATTCATTTTCTTTCTTTTACTTTTAGTATAATAGCAATATCCTGAGAATAAACAGGATATATAAATATGTGTGTATAGGTAGTTAGTTGCACATTTCTCTGAAATAATGTTCTATTTTTCTCTCTTAAAATCTTTATAGATCTATACAGTGAAAGTACTCATGAATTATTGAGAAGATGATAAATTTCTTGTGAAATTTAAAAGCACTCATACTTTTTGAAGTAAAAAAGGAACTTGTTTTCAAAACAAGTAATGAACTTACCAATCCTCAAATAGAGCAAATATAAATGTGTTTTTCCAAGCACAGGTGACTAAATCCTTTCAGAGTTTCATTGAGGACTGGAGTGTAATTCAAGACCACTTCAGTGTTTAGCTCTAAAGGTTCTGGGCTGAATGCCTAGCACTGGAAACAGACAGTAGTGTGTGGAAATGAGAGAATGAAATTTTATTCAGGGATAAACTTTATTATTTTATTCAGAGTTCAGTTTCCAGCAACCACATCCAGAGATCACAGCCACCTATAGATCTAGCACTAGAGGATCCAATGAACCCTCATGACACCCACAGGCAGCTGTGTTCATGCATAGATACCACACAGATACACATACCTTTAAATAAAATCCATTTTAAAAAATTATTACTCAAAAAGAGACATTAGTAAAAGCAGACCTTCTTTTGGGAAGAGGTAGGAGAAACCTCTTTGATTCACTACTCACCAGTTTCCACCATAAATCTTTCTCCTTTCCCTCTCTCTACTTTCTTTCCTCCTTCCTCTCTTGAACTCTTATTTTTTTTTTTAAAGCATTTCCTTGATTGGGAGAAGAAAAGAAAAAGATCAACATATGGTACTCCTGATCTTCAACAATACGGAAAATGAAGCAGCTTGAGAAACACAGGTGAGCCTTTCCCTCAAAGTTTGGCCAGCCATTTTGTTATCTGCATATATAGGGTTTTTTTGTTTTGTTTTGTTTGGAATGGACATTTTTCTTATTTTAAATGAGTGGCGACTTTACCATCTAGATTTTGAGCTGCACATTAGATTGTGTTCATACTTTCTTATAACCCTTCTCAAATATGTTTTATTTTATTTTTTGTATTACAATGGAACATTGTGAAATGAGAGAGTTTCTTTCTAAAATATTTATACTGCTAATGTCAAACTGAACTTCTAGAGTCTATCTAGCACTTATCATATCAGAAGGTAGCTCATAAAATTATTGACATCTTTGCAACTATAAGTTCATAGACATCACCTTCATCTAGGCGCTCAGTATTGACAGTCTGATTACTTCTATTGGTCTGCTAACTTACCTAGTGAACATTACCTGCTGTGTATAAATGGCTATATACAGCTTCTGACATCTGTTTGTGCTGTGGGGTCCAGGATAGTCTCTTGCTCATGTCTGATAAGAATTGAAAAATTGATAGGAATTAAAAAAATATTGAAACTACAGGGAATTTTTTTATATCCTATGTCAATAATACAAAATTGATCCTTTTATTTTCTTTTGATTTTAATGAGGGGCTACTTTTTTAAAGTATAAAATCTGTGTCCTACACATTCACTTGGACAAGCTACCCAAGAACTTTATATAATCCTTATGAGTAAAAGATAAAAAACTAACAAACCTAACTCGCAGGGCCTTTATGAGTCTTACTGATAAAGAAGGTAGCTGGGTTGTAGCAGTGCACATTAATCCCAGCACTTGGAGGCAGGTAGAGCTCTATGAGTTAGTGTTTGTAGAACTACAGAGTGAGTTCTAGACCAGCCCATGAAACACACAGAGAAATTCCATCTCAAAAATCAAATAAGAAAGTAAATAAGTAAGTAAATGAGTAAGGATAGAGAAAGAAAGAAAGAAAGAAAGAAAGAAAGAAAGAAAGAAAGAAGAAAGGAAGGAAGAAGGAAGGAAGGAAGGAAGGAAGGAAGGAAGGAAGGAAGGAAGGAAGGAAGGAAGGAAGAAAGAAAGAAAGAAGGGAAGAAAGGAAGAAGGGAAGGAAGAAAGAAGGGAAGGAAGGAAGGAAAGAAGAAATGAATGAAGGCAGGAAAGAAGAAAGGAAGGAAGAAAGGAGGGAAGGAAGGAAGGAAGGAAGGAAGGAAGGAAGGAAGGAAGGAAGGAGAAAGATTATACTACGGTTCTTCAATACTGGAGCAGTTGTGCTAAATAGTGGGAAATTGGTTACTGAAGTCTGATTTTCTTCTTGAGAATTACCTTGAGCAAAATATATTATACCATAACAGCATTCATGTTAATTGATGTGACCTAGGATATCCTGTCATCATCTTATGCTTATCTTCATTGGATATAGGATTTTATTCTAGAGCAGGCTAACATACTTTACTTTCTGATATATACCTTTTTGAGAACGGGCTTCGGACTGGTGGTGAGAGGATCCAGGAGATGTTTGTTTTTGGCAAATGCCTTCAGAGCATTGAGACAAACCCTAATGGAGGGTGGGGGCTGTGAAGAGGAGCTTGAGTACCCTACCTGGGTCTCAGCACAATGTGGGACAACTGAAGGGTTCCTTGTGGGGAGTGTTTGGGGGATCTGGTGAATCATCACAGAGTCTGATTCTGGTTCACAAAAAGGGAACAGTTCCAAAGGGAGATGCAGTACAATTTTAAAACAGTAATAAGACTATACATTGACTTTATTGTTATAAAAACAATATACAAAGATTCTGAAAATGAAATCATGGCTGGCTAAGAAAAATGTTCTCATGAAGTACACAAAGTATACTCAATGACTGCTGTATTTAAACTGAGATTTCTATATACTTAAAATGAATATGTAAAACATACATGGTGGACTCTATTATTTCAATGAAGCCAATGACTTGTTTTATTACCTAATATAAAGATTTTTTGGGAAATTGAAGATTGGAGAGCTGCAGTATGTTGTAGGGGTTAGGGCTGAAGGAGATATGAATGGAAACTATGGTGTATTTAATGCTTCCTGGAGCCTTTAAATATGATTTGATTTTTTTCTTTTAACTTCCTTTGTATATTTTACTATTAGGTGGAAAATTAGATGAGAGTTTGCCATGCATGACCATGCAGAAAGTTAAAGAAACTACTGTCAGTCCAATCTAAATTGATGACTATACCAAACTCTTGTAATCATGGGATAGACAAAAACACAGAAAACACACTTTGGCTTCTTTTTATATCCGATGAATATTTTGTTTTAGAAGATAAAGAAAATATTTATAATATTAATAGTCTATCTACATCTAGGACATATTACTTTATTTTCTCATTAATTTTTTATTCACTTTATATCTCAATCAATGCCCCTGTCCTCCCACTCCCATCTCATATAGTCCCAACCACCCCCTCCCCACATCCTCTGAGAGGAGGAAGGCCCCCCCCCCCGGTATCACCCCATCCCCCATGCTCATCATGTCTCTGTAGGACTAAGCACATCATCTCCTACTAAGGCCAGACAAGGTGACTCACTAGGGTAATGGGATCCACATGCAGGCAATAGATTTAGGGACAGCTCCTACTCCAGTTGTTGTGGAATACACATGAAGACTGAGTTGTACATCTGCTACATATGTACCTGGAGGCCTAGGTTCAGCCTGTGTATACTTTTTTTGGTTGGTGGTTCAGTCTCTGGGAGGACCCTAGGGTTCAAGTAACTTGAGTCTGTTTTCCTGTAGAGTTTCTATCCCCTTATGGTCCTTCAATCTTTCCCCCAGAAGACTCTCAGAATTCCCTCTAAAGTTTGCCTGTGGGTCTATGCATCTGTTTCTGTCAGCTGATGCATGAAGCCTCTCAGAGAACAGTTATGGTAGGCTCCTGTCTGCAAGCATAACTGAATACCATTAATAATATCAGGGATGGGTTCTTGCCAAAAGGTTTGATCTCAAGCTGGGCCAGTCTTTGTCTATTATGTTTGTCTTTAGACAGGGCATACTTTGAGTGAAATGTTTTGTGGGTGTCTTGGTGTCCTTATCCCACTATGAGTCCTTCGTGACTATAAGAGAAGACCACTTCAGGCCCTATTTTGCCCACTGCTAGGAGTCTCAGCTACAGTCACTCTATAGACTCCCTGGAGCCTCCCCAAATAAACTTCTTCCTCACAAAATGTATCCTCATGAGGTTTTCCTCTCCCTCTACTGCTCCAAATTCCTCCTCATTTCCTATCTCATCCATACCTATTCCCTTTCTGTCTCTTCTGAGAAAGCAAACTTCTAAGGGATAATAATAAGAAAGATAAAACAAAATATTAAAAAAATTAAAATTAAAAAAATTAAAAATATAAGAATTTTTGGTCAAAAATCATTTCTGAGTATTAATTTCTTCAGTAGGTCTAACCTAAGCATGCTTCTCAGTGGAAAACTGTAGCCTATGATTACTCTCGTCACTATAATAAGATAGTTGAAAATATTTTCTTATTACCTTTAGTCATTATAAGCAATTTGACTCTGTAATTAAAACCCGTGAGATAACTAGAATGTTGTAATTCTAGTTGTAATTTTTTATTCACTTTATATCCCAATCAATGCCCCTGTCCTCCCACTCCCATCTCACATAGTCCCAACCACCCCCTCCCTACATCCTCTGAGAAGAGGAAGGCACCCCCCCCCCCAGTATCACTCCACCCCCCATGCTCATCATATCTCTGTCATTGAAAATTCTTTTGACTCAGGTATCTGGCATAATTCTCTCATTCCACTATTTGTGTTCATCTTCTTTCTGTTGACTTCCCCATTCAACCATTCTTTTATAACAGAATCTGAATGGACTACATGTAGACTTTTTCTCTTTCAGGATCTCGGAGTAGTCATAGATCTTATAAATAGGTAGCCTCAGCAGACAGTACCAACTTAGATAAGGACAAGTGAATCATAGGCAGAGTCATAGTGACCTGTTCCCTGAACCTTCACCCAGCTGATATCCTGTTCTGAATGGTATCTGTACTCCCCTGAACACCTATGCTCCGGTGTCATTCCCTTCCACACATCCTGCCTTTTTGTGTTTATAACCCCTGTGTGAATAAATAAATTATGATGTGATTTAAATAATTAAATAAATTAAAAAAAAAAGAATATATCCAAAAACTTAAGCAAGTCTTCTTCCAGTAAACTTAAGGGAGAAGATAGAGGCTCAAATAGAAAATGTCTGGCTCCAAGATATGCATCTTACATTCTCACTTACTCAAGACTGCTTTATGCTTCATCCCTCAATCAGCCTTGTCTTTGAGACTCATGGAATAGGCCCCATTTCCAGTAAACTCTCAACTCCTCAGAGAAACACATTTATTAAGAAATGAAGGGAGTTTATTTGGGCTCATTAGAGTTACAACTCAGGAAACACAAATGTTAAGCAGACTGATGATGGGTTTTAAGGCTTTTATAGATTCCAAGCAAAAAGAGCCAAAAATAGGAAACAGGGTTAAAGTCATTTTTTATACTAAAAAATAAGTTGATGCAAGCAGTGTAGCTAGATTTTTTTTTATAAGAAAGTAGGTGAATAACTTAAAAATAAAGTACAGAATATTTTCAAAAATGGGGGAACAAAGAAATTCTCAGGAAAGGGAGAGAAATCGTTTGAAATGATCCTGGTGTTTTTATACATAGCTGGATGATCCACTCTAACGAAATATATAGTTCTCAGTCCTTAAAATACAGAATGTTATGGGATTTAGCACAGTGAGTTTCAATGTCTGATGGATGAGAAATGAGTATACAACCATTCTGGGTTGAACAGTCGTTTTCAGCTAAATGTAATAAAAGCAGGTCATCACTGTATCTTCTCAGTACCTCAGTACCTCTACTAATTTGCTTATCCATAACCAAGAGAGCAATGACCCAGAGAAGCTTGTTTGTGTCCAGGATGGCATGATCAGAGAAAAGATCAGGTAAGTAAATGCCAGTAAGCATGTATTGATAGAGCAGCCCTTTCCCAGAACTTTCTTAGATCAGACCAATTTGAATACAATTGCCTGACACAAACTATATATTATATCTGGGAAAGTATGAAATCAAAGCAGAATCCCATAACCAGATTCCAAGTACACTGACAAGATTATGTTCAATAGCTACATTCTGACATCCATCAAGAATGTTTCTTATAAATTGGATGTAAATGTTTGTCACAGGAGGCACAAAATCGCATCCAAGAACAATTCAGGAACAAAATGCACCTGAGGTAAGAGGTCCTCTGACCTTTAACCTGGAGCCTCTCTCACAGCGCAAGGCACTGTCCACCATACATCATTCTTTTGACCATGTTTGAACATTAGTACTTCTTTACAGATAAACTAAATTAGTAGATGTACTAATTTCATGTATTGTAACACTCTGGCTCATTCGATTTCTTATTAGAGTGATGGTTGCCAGTAAAGATAACCAAACTCTTGGGATAATGCTCATCATATAGGAAATCAAAGTAGTAAGTGCTGTCATGCTCAGTATCAAGAGATGATGGGCCAACATTTTCTCTTTTGTTGGTGTTTTTTTCGATCTTACAGACAATTGAGACTGAAGTCAGAATAATACTGCAAGATTACTATGAGGTACATAGGATAGTTGCATACAATTCTACACAAATAGTGCACAGTACTAATTTGGAGCCATGAAAAGGCATGTGCTTTAGAATGATGCTTCATTTAGCAACAGGGCATAGGCATGATAGTGTTTCCAAAATTTAAATGAACCTTACACTTTCCATTGCCTGGTGGCTTTGCCACTGTCATTTTATAGTGAACTGATTGTTTTTATGTTTGTGATGGTTAACCTTGATGGGATATACACATATAAATAAGAAAGAAAGAAAGAAAAAAGAAAGAAAGAAAGAAAGAAAGAAAGAAAGAAAGAAAGAAAGAAAGAAAGAAAGGATCCTTCTATGGTCCCTTGCTTCCCCTGATGGAAACATGAGGGGAAGCAAGAGATCAAACACAGAGCAGTGGTGGGGTGCTGGAGAGAAGAAGAGAAACAATCTCATTATATTTTAATTAAAAAATAAAATTTAAAAATTATCCAAAAATTTTAAAAAAATCACCATTTGGGGGATCCAGCTCCTGGCCATGTCTGTAAATAATTTTGTTGATTAGTGTAATTTATGTGAGAAGATCTAAATTATATGTAGATGGCTTTGTTCTATTGCTAGCATCCTGTACTGAGTGGGGAAAAGGAAATCTAAATGTGAGTCTTGTGAGAGTGAGTGTGTGAGTGTGTGTGTGTGTTTGTACAAAACTAATTCACCATTACAGCTGTGATAGCATTAGATATACCAACTTTTACCTTTTAGTAATTCAATAGTACATCTTGAATTTCTTCCTATAATGTACATATACCCGTTTCTCCTCATTGTATATAATAGCTATACTTAAATCATAAAGAAAATGTTATGCAGTCAATGTCACTCTCCTAAGTATTTAGAGCACTTTCAAAGTTTTGTTTTTACTAAGCTACAAAAAGTATTCTCACATATGTATATTGAAAGACTTGATATGGAGCCCATGGTATAGAGTTTTTGCTCAACTGCTGAGTCATTGATGTCATGAATATTACTTTTGATGAATACTATTTTCTGGAATAGTTATAATAATTTGCACTAACACTATGGCTATAGTAGGAGAAGTTTACTTAGATAAGTAAGAAAATTATTAAACACATTTATAATTTTACTTCTGAAGAATGTATTTAATTATACTCTCTTGTATTGTTTGTTAACATGTGTTTGTCTTTCTGTAAATTATAAACCTGTTTTGTTACATGGTTATCAAACCTTTGTAACAAAAACCCTGAGGATTTTTATATCTATGAGAGCTCACTATAGTATCTCTCAAAGGAAAAAGAAGGAATCCTGATGTCAGATCCCTGTATTTCCAACATTCAGATCTCAGAATCCAGGTTTAACCTAAATAAAATCTCTCTCTCTCTCTCTCTCTCTCTCTCTCTCTCTCTCTCTCTCTCACACACACACACACACACACACACACACACCACACACACACTACACTAACTCACACACACAAACAATTGATCAAGATTTGGAGAGATAGACAGATGTGAGTAAGAATAATTGCTACTCATCTAGAGGAACTGCACAGGCACCTAACCACATGTAACACACAAACACAAACCACATACCGCCACATACACACAATCAACTCTTAGTAAAAGAGATGGGATTATGTTCAAAATATTGTCATCAAACCAAACCTCCCTAAAGCCTAAATACAGGATGTAACCTTGTAAATTTGTAATATACTTCTCTCAATAGTTCTGACAAATATGGTAACTACTTGTCACAGAATGCTGGTGAACACTGAATACTTGACTAGTCCTAAATAAGATCTGCTTTAGGTATAAAATACACACCAGACTTTGAAGAAATAGCAATTAACATTTTTATAACAGTTAACTTGTAATATGTAATCACACTCAACTGCTAAGAAAACAATAATTTTATGTTAGAATATTGATTAAAATAAGCTCTCATTCTGACTAAAATATGCCAGTTGCAAAAGGACAAATAGCATTTGCTGTCGCTCTTATGAAATATCTATTGATGACAAAATCATGCACACTGGATGCTGAAATACAGTTATCTGGGACAAGGTTTTTTGTTTCCACTGTTGTTGTTTACATAGAACTGTGCACAAAAGTATAATTACACCTAAGACTTCAAATGTATACTCATAAATTATATGAGGGTACACTTCATGTTTTTAAAAATCTGTAAATAAGTTTGCTCAGCACATTTTTCCACCATATTTAGCAATTTCCTTTGCCTTAGGGTATTAATTTGTTTTTCAGGTTTATATATGAAAATCGATGAAAAAGATTTCATGTAATTAAAGATTATGATTTGAAGGTGAAACATGAACAAGTAGACAAAAACATCACCTATGATTACTTGTCTTTGATATTTTTCTAAACATCTGCTTGTGTCTAACAGCAATTTGGAAAGTATAAGCTTAAAGTGGCCTAGGTAGAAGTTCTCATTTGTGCTTGGCAGTGGACACTGTAATGAACTGACAGTGTTCATACTGTGCAATTCAAGGCTTTGTGAATGTAACATGATATGATCTTCATAATGTGTTAATTTTCATGATTCTTTCTTATAGGTTGGAAAATTGGAGCTCAAAGATATGGAGAAACTGCCAAGGTGCAGTATGCATGTCTAACCGATGTCGCTGTTCATCAGTGTTCTGAATGTCAAGATAGCTTAGCTCAAGTCGGTTCGTGTTGGAAATACCATCATTTGGTCTGTTTTTGTGTAACAACCTGACATTTTTTTCCATGGGTGAAAATGATTCGTACATTGGACATATCTTATATACTTTAACAATTTTAATTACTGTTATGTGTACGTGTGTATGAGTGCAAGCACACATATGGCATGTATGTAAGTGAGTTGCTTCTTTCTACCATGGGCCTTGGGATCAAATTCAGGTCATCAAAATTGGAAAGGCAAATGTTTTAAACACCATACCATCTCTGCAGCCCTTCTATGCATATCTGTAAAATGATAGAATTAACTGTTGAAACCCCAAGGCTGATATCCAAAACTAATATCCAAATAAATAAGTACTAAACTATTGGGTGAAAAAAATAGGTAAACAAAATATAAAAAATATATTGATAGATTAATGATTTGACATTGGCATCATTGATAATTATTTTATATATTGTCTTAAAGTTATGATTGCAACAATAAAACCCCATGACCAAAGCAACCTGGGGAGTAAAGAGTTTATTTGTCTTGCACTCCTATATCACTATTCATCATCACATTGAATGAAGTCAGGACAAGAACTTGGAGGCAGGAGCTGATGCAAAGGTCTTAGAGGGGTTCTTTTTACTGTCTTGGTTCACATGGCTTACACAGCCTTTTTTTTTTATAGACCTAGGACCACAAGCCGAGTGATTGTCCCACCCTCAATCCACCTCCCCATCAATCACATTAAGAAATTCCACATGGGGTTGCTCGCAGCCTGATCTTATGAAGGCATTTTCTTAATTGATGTTCCCTGCTCTCAATTGACTTTATTTTGTGTCAAGTTGGCATAAAATTATCCAATGAGTATATATTGACCACTATGTTTATATCAGTCCTTCCAATGCACATTATATAGATTAAAGAGTAAAAAGGAGGAGATGTTTATTTCATTCTGCACCACAAAAGATAGGAATGTGAACACCCAAATTCTTCATGATATGTTCAAATCAGGAATTCTGTGAAGCCATATACATTTTCCTACCTATGACACAAATAAGAGTGGGAGTTGCAACAATGGTTTGAAAATAAGCTTTCATTACAAGATGCACTCAAGAAAAGTTCAAATCTAGGCCCTACCTCTTCCTCACAAACTAAAAGCAGCTGATAGTACTTAGAGAGCAATAATCATTCTTTGAAGGTGCAATCACTGTTGTTTTCTCATTCTCTAGTGGATAGCCTCATACCAATGACTGCATGGGCATCATTAATTGGACTTAGTGGGAAACAGAAAAAAGAGAGAAAGAGAGAGAGGATAGCTAGATAGATAGACAGATAGAGAGACAGAGGTAGAAAGGGAAGAAAGGAGGGAGAAGGTAAAAGAGATTTTGGGTTGCCTGCACCCTGAAAAGGGAAAGAAGAATTTGGGAGAGGAATTGCAAGACTACAGAAGATGTTGGGGTGGAGAAATGAGGTAAATATGATCCTATCATTTAATCCATGTATGCAAATATCAAGGAATATAAAAACAATTATTTAGCAGCAGGCCAGTCTAATTGGCAAAAATAAAACATAATTCAGTAGCAGTAACTCGATCCAAAAGAAACCTCGAGCCTCAGCTAAATTGGCAAGAGTATGAGGAAGTGGCAAGAAGCAGTCAAAATATCAGGAGAAGCTCACTGGCAAGTTTCTCTAAATGAGGTCACTAAAAGCTAAGATCAGTGAAGACCATCAAAGTGTTGCAAGGCAGACCAATGCAAGAACACCCCCTCATTTTCCTAAACATTATGTGCCTTTTCAAGTATCTGGTGGAAAACATCACATGCCTTCTGCCAAGACAGTTTCCAGAAAAATACAATGTGTTATTTTCAGAAGAATATCATCTCATTAGACAGTTTCCAGAAAAACATCAAATCAAACAACCAAGTCTCCTGTGAGGCTAAGCACTGCAAGGGAATATAAATAAAAGTTAAAAATATCTCTCTGTGTTCCCTGAGGAACAGGCCTGACTGCATAGGAGTTGATGTCAAAAGTATCCCCTCTCCAGGAAAAAGACATCAGGATAGGTATGGCCCTCATGCCTCACTGGACCATGACAGGAGGACCGGAGCCATTACAAGGTCCCCTTCAATTACTGGAGGTCAGGCCTCTATCCCTACCTTCACAAGATTAGAATTGCCAAGGCCTTTCTATACTTAGAGAAGGGAGAAGATGTCAAGGGCAGCCCTGCTTATACACTGAAGGCCTACAATCAGCCATAGGCCCAAAATCAGCAATAGGCCTGACATACCTACATGCTAATACCAAGTCTTGGGTCTCTGTGGAAAAACACTGAAACAGAAGGCTATAAGCTATTGTAAACAGGCAGCTTTTGTGGAAATTTACCAGCCTGAGTAGTCATAGATCCTGTAAATAGGTAGCTTCGGTGGACAGGACCAACTTAGATAAGGACAAGTGAATCATAGGCAGAGTCATACTGACCTGTCCCCTCCATCTTCACCCAGCTGATACCCTGTTCTGAAAGGTATCTGTACTCTCCCTGATTATCTATGCTCCGGGGTCATTCCCTTCCCCACATCCTGCCTTTTTGTGTTTATAACCCCTGTGTGAATAAGTAAATTACGATATGATAAAATAAATAAAAATAAAAAAATAAAATAAAAATAAATAAAAAAGAAAACAGAAATTTACAATTCACATGTGTGCTTTATGACTTTTCATAGCAGAAGGGTGATTTATTATCCCACTTAGTTAAGCTGCTCTCTTAGCCAGAAATACCTCTTTTACTTGATCTATTCAATACAGTCTTTGCCATCTGATAAAATTGGATTAAAGAAAAGTCAAGGTACCCTCGCAGACTTTTCCTTCTATTGTAGACCAGACATTATAGAGAACAGAGAGTACAGCAGAGCTTTGATTAGTTGTTCCTTAAGTCAGAAGCTTTGTGTTCTTAGTGTACTCAAGGTGCTCTCTGTTCTGTATGCAGGCAGAACTGAATGTCTGGAACCTCTCTTCAACATAATTTCAAAGAATAATTATCATGTATTTTAGCATGTTATATGATAACATTTATTTATCATATTTTAGATCTTTGAAGATGACATTTTGAACTATAAAAAGAGGCTGCTATGCCAAATACTTCAAATAGACACGCTTTTCCTTATGACTATAGTCCTCTGCAGGCTGCAGATTACCTCAGCGTGTCTGATAGATCTATGCAATATTCCTTAGCGTTCCCTATCCCACTATATGCAAAGAAGCCATAAATCAACCATTCTGATTTTGTTGACCCTCCCACCAACCCTCACCAATTAATAACCTACAATTAGAATTTAGTCCAGGAGCATTTGTTTTGAAATTCTCCAATTGTGATGATTTCTATCTCTTTCATTATGTGTTCACTAGGTTTTCAATCAGTCAATAGTGAAGGGGGAAAGTTCTTTTAGACAGACAGTCCTTAAGAAAATCAGCATTCTAAGTTCTCATCACACCCACTCTTGCAAAGTTTCTCTCTCATTCAATAAACTCATTGAATTTAAATGCTTTAAGTAGATATAACTTCCACCAGCATGGTGAAATCCTCTCTATTGTGAGGCTTATCATTCAAATTTAAAACTCTTAGTCCACCAGGCTTTTGTTCTTTAACTTTAGGTGATTTCAAAGGCTCTTTTCTCTCTCAAGCTGTCATTAGAAGCTTTTGAGAGCTTATGTTGGAGTAGAGGGACATACTCATTCCTCTGTATGCCTGCCCTCCTCTAGAGAGTGGTTTCACAGAATATCTTGAAGACAATATGTTGAGGAGGTCATGGGTATGTGCAATTAAATTTTGGTCTTAGGGTGTTCATTTGGGCCTTTAATATCTCATTGCTGCACTGTTGCATTTGACTTAAGAAATTAGGAGTAGTCAGTTTTATACCAAGGCATAGGGAGAAAAATAGAGGGCTTACACTAAAGAGGAATTAAGTGCATTTAAATCTATTTTTCATTCCTTATAGCAGTGGCTGACCTTGAAAGAATAATGCCCATTTTGACAAAAGGGTTATGAGAACATCTTTGAATAACTGATCACTCTGCCCTTTTTGAAACTCTTTCACTCCTTGGCTTCTAGGACATGGCAGAATTGTTTCTCACACTATTTTGCAGGCTATTATTCCTTCTTAATCTTCTTTGTGGCTTTATCTTTTTAACATTTAAATGTCACTAATTTCAACATATGAAGTATTTTCTCTTTATTATCACCCAAAATGAATTCATGTGTTTCCATGATTTTAAATAACCTAAGAATATAGTCATTATCAATCTTTAATTTTTAAATTGAGAATCTGAGTACTTACTTATTTTTCTAATGTATATTATACATATAGTGTATTTTATTCTAATAAATTTATTTTAATTAAACTCACTTATTATTCAAACTAATTCTATCTTCTTGTCTCAGTAAAGGTATTTTATTCTTCATATAATTATACCTTAGTGTGTTATATATACATTAGCTGAAATCCATTATGTCATCCATGTCTAAAATATTTTGGTATTTAAAACTTGTGGATGCTGACTTAGTGTATCATTTTCTACTCAATCAGAAAGATCTGAGTCTCAGATTCTAAGTGCCCTCTGAAGGACAATTCACTCTATAACTCCAGTGGCAGATGAGGAACAAAGAACGGCCAATGCTTGGAGTTTGTTAGCTACCCAGAATAACTGATCTGAGCTCAAGGCCCAGTGAGAAACCCAGTCCTTAGCTCCAACTGATACATCTACAAAATAACTTTCTTTTCCTAAGGCTCGGGAATCATTTCAGAAGAGCAGAGTAAATAATTATGATTCCAGGAGTTTATCGTGAAATTGTGTCTCCTAGAAATCTGAGAAGCTACAACCATGAAATCTCACCATCATTGCTGCCTAAATTGACTGGAACAAGAACAACATGAGTAGACAAGTTAACATGGAAGGGGAAAGCTCAGAAGCCTTCAACTCTAGACAAAGAACTACAGGAAACTAGGGAGTGATGAGTCGGAAAAATAATTTTCTCTAGGGAAGAGCCGACCTGCTGGTTATCCAATACCAATTTGTCAGCATGAAAACATATATACAAGTAATATACAGACTGAACAGATTGTATTTACACACACACACTCACTCACACACACACAGATATCTATATCTATCTATCTATCTATCTATCTATCTATCTATCTATCTATCATCTATATCTATATCTATATCTATATCTATATCTATATCTATATCTATATCTATATATATATATATATATATATAGAGAGAGAGAGAGAGAGAGAGAGAAAACTATATTTAATGAGTTCCCCTCACCTTCATCAGTGCAAATTTTGTTTAACGATTGTTGTTCAGTTGTGTTATTATAAAGGATTACTAATTGTAATTGAATTTTTTAACTATTGGGGTTTGTGCACACATCTGGAGAATCAGAGATACATAGAGAGACAGAAACAGAGAGACACACAGAGAGAGACAGATAGAGACAGGGACAGGGTGAGAAAGAAGAGGAGAGGAGAAAAAAGGAGAGGATAAGAGAGGAGAGGAGAAGAGAGGAGAGGAGGAAAAAGGAGAGGAGAAGAGAGGAGAGGAGAGATTTTCAATATAAGATTAGAACTTCATCTCAAAATTCTATAGTTCCCTGTTAGTTCCTTCTTGGGTACAAAATGACAAGGGTCTCATCTAAATAGTAGAGCATATACACAGCATAGGTTTGATCCCTAGCACCAAAACAAAACCAAACAGCACAAAGACTATATGCACACCAAATAGACCACATATAATCAGGTTTATTTATTAACTCTCCACTGAATTCCAAATATCCTTTGCTTATTCATTAGAAACCAGCCACCCCAGACTGAGGTGTTACTCAAACATTTTACTGGTGCAGTGTTTTTGAACAATCATGCTATGGGTTCCCTAGGAAACAGAATCTATGAAAAACACATAGTGCTAGTCTTTTATTGGTTGTTGCAATCTCAGGACAACAAGAGAATGAGAAAAGAGAATTCAAGGAAGGGTGGAAGGCAAATTGTTTCTATAACTGAGCTAGTGACAGACTGCCGGAAGACAGTACTGTTTTCCCTTCTGGATGCTTGAGGAATGTAGGAAACTCCTTTCTTCCATTGCTTGATATTCTTAGCTGTTTTCTGCTTACTTTAATACACCTTACTTTAATATTTTGACTATAGACACTCCAATCCTATATATTTTCTGAGATTGTCAGAAACACTGAACAGAAATGTTGATTTTGGTACAGTGCATCCATTGTACCCAGAGATCTTTTCATGCTCTATTCAAAAGTATCCTTAATTCTTTTAGCCTAGGAAGAGGAAATAAATGTCAATAAAAATGAGGTTTGTTAATCAAAGACCTAAAAATACAACTCTGGGAATTACAATATGACTGTAGTCATAATCATTTCAACCTTTCTCAAGTTCTTATTACATATTCCTTATCAGTCAGAAACATACGTGGTCTAGTTTATATGCCTGAAAATATTTTCTAAGATTGAGAGTCAAGACCTGTTTAAGACCTAATCACTAACAAAATGGGGATAATATAATTACTCATATATTCTTATGTGGAACATTAATGCCTCAAAAATAACTGCTTATCAGTGAGTGCAAACCATATGTGTTCTTTTGTGATTGGGTCATCTCACTGATAAGCGGATATTAGCCCCAAAACACACAATACCTAAGATGTATCAAAAGATTCAACCAGAGCTCCCAGGATCTAAACCTCCAGCCTGAGAACAGACAGGGCAAGCTGTCCTCTGAGAGGCTCTAACCAGCAGCTGACTCAGACAGATACAGACATCCAGAGCCAAACAGTGGATGGAGCTTGAGGACTCTTATAGAAGAATAGGCGGAAGGATTGTGGGCCCTAAGGAGATAGGAACTGCACAGGAAGATCAACAGAGTAAACCAACCTGAACCCTTGGAGCTTTCAGAGACTGAATCACCAACCGTGGAGCATACCTAGTCTACACAGATCTACCTCCATGGGCTGGACCTAGGCCTCCCTGCACATATGTTGTAAATGTGCAGCTTGGTTTTCATGCAGGTCTCAAACATCTGGAGTGGGGGCTATCCCAAAACATGCAGCCTGTATATGGAGTATGGTCTTCTAGCTGGGTGCCTCATCTGGCCTCAATGGAGAGGAAGCACCTAGCCTCTCAGAGACTTAAAGTGGCAGGGTGGGGGATACAGGAGGAGGGGGTACTCAGAAAACAAGAGATGGGAAGGATTGTGGGAGGGGGTGACTGGGACGGGTTATAAAGTGAATAAGCAAAAAAATAAAATTAAAAAAGAAAAAAAATAACTGTAAAATTGCTTGGGCTTCATTTGTGTTCATCTAGTCTCCTTTTTTAAACAATAATATTAATTCCTAGAGATGCCTTTACTGAGAGACAGTTGCCTTGAACTCTTATAGATTCCTCTCCCTCCAAAACTCTGTAACATCATTTTTATAGATTTTAAAAGATAAATTATTTTTGTTTTTGTGTGTATGATATCTTGCCTATGTGTATGTTTTTGCACAGTGTGCATCCCTGGTACCCACCAAGGTCCGGAAAGGGTTTCAGATTTCCTGCAACTGGAGTTTAGGATGATTGTAAATTGCCACATGGTTGCTTGGACCAAAAAATAATCCAGGTCCTCTGCAAGAACCACAAGTAATGTTAACTAGTGAGTGATACCTCCAGCCCTATAACTATTTTTAATTAGATTTTTTCCTTTAATTGGTTTCTTAATAGTACTTTTCGTTTATATTGTCTTATAATTAACAATCCCAGTTAAAGTCCTTAGGCTCAAAAAAAAAAAAACTGTATATGCCAACAATAATTACTTAAAGTACAGCATTTCTCTCTATGTCTCTGTGTCTCTGTGTCTGTCTCTGTATCTGTCTCTGTGTCTGTCTCTCTGTCTCTCTCTCTCTGTCTCTCTGCCTCTCTCTCTCTCTCTCTCTCTCTCTCTCTCTCTCTCTCTGTCTCCCTCATTAACCTCCTGGAATAAAGTGTTTAAGTAGAGGGCAGTAGCAGTTTCTACTTTCATGTGATATACAATAGCTTTTCTGATTAATGTGCTATGCCTGAAAAATACAACACTGTTATCTGAGACACAGTCTAGACATGTAACTCAGGCATACCTCCAACTTATACTTCTCCTGCCTCAGCCTCCTAAATTAAAAATGCACCACCTCACCTACTGCAAAACAAGAATTCTAAACTGACTGTATGTACTTAAAGCTAAAGAACCAGCAGCACATTCCCAAAAATGGTCACTAGGGGCAATAATAGAACAGTTCATTCTGCTCCTATTCTCTAGGTACTGGATATGTACATGTTAGTTCTTTAAAGCAAGTTCCAAAGATGGGTGACCAGCTTTTAAGGAAAACTGTGGATTGAAGAATAGTATCATAATATTAAGTAGCATCTTAGGAAACCTTAAACATATCTACTAATGCACTAAGTTGATTCTTTGTTTTATTTATTTATTTATTTATTTATTTTTTATTTGTTTATTTATTTATTTATTTAAATTTATTTATTTATTTAAATCACATTGTAATTACTTATTTACACAGACGTTATAAACACAAAAAGGCAGGATATGGGGAAGGGAATGGCACCGGAGCATAGGTCTTCAGGGGGAGTACAGATACCTTTCAGAACAGGGTATCAGCTGGGTGTAGGTTCAGGGGACAGGTCACTATGACTCTGCCTATGATTCACTTGTCCTTATCTAAGTTGGTACTGTCCACCTAGGCTTCCTATTTATAAGACCTATGATTACTCAGGCTGGTAAATTTACACAGAAGTTGCCTGTTTACAATAGCTTATAGCCTTCTGTTTCAGTGTTTTTCCAGAGACCCAGGACTTTGTGTTAGCATGCAGGCCTATTGCTGATTTTAGGCCTTCAGTATATAAGCAGGGCTTCCCCTGACAACAGGAGGACTGGAGCCATTACAAGGTCCCCTTCAATTATTGGATGTCAGGCCTCTATCCCCGCCTTCACAAGAATAGAATTGCCAAGACCCTTCTATACTTAGAGAAGGGAGGAGATGTCAGGAGCAACCCTGCATATACACTAAAGGCCTAAAATCAGCCACTAAGTTGATTCTTACTGCTACATTATATTATCATGACGGTCTGTATGACTTCAACTGTCTTGTTATTGGTCTTAAGTTATGTTGAATAGAAATTAGAAAGAATAGAAAATGCCCTCTTCACTTTCTTCAGTGCTACATGCAGCTATTGTGTCTCAGATTTGGCTATGTAATATTGACTTTCCATGTTTCTCTTCAAAAAAGATCAGAACTTGCTTTTGTTTAAAACTATATGGCTATGCCAGACAATCTTCATAGGAGTTGCCAGATTCACTGAGTAAAAAACTGTAGCCCCTATCAAACTGCATGAACACATCTCACTTTCATTTCTTTCTGGTCTCTTCTCAAAAATAATGTTATCAGTTAAGGCATTTATTTTTCATTCATGCAAAATAATACCATCTCTCCAATGCTTCTTCATATTCTCCTCATCCTCTTCTATTTTAATTTGAAAGGCACAGTACCATCTAGAATATTAAATAATTACATATTTATTTTTAATGTGATATTATGAGGTCTGTTATACTTCCTCAGTTTTTGGAATAATAAACCAAATTTGATACTGGCAGTATATGTTTCATAAGTATATGAATGAATATATTTAATGAATGGCTTTAAAGGAATTGAGGTCAATGGTAGAGTTAATTAAGATACCCCTGTTGAATACAGTGACTGTCAATGAATTTTCAATGGAGAGGTGGACCTGGAATACATATATGTCTGTGCTTATTACTTTAGAGTCTGACAAGCATGGTAAATGGCTGAAGTGTCTGTTGAAACAAAAGATAACATAATGTGATCCTAACATTTAAAGGGGATATATGCACAATTAAACTTAAAAGATATTTAATGGTTCCTAGGCCAACATGATTTAATTGCACAATATATTATCATTTCTAAAGATCAAAAGCATTAATCAAAAGAAAGGTTAGCTAGAGAAGTACACAGATGTGAGAATTATAGAAGAATACTTAGTCAATGTTTATATCATTGCTTGTCCATAGGTCAGCAGTTGCTGACTCAGTGACAAAAAAATTAAACAAATAACAATAACAACAACAACTAGCTTAGCTCCCGTGGCAACTTATAAATGCTAACATTGTGATCAAAATGGAAATTTCTGTTAACTCTTGCCCAAATCATTAAACATTAAATATATTCAAATCTTGAAACTAATTATTTATAGCTGTCACAATTATACATTTTTCAGGAAACTAAAGCTTTTTTAGGTCCCTGTAGTTCTCCCCCTTGTTTAATTTTGAGACTATTTTAGTTTCAAAAATTCTCCCTTCTTTTTTTCTCCCTCCAAACTCTCCCATATAACCCTTTCCAATCTCCTTCAAATTTATAGCCTTCATCTGTTTCAATTTTTATTGCATGTATTTTATATATTTGTATATACATCTATATATAGCAATGTGCATAATGCATATACATGTATATATTCTAAATATTACCTGTTGAGTTCAGAAAATGTTACTTTTGTATGTGTCTCCAGGGTCCACCATTTGCCACTGGACAATCGATGATGTGCTCTTACCCAGGAAGGACTACATTTCATGCTCCCAGCTTTATCAGTTGCCTGTAGGTTTTTTTTGCATAGTGTTGTGGCCTTGTGGGATTTTCTCCATCCAGTTTACATGTTCATTTACATCTTCCTTGTTCAGCTCACATTTTGGTGGTCATATTGATGAGACTTTACAGGTATAGCTTGTGATGTTACTTAGTGAACAAATGTCACAGAAGAATCCCAGAATCCTCTCTTCTTTATGGATCTCTGTGAGCTTGAGGCCACCCTTGGCTCTCTTTCAAATTCATGACCTCTTTTTAATTGTACCTATGTACAATGAAAAGATTGTACCTATGTACATTTGGGAATGTGTGTGTGTGTGTTTAGATACATTATGCAACTTTTTTTCCTGTATAATGTTACCTATATGTTTACTTTTTCAGGGCTAATCATTTGATATTGGATACAAATTGTTGTGCTATCCCTTGTGGAAGACTATAGGCCCCCTCCCAGCTGTTAGCAGCATTCTTTAGTTGTTTGTAGTTCTTTGTCTAGAGTTGAGGTTTAGTAGCTGTCTCCTACCCCACTTCACCACCAGCTCATATCCCCACTTCCACTACCATTTTGGGAGTCTATCAGACAACATTGTCCAAGACATTTTACCACAACAATAGTAAAGAAAATACAATAGAAACTTAGTACCAAGAAGTGAGAATGTAATATCATTAATATGATATGATATTACATATAATTTATGCTATACTAAACCATGTGGTTTTTAGGAACTTTTCTGAGGCTGAACTATTAAAGAGTTTAGTACTTTGATCTAGAAAATTGCTTAATGATGGAAGTAGAATATAACAAGCCATTCTGATGATACCTCTAAAATAAAGAGTGCTGAGATAAGTGTGGAGAGTGGAAACATGTATTATGAGGGTTTAGAAGGGAAATGAAAAGTCTACGTGGGACTGAGCTAGGCCTCATTTATGAGATATTTGGGGTATGAATCTGTCTTCATTTTATCTGTGTACTAAAATCTTGAATGAAGTTGAACTTATTTAAACAAAATAGACTAATTTGTTTGGAAGATAGAATTTCAAGACAGATCACCATTGAGTCTGGTGCTGATAGAAAAACCATAATTGTTGGTGCAATCATCATAATCCACAGCAAACCTGCACTACACTGGGACAGAGAGATGTCCTGAGAGTAAACCCACCCAACAGAATTTTCATCTTGTGGGAATATGAGCACGTTTAAAGAAAGCCCAATCTTCAACATAAACCAGCTTTGTAAAAGTTCCCTGCCCCTCAAAAACAGCTGCTTGGAGAAGTGTCTCACAAGAGCTGGCACTGAAGCTACTGTAATATAGGCAAAGCCACAGATTTGATTCCCTTCCAAGATGACAGCGAAACATGGCAGTGCCATTCACATGTTACTGGTTTTCAAAGTATAAAAGATAACAAGAATGTGGTGTTTGCGAAGTCCTTCTCCAAGGTTTACAGACAGCAACTAAGGCAAAGATACATGGGTCAAGCTTGGAGTCCCTGCAAGGAGAACCTGAATGGTCATTTTCAGAAGCTATCAAGGCGAAAATGAAAAGAAACTCCAGGATATTGTGGCTATGAAGACCACAGGGTATGTTCTGTACACTTACCTGGGAACTAGCCTAAGAAAGAGATAATTTCTGCTACAGGTGGGAGAGCTGAAAGAGCAGAAATGCTCAAGCTCCACGATTCCTAAATGACAATGTCATGATCTCCAGATGCTAAATGTGGCAATGTGAGATATTGTGTTTTCCCTGCTGAAATTTGGTCATGCCTTTGATCATTATTGGGTATGTGTCATTTCTTCCATTTGGGAATGAGAATGTTTACTCTGTGTCAGTATATGATGGAAACATATAACTTATTATTCTTTATAAGATCACATTTAAAATGCCCGTAAGTTTATTGGGACCAGGAGTAGAAGGTTATGATAAAGTGATATTCAGGTCAACAAGGAGTAGATGCTTAATGCTTAGTGTCACTTAAAAGATAATCCCCCAGCTTCACTTGTGAAGTATTTAGTGATTTCCCTACATGTCTTTGAGGGTTTCTGTTGATTAGATTAACTGAAATGAGAAGGCTCATCCTAAAAGCAAGTGGAATGGTATCATTCTATGAGTGAGTATCCTGGACTGGATAAAACAGAAAGTGATCTGAGTACTAGGATTCATCTTTATTATTTCTTTTAGTACTATTAGTAATTTATTTTTCATATATTACACTCCAATCACAGTTTTCCTTCCTTTCTTTTCTCTCAGTCTTTCACTCCCCATCCATTTCTCCTCTTTTTCCCTTCAGAAAGGAGCAGGACTCTCAAAGATATCAACCAAACATGGTGTATCAAACTGCAATATGATATGGCATCAAAGAGGCTTGATCCAGCAACTGTTGGAAGTAGATGCAGTGAACCATAGCCGAACATTAGGCAAAATTCAGTAAATCCCACAGAATAAGGTAAAGAAAGATCGTAGGAGCCAGAGAGGTCAAAAACACCACAAGAAAAGCCTCAGAATCAACAATCCTGGACTCAGAGTGGCTCATAGAGACTGAACTGACAATCAGGGAGCCTGTATGGGTCTGACCTAGTCTCTGTGCATACATGTTATAGTTGTATAGCTTGCTGTTTTTGTGGGACTCCTAACAAAGTGTTTCAAGGGCTGTTTGTGATGCTTTTCTTTACTTCTTAACTGCACATGCAGCATAACCAGTTATCTCAAGCTCCCTCTGCTGTGACTCCCTGCCACGATTGATTCTAACTAAGGACTGTAAGCCAAAATAAGCTTTTTGTCCTTCTTGTTTATATGATCTAGCATTTGGTAGATCACTTTATCATAGCAATAGAAAAAGAAATGAAAACATATGGGCACCCAGGTCTGTTTTCTGTATATGAACTTCATTTCTTTCAGAAATGTACCCAAGAGTAGTATAACTACAAAGTCTGGCTGATCTATTATATTTCTGAGAAACTTAGATATTGTGTTCTATAATGGTTACAGTTTATTACTTTCATGGGGGCTATATTTTATGAGGTATGTGTATGGAAGTTCAATTTTTCTTTTCTTTACCTAAGCAAGATTGGAAATTCTCTAAAGGGTACTTTATTCTTAAACTAAAACTATAGACTAAAAATCATCATAGAACTGAAACACAAAAGACGCAATCACAGAGACATATACCACAGAACAAAAGCCCTTCAAAACCAAGTGATTTACTTCTTTTTCCTTCAAGATAATTTAAACCAAACCAAACAAGCAAACAAAAACATAAACAAAAACAACAACAAAAACCCTGATCTGACCAGCAATACATTGTCCTTATCTTCTCTTCCTTACAAGCTCCCAGAGAATTGTATTCATTATTTATGTATTTTTTTCATGAATTAGCTTCACTGTGATCATTGTGTCTTCTAAAACTGTACTGTAATTCTGCACTCATTCCCTTCTCCTTTTTATTTTTTATTTGTTTACTTTTTGCTATCTTAGCTATTCTTTCACAAGAAACCCATATCCCACCTATCCCTAGGGGAAAAAAAATAGAAGTTAATTATAAAGCAAATGATGCCTTCAGTGAGATAACATCTCAAGATAATTCCTGAACAAGCAACAATGTTTAGGTTGTCACTTTCCAGCACAACTTCCATATTAATTAACAACTCATTTATATAAATTTCTCTTTTCTTTTACCGCCCTTATATTGAAAATAATTCTTTCTTACATAATACATCTACATGAAGGCATATCCTTCCTCTACTCCTCTCATTTCCTCTCCCCTATCCCTCCAATGTGGGGCTACCTACTTCTTGTCTCTCAGAAAACAAATACAGGATAATAAAAAATAGAATGTAGTAAGATAAAACAAAACAAACCCACTTGAATTGGACAAACAAATAAACAAACAAAAAAAAAAAAAAAAGAAAAGAAAAGAGTCCAAGAGAAGGCACAAGACACAAAGGCCCATTCATTTGCACAGTCAAGAATTCCATAAAAACACTACACAGGAAAACACATTATATATGTAAATGACATGTGGGGTAAAATGAAAGAAAAATAGCATATAAATAAAATAAAACTGAATTAAAATTAAAACTTAAGATTTTTTTTTTTTAAAGAAAAAGTTCTGACTGGATGGCATTCCCTTGGAGGAAACTAAATTTCATTTAGAAGGTGTTACCAATTGGAGATAGCTTTGGGCTTAAAGACTGGGCCATGTGTCCACTTCTTTCCGCTCTACACCCGACCTCCACCTCCTGCAGACCCTTGTAGACCCTGCACATGCTGCCTCAGTCTCTGGGAGTTTATCTATCACGTTGATGTAGAGAGGGTTTTTTTTTTTTTTTTTTTTTTTTTTTTTTGCTTTGTTTTGTTTGTTTTTGTTTTGTTCTGTTTATTTATTTTGCTGTCCTCAAACCCCTCTGGATCTTAGTTTACTGCTCCCTCATCCATGGGTTCCCTGAATCCTAAGGGAAAGGACTTTATGGGGACTTCCCTTTTAGGGTTAAGTGTTCCAAGATCTCTCACTCAGCATAAATATCTTGCTGTAGGTTATTGTATTTATTTCCATCTGCTATAGGTGGAAGCTTTTCTAATAATTACTGAGGAAAGTGCCTTAGTGGCTGAGCTGGTGTTTATATTTCTCCTATTCAAAAGATGCTAGCACATAAGGTACAGGCACTATGTCGGCACCAGCTCATCACACAACACTCAATAAGTTGTGTGGATGTTGTCCTCAGCTAAGAGGCCTTAATGTCAGTTTGTGGAGAGCACCCTATATTCTTGGCAACAGACCAGGGTGTTTAGGGACCCCATGGGACCCATTTGGCCAACCACTCAGATGGAATGCATCCCAAGTACTGGAAGCTTATTTAGTGTCAAGAGATGGCCAGGTGGATGAGTGTTCCCTTTCTCTACTGTAGGACAAGCACGCTGTGATAACAGTGAACCATAAGAACTGGTGATGTTGAGTGTGCCCAATTTGGGGACTCTCAGAGATTTGAGAATGGCTGGAGTGGAGCTGTTCCTCACCTGTTTCTGTGCCTGCTCTCAAACACATAAGGAGACACAATGGAGCTTACCAGAGACATTCAGTCAAACAATGTAGCACATGGAGTCCTTCCCTATGCAAATAGAGTATCATGAACATCCCAGATTCAGCCAATAGAAAACAGCTTCTGGATCCCATCTTACTCCCCAAGGTTTATATAGTTCCTGTCCACAGGGAATAATGCACACAAGTTATTTCACCAGGGATAATCTGAGAGTGGCTGTCTTTAAATAGCTGTAACCCCTGGGGATTAGTTGTTTCTCCAGAAGCATTTATCATTGGATCTTGGACCCACCTGGCTTGCCAGGTTCTCTCTCACTGCCTACAGAGAGAGGCTCAGATCAGAGCAGCCACTGAACCTGTGGGAACCCAGGACACTTAACTACCTGTCCTTAGCAGGCTGCCCAACTCTTTTTATTACCCTTCTATGAGCTTAACAGGAGTCCTGTGAAACCTGTTTACAATCCCAGGCTTGGTTTAACAATCTCCCTCCTCCCGATGTGTGGGATACAAAGACATCTGACACTCTACAGTTAAACTCCTGTTATTATGTTAAGATATATCCCCTGTATCACTAATTTTTCTAGGACTTTTACCATTAAGGATTTTTTAATTTTTTCAAGGACCTTTTCTGCATCTATAAAGATGATCATGTGTTTTTCATATGTCTTTGAGTTTTTTAGACCATCCCTGTATCTCTGGAATGAAGCCTATTTGATCACGGTAGATTGTCTTTTTGATGTGTTCTTGGATTCAGTTTGCATGTATTTTATTGAGAAATTTTGCTCATTGAGAAATTTATATTCATAAGAGAAATTGGACTGTGATCTCTTTCTTTCTTGTGTCTTTTTATGTGGTTTACATATCTGGTAACTGTGGATTCATAAAATGAATTGAACAATATTCCTTCTCTTTCTAATTTGTGGAATAATTTGAGAAGGATTGGCATTAACTCTTCCTTAAAAGTCTGGTAGAATGCTGCACTAAAACTTTCTGGCCAAAGGCTTTTTGATTTAGGTTGACTTAGGTTGGGAGGCTTTCAATTACTGCTTCTATCTCACTATAAGTTACAGGTCTATTTAAAATGCTTGTCTGATCTTGATTTAACTCTGGTAAGTGATATGTATTGAGAAAATTATTTATGTTTTTTAGACTTTCTAATTTGTTGGCATACAGGATCTTAAAGTATGTCTTTATGATCCCCTAGGTTTCCTTGGTGTATATTATTACATCTCCCCTTTCATTTGTAATTTTGTTAATTTGCATATCATCTCTACCCTTTAGTTAATTTGGCCATGGGTTTGCCAATCTTATTGATTTTCTTAAGAAAACAATTCTTTGTTTCATTGATTCTTAGTAGTGTGTGTCTGTGTCTGTGTCTGTGTGTGTATGTGTGTGAGAGAGAGAGACTAATCTTACCCACTTATTCTTTTTAAGTGTGACTTGTATTTGTTATAGAGTTTTCAGTAGGATTACTAAGTCAATAGTGTGAGATCTTTCCAATTATGTTATATACATTTACTGTTCCATAGGTTTAGATATGTTGTGTATTCCTTTCCATTCAATTCTAGCACATTTTTATTTATTTCTTAATTTCTATCTTGATCTCTTTATTATTTAGGGGTGAGTTGTTCAGTTTCCATGAGTTTGTCAGCTTTTTGTTATTTCTGTTGTTGTTGATATCCAACTTTAATATCTGGTGGTTAGATAGAATATGATCAGGGAGTTATTTCAGTATTCTTGTGTCTCTTGAGATACGTTTTTTTGTCTGAGAATGTGGCTAACTTTAAAGAAAGATCCATGATCTGTTAAAAGGAGGTATATTCTTTTGTGCTTTTGTGAATGTTCTGTAAATGTTAGCTTGGTTTAGTTTATAATGCCAGTTAGCTCCAGCATTTCTCAATTTAGTTTTTATCAGAATAACCTGTCTATTCAGGAGAGCAAGTTATCAGTGTGTGTGAGGGTCAATATGTGGTTTAAACTTTAGTATTATTTCTCTCACAAACTTGGGTTCCTTGTGTTTGATGAGTAGGTGATAAAATTGCAGTGTCCTCTTTGTAGACTTTTCCTTTGATGGGTATGTCATGTCCTTCCATATCTCTTCTGATTTGATTTGGTTTGAAGTTTATTTTACTAGATATTAAAATGACTATACTTGCTTTCTTCTCAGGTCAATTTGTTTAGCATATCTTTTTATTTTTTATTTTTTATTTTTTATTTTTTACTCTGAGGTGGTATCTATTCTTAATGTTGAGGTATTTATTTAGACATATCAGAAGGATAGATCTTGCTTTCACAAAATCTGTTGGTCTGTATCATTGTATTGGGAATTAAGACAATTGACACTGTGAGATACCAATGAGCAGGTTTTGTTAATTATGGTTGTTTTGCTCGTGTGTGTGTGTGTGTGTGTGTGTGTGTGTGTGTGTGCATGTGTGTGTGGTTTGGGATTATTTATTCCCTGTTTTCTAGGGAGTGTAGATAATATGTTCAGGTTGGAGTTTTCCTACTAGTGCCTTCTGAAGGGTTTAATTTGTAGATAGATGTTTCAATTTCATTTTATCCTGGAATGTCTTACTTTCTTCATTTATTGTGATTGAATGGTACTCTGGACTGGCATCTATTGTCTCTAGAACCTCTGGTCCAGCCCTTCTGGCTTTTAGAGTCTCCATTAAGAATTCAGGAAGTATTCTATTGAGTATGCATATTAGTTGAGTCTTTGCCGTTTAGAGCTTTTATCTTCCTTTGTTCTATACATTTAGAGTTTTAGTTCCCACATGGTCAGAGAACTTTGTTTCTGGTCCAGGCTGTTTGGTGTTCTTTATGCTTCTAATACCTTCATAGGCATCCCCTTCATCATGTTAGGGACATTTTCTTCAGTAATTTTGTGGGAAATATTTTCTATGGCTTTGACCTGAGTTTCTCCCTCTATTCCTATTATTCTTAAATATGCTCTTTTCATAGAATCCTAGAATTTCTGAATTATTTTGTGTCAGGATTCTTTCTGATTTAACAGTTTCTTTGACCAAGTTATCCATTTCTTCTATCTTGTCTTCAATGCCTGAGATTCTCTCTTCTGTCTCTTTTATTCTGTTTGTGAGGCTTGCCTCTGAGGTTCCTGTTCAAGTTCCTAAATATTTCATTTCCAGGTTTTCCTCAGTTGGGTTTTCTTTATTGATTCTTTTCCTTCTTTCAGGATTTAGACTATTTTATTCATTTCCTCTATTGTTTGTTCATGTTTTCACAAATTTTGTTACCAGGCTGATTTATTTTCTTTTTAAGGATTTCAAACATACTCATAAACATATTTTAAAACCTTTTGTCTTGTGCTTTCAGCTTTTTTGTAGTACTCAGGGACTGCTGTGGTAGGGTTGCTGGACTCTGGCGAAGACATTCTGTACTGGCTGTTCTTGAATGCTCTGCTGTTAGCATCTAGGAACCTGGGTTTGGAAACATTGTAATTCTGTGGGTTGATATTTTCTTTGGTTTTTGTTGAGTAGGTATTTTGTTCCTTTTTGGTGTTTCCCTCTGTGGTTCTTAGGCAAGTGTGGTGACTGTATTGCTTGCTAGGAAGTTCTTTGAGATCCTGATAGATGTGGTCACTGTAGTTCTGGGTATAGGGCACAGATATAGGGATGTAAAGTATATAAATCAATCATATATATATATATATATATATATATATATATATATATATATATATTATTAGTTGACACTTGGGGATTGTGGTGGACTAGGAGGAGGTCTTGCAGGGGTTCCACAAGGGGAAGCCAAGCAAAGTATTCAACTGAGATCTACTTAGTCTCCTAAAATAGAAGCAGAAAGTGAGAAGAAGCCACAGCAGGTAGTCTGTTACAGAGCTGGGCATGAGACTGGGGGATTGGATATACATGGAAAGAAAAGAGCTGAAGCTTGTGGACCTTTCTCACTGGCCTACTTGTTTCTCCAGCTGGCTTAGCTGCTGGATTCCTGAAGAATACATACTAGATTTGGAAGTTGCTGTAACAGGATGATTAGGGAGTACATTTGGAGAAGATGTGCATGATCCTCTGAAGATGAGAGCAAAGAGGAGGCAGCAATGGTGTTCTGCTCCAGCCCTAGGTGGGGGTGAGATTGGGAAATGGGATTTGTAGGAGTGGTAAAAAATGGTGGTAATTAGTTTCCATGTTTCTCGGGCCAGAATTTCCTACTGGTGCTCAAAAACATCAGTTGGAGTTGATGGTAGTGATAAGGTAGGGGAAAGAAACTTGGAGAAGATCTGATGTGATCCATTGGAGATATCAGCAGAGAGGAAGGGAGTCTGCAGAAAGTGGTTAGATACAGATCTGGGGATAAGAATGATGGACTGGATAAGGAGGATAGCAGGGAAAAGTAAAGAATTGCAGTTAGCTTGCATATTTCCCTGACCTGAGTAGATTTTTTTTGAAGTTAAATATTCGGAAAATTGTCCTGTGAAATGAGTTCCATGGCCTGGAACTACTACTTATATATAGTCTCAGGAATTGATAAACTAGTTGATATACCATTACAATCTTTCTTGAAATACTAAATTTAATATACATAACAGAATGATCTCCAAATAGAGTTATTTAATAACTAAATTTAATAAATGATAATGACTCTCATTTGAGATGTTGTGTTATGTTGTCTTATACATGAATGCCATACTTAATGATTGAATCTTTTCTTTGTAGAGGGCAAATTGAAAATCCTCCCTTCTTTTAATGAAGAGATATTTCCAAGAGCTTTAAAGACAATTATTGATTGTTGAGCCTTTTTGAACCATATAACATGATTAGTTATTTATTTTCAGGCCATGTAATATACACAAGAGCTTATTTCTTATATAAAAATGTAAGTCTGTACCCATTAGCCAATTTGCTTGGTCTCTCACTTTAACTAGCTTTGGTTAAGCATGTTTCTACTTCCTACTTGTATTAGCTCAGCTGCTTACACTATGCACAGAAGAGAAATCACATAATCTATGTCTCTGGACCTGGTTTGTTTCAGGATCATTATACTCTCCAGATCTCTGTATGTTGCAACGACTGACAGAATTTCAATGTTTTCATTATTGATGAATATCATGTCCATTGTAAATTTGTACTATATTTTATCATTCATATACAAGTAGACAGCTAGGCTGATTGTGTATTTTCCCACTGAGCATAGTGCTACAATGAATTTGGAAATAAAGATAGCTTTTCAACATGATATCAGATCTTTTGCTTCCATTTCCAGCAGTGTAACTGGCGAATCATATAGGGCACTTATAATCACAAAACAAAACAAAACCCTCCATACTATTTTTCATAGTAGGCTCAGTAATTTATATTCTCTGTAACAGTGTAAAAAAACCCACTCTTCATATCCTTACTGTATCTTATATCTTCCACCTTTGTTTTTTTTCTGAGAGCCATTCTAAACTGTACTTTTAGGGGCTTCTATTCAGAAATTGTGCCAGTTCTTTTAAATCCAATTATTATTAATTTAGAGTTCAATTTCTTGAATATTATGGATATTAGCATCTTTTTCTATGTGTAGTTTGCAGATTTTGTTTTCATTCTCCATGTTGTCCCTTTGCCTTGTTGTTTCTTTGGCTACACAGTTTGATGCAATGCCATGTGTCTGCTGTATAAGTTAATTTCTTTTCTGGGAATTTTATACGTGAATACTGTTTTTACATCATTTCCATCTCTCTGTCTTTCTCCTTTAACTCCTCTCTTATCCCTGCCTTTTGAATTCATGACCTCTTCTTTAATAAATATTGCTACAGGTATGCCTTTTATATGAATACACAAGCTACTGAATTTATTTATTGTTGTTTATTCACGTGTGTGTTTAGTGTTAACCACTTGGGATGTGGTAGAATGTTTCAGTTGATTTCTTCTAATAGCTTTAGGGTTTGGAATCTTTGTGTTTAATACTTTAGCCCATTTTTCTATGCTTTTGTTATATAAAGGAGAGTTGATACTCCCTGAATATAAAGTTATTTTTTTCATAACATTTAGCAAAGAGAACTTCTTTGTCCGGATACAAGTTCTTGTTTCTTCTGCCAAAAATTATTTGGCTGTAAGAACATGCATGCATTTCTGGGTTTTCTATTTTGTTGGAGTGATCCAGGTGGTCTTTTGAGTTAAGTAATATTATATATTTGAGTTAAGTAATTTTTATATATTTATATTATACTTTCAAGTCATATACTGCAGTGCCTTCAGTTTTTTAAATGTATTTTTATTGTTCTTAATAATGTAGGGGTTCTATGCATGTGTATGTAGATGTCTTCCAAGGTAAAAGGTGTCGAATCCCCTTGGAGCTGGAGTTACAGGTAGCTGTGAGTAACCAGATGTGGGTGCTAGAAACTGAACTCAGGTCTGCTGCAGGAGAAGTTAAGCACGCCTGACTACTGAGTCATCTTTCTAGCTCCTGATACACTCAAATTTACCCTTTGGCTCTAAATGGCTTTATTTTTCCTACTGGTCCCAATGAGTTATTCATGATTAATTGTGAGTGCTTTTTTATATCTCAGTGCTTCAAGTTGAAATTTATTCTATCTAAGGAATAGCATTTGGGTATTGATTTTGCTCAAGATACAGGGGACACAGATTCCAATATTACAGCTAATTTGAGTGAATATTCCTTTTAAAGATTTTTTTCATTATCAGAAAATTATTAAAATATCTATCCAAATATAAGAACACAGAATGTAAATGCATATAATAAAACCTATTTGAGACAATATAAAAACAGCACAACTTTAAGATGGTTTATTAATAAAATAAATATTAAATTATTGATCTGCTAAGTATTAAAAATTGAAACCTATTGTGATCATATATAGATCTCAGCAATTCTCAGAAATTATCTGAAAGTAGACTACTTTTACATTTACTCTACAAACTATAGGGCTAGAGAAACTATTCTTATCACATAAGAATAATTGTGTGTGCTTCTTATGTGTGTGTTTATGTGTGTCCCAAATTGAATCTCTTTGGCATTTCTATTATTCTCAAATAAGACACTTATTTTTGAAATTCATCTTTCTGTATTTTAAAATAATTCTGACATAGTCTATCAATCCACTGAAGCTTTTATTTAAACACTTGAGTTCTACCAAAACAAGGATTCATGATTTGTCAACATTTATCTGTTACCTATGATGAGACCAGATGGAAAAATTATATTAAGAATGTTCTACTATTGAATCCTGATTGTCCTTAGGAGCTAAATACTATTGCGTGTTAAGAGATGGGGAAGGATTGTGGGAGGGGGTGACTGGGACGGGTTTTAAAGTGAATAAGCAAAAGAATAAAATTAAAAAAGGAAAAAAAAAGAAAAAAAAAAAAGGTCAAAGTACTTGAATTTCAACTAGTCTTCTCTAAAACCTAAAATGCTGACTGCTAAATAAGATAATTCCTGGGAAATGATTATTCATATAAGTTCTCTCCATTGTTATGATGGATTGGTTTTCAATGTAGAAAAACATTGATTTATGCAATCCTAGCTTAGAAGAATGTTTCAAGTAAGAGACGTTGCATTTCTTTTTAACAGAAAACCCACTATAACTAAAGTAAGCAAACAGGATTTTAGTTTTTAATGGGATATGGTAGAAGTGTGTTCCTGGCAGAGCAAATGTAGCTATCACCTTTATGGAAAGCGGTGAATGAAGCCAGTTGTATCAGTTGTATTTGTGTTTAGTGGGAAAGTAAAAGATTTTCTCTTTTATATCTGATTGTCAGGAAGTAAGTGAAATGAAGCCCATAGCAGCAAGAAATTGCTTCTCTCTTTCCCCATCATTTGAAGATGGAAATGGCAAGGAGGATAGTATTAGAAATTGTTTTTTTGGCATTTCTGTGTCTTTTCCACTTTTGATACTTGAAATGTTAATTGAGCATCATGCCATGGTATCAAAGGCTTTGAGCATAGACCTAGCTCTAGGTGCAGACTGTTATCTACATTATGAGAAAAATATTGTGTAAACTTAGGAATACGCAAGTTTTAAGTATCTCTATGTCATTGTGCAATTTTATAACTTATACAAGATATTAAACATATGACAAGAACTATGCATATTTAAATCTAACTATGATTTCTATTTCTAGAACATAGAGAACTTGTGAGGGTTTTCTGGGAGGGGGGGGCGTGTTGTGAACTTTGTTTTGTTTTATTTTGTTCCTTTTGGTGTTTTTCACTCCTAGTATGATATTTCCTGAAGGAATCTAATTCCTATAACCTCATTAAAATACCATCACATTACTCTAATTTTAAAGCAATTATTAACCCTCAGTCAGATTTAAAATGCAATTATGTGAAGTCAAATTAAAGGCAAACATACAGCATTGCTTTTCTCCATCATTGTGTTAATGCTCTTCATTTGGAATGCAGTTACATTCTTCTGTTTTGAGTTGAATTAACTTTCTAACTTTAATGTTTTCTATACTTGTGAATTCAGTTGATTTGGAGTTACATGAAATAATATGATTCCATCTTTTACAGAAATATTCTGACTACAACGCTCCTAAAATTCTATTTTCTCTACTAACTGCCCAAAAGAAAAGGTGAGTATACAAATTGTAGTCATTTCTGTCAAAACAAATTGTGAATAGAGTGGAGAAGGAATAACATACAGGTCACATAGAATTACCCTAGTAACTGCAAGAGTAATTTGTCTCTCTGTCTATCTATCTATCTATCTATCTATCTATCTATCTATCTATCTATCTATCTGCTTATCTATGTGTGTCCCATACTAATATCCTTGTGCATTTTAATTCATCCTTAATAAATCATTTATTTATAAAGTCACATTTCTGCATTTTAAAATTATTCTGACAGACCTAATCCATCAATAACCAATCTCATTTGTTTCTGAGCGACACTTCTATAAGTATGCTAAACAAACATAGAATACATTTGCTTTATATTTCTCCATAAACCCATTTTCTTTTTATATTGGCTCTTGATATTTGTCTCAAACCATAATGTTTACTTTAGGCATTATGTGTGTATCAGTGATGGGTATTGAAAATATTGTTTCTTGGGTTTTCTATTTTCTATTATGATCTATCTCTTTATATCATTTAAAACTATTCTTTTCCCATGCAAATATTTTTTTGTCCTTTTAAAAAACATGTAAGACTTTTTTCCAGATTTTTGCATGACACTGGTTTTTACTGGGGCATATTCATGTACAGATTCACATACTATTTCATAACAATTTTCATCTAATAAATACATTATCTTATGTTATACTTATATCAATGATCCTGAAATTGCTTATTTCTAAGCCAAAAAAATTTTTTGAGTAATTTAAATGCATATATGCCTAATGCTTTTTATTTAATTTTATTTAAAATTTATTAATAAATTTAATTATAAATGTACTATTTCTAAGAAATTATAAGCAAATTTCCTAGTATTATCACTTCAGTTGAATAACAATAAGTCAAAACACATGAAAATATAACAAATATATATGTTGGTTGTATTTCTTTGGCTATAAATCTAACAATTTCACCTAAAAGACAATATCTGTAAAATTATTCTATTTTAATACATTTTCTGATTATAATTAGATCTTAAGTCTCCAGAAAAGCTCCAGGTTTGGAGGCAAAATCGCCATTGCAGCAGTATCCAAAGATTGCACAGAAGGTTTTTCTTATATACATGTCCCTCTCTCCTTACTTCCTGGAGAAAATAGGGTGAATACTCTGCTTTCTTCCATAATGTTCTGCTTCACCACAGGCACAAGAACAACTAGAATAAGCTACCAAGGCCAGAAACCTGATGCCAAAGTAAAGCTTACAGCAGTACGATATTTATCTTAGATATGTTGCCATAGCAACAGATGGAAAACTGCCTAAGCCATTCTGTTATGATTTTTAAACTTCATATGCCAATATTTATAGCATTTAGACTTGTATAAAGATATTTTAAAACAGTAGTTTACAACATCACAAAAACTTCAAGAATAAGTGGATTTTTTCCTTTGATTTTTTAGTTACAGTATCATAAGATAATCATTTACTTAAATGACATTAGAAATTATTTATTGAATATAATACATATTATTTCACAATCCTTCATACTATACGCCTTTCATTTTCTCTGTTAGTCTGACCTCAAAAAGTATAGTGAAGTGTTTTAATATATGAGAGTCCCTAACCTATATATACTATATTAAGCAGAGGAATAATACTATTTCACTAAATATTAGAAACGTTGAAAACCAGTATCAAATCAAAATCAAATAAGTATATAGAAAATTTACATTTTAATAGTCTTAGAAGTAAAGTCAGAAAAATAGAATATTACATTCACTTAAAATCATTTTAGATAATGACTACTCTACTTTTCAGATGAAATAGCATTTGGAAACTTCATTTCTCTTTACATGCTACTTATATTTTGAATTTTAAAGCATCCCACCTCAGTCAGAGAACACAATTTAAAAACTGACAATGACTTAGGGGGAATCGGTTTGTGAATTATTTATAACAATCAATCATAAACTGTTTATATGACAATTTCTATTCTAACAGATATACAACATTTATATACTTTCTTTAATCTTTTTCTTTTTAAGATAGTTTATGGTTATTACATTTAAGGTAAGCCATGGTAAAAAAGTTTTGATGTTGGACAAATAGCAAAGATTAGGCAAACTTCTTATATTTGTAAGTCTGTAAATTCTCCAAACCAATTTCCCTGTAATGCTGTTCAGTGAAACAAGTTTTAGATTGTTTATCACTTTGGAATGTTTGTCACTTTAATATGTAGTAATGTTTGCCTTAGACAATAGCAGTCTGGATTAAATCTTAAACTCATCTCTAATTCCCCCAAAAGACTACAGGAAGGGAATTTGATGCATAAAAGATATTTATAAGAGGTTGAACAACTCAGAGAGGATTTTCTAGAATTTCTGGCACTTTTCCTAATATGATTTGTGATTCAGAAACATATGCAGCTTCCAAAGTACATTGAAAAGTTTCATACCTTTCATAACAACAATAAAGTTGATATTATTTCTGATGACTATACTTTCTTATAATCTTAGCCTGAAGTACTACATATTGAAAAAATATTCACGAAACCACAAACCACAGCTTGCAATAAAATTTTGGTAGAAAAAAATTTTTCTTTTTGCCTTAAAGGATTTTTCTTTATTGAATAACGAGAAACTACTGAGGTAAGGAATGATTCTTGATGCCTCACATCGGTAATCTCATACTGAGATAGTCTTTATGTTTATTCACTCATTGGGTGGTTAGAGAGTGCCTATCATATACTAGACCTGCTCCTTAACTGTTGCTCTGTTGATGTAACCATCATCAATTCTTCAAACCCATCTATAGTTAAAATGTTGAGTATAATCATAAAAGAAACTTAAACTACAATAAAATAATGAAGCATAACTTAGATTAATAATTCAGGAAAAATTTCACAAATATATAATTCCTACTCATATTTGTATAAATACACACACCATCTATACACATACAAATAATGGTGTAAATATTATTTGCACAAAGAGAGAAGCTTTTTGCAGAATAAAAGGAATTTATATGGCTTACTGTGGAGGTTCTGGATATGTGTGGGCAGACCCTTTATCATTAGGCATCTGGTGAAGCATTGTGTGGTTTGGGAGCAGTTGGAGCCATAGGGACTAGGCCTGGGGAAATTGTGGGATCGAGACATGTCCAAACCCCAGAAATCTTGTCCTAAGATCTACAGTAGTAGAATGTCTGCCCAACCTCTAGCCCTGTAATTGCATATCCCAATGCACATAGCCCTGTGCCCGACATTTGCCCACTGGAGGAGGTCGCTCAGTCCAGTAGCAAGATTAAACTTCCTATCCCATGATAAAGTAATATCCAGCAGCAACAGTAATTCTTCTTTATGCAAATGAGGCATCTGAGCACCCTGGCCCCTACAGATGATGTTCACTCACCCCAAATGTCTCTACTCACCCTCCAAAAGATTTAAATAGTCTTTGTTACCCTATAACACCGAAGGCTGTCTCCCATGTTCTTGTCTGTACTCACTGTCTACTTGAGGTCTCCATCCCAAGACAGTTATACTGTTATGGACAGAGAAGCATAGCCTGAACAACAATGCCTGGTATCATGAAGCAAAAGATATAACAAGATGTATTCTTTACTTCACAGCAGCCAAAAAGCAAAGAGAGACACCCTTAAAAGGTATATCAGTGGTCCAACTTTCTCTTACAAAACCTTTCCTAAAATTTCTACCACTTTAAAAGGCCAGCCAGGGGCTAAAGAGCCAGCTTTCAACCTATGACCTTCGGGATGACATCGAAGACCAAGAATACTTCACTGCCTGACTATATATATAACCTCTGCTTTTGATCTTCCATCAGCCCCAGAAACAGAGATGGTCAACAATATGCTTCTTTTATAATTGGACTTCTGAAAATATTAAATCAATCATCCCAGGTGCTGCCTCCCATCCCTAAAGGAGAGAAGCATGTATGCAAACAAGAAAAATATGATGTCTAAACATACTGTGTATCATAATTCACCCTCCAGTGGAGAGGAATAAAAGTCAGTCTGGGCAGAGAGGTGATAGGGCTATATGGCCCCAGTGATCACACAATCTTCACTGTCTTCATCATATCCGGCAGGGTATAGGTGTTTTCCCAGCCCTGCAAAGGCTTCCTCAGGGTCTGTTCCAAAGCCTAGGCCATTTCCAGGAGCTATGTTGTAGCAAGTTTATGCTCAGCATGCAGCTGCCAGAGCAGCATCTCTGGTTACTTTTTCCTCAATTTGCTAGACATAGAGGGGAGAGGAGGCTATTTTGAGTCCAGCTAGAACTGAGTCCTTTAACCACAACTCAAATCAGATAAGATTAAGGACAAAGACACCTTAGTCAGGATGCTATTGACCTTCTGCAGGAGAAGTTGATCTACAGATGCTGAAGGAGGACAACTCATTCCCAGTATTGTGTCCTTACTGTCAAACATCATCAACATTTTCAACATATATCAAACATTATCAAATGATACTGCTATGGTGCTTCTCTTCTTGCCAGGCTGGTAATGTAGTCCAGGCCATCTGAAATGTGAATCTTCTTCTGGTCTCTCTATGAGAAGTCAAACCACTGGGTGGCCACTTAAAGATAGAAGGCTAAATCTCATTAGCATCTTCATGAGGCTTTGGGAAATGATCATAAACAAAGAAGAAGACGCTACACCCACCCAGGTCCACCACAATAACACCACTGGATTATCTAAGAGCATCTCTGGGTTTCTCACAGAGCAAGGATGGCTATCATGGTTTGATGGTGTTTATAACAGAGATAAATGTTATCAATGGACTACCCTGGGGTAGGAGGGAAGTCTTTTGCAGTATCAGAAGTTTGCTGTTTGTTGTCCTTTTTAATGTTTCTTCTGGCCTCTCTGAAACACATTTTTAAGCATCTTGCCTTCTAACTAACCCATGCTCTAGTGGGTGCAGAAGTTGACCCACCAAAAGTGATGCCTGCCTTCATATTACACATCCTCAACAAGAAAGTCACTACTCAAGGCACTGTGGAACATATGGTAATCAATGAGACTAATCCCTAAAAAACATATGTACATATAAGTAACAATATATAGACTGAGAAGCTTATATTTGGGACTTTACATGTATATACATATACATTTATGCATTTGATTACAAGTAATGAAAGAAGAGGCCATAAATTTGAAGAAAAGTGTAGAGGGTTATATGGGAGAGTTAGGAGACAGAAAAGAGAAGGGAAGAATGTTGTAATTATAATCTGAGAAATTTAAAAATATTATGTCTACTTTTTAAAAAAATGATTGATTGTACATTAGAGATTGGTTTTTAAGAGGAAGATTAAATATGGAAGGTTTGATTAATTGTTGATATGTCCTAGTGAAAAAACAGAAAATAATGAATAAGATGGAGATGGCAAAGATTAACAGAAAATAGTTACAAAAAAAAAAAAAGGAATAATGCTCAGGGCTTGGTGATTAAGATGTGTATTTCAAGGCCAGAGAGACAGCTCAGTGGTCAAGAGCACTGATTGCTCTTCCAGAAGTCCTGAGATCAATTCCCAGCAACTATTTGGTGGCCCAAAACCGTTTGTAATGGGATCAGATGCCCTCCTCTAGTGTCTCTGAAGACAGTGACAGCATACACATATACATAAAATAAATAATCTTTAAAACATTAAAATAGGTGTTTTACATGGGAAATGCTATGGTTCTCTTTTTGAAAAGTACAAATGTATCAAGGTAGAACCCATCAAAGAGAAGAGATACACTGGAGAAGAACCTGGCTGCATGGTTATAGTGTATAGGGAAGAGAATCAAGTTTGTTGCTACTAAGAGATAACTTTGAAAGAGACAGTAATGTTAAATAGACTTACACAAGATGATCTGTTGATATGAAAACTACATATGTGTGTGGGGGGTGTGTAAACCATCCATAGAGGTGAAATAGTCAGAAGAAGATAATAGTAAGTCAATTGTCCAACAGTCTAGAGAAATACTGCCTTGTAAATAAAAGAAAGAAGGGAGGGAGAGCAAAGGGGGAAAGACAGGAGTTGGGAGATGGTGAATGGAGAGAGAAAAATGGAGATGAAGTGAAGAAGGGAGCAGAAAGGAAAGGGCTCAATACAAGGGAGAGAAGCAGACAAGAAGGCAAACAGCAGGAAAAAATTCTTCTTCAATTTTTTGAAGGTAGGAAGTGGGGGGACGCTCTAGAAGGTACCAAATACCTGGGAGGTGAGAGACTCTCAGGACTCAAAGGAAGGGACTTTAAATGAAATGCCCAACAGTGGGGAGAGAGAATTTGCAGAGCCCACCTCCAGTAAAAAGATAGGGCATCAAGTGGATGGATGGGTTGCCATCCCTCAGTCAAAAAACTCTGACCCAGAATTGTTCCTATCTGAAAGAATTGCAAGAACAAAAATGGAGAAGAGTCTGAGGAAAAGGTGGTCTAGTGACAGGCCCAAATTGAGGTCTAGCTCCGGGGGAGGCCCTAGGGCCTGGCACTATTACTGATGCTATGGTGTTCTTACAAACAGGAGCCTATCATGACTGCCAAGAACAAACAAGCAGCTGAAAGAGCCAGATGCAGATATTTATACCTAACAAGTGTACAGAAGCTGTTGACCCCTGTGGTTGAATTAGGGAAAGGCTGGAAGAAGCTGAGGAGGAGGGTGACCACATAGAAAGACCAGTAGTCTCAACTAACCTGAATCCCTGGATCTCTCAGGTACTGAGCCACCAACTAGGCAGCATATGCCAGCTGATATGAGGCTCCTGACACATATACAGCAGAGGACTGCCGGGTCTGGACTCAGTCAGAGAAGATGCATTTAACCCTCCAGAGACTTGGGACCCAGGATGTGGGGAGGCCTGGTGGGTGGCATGGGTCGGGACATCCTCTTGGAGACAGGGCTCGGGGCGGGACGTGTGGGATGTGGAACAGAATAAGGGTGGACTAGAAGGTTGATAAAGTCTGGACTTTAAAAAACGATTAAAGAATATATATATATATATATATATATATATATATATATATATATATATATATAGAGAGAGAGAGAGAGAGAGAGAGAGAGAGAGCATCGTGTTTCCTCTTTCAGTGAATGTGTTTTTCAGCATTATGGGAACTTCATTCTTATTTGAATGGTAAGGGAACTCTGAGGGGAAAAAAATGCAGACAAGAAAAAGTGACTGCCCTGTACCTCTTCACATACTCTAGAATTATGAGTAGCCACAAAAGTTTCTGATCTTTTATCATTATTACATGATCACTTCTACCATTCTTCATGTTTATAAAAATAAAAATAGAACAGGAAAGCAAAATAACATGAGTGATTGAAAAGCAAGGCAGAAAAGTAGAACAAGCTATAATAATGTCCTGCTATGACAGATTACTTCCAAGTGTGTCCAGCCTGTGGCCCATGGTAAACTTGTCAACTTACTTAATACATGTGATTTCTTCCATTACAGTTTATCACAACTCAGTCTCACAGTTCTAGAGTATGAATTCTTCTGATGACTGCTCATGTTTCAATGTCAAAAGGAATAGTTATGTCTGTGAATATGCTTCATGACATTGTTATAAAAATAGAGAATATTTATGGAATATTGAACTTACAGATCCATAGAACTAGTCTTTAATTTATTTGTCTTCTAAATAAATCTCGTTATTGAAAGTATCATTTACCCTACCTATTGAATACAAATAATCCTTTTATCTTCCTCATTGAAAGTTCAACTTATCTAAATTATGCATTTGTATATGATATCAGTGAAGAGATAATGCAATTTTGTCTCCTGGTTTACTCGTTAATTTCTGAGTGTGTAACAGTCTAAATTACAAGTAACATTGCAGATATAATTGAGGTATCTGCTCATGGTTTATAAACTGTTCTTATAGTGTGTCACTCAATATAGTTATTTTAGTTATTAGTACTCAGTACTATAAGATTTAAGTAATTATACATTTTTATCATTTATAGAAAATAAAATGGAGCCTAATTAAAAATTCCTTGATATTTCAATATTTCCTATTCATTTGAAAATCTATTTCTTTAGATCTCATAAAACGTATTCTAAATACTTGTTAAAGCTATTGACTTATTGGAAAATTTAAGATTTGTGTTCTAGTAACAGCAGAACTTCAAAATTCTACCTAGGTGCTGTCATCATTCGATTCAAGTACACTACAGGTAATGCAGAATGCCAGCAAGCAAATGATATACTTGTGGCATGACTCCTTCACACAAGACTGGCTACTGTCAATTTTAAGGAATGAGAGATTTATCAATCTCTTGCATATCTGATCCTCAATGATCAAGATCAAAAGGGTAATTACGTATAAAAGGCACAAATAATGAAAGACACAGGAAGCCACTTTTATATCTGAGTCCTTTAACACTAGCTAAAGAAAGAGAAGACAATAGTAAGGAATAGTTAGGTTATGTAAAGGAACACAAATCACTTGATACAGTATTGTAATGTAAGTAAAATGATGCCTTGTGCTTCTCTTAACTAGTTTTCTCCCATGGATCTTGCAACTTTTTAATAGATATGTTATGAGAAATCTTAACTGAAACATGAACTGATGGCTTTGTGACCAAGAGCAAATCATGTCCATCCCACTGAAATAGCTAGTTGGGACTAGCAGAACAATCCATAAACTGTCGAAAAAGTAATGTGTGCTCCCCGTAAAACTGACAGTGACTTAAATTACAGATCTCAGAGATAAAGGAAAAGAATCTATTTTTTTAACGGTCAGTTCTCAGTGTGTGTGTGTGTGTGTGTGTGTGTGTGTGTGTGTATGTGTGTGTATGTGTGTGTGTGTGTGTGTGTGTGTGTGTGTGTGTTGTGTGTGTAGGGGTGACATAAAGAACATAAAGAATATCTGTCCTTACTCTTCCTTTTAAATTGCCTTAATGTTCCAGTGAGACTAAATGATAGACCTACAGGCACAGACTGAAATGAGTACAGATTCAGCCTCATACAGTGCAAAGCTTTTTATGATGTTCAAGATAACACTTTTAGAATGTCAAAACATTTCAAACTTAGTAACATTTGAATACGATATTATTAAGGAATTGAAGCACAGATTACTGTTATCTTCTATCATTGGTGCTGTGTCAAGTATTGATTCAGGAAAAACTACTAAAGACATTTTTTGCTTATTTTTTACTAGGTGGTAAAAGACATAGGATGGAGGAGAAATGGAAAGAGCATTAAAAGCTATCAAAATATAAACTATATTTGATGGTTATTCTTGGTTCTTAACTAAAGTACACTGAAATTTACAGAAACCCAATTGACATGGCACAACTGTGATGGATAACTTTTCTTAATTAAATAATTTTAAGTGGAAGACCCAAGTCTAATCTGCATCTTTCAGATAGGAAGATAAACCTTTAATATAGACCTTTTGAGAGGTGAGATGATCTACCTATAATCTGGACCACAACTTCTGCTAGAAGCCTACATATAAGGGTCATAGATGAAAGAAGCTCTCTCTCTCTCTCTCTCTCTCTCTCTGCTTGTTCTGGCTGTCACTAGCAAGTTAACCCTTTTACTAGCATTGGAGCTACTTCTTCAATAGTCAGGTATATATTGACATATCTAGCCTCAGCCTCAGTAACTGAATGACTACTGGATTCTTCTACTTTTGGTTCATAGGCAACCGTGTGTGTGTGTGTGTGTGTGTGTGTGTGTGTGTGTGTGTGTGTGTGTAGATAGAGATGGGGGGGGAGAGAGAGAGAGAGAGAAGTGATTCTTTCTATAAGTTCTATTAATCTAGATAACCCTGACTAATACCCTATTATTTTAATTTAGATCTGAAAAAAATGACAGTTTAAAAGATCAATGAAAAATAAAAGAAATACAAGAATGATCTTTGCAATTATTTTCTGCAGCTTATAACACTGAAGTTCAGACATGATTGAAATGAGATTTGGGATTAGCTTTAAAGAATGCACATATTAAGTTTCCTCAGCAGTTTGAAGTTGCAATGGTTTAAATGAACACATTCTTATGTCTCAGTGACAACAGACCTAGTTTTGTTAATTAAGTCTTAAGTGCTGACTGGTACTCTTTTCTTTGTGATTATTAAATGAAATGACTAGGTGAAACATGCAATTCTGTAGTTTTGTGAAATAGATTTCTTTTAAATTTAATGGCAAAAAGCCACATTCCTTTGTTTCCTCCTTTGTCTCATTTTGGCCTACATCAATTACTCTTTTCTTTCTTCTCATCATTTCACAATTTAGGAATATCCCTAACCCCCAAGCAGAAGATAAATCTGTGCAATTTGCCTTTAGAAATTGTTTTATAAACACTTCCTGTTCCTAAAGGGTACATTTAGAACTTGTTTGTGCAAACAACTCAGGACACTCATAGGAAAATGAGACTAATATGATAACTTGAGCTTCATAAAACTATCCTTATTGTTTACCTTGACTATTTTTTGAGTACTACAAAATAAGGTTTATGTCTAAAGGGCACGGACTTATCAACTTACATAATACCAAATTCAGTGTACATTGGGTTCTACACCCACATTGGTATAAAGGGTGCATGCAATTGAATTGTAGTGCTCAAGTGACTGATGTTGGGAAGTAAATCAATGTAACTCAAAGACTGCATTTTATCCATTTGGTAATCCCTATTCTTCTCAAGCTGGAGAGTCATGATGGCATTAAGTAGAGAACTACCAGTTTTATTATGTGTTACTTATATGAGTGTCAGTTTTATTATATGAATGTCTTAAATTTCACCCAAATCTTGTTAACCTAAGCAGATAGACACAGGAATTCACTTTTCCTTTTAATCTTGGAAACCTCAGTGCCCTTTCTCCATAAGCTTTCCACAATTCCCAAACTGCACTAGGGTTAGAGTACCGTGGTAGGGACTGAGGAAACATTGGTTTCTTAGTTAGGGTTTTACTGCTGTGAACAGATACCATGACCAAGGCAACTCCTATAAAGACAACATTTAATTGAAGCTGGCTTACAGGATCAGAGGTTCATCCCATTGTCGTCAAGGTGGGAACATGGCAAAATCCAGGCAGGCATGGTATAGGAGGAGTTGAGAGTTCTACATCTTTATCTGAAGGCTGGTAGAATAATGGATCCAGGCAGCTAGGATGACTCACCTACTCCAACAGGATCATACCTTCTCATACTGCCACTCCCTGGATCAAGCATATACAAACCATCACAATTGAAGAAGTGATGGGATGGCTTATGCACTCTCTGGTTAATTTCTTTAGAAATCTTAAATTCCATCACACTGGCCTAAAAAACAAATATGAACTCTCACTATCTTGAGCTCCTGTTTTCTCTAAATTTGCTACAGTGGTTTAAATCTTTAACATCACCCACAAGTTCTTGTTTTGAAAGCTTGGTATCCATTTTGAGGAACCTTGATAAGGTTAGGCTGGATTGACTGAATTAGATATCAGAGGGGAGACCTTTGAAGCTTGAAATTACTATCATTCCAAGCTGATTCTCTGCTCCCTGTGCAGAAGTCATGTGAACAACCTTACCATATTTTCATACTATCTTAGAGCTATTCCAGCTACCATAGCCACCATGATGGATTGACATCCTTCTGAAATTGTAGGCCAAAATAAATAATTCATCCTGTAAATTCTTGGTATTTTGGCCACAATGATAAGAAATAGCTAGTACATAGGCTAAAATGTTATTTGAGCCATTCCTTCTCTTCCTTGGATGTTCACAAATGTATTTACCCAAATTTTAGATGATAAAATGAAAGTGATTGGAATTGTATAGCATCTTTGATGTTATAAGTCTTAGTTTATCTTTACTTTTTGTACTGACTTGGTTTTTAATATTAAGGGAAACATTAACAGACAAGGAGAAAGCAGCACTGTAATCATTACACCATATGATTAAAGCCACTGTGAAAGAAGTAAAAGAGCAGCCAGTAAAAAGAGCTGGGCAAATGGATAAGATTTTAATCAGGTACACTTTATTCACCCTGTGCTTCCTAGCCTGGCATAGCTTGCTTTCTTCATAACACAGAGTCAGAGATTATAGTCAGAGTAATCTAAAAAACATCATGATATTTTGAATAAAATGCACCTAAAATTGATTCCAAATTAAGGTGCAGCATAGATAGAAAAAAGAAAACAGAATTTTATTTTTCTCTTTAAACAGCTCTTCAGTAAGAACCAGATCTTGTTTATGCTAGACTTTTAGCTGGTTTCATATTTGCAGGACTTAGTGGCTTATCACTAGTTAAGAGGAAAGAAGAAATGACATTGGGAGAAACATATGCTGAGGGAATACAGAGATGGTGGATGAGGAAAATAAGTGGTGGATTATGATCATATTTCATTGTATTCTTGTATGAAATTACCAAGAATAAAGAAACGATTTTTCAAAGAGAAAGCCCCATTTTCATGCTCTTGTTTTTAGATAATCAACCATTTTTCAACATATAATTAGGTCCTTGCTTTGATTTTGTTTTTAAATTTGCTTGCTTGCTTGCTTGCTTGCTTGGTTAAGCCAACATGAAAAAGTGAAGAAATTATAGAATGTAGACTAAGATCCATTTACAAGCCCTAGAATATTTCCAGAATCACTAAAAGCTTTGAGTGTAAGAAAAGAAAGTTCTATTTATGTTGCTAGGAACTGTCTGCAGTAGCACAGTTAAATGAAATGAGCCATCCTGTTATACAAAGTCAAGAAATTAAATTTAAAAAGAACAAGTGTTTCATGGACAGGAGTCTCTTCTCATTACTGTAGTAAGAGATCTCATTTTTCTGATAGCAGCAATGGAAATGTGACCATGGAATTAGATACCATTTTATATATTTTTACCTAAGAGAAACACGGGTAATTTCAGATGTGCTACTAGGTGATTTCAAATGTGCTTATTGCCTGTGTCTCCTCTGAATTTTCAAGACTATTTCATCATTTAGTTTGTAGCCAGCAGGGAGAAAATATGTTTCATAGATTTTTTCTTTGCAAAATTCCAGTGGAATAAGACTGTAAGATTTTATTGCCAAAAGATCTATTATAAAAGTTTACAGAATGTATCCCCCAATTCAATAGATTTATGAGATATTAACTAACATGCTGTGTGAAGTACATTATTACTTTCTTCCAGCTCACAAATTATCGAAGTTTACAAGTGAATGGTTTTAAATATGCTTCTAAAGTTCATGTTGTTTTACTACATTACTTTCTTAGAGTTTTCAAAATCACCTTTTAGAATTCACATCATGTCTTGTTTTCAAAACATGACATTTAGAGTATTAATATACCTGAAGTACTCTCTTTAGAATTTCCTTAATGTTTCATGGAAGACAATAATCCTTACTGATAATGGTTTGCTCTAAAGTAAAAGTACATACTCTGATTCTTAACACAATGGGTGCATTTCTAGACTCTCCAAGAATTTCAGACCTAGAAATAACAGACCTGAAATCACTATGATCACTGTCTCTTGTGGTTTGACTCTGGAATTTTTAACAGTCTGATGGTTTGGATGAATGCTCTTCAACTTGTAGCCCTATTTTGGAAGGTTGTAGATCCTTTTCTTGGTGCAGCCTACAGCATAGCTAGTTGGAAAGTTCATTAATAGTGAAAGGAGGTACCCTTATCCTGGTTTTATTGTTCTGTACTGCTTGACCCACAATGGCAAGCATACTGCTATAAATTCCCACCCTCCATAAATGGACTTGAACTCCTTTATGTTTTCCCCTCTGTGATGGACTGAAACTTTCCAAAACTATGAGCCACAACAAATACTTATTCCTTTATGCTGTGTTTTTTATTCAAGTACTGTGGTCAGAGTAATGCAGAAGTAACCAAGGCACGAACACATTTCCATTCTGGTACAGATATTGGTAAATAAAACAGTTCATCAAATAAATAAGTATCTTTCTCTTCTGCAAACACTAGGGGAAATTTAAATTGAACAAAGCAATCTAGTAGTCATGAAATTCTGTACTACGGTTCTCCAGAGGAACAGAACTGATAGAATGAATGTAAAAAAGGAGATGTATTACTTTGGCTTTCATGATAGTGGCTGGATAGTCCAACAAAAATAAAATAAAACTGCATGCTAGAGAGGTGTGGGATCTAGTAGGTACTCATTTGATGAACTTGAATGTTTCAGTACTCCAAACTTGGCACTGAAGGCCTGAGTAACTATTAAAGAGTCACTGGTAGACATACTCAAAAGTAAGAAGCAAAGACAGGCAGACAAGTAACATCACTTCTTCATTAAATATCTTTATATCTAGGCTATCTGAGCATTCTAATAGAGGATCTTCACTCTTCAACTCATTTTTCTTGGAAATGACCTTCACAAGACCTTCACAAAATCATGATTTTTAGTTGATTCCAAACTCACTGAAGATGACAATCAGGATTAATAATGACAAATATTAAAGAATATGTTTAAGTACTATAGGTCAAGTCAACCCTCAAGAAAATAATTCCCCAGAAAACTCAGTCACATCAACTTTGAGATTTTAAAACTCTTTTAAGCAAATAATGAATTTCAATAACTGGGCTGTTAAATAAAGTGGCACTTCTAGAAGCAATTGTTGGTAACTACAGTGAAGCCCTACACTTAGATTTTTTTCACAAGATTACCTTTTCTTTAGTTATGCATGTAAGTGTGCATCTGTGTGAGTCTATGCTCGTGAGTATAAGTGCTCACAGGGCCCAGAGAAGGGCTCAGATCCCTTGGAGATGGGGTTATAGGAAGTTGTGAGCTGTCCAATGTAGATTCCTGGAACCAAACTCTAATGCTCTTCAAGAGCAGTAAAATTTAAAACTACTGAGTCATCTCCCTAGCTTGTGTATTTGTATATTTATATGATTTTTTCTTAATTTCTATTTTTCTCTTTTACCCAATAATAGTTCCCCTTATTAAAAAGTGACTTATGAAATAGTACACATTCAGGAAAAGGGCCACAAGTCTTAGATGTGAATTTTTCTATAATATTGGTTTTTCCTCGACCTAGTTGGAATACTAGCATTGTTGCATAGGAAGGGACATTAAAAATAAAATTCATGTCAGGTAGAAATAGTTTCCAGCTCTCTGAAAACAAAGCCTTTTCCTGGTTGCAGCCCCAGACTCATCCATTTGTTTTCTGTAATCAGTCTCAAGTTATTGCTGTGTTCTTCAGTTCATGTATCACCCACTCATATGCTTTAGGTCTCAAAGTCTCAGCCAATTGATTTGAGTAAATTGAAGGCTCACAAATCTAAAAAGTTTTGAAGCTAATTACGTTTTCCATTGCTTCCTTGCAGAGGTTGAAATATGATCCTTCTTCACGGCAATAAGGTTACATTTAAAATAAGAAATGGTATGTACCCCTGATGCAGAGCATGTAGGAAGCAGCCTGTTGGAACAAATTTGTGTCAACACTTGTTTTTGTTTAGATTTTTTCTAAGATTTCTAACATTTAAGCATCCCAAGTTTTCTAATATGAAAGTAACAGTTTTACATATATCCTATTCATCAGTTCTATTCTATTTCCTTCACTGTTTCTGTTAAGACCACTAGAGAGGTCAAACATCTAAAACTTTTCATTCTGTGTAGTTTCCTGCCATGCAAGCATAAAGATTCAGATACCTAGAACCAACTTAAAAAGTCAAGCATGGAAGGTACGTAATGGTGACACATATCTTTAGTCCCAGTACTTGGGAGGTAGAGGCAGGCAGATACCTAAGTTTGAGGCCTGCCTGGTGTACAGAGCAAGTTCCGGACAGTCAAGTCTACACAGTAATTTGATCTCAATGAAACTAAACTAAGCTAAGCTAAACTAAACTGAACTAAACTAAACAACTAAAAAAAAAAAAAAAAAAAAAAAAAAAAAAAAAAAAAAACAAGCATGAAGAAATATGCCTACAATTTCAAAATGGAGAGGAAGATGGGGCACAGACAGGCAGATATCTGGAGCCCCCTACCCAGCTAATCTAACCAATGATTGATCTCTAGGTGCAGTGAAAAATTCATTTCAAAAAGTAATGTGCAGAACTATTGCAAAATCACACAAAACAGCAATCTCTAACCTCCACACACATCTACACACAAGCAAACAAAACCACAGATGTATGTCACAAACACAAATACACAAAATGCTTCCTATTCTGAGACTGGAAGAAGGGATGAAAAGAAGTAGAAAACTCAACATCTTTAAATCATATGGACATGAATAGTACTGTCAATATAGGACAGCACTGTGTAAGATATATCACCATCTTCAGTGGAGCACAGTTAGTACCACTGCAAATTTACGCAGCCTACAGTGCCCAAGTGCCACAGTCACATCAGCTGGCTCATTAGCTACAACAAGACAGAATTCTTACTGTTATAAGTGATGGGAACACTGAGCAGGTGACAGGCAGTGGGTTCTGCTGGATTAAATATAATTCAAAGGGACAGCCTCAAAGGTAACTCTTGAACAGACGATGCTTTGTTTATAGCATGAGGAAAAAGTTATACACACCCTGACAAAATGTCACTTAGCCTGAAATTGGAGTAAAGAAAGTACAGTCACTTATTAACTTTCTGCCAAGGATCAGATGGATATAGAAAAGCAAACCTGTCATTCTTGCTATCACCAAATTTATAGACATCTCCAGAAATCATCCTGACCTGTGTCTAGAACAAAATCAGCTTGGGTTTTCTTACTTGTCTGAGGCTGTGTACCTAGGCAACAAACAAACAAACAAAAACAGGTGTGATACCTAACTTCTCTATCAAAGTTCACATCATAGGGGGAAAAAAAATGAAAAACGTCTTGGAAGTCTGTAAGTCTGTAAACCCTCACAATTTTGTGTTACAAAAGAACTAAACCGACAACAACAACAACAGTTTTGTAAGTTACTTCTTTGGCAGGATTAGTCTTTCACACACTCTCAGAGACCAAACAGCAGTAAAAATTCTTTTGATGTCCTACCAGGGTGTGTGTGATAAAGGCTTCTATCGATCTTTAGGGTTAATCCAGAGAAGCATATATGTTGTTTAAAAAAAGAAAAACGGCGGCGGGTTCCATGAGTAGAAGTTTATTTAGGGCAGAGGGGAGAGCAGAGAAAGGTGGAGGCCGGCCATGACCACGCGGAGGGGGGAGGGGAGAGGGAAAGGGTCAGATGCAAGAGAGCAAGAGGGCAAGAGCGCAAAAGAGAGGGAGGAGGGGCCAGAAAGCCCCTCATAATAGTGGGCAGGGCTACCTGGCCGGTCCCAGGTAGCTTTGGGGAGGAGTATACCTAGCTGTTGCTAGGTAACTGTGGAGGTGGAGTTTAACAGAATGCTAACATACCTCCCTTCTTCTTATTATAAAAAGAAAGGAGAAAAAAAAGGAGAAAGAGGTGACGTCGTCGTGATATCTGGCTACTTCCTGCTGGCACTGGGGGTGACGTGTCTTTAGGGGGAACCTGGGGTGATGTTTGTCTGTGTTGTCCATGGTCTGTGGAGCCATCCAGATGGGCCAGAAGGAAGACGTCCAGTAGAAGCAGCTGTGTGTGTGGCAGGAGATGGAGCATCTGAAGGTTGCTTCTCTGGAGATGTTTTGGATGTACCTGGACTTGACAAGATGTAGAGAATAAGATTAAGTACATTTGGTAGAAAGAAAAAAAAAAATTTTAAGATGTACATTTGACACCCAGAGGGATCCCACCCTTTGTGATAGTAAATGGGACCTTTAGGCAGATGTACTTATCTGGATGGCATCTATTTGGTCCGTGAGAGGTAGATCTCAGTGGGTTTCCTGTAGCTTATAAGTTTACAAAAGAGATAACAGCATTGAGTTAACAACACGAGCAGTCTTTAAGATGAACCTTTGCTGGATCATATAGTGGAATGTTTAATAAAACAGTTAGGCAAGTTCGTAGGAACTCAGGTAATTTAGGACAGTGAGATAGCAAGCAGAGGAAATATAAAGCATTTAATTGGTGGCAACTGAGTTTAGATAATGAGGTAACAGATTATATCTGTGAAAGCTTAGCTGTCAATGTAGTCAGAAGTCTGAAAAAGAGTAAACAACAATCTACCAGTTATATCATTTTAAAAAATGACAGAGTCCACTAGCCAACTAGTTAACAGTTCCTGTGGTTTCCATTGATGAAATCAGTTTGGCTTCCAAGCGTAGAAGACGCAGGACTTTTTCTCTGTGGAATGGATACACATGACATGAGAAATGACTTACCTCGGTTTGATTTAGCTAAGTCATTTGACTCAGGGTATCCAGTTTAGTCTACTGCGTACGTTCGCATGCAGTCTAGGCTGTATCTTCTAGGAGTCCGGTGTTCAAGTCTTCTGAAACCATCTAGGGTCAACTGCTAGAGGCTTTGGGAATTCTGTCAGCTATAAACTAAGTTAGTATTAACAGACTTTTGACAAAATTGAGAGCCATAAGATTGGTCTTAAGTAACTGAATAGAATTTAATAGCAGTAACTTTGGCGGGTGCTGCGAATCAGGTCTGCAGGCCGCAGTGGAGGAAGGGCGGGACTTCCTGTTATCAGTAGGAAGTCGCTGCCCAGTGCCGCTGGTGGGCAGCTGTGGTGAATAAGAAAAAAGGAAGCATGTCCCATAATCACAGCATCTTTTAAGTTAATGTTTTTTTTTTGTGGCGGAAGGCACTGCTAACACTCACTTTATAGGTCTCAGGCAGAGAGGGAGAGAGGGTCCCCGGTAGATCTAGAGCAGAGCTAAGAACCACAGAAGGGAAGGGAGCAAGCATGGTCTCAGGCCAGCTGCTTTCCAGGCAAACTGACTGAGTCTAGGAACTAAGTCCAGGCAGCCGCAGATGACTGGGGAGAGGAGGGGGAGAACTCACGAATGGCTAACCAGTTGGGAGAGACACACAGTGTGGACAGTTGGGAGCCGGTGCTCCTGAAGCAGAGAGAACAGTAGGTCCAAGCCTGGCCTGGAGTCTCGAGGGGAAAGGGAAGTGTCTCACCCACCGGGAGCCGTCCTATAGGGAACAGGGTTAGCAGGGAGGAAGGGGAGAACGCGCGAATGGCTGACCCATGGAAGAGACACGCTGGGAACTACAGTTGGGAGCCGGTGCTCCTGAGGAGGTCCAGGCCTGACCTGGAGTCTCGAGGGGAAAGGGAAGTGTCTCTCTCATGGGGAGCCATCCTAGAGGGAGGTTCAGGAGAACAGGGTTACAGGGTTAACTCTGAGCTCAAGAGATCTTTCTTGGGTACCAGTGGGGAATGGGGGAACAGAACAGGCAGGGTCTCTGTCTGAGATACCCAGGCCACGCGGCAGCCGGTGGTTGAGTACTGTGTTAGGGGCAAAGCTCACGTGGTGGAAGTTTGTAGCAGCAGTGGAAGTTCACGCAGTCGGCAGGTGGCATGGAGTAGCAGTGGGAGTATCGGAGGATGGCGTTGCAGTTGAGGCGGGCCACATGGCGTCGGTCTTACAGGGTCACGGCAGCCTGAGCCGGCGGGTGCACAGGTCTTTAGGTCCCCGAGTTTTCGTATCTCGGGTCACGGCACCATTGCTGTTATTTAAAAAAGAAAAACGGCGGCGGCAGAGGGTTCCAGGAGGAGAAGTTTATTTAGGGCAGAGGTGAAGGTGGTGGCCGGCCATGACCACGTGGAGGGGGGAGGGGAGAGGGAGATACGACCTGCAGGCGCAGGGTCAAGGAGCAAGAGAGCAAGAGAGAGAGGAGGAGGGGCCAGACAGCCCCTCTTATAATAGTGGGCAGGGCTACCTGGCCGGTCCCAGGTAGCTTTGGGGAGGAGTATACCTAGCTGTTGCTAGGTAACTGTGGAGGTGGAGTTTAACAGAATGCTAACAATATACATATTTTATTCTATTTTTTAAAATTTTCACATACATTACATCCTGACTACAGTTTCCTCTTCCTCCTCCCCCGCCCAGTCCATTCCACTATTCCTTCTTTCCCTTAAGAAAAGGGCAAGCTCCCCCCGCCCCAGGGGATATCAACTAAACAGGGCATATCAAGTTGCAAAAAGACTAGGTATCTCCCTCTATATCAAGGCTGGAGAAGGCAAAAGTGTCCAGAAAAGCAACTAAAAATGTCAGAAATGGTCCCTGGTTCCACTGTTAGAAGTCCCACAAGAAGACCAACTTACACAACCATAACATATATGCAGAGGGTTTAAGTCAGACCCATACAGGCTCCCTAATTATTGGTTTAGTTTCAGTGAGCCCAGATGAACCCAGGTTAGTTAATTCTGTAGGGTTTTTTATGGTCTTTGACCCCTCTGGCTCCTTCCTCTTGATCTTCTGCAGGATGCCAACTAATGTTTTAATGTTGGTCTGTGCATCTGTTTCAATCAGTTGCTGGATAAAGTCTCTCTGATGATGACTATGCTAGACTCCTGTCTACAAGTATAGCAGAATACCATCAGGATTCATTTGCTGGCTACTTTGGTTAGTTTTATTTTGCTCTTGTTTTGCTGGTCATATTTGGTTTAGTTTTATCCTAGGTGTCTGAGTTATTTCACCTCTGCTATGTGACATTCTAGGCAGTGTCATGGGTGGGCTCCTTCTCATGGCATGAGTCTCAAGGTGGACTCACCATCAGTTGGCCACTTCCAAAATATTTGCACCATCTTTACGCCCAGCAAACCTTGCTGGCAGGAAAAATTGTAGGCTGAAGATTTTTGTGGCTGAGGAGGCTTCTCAGTCCCTCCACCGGAAGTCTTGCCTGGTTATAGGAAGTGATCTTACCTAGGGTCATCATTCTAGATTCCTGAGGGGTCTCCCTTTCTAGCTTATCCTCAAGGAACCCCTAGTTCCAGTTGTCTCTCCTAGTATTCTCAATATGCCCAAGTCCCAGGGACCCCAAAGACCACCAAGGAGCCAATTCTGATGCACATACACAGTGGGTCATAGTGAGAGAATCAAGTGTAGGGGTCCAGGATATTTATTGTGGTTACAGCAAGCCTGGGTAATTTCTATACAGGTCAGCAAGTTAACAGTTTAAAAATTGCATTTTTGGTGTAATCTGCAGGAACCGACCACGGGGACAAAATCACCTGACAAACAGTACAGCAGTTTATCTATTCTCTGCTGGATGTCTTAAGTTATCTATATGTTTCTTCACCCTGCTATTGTATAGCCTGACTGGCTGATGCTGGGGAAGGGGTGGGAGGCTGTTGCTATGGAATGTTTAGTCAAGTGGATTTTGTGGTTTTCTTTCTAGAATTGAAGTTAGCACCTGGCCTCGCACAAAATGGTGTTTCTTCAAAAATGGAGTTGGCTGGGCCTCATGCTTTCTTCCTCCATCCTTCTCCCACTTGATTCCTCCTAGTTCCATCCCCCCCTCTCAGTCTAGCTTCTTTACATATTTGTTCTAATTCCCTTTCCCACAGACGTCCATTCATCCCCCTGGAGACTTCCTCATTACTCAGCCTATCTAGGTCTGTGGATTGCATCATGATTATCCTTTCCATTTAATATCTACTTATCAGTGAGTACATACCATGTTTGTCTTTCTGAGTCTGGATTACCTCACTAAGGATGATTTTTTTCTGGTTCCATCCACTTGCCTGCAAATTTCATGATGTTATTTATTTTTAAGTGCTGAGTACTGAAGACTTCACTTAACTGAAGGGAAGCTACTTCTTTTGAAAATACCTAAGAATAGAAAAACAGTACCCTTCTTTACATATTTTTTCTTTGTGGCAAATTATTTTGCTGCACTTGTTATCTAAAGTTTTAGTTTGCATCTTTATGCAAACCTTTCACCTCTATAAAATATATGTAAAACTCCCAGTACATATGAAACATGATCTATACTACCTTAGCAAATCACCTTATGTTCTAGAGCCTCTTACCACTATCCACAAAGCACTATTTATTAATAAAAGGTCACATATAATTATAGCTCAGTTATGAAACTAAGCACAAGCTAAAGAACAAAATGTTTAATAAGTTAATGATAGAATATATGAATAACAAAGCAATATTAGAAGATAGACTAAAGGGCTATCTTTTAGTGACTCAGTCACTGAAATCATCAACTCAGCATCCAACTTGACTGCAATGAGCATGTGCAAGAATTGACCTGTGAGTAATTCATCACGGATGGATGAGGAACTTTGAGACCGTAACATTCACCCATGGAATACTGACTATTAATAGATTCTGGGAGAAGTAAAGTCATTATTTTCAGTTGTGTACCCACTGCTGATCCTACCAGGTCCCAATACATATTTCCAAACAAGATTATGTATGTAGACTGCCTGGATTAAACACTGTGGGTTAACAAATCAAACTAATAGACAAACATGTGAGAAGAGTTTTCCAATTTAGTAAACATAGATTCCTTTATCATACAATATAATCTGAATAATATTCACTTTCCTCTCCATCTCATCTACTGTCGAGATTTACTCTCATTTTGTCTCTAATTTTAAAATATGCTTTCAAGAGAGAGCAGCAAAACATAAAAGTATAAAATAAACTATAATATTATAAAATAAAAGTCATCATACCAAAGTTGGACAGACAACAACAGAGCACTGAATAATTAAAGGAGCCCTGAATCAAGCCACGAGAGGAATGTGAGCAGGTATGTAGGTATGGGCAGTTGGAAAATGGAAAAGGAAAGCGATAAGAGTATTTAATATATATTATACACATGTGTGAACTAGTCAAAGAAGAAATTTAATTAATACAAAGAATATATAATGACATAAATGAAATAGTATAGTAAATACAAAACAATAGAAACACATTCAGTGTCTATACAGCTTGTACATTGATTTGCAAAACCAATAAAATTCATTCCTGTTTTGCTTTTATTTGAACATTTGTGGAGTTTGATTCACACCCAGGAAGATGAAACCCTCAAAGACAATATATAAGTGGACTTATTTCAATAGTATACCACAGCCAGATTGCTTAGCACAGTAATTCCTTATTAGTAGGTTTTTATAATATATAAATGACAAGGTAGCCTATTTAACCTATAAAAGCTATTCTTACATGTCATCTTTATCATATTTTTTTGGCTAACTTCTTTTCTTGTCTTTTCTTACTAAATAAAGTGTACTGGAATAGGTAAAGTGTATTTATGGACAAACATGAATTATATTTGCGTTATTTAGTGACCTTTAAAAGAAAAGATATAGATAATTACAGATGCTTGATTGCCATAGAAAATGTAATGAGTTGAACTTTTTTGAATTTGATTCCTACAAATGTTCTATAATACTGCTAATTGTTAAAATAATTTGTAACCATGGTAACCATGTGAGGAATAGAGTGCAGAGAAAATTATGTACATAGTATGGAGGGAGCATACATAACAGGAAAATAAAACAAAAAATATTTACAGCAATGTGTCTCTTGAGAAAATTCAAGAGGAGTAAAAAAAATCATACATCTTTGATTATTATGAAACATAACCTCTTGTTCTTTAGAAATAGGAGACACTTAATGCTACACAGCCAATTCTTGAATTTAAAATATGCTGTAGAAGAACAGTTATATCAATCATTAATAATGTTAGATATTGGTACAGACCCATGGGATTGGTCTCAAGTTGGGCTGGTTATTGGTTAGCCATTCTTTCAGACTATGCTCCATTCCCTGGATTTCTCATAGATGGGATAAATATTGGGTTTCAAGTTTTTGGGTGGGTTGGTTTATCTCCACTGGCTAAAGGAGGTGGCCTCTTCAGATTCCATATTCCCAACATAGTGAATCACAGCTCAGGTCATCTCCATTGATTCTTGGAATCTCCTCATTCCACCTTCCTTCCAGTTCCCTCTCTGCATCTGCCACTTAAGACTATTTTATTCCCCCTTCTAAATGGCATTCAATCTTCCTTTCTAGGGCCTTCCTTCTTGTTTAGCCTCTTTGGGTCTGTGGAGTGTAGCATGGTACCTGCATTTTATAGCTAAAATCCTTTTATAAATAAGTACATACCAAGCATGTCCATTTGGGACTGTGTTATCTACTCAGGATGATATTCTTAAGTTCCATCCATTTGCGTGGAAAATTAATGAAGTCTTTGTTTTTAATAGCTGAATAGTATTCCATTGTGTAGATGTACCACATTTTCTTTTAATCTGTTCTTTATTTGAGGGACACTTAAGTTGTTTCCAGTTTCTATTATGTGGAGCTACTTGTATGCTCATGCTAATTATGTTCTCCCAAACCTGTTTGTAGTGTCCTGCACAGAAGACTGAGGGACCCTGCCCCTAGTTTTTTTCTGACTGGTAAACCAACATGCTGACAGCCAATGGCAAGGAGACAGAGGTGGGACTTTGAGGATTCCCGGACCAGGAACAGGGGAAAGAGAAGCTGCAATACCATGGAAGGAAGAGAGACACCACTCCTGAGAGCTGCAGAAGACAGAAAACATAGCCATCATGTAGGTGTCAGGGATCGAGGACCAAGGGGATTGCATGTCTTGGTCTAGGGCAGCCAAGATGGAATATAGATTTTAGGAAGTGATGACTTGGGAATATCAGAAGGTGGATTAGCCATGTGGAAGTAAAGAAGTGGCCCAGCCATTGAGTTATTTTAGCCATATCAAAATATAAAGGCTGTGTGTACCTCTCTCATTTGGGAATATAAAGCATTGGGACGGGTAGCAGCAACGCACTGCCACCTCCAGGATCGAATTGTATAGGTTTTATTGGGTACTGCTACAGATGGCACCCAATGTTGAGTGAGAACTCACTCTTAAAAATTAACTGGAAATTCCTGAATGGAAAACACGAACCATGCCTTAAGATTAGGAAGTGGGAGAATTTTTTTTTTAGAGCGGCACAGTTTTTGTACAAGCCGAGTGGATTTGGAACTAGGACAAATATGTGCTAGATTGGCCTGCATAATTTGGGGATTCATGACATGAGGTCAGACACATCTGTGTCCCCATAAGTCTATCCAGACAAAGCTGGGTGACTGGCTTGAGATTCAGTCTGAGCCCTTCTCAAAGGCTTCTAAGCTGCCTCAGAGAGCTTGAGCTCAGAGGTGCTGGGAGCCCGTGCAGGGCAAGGAGACAAGCTGCTCAGAAGGCAGAAGGTGAGGCTGTGGAATTCTGAGATTGCTTAGCCTGGTATATGACACATTGGAAGCCTGAGAATAGATTTACATAGAAGAAAATTTTATGAAAATTAAATAGGAAATCATATTAATTCAATCATATAAATAGAAAGGTGATGTAATATAGTATATATACCCACAGAGATATTAATGCACAGAAGGGAGAATGAGTGAAAATTGCTTAATCGTTTTTAAGTATGCATGGATAAGTAAATAAATTAAGGCCTTTGATCTTAAAATGTAAGAACAAGGATCGGGGATAGGGAGAAAGACCTTATCTCAACAGGTAACAGAACAGAGCAGAGGATGGAAAAGGAGCTCTGTCTCAAACAGATGAGATAATTGTAGGCCTGATCTAAAGAAAAATAAAAGTAAAGGTAACTCAAGCAGGAGATTGGTAAGAAGCCCTTTCTCAACTGATAATTATAATTGTTTAAGTTTGCTTTAATTGCTTTAATTTGTCTTACTTACCAAAATGCAGATATTTATAAGTTTGATGGTTATGGTATTACAAATCCTCTATAAAAGAGGTCAAAATAGAGCAGGTATAAAGCAAAGGGAGGCTGCTAAATTTTGAACCCATCTATACTTTTGAAGGTTTCAGTTTGCTGAACCAAGGGCATGCTATTTTGGGAGAGAGGCTCTATATTTGTGCTAACAGGAAAGAAGAAAAGGTTTTGGATCCCTTCCAAAATGGTATGGATCAGATATGATAGGGGAAGACCCAATAAGTATCTTGGCTACAGACAAGAAAGAAAAATTCAAGAAGCCCAAACATTACCAGTAACATAATATGCTGATCCCTTCATGTGGGAACAGTGCTGAAACTGGCTTAGACATAAAAATGTCTCTAGCCAAAACTAAAATTACCGAAGAAATCTTATAGGTTATGGAATCCTTAAGATTCTTCATACCATCCTTCTTATGGCATGAATGAAATCTATTACATTTGGTTAGCAATCCAATTAACTCATGAAAAGACTTTTATGACAACTCATAAGTTGTCTTTCACCTGATCAAATAAGGAACAAAAATTCGTCCTTAACTGATCTATGCATCTTGCACAATTCATGCAAATACCTTTATACTACTAAAAATTTTGTTGTAAGATTCTTATATTACAGAATGATGCAGCTCTGACAAGATTCATCCTCTGGGATGATGTTATGACCTACTGTTCCAGCTCCCTGCCTCCTGATGCTGTTTTCAGAGATTTGCTTCCTGAATACAGTCAGAAATAGCTGGTGATTCCCAATGAACTTGGTTCATCCAGCCTTTCAGACAGATCCAGTCAGAACTTCAGTCAAGTCCTGAACTTTCTAAGCATAAGAGACTAGATAACAAATGCTAAAATTAGTTTTCTTATGTCTAACCAAGTATTCCAATTTTCCTACCCCTCCCTACCCTTTAAAACATATTCATTGCCCCTATTCAGTAGTAAGAAGCCATTGAGAGTCATCATCCCTATTTCATGGTTTGGGGTGTCTGTTTATGGTTATTTTATAAATTATAGATAGGTTGTAATTTTAATGGATAATTTGGAAATGGTCATAACTTTGGACAGGGAGGAAACTAAATAGAAAGATTAGGCTTTAGGATTTCTGTCTTTCCTCTTCTCTATCATTTCTTTCTGAGGTAAAAGAAAGGAGTTGAAAGAAGGAAGTGGGATAGAGTAAGAGTATAAAAAGTTAGATATATGGGAAGGGATTACTAATTTAATGTTAAACAAAATGTTTTATAATCATAGTCTTACATTGGTAGAATTCTTTACACTTTGATGCAGAATGAAAATTATATTTTCTTACATGGATACAGAATTTGTATATTGATATTAGGTTCAAGGTTTTCATTGGGATAAATTTTTATATTGATACAAAATTTAAGATTAATATTGTTACTCCTAAATAGGCATTGTGCCTATACAAGAATACAAGGTTTAGACCCAGTCTTTCTAATAGCTGCTATTCAAACTGTTTATGATGATTAAGGTTATATTAGATTATGATTTAATTATAATAAAGTGTTTTCAATATTATTCAAATAGAAATAGCTAAAAGAACTCAAAGTTTAACAGTTCTGATATACTATAGATAAATAGGTAGTCTTCAAAGGCATCAGTGATCCACAGAGTATGGCATTTAAAATCATTTCATTATTAGTGGATCAATTGACTAGGGGACACATCTGCTCCTCACAGTACCCCCTTCCCACTTCAAAGAAGACATTGAACATCATTACCTTCATATGGAGTTGCTCCAATTGTGGGAAGGTAGCCACTGGGAAAGAATTTCCCTAATTCATCTGCAGACAAAAAATACTGGAAAGGACACATGGTGTGGGATAGTCAACAGCTTACCAAGTCAAGGTAATCTGGTCCTTCATAATTCCTGCTTCACTTAAAGTCTGTCAGAGGATTCTGGGCCAGAATGTTGAAGACAGATGCTCCAACATTATAAGGAATATCAGAGGACTCTAGAGGCAGTTAACTGTCTCTACAAATTGCTTAAATTTGGAAGCTATGTTTTTGTGATTGCTACATATTCAGGTAATATTTAATTCATTCTCAGATCTCTGACAAGGTTGAAGACTACTTTTAGTCTCATAATCAAACTTATGTTGTTTAGCATTATAGAAGATGATCTAGATTTGAAAGGATGGTTTTCAGATCACACGTCAAGTTAAAATCAAAACAATTCAGGTATAGAATTGTAAACTCTTTAAGTTAGGATATATGATAATGTATCAAAATTAGTTATTAATGTATATCATATCTTATATTTTACATAACTGTTATAACGATGTTCAATGTATATCTGAGAGTAAAGGTCTTTTATGTGAACAAAAAGGTCTTTTATGTGTAGCTGCTTATATTCTCATGCTAACTATGTTCCCCTAAAAGGTATCTGCAGTGTCCTGCATGTAAAACTGAGGGGCTCTGTCCCTAGTTGGTTCTGATTAGTAAATAAAGATGCCAACCACTAATGGCTGGGCAGGGACACAGAAATGCAACTTTGAGGATTCCTTGGCAAGCGTCAGAGGAAGGAGAGGTTGCAATGCCATGGAAGAAAAAGAGACACTATGCTTGAGAGGTACAGAAGTTAGAGAGCATAGCTGTCATATAGGTGTTGGGGAATCTAACAATAGGGCTGAACATCTGGATATAGGGCAGTCATGATGGCATATAGATTTTATCAAGTGATGATTTGGGAATATAGGAAGGCAGATAAACCATGTGGAGGTTAGGAAGTGGCCCAATCATTGAGGTTTCTCAGGCATATCAAAATATAAAGGATGTGTGTGTGTATGTGTGTGTGTGTGTGTGTGTGTGTGTGTGTGCGTGTGTGTGTCTCATTCAGGAACAGAATGCACTGGGCGGGTAGCAGGAACCCAAACTCCTCTGCCAGGATCAAATTGAGTAGCATTAATTGGGTACTTTTATCATTACAAATCGAACTGCTATGAACATAGTTGAGCAAGTGTCTCTGTGGGATGTTGGAGCATCTTTTGTGTATGTTCCCAGGAGTTATATAGCTAGATCTTGAGGTAGAACTATTTCCAGTCAACTGAACACTTGACAAATTGATTTCCGAGGTAGTTGTACAAGTTTGCACTTACACCAGAAATGAAGTAGGAACTTTGTAGGAGGAACATGCTTCTTAAAAGACTGCCTTCACTGTGTGCCAGAGGTTTAGTTATGTTGAAGCAGTGGTGCTAGCAGTTAATGTAATTAAACTGTTATACCAGCAATAATCAAACCCACTATCCTCTTGCTTCTGCTTAAAGCCTGACTCATTTCTTCCAGTACTTACAATCTATATTTAGATGGTTCTGTGATACTGAGGGCAGTAGAACAAAAGTTGGCTGAAAGACCTCCACAACTGACATACCGGATTTCAAAACAAAAACACAATTATAAGATATATAATCAATGTAACTTACATTAAATATTGTAGAAAAAACAAAAGTATTTTAACTTGACAATTAAAAGAGCCTTATCAAATGTGTTAACACCTGTTTGAAATCCAGATCCTGCCTCGACTTTATCTCTTGCTAACATAACGTCATAGAGAACTGCAGCTAATTTCCATATATGTCTCTATAAATGTCCAGAACCAAAATTCCAAATGAAGACTGTTATTTCCAATATTTGATTGATTTCTAGACCAGTTCATGATTGAGTCTGAATAACTGATCACATTAAAGAACAACACAAGAGGCATTATAACTTCTCTTTTTGATTCTCTGTTCCACAAGGTCTAAAAACTTGAGGCAATGCAGCTTGTCCCATCAGGGGTATAGTTAAGCAATGGTGAGTCGGGAACATATGTCCAATACAGCTGCCCAGTCACCATTGTCAGGGCACTCAGAAAGCTCACAGATCAGCATCATTCTTTGTCCTGGCATCAGCAGATCTCACTTGTTACTCTGGCGGACACCATGCTCCTTTAGCCTCCTGCAAAAGAAACACAAACATGCCCTCTTCCCCATATTTAATACCTGATTTGGATCATACCTTACGCCAGTGAGTGGATCCTTCCCTTTCCCCTATGCATAAGTATGCCTAGTTGTAGAGTGCCATAGATGGTCAGTAGAAAGTTCCTTGGCATCCAAATTTTTTAAAGAAAAAAATTTAAAATAAAAATAAAAAGAACATGATTTAAATAAATTTGTGGTGTACAGGGATGTATCTCCCACTTTTTTATTTTATGAAGATATTGTTTTAATGTTCCATGGGCCCGTTCCACAGTCTCTTGTCCTTGACAATTATAAGGAATTCCAGTAATATGGGTAATGATAAATTGCTGCCAAAAAGTCTCAACTGCCATAGCCATTATATGTTTGTTTGTATTTTTTAAATTAGATACTTTATTTATCTACATTTCAGATGTTATCCCTTTCCCCATCCCCCTCCAGAAACCCCTTAACCCTCCTCCTATTTCTATGAGGGTGTACTCCCATTCACCCACCCACTCCCACCTCCTTGCCCTCAAATTCCCCTCTCTGGAGCATCCAACCTTCAAGGGACCAAGGCCCTCCTCTCCCACTGATGCCTGGACAAGTCCATTCTCCTTTATTTTCACTTAATTCTAGAAAGTCTTTCATTTCTTTCTTAATTATTGTCTTGTCCAGTTTTTCACTTGGTGGAGAGTTTTTCAGTTTCCTTGAGTTCATATGTTTTTTGTTGTTTCTGTTGTTGATATCAAGTATTAGTCCATGTTGTTGAGATCAGAAGCAATGTGTTTTCAATTTTTTTATTGACTCTGTTAAGACTTTCTGTGCGTCCAAGTATGTGGTCAATTTTGAAGTTCTACAAGGTGCTGAGAAGATGGTATATACTTTTTTTCTGTTTTAGTGAAATGTTCTAGTTGATTTTGTTTATGAAGTAAGTTAATTCTAGCATTTTTCTTTTTCATTTTTTTCTGGATGATTTGTTCATTGATGAGAATAGGGTACTGAAATCTTCCACTATTAGTATGTGAGAGTAAAATATGATTTAAGCTGTAGTAGTGCTTTGTTGATGACTGTGGTTGCCCTAGTACTTAGTGCATAAATGGGAGATCCCTTTTACTTCCTTTGATGAGCATTTAGTATGTAGTACTCTTCTCTATCTCTTCTGAGTAGTTTAGGTTGAAGCCTGTCTTGTAAAATATTAAAATGATAACTCATCAAGCTTCTTAGGTTCATTTACTTAGAATGTATTTTGGATCCTTGTTCCTTGTGGTAATATTTTTACTTTATGTTAAGGTGTGGGTTTTTTGGATACAGGAGAATTGATCTTTCTTTCACATTAATTTTATGAGTCTGTCTTTGGGACCACTGATTTTGAGAGACAGAGAGACATCAATGAGTGGTGTTTGTTGGTTCTCATTATTTAGGTTTTGGTATGGTGATGGTTGTGGATGTGGCGGTGGTGATGGTGGTGGTAATGGTGTGTATTTGTGTGTGTGTGTGTGTGTGTGTATGGTTCTCATTATTGAGGTTTTGGTATAGTGATAGTTGTGGATGTGGTGGTGGTGATGGTGGTGGTAGTAGTGTGTGTTTGTGTGTGTGTGTGTGTGTGTGTTTTCTTTGGTATAGTTAACTTCTTTAAAATGGACTTTTCTTCTATAGGGCTGGAATTGTAGATTTATTGATTGTAGATATATAGATTGCTTAAAGTTCATTTATCATGGAATGCCTTATTTTCTCTGTCTATTGCAACTGATAGTTTTGCTGACCATAATAGACTGTGCTGGCATATGCGGTCACTTAAGGTCTGTAGAACATCTTTCCAGGCCTTGTGGCTTTTAGACTCTCCCTTAAGAAGTCAAGTGTTAGGCTGTTACCTCTGCTTTTATGTTACTTGGTCTTTTTATTTGAGGGATTTTAATATTTTTTCTTTGTTCAATATATTTTGTTTTGACTGTTACATGAGGAGGGTTGTATCTTGATAGGCAACTACCACTCCAGGCAGGGAAATTTACATCTAATATTTTGTTAACAATATTTTCTGTGTCTTTGAGCTGGGTTTTTTTTCTTCCTCTACTCCTATTACTTGTTGATCTGAACTTTTCGCAGGGTTCCATATGCTGAATGTTTTATCCCTGCAACTTGTTAGATTCAGCATTTTCTTTGACTGAAGAGGAAAGGAATTCTATTGCGTCTTCAATGCCTGAAATTCTCTCTTCCATCTCCTATTCTGTTTGTGAGATTTGACTGAGGTTCCTGTCCTAAATATTTTTCTATTTTTCTTTTACTTCAGTTTTGTTTTGTTTTGTTTTTGCAATTCCATTTTCACATTCATGTCTTGAACAGTTTCTTAATTCTATTCCATTCCATTGTCTGTTCGTGTTTTCATAGATTTCATTAATGGATTTGCTCATATCCTCTTTCAGCAACTTTAACATACATAAAGGCTATTTTGAAGTCCTTGTCTTGAGTTTCGTATATATTACTTTCTAAATTCCCACTGTAGTAGGCTTGCTATACTCTATTGGTGACATATTTTCCTCACTGTCATTCTGGTTTTTGCTGTCCTGTAGTCATCTGGGATTGGGATGAGTGTAATTACAGGTGCTAGTCTTCATTGGGTAGGTGTTCAGTTTGTTGGATTCTGTCATCCTCTTTGTTTCTTAGGAGAGTGTGGTCTCTGCATGTTGCCTGGTAGGGAATTCTTTTGAGATTCTGCCAGGTGAGTTCATTAGGAATTCTTGTTAAAATATGTTCTAGGTTCGGTGAACTGATACTTATGAATGGGCATAGGCTAGAGGGGGTGTCTACCAAAGAAGGAAAGTAAGAATTGCCTGTGTATTCCCTGGAAGGTCTGAATGACAGCTTTCCCATCAGCAGTCTTCTTTATTTTTGCAATTTAACTGGGATTTGTGAACTGCCTTTGCCTTTTAGTTTATAGGTTTCTCAGGATTACACCTTCATTTTTAGAGTAAGACTTACCTCATGCTGAGGGCTCATATTTATAATATATAATAGTTTATCTATGTGAAAAACTAGTATTTATGAGATCATACATACAACTTTAGCCTCGAGTTTCTTTATATTAACTTATTAATATTCTAAAATACATATTTGCCAGCTATTCTTAATTTATGATGAATAAAATGATGTGTTGACTTTTAAAACAATGAATAATGATTAAAGAATGTTAATTATCCTATCTATCATCTTAAATGCTTGACTTTTTTTTTGTCATGAGAGTATATGAGATTTATCTTAGCAAAACCATAATGTGCACTTTTCAGTAATTAATAATAATTATCATGTAATGCAAGAAGACTAAAAAAAAAAGTCTTTCTCTTTCTAACTGTGATAATGCTGCCCTTGTAAAGAGAGTTTACAAACATTCCATCTTCCTTCATTTTTGCAAAACTTTTGGAAGGTCTAGTATTTCTTCTTTAAATGGTGTATATGTTTAAGTGTTGAAGCCACTAGTTATTGGATTTTTATTGATAAAATTTTTGTTTTTTTTTTTTTTTTTTTTTTTTTTGGTTTTTTTTTTCGAGACAGGGTTTCTCTGTGTAGCCCTGGCTATCCTGGAACTCACTCTGTAGACCAGGCTGGCCTCGAACTCAGAAATCCGCCTGCCTCTGCCTCCCAAGTGCTGAGATTAAAGGCGTGCGCCACCACTGCCCGGCGATAAAATTTTTATTTAACTTTTATTTAATATCTTGGCTGGTTGATCTTTTCAGATTTTTCAACTCATTTTTCTCGTTTTATTACTTCTTTGAGAATTTCATGCATGCAATGTATTTTAATCATATTCATCTCCTCCCCCAGCTCTCCCTAGATCTACTCCACTTTAATATCCACCAAACTTTGTGTCCTCTTTTTCGTTTTAAACCCATTAAGTCTACTTTGTGCTGCATATATAGTCTTGGATGTGTGCTCTTTTACTGAATTATGGCCAGTCTACTTGGGCAATATCCTTAAAAGAAACTGAGTTTTTCCCAGGAACTATCACTTGTCAATGTCTTCTGAGTAGGTTGGACATCATGCCTAGACTTGTCTCCATTCTGGGATTTTGTCTGCCTTTAGGTTTCACAGGTCTTGTGAAAGCTGTCATAACTGCTGTACATTCACGTTTTCAGCTACCCTGCTGTATCCAGAAAACATTCTTTTCTTATATTTATCCATAGCTTCTGGCAGGAGCTCTCATCCAACTGAGCTACAACCCAATGCTGGATCTGTTGCCTTTCTTACTGAACTGTGTCTGTTTCTTCTGAAACTGTGTGTTTCTTTTCAGTATCCTTCTTGTAATCAAAATAACAGAGAGTTCCTTCAGAAATACCCTATAAATCCTGATATTTATTGATCAATTCTGATTTCCTTTGGTGGTTTGAATGAGAATGACCTCCATAAATTTATACACTCTTAATCATCAGGGAGTGGCTCTGTTTGTAAAGAATTAGAAGGGTTAGAAGGTATGGCCTTGTTAGAGTAGGTATGGCTTTGTTGGAGTAAGTATGGCCTTATTGGAGAAAATATATGTTATTGAAATATTAAAGCCCACACCTAACCAAGCATATGGGTCAGAATATGACTCTCAGCTACTAATTTAGTGACTGCCTGCATGCTCCCATACTCACTTCTATGGTGATAATGTGTTAAACCTCTGAAACTGTAAGTAAGGCCCTAATTAAATGCTTTCTTTTAAAATAATTGCCTTGGACATGGTGTTTCTTTACAGCAATAGAAGAGTGACTAAGATATTCTCTAATCATCATAATTTCAGAAAGGATGTAGAACAGTTTGGTGTTCTGTAAAGTGAAGAGATGCTCATTTCCCTAAATTAGATGACTTAGATGTGAGGACTGATGTGGTCCTACAGTAACAAATTACTAATAGTCATGAAGTACTTGACAAGTCCCTTATCAGTATTCTGTACACCAAGAGACTCTTTAGTAACTCAGTCAAATTGAAAATTCAGTTTATTCAGGAACACCACCCGTGCAGAATTTACAACAATGTGTTTTCTTTTCCTAAGATTCCTTGTGTTTTGTTTCATCCACAAAGGCAAACTGTATTCAGGAAATGTCAAGTTTCATTTTGACATTAGTGCTAACCTGTACACTGCCTCCAGGGACATGTAGTGTTGTTTTCAATTTAGAATTTTGATAAGCAGGAAAAATGGGTTTCTTTATTTATTCTTTTCTAATGCAGCAGCTTTTGGGCTTATGCATATCTATTTCACATATGCAGAGAGGAATTGGAAAAATTAACATGGTTAGCATCATTATCCAGGAGAAATTTGCAATTCATGCCCCATAGTGCTCACTGTGAAATAGACAAGAAAGCATAACTATACTATCTAGTAAGTTAAATCACTGGTGATGTACTTCCAAAAAATTGGATGAGTTCAATGCATTGAATACTCCCAAATGCTATTGATTCTTCCAGTTAAAAAAAATCACCTGATTATGTTCCCACAGGTTTAATTTAGCTCATCAATAAACAATCTAATAGTAGAAAAACATCTAGCCTGTGATCTTGTGCCATCACATAGTCTGTTGGGATTTTTAAAGCAAAACCACATTAATCATTTGGGGAACAGCAATACATCTATGTTTCCTGTAAAAGTTATTATGGTTTTGTTATCTGTTGCATATAATTTACTTCAATTTGACTTTAAATTTTTCTTTTAACATTTATTTTCACTTTAATAAATACTGAAAGATGTGTGTGTGTGTGTGTATGTGTGTGTGTTTGTGTGTGTATGTGTGCGTGCATGTATTTGTAGAGGGGGGGCGCTTAGGATTCCTCCTGAAGTTGCCATTGGTTGTGAGCTTCCCAGTGTTCACACAGGAAACTGTATTTGGGTTATTTTATAACAAGCAGAGTGTGCTTTTAACTCCTCTCCAGCTCTACATGACTGGTGTTCTATTGAGAGATTCTTACTCTCCAAACCACACAAAACTGTATTTAATCTCTGGTGACATTCTTTAGTTCGTTAGGAGTTTTTTTTAAATTTATTAATGAATGACTTTAGGAATCTCTGTTGATCTGTTGCCAGGTGTTGACATCTCTAGAGAAGGGTTCCTTACTTTTCATCATTTTACTTCTCTATATGACAGATGTATTTTGTTGTTAATTATTTGCATAAGCTCATTTTCCATTATTTTAGCTTCTAAAAAGTAATGTCATTATTAATATAGTTCTCTTCAGAACTGGTTTCCTACCAAGCATAAAACCAAAACAACAGACTTCTTATCTGTCACATCTCTTCTGGTTTTAATGGTCAATTCAATTATGTTTCTTTCAAGGTTTATCTTAACATACAGAGGCAGGAATGCCTTCTCTCCCTTTTATAATGTTTGACAATGCTGTCATACCTCCAAACTTGTTATACTATCTATTACATCCATGAAAAATAAATCATGAAATTCTGAAATAGTCAACAAATATAGAAGTATAATTAATTTGCAGTTTTTCTTTCTGAGGTATAAGTATTGACACTATTAGATTACTCAATTTTGTGTCTGAATGTTATCCAATTAAATATTTAAAGCAGGGGTTCTCAACCTGTGAGTCACATCCCATGGGAGGTAGATATCATGTCTACTAGATATTTATATTATGATTCATAACAGTAGCAAATTTACAGTTATGACTTAGCAACAAAAATAATTTTATGGTTAGAAGTTACTAAAACGAACAAACAAACAACAATCAGCTTTGTTAACAGGGCACAGCATTAGAAAAGTTGAGAAAAAACTACTCATTATATGCCATATGCAGCTTGTCCCTGTGATTGTACACTTTGCTCATATGATTCTTCCCTCAGTGTGTGGGACTGCATAAGGGTATCCTGGTTCTTGGCTGGGCATGGGACTGGAACCCTGAGATGCCAAGGGGGAAACGGCAGGAGTTTGGCCATGTCCCCAGAACTCAGGGTCCTAACAAGCAGTCTAGTCTCCATGGACCTACATTGTTCAGTCATGTCGGCCATTACAGGCCCTCCTAAAATGCACAGGTAGAGGGTGTGACTACAGGCCTCAGGCCCTAGAGATTTACATACTAATGAAGGTCAGAGGGCAGAGCCAATTAAACCTTCTTCCCTAGAACCTCCCTCCCTTATCCCTCCCTGCCGGGAGCCTGGCCTGGCACTGTGGGAGGAGAAGGTGATCTTTCCTCTCCTCCAGTTTTCTTGAGGCAGCCGAGGGGGATAGGGATTGGAAGAGCATAGGTGAGGGGTAAGACTTGGTTTTATGAGATTAGGGTAAGACTTTGGTCTTCCAATATATTCAGGGTTGCTAATTACTAAAATCTTACTTGTCTATGTTACTAAAGTTTATTTACTAAGCTGCTGTAGCTGACCTGCTATTTGTTTGATCCTCTGAGGCCAGAAACTGCTGGTTTTTGCACTAAACACCTCAGCCAGGGACAGCAGAGGATTAGGCAAATTACCTTTGTATTCTCTCTGCAGGTGCTGCCAGGCTCTAACTTAGATCTGTTAGTTTGAGGTCGCAGGAAGAAAAGACACTTAAAGAAGTTATTACAGTTTATTACTAAGTGTAAAAAGTTTCCTATGAAAGCTATCTAAGAGAAATAGAGGAAAGGTCCTAAAATGGAGAGATTCTAAGTAGGGAAGACAGAAGAGGGAGAGAGAGAGAGAGCAAAGAGAAGAGTAGAGAAGAGAAGAGAGGAGGAAAAAGAGAGCGGCTATCGAAAGTTCCTTTGTCTTATACATCATTCAGAGTACATGACCACATGTTACAAAGTTCATCACAAGTTCACACCAAAATTCAAATCATAAATTGAAATAGAAGTTTACAACAGAAAATGTTTACATGCAAATCCATTAGGAGTAATTATCTGACTAAACATCCATCACCTGTCTAGCTCCACAGGTTCATCGAAGGTTTAAAACTATAACTTAAGAAATTAGTAAAGTTTTGTATAGATAAACCCAGGCAATATTTTCTCTTCTATCCTAGCACCTATAATAAATCGTGAGTTCCCTTTTAGTTACCCTTGGTTAATTGTTTTACAACCACACTGGAATGTGCTCTGAGCAGGAGAAAGCCTGGTTTCTATCTCAAGGCTGTTAATTGATGACACTTGGGAGACTGGCAGAGTTCTCATAGCAGTATTGATTGTCAGAAAGGGACTTAATACCAGTCCCACTATAAAAGAGCTAAATAATCATTGATATAATTTTAGGAATTCTTATAGGATCATCATTAAGACTTAAGAAGTCCTCTATTTGTCTATATAACAACACTACGAGACAGTACATCTTTGTGGGTCCGCAGAGATCTGCTCCAAAGGGCTGTGCTATTGCTAGTGATTGTTTCATATGTTTAATAATAATAATAATAATAATAATAATAATAGGAAAAGCATATTAATAGCAGGGATTTTTCCTAAAAAATGTCCAGCCATAGCCTTGCTGATGGGGAACACTTGTCCCAGATTATAATCTGAGGCAAGCATTTCAGGATGATCATCTGCTCATCTGCTAATTATTAGCTTTTCCCACTATGGCTCCCAACACCACCCTATTTAACTCAGGCTTGCCCTGAGTTTGGGGGGGATACATCCAGATCCATCTACCATCTGATAATAAACCCTTTTGGAACCAAGGACTTCCTCATATCATTGAGGCCTGCCATTGCTGAAGCCTCCAGCCCATGGAACTTCAGACTTTCTCTACCGACTGAGCTAGCCGACTCCTTCAGGCAGCCTCCACCGTGCTGGTCCCGGGGTGGTGCCGTGTGGGGTCCCCTTTTCCCACATCAGTGTATAAATTGTTTGTTGCTCTGAATAAAGTTGGTGATTGCATGAGACTTTAGTGTACCTCATTTAACAATTCCATTTTCCCATGTCTCACTGCCTGGTGACTCGTAAACATTAGTTACTTCTCCAGGGTCCGTGAGGTTACCAGTAATGGGAAGTAGTCTGGGTTTAAAGTACCAGAAATAAATTCCCTCCTATTGAGTGAGTCTTACATCCAATTAGACAGCTCTTGGCTAACTTCAAGATGTAGGTGCCACTATTTCACCTTTACAGAGATACATTAATATCTGAGCAAATACATTCCTATTTGGAAAATCCTATCATATGCCTGCATCTTATAGTCACTGCCTATGTTTCCTTCTAGCATATTCACAATTTTAGGTTTCAAATTGAAGCTTTTGATCCTTTTAGAGTTCATTTTTGTGAAGGATCTCTCTCTCTCTTTCACACACACACACACACACACACACACACACACACAGACAGACACACACACAACACACACAGACACACACACAGACACACACACACACACACACACTTATATTTATTTTCTATGTGAACATCTAGTTTTCCTAGTACTTTTTTTTTTAAAGTTACTCTCTTATCTCTAGTGTGTATCACTTTGGCCACTTTAGCAAATATCAGGTGGATATAGTTAAATACACTCATGCTTTGGTTTTCTATTTTGCTTCATTTATCCTCATGTCTTATTTTGTGCCAGTACTATCCTGTTTTTGTTAGTATAGCTCTATAATATCTTTTGAGGCAATAAATCAAATTCCTTCGGTACTACTCTTTTTCTTTCTTTAGAATTTCTTTACCTATCCGGAGTCTTAATGATCCATGCATCTTTATGATATTTAGATGACTTTTTTTTCTATTTCTCTGAAAAATGTTGTGGGGATTTCAACTGAGATTGCATTGTATTTTTAAATTCCTTTTGTTAGGCTGGCTATCTGCAAAATATTAATTCTGCCAGCCTTAGGATGTCTTTTCTTTTTCTAGTATCTTTTAAAATTCTTTTTCATAGATTCAAAGACTGCATTGTGGGTGTCTTCCACCTTCCTGGAAAATATGTACGTGTTGTGTTTATCATTATTGTAAGACTATGGTGAAAAGGAATGTTTCCATTGCTTCTTTCTCAGTGTCTTTTTTATTGGTGTGTAGAAAGAGTATTGGTTTTGTGAGTTAATTTTGTATTCTTTCCTGAAAGTGGTGATTACTTATCGAAGATTTCTAGTGGAATTTTGAGAACTTGCTATGTATAATGTCATAGTATCTGCAGATAAAGATAATTTGACCTTCCTTAAATCTACATGTATTTCTCGTGGTTCTTAAGACATACTTCCATGCAACAAATCAGCACTAGCCTTACTTTTCTCTAAGCATTTCAAACTCAAAGTTTTAAAATTTTTCCTTATACCTCAAAAGTTTTAGTATCTACTGTTATATATATATAGTCTAGCTGAGCTTATTTCATTAAAATAATACAAAATTAGAATTGTAAATGCCAGAAGTTTAGGTTGATAGATTAAAATAGAATGGAATTGAACCTATTTTGGAAAGGAAGAGAGGAAAGTGCTTAAGAAAAAAATTATACAAAAAAACAAAAAACAAAAAAACAAAAAAACAAAAAAACAAAAAACAAAAACAAAAAAAAGCTGGGCGGTGGTGGCGCACGCCTTTAATCCCAGCACTTGGGAGGCAGAGGCAGGCGGATTTCTGAGTTCGAGGCCAGCCTGGTCTACAGAGTGAGTTCCAGGACAGCCCGGGCTACACAGAGAAACCCTGTCTCGAAAAACCAAAAAAAAAAAAAGAAAAAAATTATAATTCCTCCACAAATGAAAAGCAAACCATAGAATCTCAAGGTAGGTGTGTAAAATTGGCTCAAAGGCATGATTCAATAAAGCGAATCAAATTTTATTTTCAGCACTTGTTAGGAATCATTTAACTCTGGTGAGAAAAGCAATGTCAACAGGCCATAGATTGACATCAGAGGATGACATGTAGATATATAAGATACTTGCTTAAAGGTATGCAATTATAACAAGGTTTCCATATTATATATTGAGGTATCTAAATAGAAAAGTAAGTATATATTTTATTCACAAAGGAAGTATGGATTTACATACAATCATCTTAAAAATTTCATATTTCTTCTATTTCAAGAATAATTTTAATGTTTTAATAATCAGTAAAATTACACAAAAATAGTGCATATTTTCTGCTTAGTCTTCTATGTGTTTATATTGCAGTAAATTGTCCCTTGTATTGTTTTCACTTATTCCCTTCAAACTAGAATCATCAAATAGCACATTCTTAATGTATAGTATAGTCTGTTTAACTGGAGAAGAATGTCATATAAAAATGTTATAACAGCATTAGATATAGGGATATTCAAAAAGATTTATATTTTATCCCATTTTTCTTTTTTCTTTTTAAAATTTATTTAGTTATTTAAATCACATCATAATTTACTTATTTAAACAGAGGTTATAAGCACAAAAAGGCAGGATTTGGGGAAGTGAATTACACCGGAGAATAGGTGTTCAGGGGGAGTGCAGATACCTTTCAGAACAGGGTATCAGCTGTTATCCCATTTTTCAAAGCCCCTATCTATATTAAATAGTAAGGAACTAATTTTATGTAGAAAACTAATGAGTGATTTGAGAAAAATGCTCAGACAAAATAGTGTCTTTAAAATAGGAAATTAAACAAAGACCTCTGTGAAAAGATAAAACAGGCAATGAAGGTACCATTTGTCTCTAAGACAAAGGCATTAGTTACTGATATTTTACTTTAGATATCCTATTCTTTGTTTATAAAAATTTTAACATACAAAAATCAGTTAATTGAGATGACAAATCACTTGTGATTTACACTTGTGCATTTACAGATAAAATGAGGTTCTCCACCAAAATCAGTTACATGGTATAACAAGATGGCTGAGGGATTAAAGCCCTTAACTGAAGCTTTAAGATTTGAGTTAAATAGCTGAAACACACAGAAGACAGACTCTTGATGACTTCTTCTGACTTCCAATACATGCAAACTGTGGCACATGCTTTCCACCAGTAAATTCATTAACATCATAAAATGTTTTAAATCATAACTTTTATTTATATCAATAAGAAACTCAATGAGAAAGGAATTTTTTAAAGTTCTTCACAAGAAATGAAACAATCAGCCAAGTGAATAAATAGTCTACAGAATGGAAACATTTGCAAGCCACACTACTCACAAGAGCTTAATATATAGAAAATATAATGGACTACAAACATTTAACATACAAAAACTAAACTACCAAAGAACAAATGAGCCAAGGAACAGAACAGACAATTCCCAAAGGAAGAAATGTAAAATTTCAATATTTTTCATTGTATTGAAAATATACTTTTTAGATATTAGCTCTCTATTTGATGTAGGATGGGCAAAGATCTTTTCCCAATCTGTAGGTTGCCATTTTGTCCTGTTGACAATGACCTTTGACTTACAGAAGCTTTTCAATTTTATGAGATCTCATTTGTCTAGCCTGGGCCATTGGTGTTCTATTCAGGAAATTTTCCCCTGTGCCGATTTGTTCAAGGTTCTTTTCCACTTTCTCTTCTATTAGATCTAGTGTATCTGGTTTTATATGAAGGTCTTTGATCCATTTGGACTTGGGCTTTGTACAAGAAGAGAAGAATGACTCAATTTTCATTCTTCTGCATGCTGATGGCCATGTGAACCAGCACCATTTGTTGAATATGCTGTCTGTTTTTCCACTGGATGGTTTGGGTTCTTTGTCAAAGATCAGGTGGCCATAGGTGTGTGTGTTTAATTCTGGGTCTTCAATTCTATTCTATTGATCTGCCTGCCTGTCTCTGTACCAATACCATGCAGTTTTTTTTTTATCACTATTGCTTTGTAATAGAGCTTGAAGTCAGGGTTGGTGATTCCCCTAGAAGTTCTCTTATTGTTGAGTATAGTTTTCCCTACCCTGGGTTTTTTGTTATTCCAAATGAATTTGAAAATTGCTTTTTCTACCTCTGTGAAGAATTGAGTTGTATGATGTAGATTGTATTGAATCTTTAGATTGCTTTTGGTAAGAAGGCCATGTTTACTATGTTAAACCTGTTCATCCATGAGCATGGGAGGTATTTCCATCTTCTGAGGTCTCCTTCAAATTCTTTTATTCCTTTTTGAAAAAATAATTTTATTAGATATTTTCTTTATTTACATTTCAAGTGTTATTCCCTTTCCTGGCTTCCCCCAAGATCCCCTATCCCATAACCCCTCCTCTGCTTCTTTTTTCAAAGACTTGAAGTTCTTGTTATACAGATCTTTTACTTGCATGGATAGAGTCATACCAAGATAATTTATATTATTTGCGCCTATTTTTAACAGTGTCATTTCCCTAATTCTTTCTCAGCCCATTTATGCTTTGAGTAGAGGAAGGCTACTGATTAGTTTGAGTTAATTTTATATCCAGCCACATTGCTGAAGTTGTTTATCAGCTGTAGAAGTGCTCTGATGGAATTTTTGGGGTTACTTGAGTATACTATCATATCATCTGCAAATAGTGATATTTTGACCAATTCCTTTCTAATTTGTATCCCTTTGACTTCTTGTTGTTGTGTAATTGTTCTAGCTAGAACTTCAAATACTATATTGAATAGTTAGGGAGAAAGTGGGCAGCCTTGTCTAATCCCTGATTTTAATGGAATTATTTCAGGTTTCTCTCCATTTAGTTGATGTTGGCTATTGGTTTGCTGTATATTGCTTTTATTATGTTTAGATATGGGCCTTGAATTCCTGATCTTTCTGAGACTTTTAACATGAAGGAGTGATGAATTTTGTCAAATCCTATATCCAACAGAGGGCTAATATCCAGTATATACAAAAGAACTCAAGAAGTTAGACTCCAGAGAACCAAACAACCTTATTTAAAAATGGGGAATGCAACCTGAATATAAGAGATATAAAAAAATAATATTCCATGAATAGCTGAACAATTGTTTTTTTTTTTTTTTTTTAGACGACCGTACTCCATATACAGGCTGCATGTTTTGGGATAGCCCCCACTCCAGATGTTTGAGACCTACATGAAAACCAAGCTGCACATTTACAACATATGTGCAGGGAGGCCTAGGTTCAGCCCATGGAGGTAGATCTGTGTAGACTAGGTATGCTCCACAGTTGGTGATTCAGTCTCTGAGAGCTCCAAGGGTTCAGGTTCGTTTACTCTGTTGATCTTCCTGTGCAGCGGGATACTGGACTATAATTTATATATTTTTGTTGGGTTTACACTTGATTTCACTATTTCAATATTATTTGCTTTGTGAAGAAGCTTATTGTGGTTCTGAATTTTTTTAAACATAACTCAAAAAGTGTTGCTTGTTTGAAGGCTCTATAGAATTCTTGTATAAGTATATCTGACCCTTGGTATTTTGCTTGTTTGTTTATTTTCATTTTATTCTGTTTGAATGCTTTTTAAATTTTTTTGATTTGCTGAAAATAAAAATTAAAAAAAAAAAAAAAGACCTATAAAAGTTACCACTCAAGGTCTGTAGTTTACCTTTGACTTAACATTTGGTATTTATTGTACATCGTATGGCTTTGGATAGATTGTATATTATCAAACATACTTCATGATATGTTACTACCATACAGAGTAATTTACCTGACCTGTGTCCTACCTCTTTTCTCTATAACCCCTTGTAACCAGTGATTTGCTTTCTAATCATGTTTTAAAAATTTGTCCTAATATAACTATATATATATAGCTATATATATAACTATATATATAACTATATATATAACTATATATATATATATATATATATATATATATATATATATATTTCTAATATGTGTATATATATTTGTGTAAAGTGATGAATTTCATGACACTTTTGTTCAAGTATTTCCCATATATTTTTGACTTTGTTCAATTCCCATTACCCTGTTGTTCTTGAAGTGGAATAAAGTATAAAAGACCAAAAAAAAAAAATAAAATAAAATAAAAATGGGGAATGAAGCTAAACAAAAAATCCTCAACTGAGATATCTAAAATGGCTGAGGAGCACCTAAAGCAATGTTTCACATCCTTAGTCATCATGGAAATGGAAATCAAAACAACCCTGAGATTCCACCTCACACAAGTCAAAGTGGCTACTATCAGAAACTCAGGTGAAAGTAGATGCCGGTGAGGATGTGGAGAAAGAGCAACACTCCTCCATTATTGGTGGGATTGCAAGCTGGTACAACCACTCTAGAAATCAGTCTGGCAGTTTCTCAGAGAATTGGACATAGTACTACCTAATGACCCAGCTACATTACTCCTGGGCATATACCCAAAAGATGCTCCAACATATAACAAGAACATATGCTCCAATATAAGCAGCCTTATTTATAATAGCCAGAATCTGGAAACAACCCAGATGTACTTCAATAGAAGAATGGATACAGAAAATGAGGTACAAATTTCACAATGGAGTACTACTCAGCTATTAAAAAGAATGACTTCATGAAATTCATAGGCAAATGAATGGAAGTAGAAAATATCCTGAGTGAGGTAACCCAGTCACAAAAGAACACCCATAGTATATACTCATTGATAAGTGGATATTAGCCAAATATTTGGAATACCCATGTTAAAACTCACAGTCCATAAGAAACTCAAGAAGAAGGAAGATCAAAGTGTGGACACTTTAATTCTACTTAGAAGGAGGAACAAAATAATCATGGGAGGTAAAAGGAGGGAGGGATTTTGCAGCAAGACAGAAAGGGGATAGGAGGACAGGATCAGGTGTGGGAGGAGACTGGGGAGATGTACAAAGGGTCAGGAAATTAAACAGAGTTGTATAGCAGTGGGGGATGGGGAAGTGGGGGTAGCCACCAGAAAGTCCCAGATGCCAGGGAAACAAGAGGATCCCAGAACTCAACTGGAATGACAATAACTGAGATATCCAACAAAGGGGAGAGTGAACTTGCAGAGACCATACCCAGAGGTTAGGCATGGCCCCAAGTTGAGTAATGGGGCCACCCACCGACCTCAAAATATTAACCCAGAATTGCTCTTGTCTAAAGGAAATACAGGGACAAAGAGTGGAGTAGAGACTGGGGGAAAGGCCATCCAGAGACTGCTCCACCTGGGGATCCATCCCATATGCAGTCACCAAACCCAGACACTATTGCTGATGCCTAGAAGTGTTTGCTGACAGGAGCCTGTTATAGTTATCTCATGAGAGTCTCTACCAGAGCCTAACATATACAGATGTGGATGCTTACAGCCAATCATTAAACTAAGTAAGGAGACTCCAATGCAGGAGTTAGGAGAAGGACTGAAGGAGTTGAAGGGATTTGCAACTCCATAGGAAGAACAACAATATCAATCAACAATGCTCCCTAGAGCTTTCAGGGACTAAATCACCAACCAAAGAATACACATGGAGGGACTCATGGCTCCAGCTGCATATGTAGAAAAGGATTGCCTTGGGAGGGATGCCCCTTGGTCCTGTGAAGGCTCAAAACCCCAGTCTAGAGGAATGCTAATGTGGTGAGACAGGAGTGGGTGGGTAGGTAGGGAAGCCCTTTCATAGAAGCAGAGGGAGGGGGAATGGGATGGGGGCTTGCAGAGGGGAAACTGGGTAGGGTGTATAGCATTTGAAATGTAAATAAATAAAATAACCAATTAAAAAAAGAAAATACATTTTTTCACGTAATATGTCTTGACTACAGTTTCCTCTCTTTGCCTCCTCTCAGGTTCTCCCCAAATCCTCGTCCATCCTGATCTCCTCCCTTTCTGTCTTTTCTTAGAAAACAAAAAGCTTGCAATGTGATAATAAAATAATATATTAAATATAATATAATCAATATATTATAAAAGACAAAACATACTAACACACTAAGTTAGACAAGGTAAGACAGAGGGAAAGAGCCCAGGAGGAGCACATAAGTATCACAAACACACTCATTTGCAAACTTGAGAATTCCATAAAAATACTAGACTGGAAGCTATAGTGTACATGTTAGAGGGACCTGATGCAGACCTGTGCATGTCCTGTGTGCACTGTTTCAGTCTGTGTGAGTTTATATGAGCTTTGCTCAGTTGATTTAGAGGGTTTTGTTTCCTTAATGTCCTCCTTTCCCTCTGGTACTTACACTCTTTTTGCTTCCTTTACATAGAATTCCTTGATCCCCAAGGGGGAAGAATTTGATGGAGTCTTCCCATTTAGGGCTGAGTGTTCCAAAGTCTCTCACCCTCTGTATAAGGTTTGGCTTTGGGTCTCTGTGTTTGTTCCCATTTGCTTCAAGAGAAATATTCTGTGAATAAGAAAAGGGAAATATTTTTTAAAACATCTAATGTCGATAACTACCAGGAAAATACAACTATTACAACTATGTTGAAATTCAACTTCTTCCCAGTCATAATGGTTACCATTAAGAAACCAAGTAACTCCATGAGACTGCTCACTTTCACATTAGCCTGTGTATTAATACTATCATTGGTTCAGATATTGTTAGGCTGATATATTTAGGAGACATTCTCATGGATAACTTCTTGACCTTCTGGCTCTTATAGTCTTCCTGCTCCTTCTGTGATGACCCCAGAGCCTTTGGTGCAGGATTTATGTTTAAGATTTATCTACTGGAGATGGGCAACCTACAATCCACAATTTCCAGTTGTGGTTTTTGGTAGTTGTCTTCATGGAAGTAGGGAAATGGTATAATTATAGTTTACCTTAAATATATCAAATAAAAAGAAAGCAAATAACAAGAGATGATGGCATGGATGTGGGAAGCAGAAGCTATTATTAACTGTTTGTGGGTAGGTAAATTATGGAAGTCTGTGTGAAGATTTCTCAAAAATCTATGACTAGAACTATAAATTAGAAAGGGAACTTGAAAGCAGAAAGGGAGATTTTAAGTGATGGAATGAGGCAGGTAACAGAACATAAATGTATAAAAGAGAAAGTATTAATGGGATAGGAGACTTGAAGAGTACAAACAGAGAGTAACAGGGAGAAGGAGGACAAGAAAAGGTAGGGTTGGGGGAAAATGAAAACTAAGTAGACATAAATAGCACAAGGTAATTAAAATACATTCCATGGTAACTAGAAAATACAATAGAAATGACTTTTTTCTTAGTAGGAGCCCACTCAAAGTTTATAAAAGACTCAACATTTTCCCAAATTTTATCACATTCATGTTCCTGTATTATACTTGTCATCTCTGCAACCAGATAAAGACTTTATCAGTTAAAAACTGTTGTCTTAAATCCTCAACACTATCTAGATGAATGTTTTCCCCTTCTGCAGTACAGTTTTAAGATTGCTAGAAAAATAAATCACAGTCTACTTAGGGACAACTCAACAGGAAAGAACAGACAATTAGGATGTAACAACCTTACACTTCAGCTCAAAGGATGATGTATTGAACATATTTTTATATGGATTACTGTAGAGGATTTAATAATATGAGCTTTGCTATCAACATTGAAGTTAGCTTTCGTACTCTCTAAATTTTCCTAGTACATAAGAAACTTAGCTGACAAAATTCTTTAATTTTTTAATTTGGTGGGTTACGTTTAATAAACATTAATAAAGATAGCTTGAGTCTAAAAAACATTGTTCATTCAATTTTAAGATAATTTATTTCATGTTTATCAGTATTTGCATGTATGTATGTGTACCATGTGTGTACTGGAAGCTATAGAGATTAGAAAATAGGAATTAATGGATTCCCTGGAACAGCAGAAATTGATGGATATAATCCATCTTGTGTTGTTTTTCATTAACTTACCTGTTTATTCACTTTATACCTTGATTAAAGACCCTCTAGTCCAAGTCCTCAAGTCAGATGCCCCCACACCTTCACAGATGCCAATCTACATAAAACCCAACAAAAAAAAGATAATTTCAGACCTGTTTTCTTTATGAACAACAATGTAAATGATTTTTCAAAAAAGTACTTGCAAGGTGAATCCAAGAATACATAAAAAATATTGTAAAACATGATCAGATTGGCTTCATCTTAGAGATTCAGGTATGGTTCACCATCATAAATTGATAACTGTAATCCACCATGTAAACAAACTAAAAGACAAACACCCCATCATCATCTCATTAGATGTAGAAAAGGTCATTGGCAAAATCTAACACCCATTTATGAGGAAAGTCCTAAACAGATTAGAGATACAAGTGACATCCCTTAATATAACAAAAATTATTTATAGCAAGTCCATAGCCAACATAAATCCAAATGAAGACAAATTCAAAACATTTCCAGTAAAATTGGAACAAGAAAAAATGTTTTTCCATGACTATTAATATAGTGCTTAGAGCCTTAGCTAGAACAATAAAACAACTGAAGGAGATCAAGCAGATTCAAAGTGAAAATGAACAAGTCAAAGTATGTTTATTTGCTGACGATATGATAATATACATAAAGGACGCCGAACATTCTACTGGGAAATGCCTACTGCTCTTAAATATTTTCAGAAAAGTAGCAGGATATAAATTAGCATACAAAAATCAGTGCTTCCTTATAAATAAATGACAAATGGACTGAGAAAGGAATCAAGGAATCAACACCTTTTACAATAGTCTCAAATAATATAAAATATCTTCAAGTAGCTCTAGCCAAGTAAGTAAAAGACTTGTATGGTAAAAACTGTAATTCACTGAAGAAATTGAAAATAATATCAAAAGATGGAAAAATGTTTCCTGCTCCTAAATCTGTAAATTTAATATAGCAAAATTAGTTATCAGACTAAAAGCTATCTATAGATTCCATGCATTTCCCATCAGAATTCTCATACTCTTATTCACAGATCTTGAAAGGACAATTTCGGTTCACAGGGAAATACATACACATACAAACACACACACACATACACACACGCATGCATGAGCATGCACATGCACACACAAACCAAGGTAGCTACAACAGTACTGAATAATAAAATAACTGATTGAGGTAGTACCATCCCTGATTTTGCATGGTATTACAGAGCTATAGTAATGAAAACAGCATGGTATTGGCACAAAGACAGACCTATTGACAAATGAAATTGAATTGAAGACCTAGATATAAAGCCACAAATGTATGGACACCTGATTTTGATAATGAAGCAAGAAATCCACACTGGAAAACTAAAACAAAATCTTCAATAAATTGTGCTGTTCAACTTGGATGTCTGAACATACAAGCATTCAAATAGATCCATACTTATTACCTTGCACAAAAATTAAGTCAAAATGATTAAAGACCTCAACATAAAACTAGGCTCCCTGAACCTGATAGAAGAAAGTGGGGAAAAATCTTTAACTCGTTGGAATAAGAAAAGATTGTCTAAACAGAACACCATTAGCACAAACACAAAGATTGAAAGTTAATAAATGGGACCTCACAAAAATGAAAACTTTCTGTAAGATAAAGGACATATTCATTGAGACAAAGTGGCATCTTAAAGAATGGGGAAACATTTTTATTAATCAAACATCTACTATAAGGCTTATATCTAAAATATATAAAAAACTCAAAATACTTCACATCAGGAAAACAAATACCAAAATTAAAAATTGGGTGATATATATATATATATAGGTAGATAGATAGATAGATAGATAGACATAGAGATAGAGATACAGATATAGATGTAGAGATATAATTTTCAAAAAAGAAAACATAAATGGCTGAGAAACACTTTTAAAACAATGTTCAACATCATTAGTCATCAGAGAAGAACAAATTAAAACTACTTTGAGATACAGCTGTCAGAATGTCTACAATAAAGGAAAGATGTGACAGATCATGCTGAGTAGGATTAAAGTAAGAGGATCACTCATTCCTTGTTGATGGGTGTGCAATCTTGCAGCCATTGTTTAAATCAGTGTGATGAATCCTGAGTAGCTAGTAGTAAATCTGCCACAAAATCTAGAGCATATAACCACAGGACACTTCATTCAACCACGGGAACAGTTTCTGAGCTATGTTCATTGCTGCTCTATTCCTAGTAGGTAGAACATGCAAACAACCAAGATACTCATCACTAGATTAATGGACAAATGTACATTTACATGATGCAATGTTACTTAGCCATTTTAAAAAAAGAAATCATGAAATTCACAGATAAATGAATGGAGCTAGAAAAAGTCATTTGGAGTGAGGTAACTCAGACCTGGAAAAACAAATAAAAATTATTAGCATTTATGTGGATGTTAGCTGTTAACTCGTTGATAAACAAGTTATAATCTTGTTAGTTATAAAGTTAGGTATAAGTGAGGTACTAGGAGGAGTAATGGATCTCTTTAGGAAAGATAAACCGAATAGATAGTTTTGAATGACTATGGGAGACTTAAATAAGGATTGGGGGAGGGGAAGATGGGGCAAAGAAAGAAACATAGGTAAAGGCAGCTAATACTAAAGACCATTGGAGGGGATATATGGAAGGCTAATACAGTTGAAGCTTCGGAGCTTCCATATATATACAGAGAGAGAGAGAGAGAGAGAGAGAGAGAGAGAGAGAGAGAGAGAGAGAGAGAGGGAAAGTAGAGCTATAAAAGGATCATAGCAATAAAATGACTCCTAAGGACTTTCTACTGTCCATATTTTTTTACATTGATCATTCCATTCGTTTAAATCTCAAATGAGATAAGCTATTGGTGTTCTGTTCAGGAACTTTTTCCCTGTGCCCAAGTATTCGAGGGTCTTCCCCACCTTCTCTTCTATTAGTTTCAGTGTATCTGGTTTTATGTGAAGGTCCATTATGCAGGGGGAAAAAAAGGGGGTTTTTTTTAAGGGGGGGAAATTTTTTGGGGAAAAAGGGCCCCCCCCCAAAAAAAAAAAGAAAAATTAAATTTTTTTTTAAAAAAAGGGGTAAAAAGGAAATTTAAAAAAAAATTTTTTTTTTTTTTCCCTTTTTTAAAAAATTCCCTTTTGGCCTTTTTTTAAAAAAAAAAATTTCCCCAGGAAAAATTAAAAAAAAAGGGGGGAAAAAAATTTTTTTGGGGGGGGGGGGGTTTAAAGAAAAATTTTTAAAAAAAATTTTTTTAAAAAATTTTAAAAAAAAAATTTTTTCCCTTTAAAAAAAAATTTTAAAAAAACCCCCCCCCAAAAAAAAAAAACCCCCCCCCTTTTTTGGGGAAAAATTTTTTTGGGGGGGAAAAAGGGGGGAAAAAAAAAAAAAAAATTTTTCCCTTTTGGGGGTTTTCCCGGCCCAAATTTTTTTTAAAAAAAAAAAATTTTTAAAAAAAAAATTTAAAAAACCAAAATTTTTTAACCCCCGGGAAAAATTTTGGGAAAAATTTTTGGCCCTTTATTTTTTTTTCCCCCAAAAAAAGGGGGAAACCCTTCATAAAAAAAAAATTTTTAAACGGGGGAAGGGAAAAAATTTAAAAAAGGGAAAAAAAATTAAAAAAAGGGGGGGGGAAAAAAATTTTTTTTTCCCCCAAAAAAAAAAAAAAAAAAAAAAAAGGGGGGAAAAGGGGGGTTTAAAATTTTAAATTTTTTTTAAAATTTTAAAAAAAGGGGGGGGGGGAAAAAAACCCGGGGGGGAAAAATTTAAATTTTTTGGGGGTTTTTTTTTTGGGGGGAAAAAAAAATTTTTAAAAAAATTTTTGGGGAAAAAAAAAAGGGGGAAAATTAATTTTTCCCCCGGGGGAAATTTTAAATTTTAAAAAAATTTTTTTTTTTTTTTTGGGGGGGGGGAAAAGGGGGGGGGGGGGAAAACCCCCAAAAAAAAAAGGGGGGAAAAAGGGGGGAAAAAGGGGGGGGAAAAAATTTTTTTTCCCCAGGGGGGGGGAAAAAATTTTTTTGGGTTTTTTTTAAAAGGAAAAAATTTTGGAAAAAAGGGGGAAAAAGGGGGGAAAAAAAAAAAAAAGGGGGAAAAATTTTTTAAAAAGGGGGGTTTTTTTAAAAGGGGGGAAAAGGGGAAAAAGGGGGGGAAAAAAAAAGGGGGGGTTTTTTTTTGGGGGGGGGGGGGGAAAAGGGCCCGGGAAGGGGGTTTTTTGGGGGGGGGGAAAAAGGGGGAAAAAAAAAAAAAAGGGGGGGGGGGGGGGGAAAGGGGGGAAAAGGGGGGTTTTGGGGGGGGGGGGGAAAAAAAAAAAAAAGGGGGGTTTTTTAAAAAAAAAGGGAAAAAAAAAAAAAAGCAAAAAAAGGGGAAAAAGGGGAAAAAGGGGGGGGAAAAAACCCAAAGGGGAAAAAAAAAAGGGGGAAAGGGCCCGGGGGGGGGGGGAAAAATTTTTTTTGGGGGGGGAAAAAGGGGGGGGGGGAAAAAAAAGGGGGGGGGAAAAAAAGGGGGGGGGGAAAAAAAAGGGGGGGAAAGAGGGGGGGGGGGGGAAAAAAAAAAGGGGGAAAAGGCCGGGGGAAAAAAAAAACCCCAAGGGGAAAAAAAAAAAAACCCCCTTTTTTTGGGTTTTTTCCCCAAAAACCCCCCTTTTAATTTTTTTTTTTTTTAAAAGGGTTTTTCCCTTTTTTTCCCTTTTCCCTTTGGGGGGCCCCCCCTTTTTTTAAAAAAGGGGAAGGGGGTTTTATTTTTTTTTGGGGGGGGAAAAAAAAAAGGGGGAAATTTTTCCCCCCCCCCGGGGGGGGGGGAAAAAAATTTTTTGGGGCCGCCCCTTTTTATTTTTTTTTTTTTTTTGGAAAAATTTTTAAGGGAAAATTTTAAAATTCTTTTTTTTTTTTTTAAATTTTAATTTTTGGGCCCCCCCCCCTTTTTTTTCCCTTTTTTTTTAAAAACCAAAAAAAAAGTTTTTTTTTAAAAAATTTTTCCCCCCCGGGTTTTTTTTTCCCCCCCTTTTTTTTGGGGGGGAAAACCCCCCCCCCCCCCCCAATTTCCCCCCCCCCCCCCCCCCCCCCCCCCCCCCAAAAAAAAATTTTTTGGGGGGGAAAAAAATTTCTTTTCCCCCCCTTTGGGGGGGAAAAGGGGGGAAAAAAAAAAAAAAGGGGGTTCCTTTTTTTAAAGGTTTTTTTTTGGGAAAACCCCCCAATTTTTTTTTCCCCCCCCCCCAAAAAAAACCCCCAACCCCCCCCCCAAAATTTCCCCAAATTTCCCCCCCCTTTTCCCCCCCCCCCTTTTTTTAAAAAATTTTAAAACCCCCCTTTTTTTAAAAAAAAATAAAAAACCCCTTTTTTTTTTTTCCCCCCCTTCCCCCACCCCCCCCCCCCCCCCCCCCCCCCCCCCCCCCCCCCTTTTTTTCCCCCCCCCCCCCATCCCCCTTTTCCCCCTTTTTTTCCCCCCCTCCCCAAAATTTCCCCCCCTTTTTAAAACCCCCCCTTTAAAAAAAAAACCCCCCCGGGGGCCCAAAACCCCAAAAAACCCCCCCCGGGGGGGGAAAAAAACCCCGTTTGGGGGGGAAAAAAAAAAATTTTTTAAAAAAAAAAAAAAAAATTCCCCCCCCCTTTTTAAAAAAAACCCCTTTTTTTTTTTTCCGGTTTTTTCCCCTTTTTAAAAAAAACCCCCCCCCAAAAAAAAAAAATTTTTTCCCCTTTTTTCCCCCTTTTTCCCCCTTTTCCCCCCCAAAAAACCTTTCCTTTCCCTTGGTTGGGGGGAAAAAAAATTTTAAAAAAAAAACCCCAAAAATTAAAAAAACCCACCTTTTCCCTTAAAAAATTTTTTAACCCCGGGGCCCCTTTTTTTTGGCCCCCCCAAAAAAAAGGGGAAAAAATAAAAAAAAAAATTTTTTAAAAACCTTTTTGGGGTTTTTTTTGGTTTTTTAAAAAAAAAAACCCCCCTTTTTCCCCCCCAAAAAGTTCCCCCTTTTAAAAAGGGGGGAAACCTCCCAAAAAACCCCCCCCCCCCTCCCCCCATTTTGTTTCTCCCCCCCTTTTTAAAAAACCCCCCCCTTTTTAAAAAATTTTCCCCCCAAAACCCCCCCCCCCCCTTTTTTCTTTTTTTTTTTTTTTAAAAAAAAAAACCCTTCCCCCCCAAAAACCCCAACCCCTTTAAAATTTTAAAAATCTTTTTTAAAAAAAAACCCCTTTTTTTTTAAAAATTTTTTTTTTTTAAAAAATTTTAAAAAAAAAAAAAAAAAAAAAAAAAAAACCCCCCAAAAAACCCCCCCTTTTTTCCCCCCCTTTTTAAATTTTTTCCCCCAAAAAAATTTTAAAAAAAAATTTTCCCCCCCCCCCAAAAAAAAAACCCCCCTTTTTAAAAAAAAAAAGGGTTTTTTGGGGTTTTTTTTTTTTCCCCAACCTTTGGGGGTTTTTTTCCCCCCCCCCGGGGGGCCCCTTTAAAACCCGGGAAAAAAAAAAAAAATTTTTCCTTTTTCAAAAAAAAATCCCGGTAAAAAAAATTTGGGGTTTAAAAAAAATTTAAAAAAAAAATTTTTCCCCCGGCCTTCCAAAAAAAAAAAAAGGGGAAACCCCCAAATTATTTTTAAAGGGGGAAAAAATTAAATTAAAAATTAAAAGGGAAAAAAAATTTTTCCAAAAAAAAAAGGGCCCAAAAAAAAAAAAAAAATTTTTTAAAAAAAGGTAAACCCAAAAAACCCCCCCGGAAAAAAACCCCCGGGGAAATTCCCCCTTTAACCCCCAAAAAATTTTAAAATTTTTTAAAAAAAAACCCCCCAGGGGGAAAAAAATTTTTTTTCCATTTTTTTTTAAACCCCCTTTTTTTCCCCCCTTTTTTTTTTGGGGCAAAAAAAATTTTTAAAAATTTTTTTTCCAAAAAAAATTTTGGGAAAAAAATTTTTTCCAAAAATTTTTGGTTTTTAAAAATTTTGGGAAAATTTCCCCCCCCGGGTTTTTTCGGGTTTAATCTTTAAAATTTTTTGGGTTTTTTCCCCCCCTTTTTTTTTTTTTTAAATTTTTGGGTGGAAAAGGGGGGAAAGGGAAAACCCCCCCCTTTTTTATTTTTGGGTTTTTTTCCGGGTTTTTCAAAAAATTTTTTTTTTTTTAAAAGAAGTTTTTGGGGGAAAAAAGGGAGGGGAAAATTTTTTCCTTTTTTTTTTTCCCCCCAAAAAAATTTTTTTTTTTTTTAAAAAAATTTTTTTCCTTTTTTTTTTTTCCCCCCAAAAAAGGAAAGGGGAAAAAAAGGGGGGGGGGGTTTTAAAAAAAATTTTTTTTAAAATTTTTTTTTTTTAAAAAAAATTTTTAAAAAACCCAAAAAAACGGGTAAAAAAAAAAGGGGTTTTAAAAACCCGGGGTTTGGGGGAAAAAATTTTTGTTTTTTTAAAAAAAAATTTTAAAAAAAACCTTTAAAAAAAAAAACCCTTTTTTTTGGGGGGGGGGGGGGGGGTTTTTTTTTCCCTTTGGGGGGTTTTTTTTTTTTCCCCCCCTTTTTTAAAAAAAATTTTTTTAAAAAAAAATTTAAAAAAAAAAAAAGGGGAAAAAAAACCCCCCCCAAAAAAATTTTTTTTTAAAAAAAAAAAGGGGCAAAAAGGGTTTAAAATTTTTTAAATTTTTTAAAAAAAAAATTTTTTTTAAAAAAGGGGGAACAAAGGCCCCGGGCCTTAGGGGGCCCCAAAGGAAAAGGAAAAATAAAAAAAAAATTTTTTTTCCTTTTTTTTTTTTTTTGGGGGGGGGTTTTTGGGGGTTTTTTTTTAAAAAAATTTTTTTTTAAAAAAAAAAAACCTTTTTAAATTTTAAATAAAAGTTTAAAATTTTTGCCTCCCCCCCTTTTTTTTTTTTTTTTTTTTTCCCCCCTTTTTTTTTTCCCTTTTTTAAAGGAAAAAAAAAAAAAACCCCTTTTTTTTTTAAATTTTTTTTCCCCTTTTTTAAAGGAAAAAATTTTTTTTGGGGGGGGGGGGGAAAAAATTTGGGGGGTTTTTAATTTTTTTTTTTTTTAAAAAAATTGGGAAAAAAAATTTTTTTTTTTTTGGGGGGGAAATTTTTTGGAAATTTTTTTTTTTTAAAAAAACCCGGGGTTTTAAACCCC